>JANIJI010000059.1:2085000-2765000 GCA_024500535.1 Leptonema lineaticorne | reverse complement strand
GATGTCTTTTGCGTCTCCTGCGAGACGGACTTAAAGAACCGTCTCGGCTTTCTTCTTCTTCTATCGGACTCGCTCTCGTACTGCGCGTCTGTAAATAATATTATATCGTATAGTTAAAAACAATCCAAACACAATACAAAATAAATAAATAAGTCATATACTTTAATAGGAGGAGAAGGTGCAGGAGGTGACGATGATGCCGGTTTATTATCTGATAAACCTTTGATTTGTAAAGATTCTGCAGCTTTAAGAAGCGCGCCCAATTGGTCTTGCGATATGTTAACTTCACCTCGGTACATATAGTCCATCATGGCACGCAGCTCGGCAAATTTTACATCTTTCAATATTATTATTGGATGCTTATCATACTGTTGACTGAGCACAGCCTATAAAAAAACATTCAAAATGAATTTACGGTGACATACAAATACGCGTTACGAGTTTTACGATAGTGGCCATTACATAATGTTAATATTTATGATACGGTTCATTTAATCACGTTTGCATTAATCCGGTAAACAATTTTTAAATAGATATGATTCGTTCTTTATTAGCGAATACATAAAATTATAATTATAACCGGAATACATAAAACTAAACAATGTTAATATTAAAAAAAAGGCGATAAGGTGATAATATAGGTAAAATGGTCTCAATTTAATTGCTAGATAGTGATAAAATAATACGTTAACCTTTTCTTATGTCGATAAAAAGGTAGGTCTAAAAAGCTTCGATGACCTCCTTATAATGACATATAACGGAAATCGAAGGAGAAAAAGCAAATTTAAACGTATTTGGCGCATTCGAAACGTAATAATAAATTTTAATCGATTAAAAATCAATATATAAAATTACAAAAAATTTAATTTTATATGTTTTTCGGTACGCGATAATCGCGTTCGGATTTTTTTATCTTCGGGCATAATAAATTAATTAAATAAAAACATTTATAAAGAGTAAAGAAAAGTTTAACTTTAACCGTTAAAAAAGCGAAGGACAAAGAGCGAAAGAGAATAGGTAGAAAACAAAATCGGAGCGCGATAATTAAAAAAAACTTTCAATGGGATTCGTTCGATTTAAAAAAATACGTTCGAAAGACGGGAGCCTCGTTTCGCCCGTTTTTAGGTTAGACGCGTCGACCGACTTTCGCGAGCGTCGAAAACGTCACCGGGCCGATTCCGCTTTTCCCACGCGAAAGCTCTTTCGCCGCTTTCGGCGATCGCCGGAAACGCTCCGCCGGAAGCGGATCGCCGCTCCGACTTCGGTCTCGGATCCGAAAGGCGAACGCGGCCCGGCCCGGCGGTCCGCCCCGGAAGGGGGCGACGCGACGCGGAAAAGGCGCGCGAAAAGGTCGCGGAAACGCACGCGTCCAAAATTTTTGATAATGGAAGCGAGCGACGCCGACGACATCTAGCGGGGAAATTTGCAATCGGGAAAACTTCGGAAAACGAAGGCGACCCGGGTCGCGAGCCCCCTTTTCGCCGCATTTTCCGACGGAGCGTCTTTTCGGGGGTCGGCGTCGACGGCCGGAAGCGATCGGCGCGCGGAAAGCTCGAGTCGGAGGGGGCGCGACTCGACCTCCGGGAAAGCGTCAGGTCGGGCACAATGGCCGGCGACGTCGACCGACGGACCGACGACCGACCGTCGTCGGACGAACGCGACCGAAATCGGCGACTAAAACGGAGCGCTCACCTCGAAGTACGGACTGCAGGCGGAGAGCACGACTTTGTGCGCGTTGAGCGTGCGCCCCTCGGCGGCGAGAGTGCAGTCCACGTGTATGCCCTTCTCGAGCAGCGTGTCGAACACGGAGATCAGCGTCGACTGGTGGTTGTTCCAGCGAAGGCAGAACTGCTGATCGTCGTCGGCGGCGGCCATCGCGACCCCGACTTCGACCCGAGCCGAACGATGCGAACCGAGCCGCGTTTGCGCGTCCTCGCCGAGTCCCGACGTCGAATGCCGCCGACGGCCGCTCCCCGCCGACCCGCAGTCCCCCCGCCCTCCGCGGTACGCCGAACGCCGGTCGCCGATGCGACGACGCCTTTTCGCCGCTCTCTCCTAACGTGCCGTTCGCGAAATATTTTAGCCGTAACTTTTTTCGAATCGCGTTTTCGTTTTATATTTGCGCGAATATTTTTTTCGTATATTTTTTACGAACGCGGAAAATTGACGAGAAGCGATCGTTGTTCGGTTACGTTCCCCGCTCGCGTTCGATCGCCGATCTTAAAATTTTGAAAAACGACTCGTTTTCTATTTTTTCGCGTTTCGTATTCGACGATCGACTTCGGTCGTTCGCGCGCATTTTTGCGACCGCGACAAAAGTGCGACGCGTTCGATTTCGAATTCGCTCTCGAAGTAATTCGACCGCAAACTTTTCCGGTTCGGTTTTTTTCAATATTTTGCGTCCGCTCGATCGCCGTCGATATATTATTCGTTATTCTATTCTCTCGAAATATGTAGATTTTTCGATATTCGTTCGTTCGAATTATTTTTAATATTTTTAAAATTCGATTTAAACGCGTTAAAAATTTGATAAAACGAAATGCGACGTTAATTTTTAACTTATTTAATAAATTTTCAACTGTTCGCGCGTCGACGCTGCGACAATTTTAAAATTAACGACGAAAACCGTCGACGGCGCATAATTTCCTTTTACTTTCGTAAATTAGCGTAACGCGTTGATAAATTTTAGAATAACGATATCGGAATATTCTCCTATCGCACGCTTTCAAATTGCAAATTCGACGTTAGCGATTTGTCGTTTCCGTCCGATTATCTTACGTTTATAATAAATAAAAACGATAATAAACTTTATTATTTTTAAAATTCGAATTAAATCGCGATATTCACTAATTGCTCGGCGTTAAAGAATTATAAACGCGAAAAGACTCATTTATGGATATTTGTGTATATTAAAAGCGTGTCGACACGTAAAATCAATATTCGGCAATGCCGCGTTTTTCACGACGCATATATAATGTTAATATCCGATATAAATAAAAAAAAAATCATTACAATTATAACGATTAATACGAATCCTGCAAACGAAATACGACATTGTTTAAAAATTTATAGCGGTTCTTTTTTTGTCCACTTAAAAAAATATGCAATAATTGTTATAGTTTATTTTTAACAATGACAAAATATAAAAATGATACAAAATATTTCGATTTACTTATTTATTTAATATGTATTTACAAATGCTATGTTATTTCGTCAATAATCGCTGTAAATAGTTTGTTATTAGTATTCAAACGATTGCACTTACGATCACGTGTGCGACGAACTTCATTCATAATTTATGTTTAAATCTATAAAAAGCTTATAAATTGACACATTAACACATTTATAATACTAATTTATATTTAATGTATAATTTATAATATAATAGTTTTATTAGACACCGTCCATATTTCTTGATAAAAGATTATTTTGCGCCCTTAACCCTTTGCGGTCTCTTTTTGCAATATTTCAATTTACGGTTGTATTTAATCTTTTCGGATACCGATTATATTAGAAAATAAATAAATTATATCTTTGTAGAAATTTATAACAATACTTATGTATTTGTGGTATGAAATTGTTCTTATTTTATAAATAATTTTGTATTATATTCAATTACTTTAAAAAACTTTCTTATTTAATATTAAAGAATATTTGTTTCAAATTGGAGAAAAAATATTAGTTTTTGTTTTGCTATTCAGTATTAAACAAAGTATGATTATGATTAAATTAAGTAAGAACAATAATATGATCATGATGAATTGTGATTAAAATAATATATAAAAATTTATTTGCAAAAAATACGGCATTATCAACACAATTAATTTTTTTTTTCATAATAAACGGTCGCTTTCAAATATGTACATTTTCGTTGTATTGTTGTAAATTTTTGTTTTTAAGCATTGCAATTAACAAAGGTCAAAGCCCTAGTTTAGTCAAATATGATGTATCTTTTTATATATAGTATTTATAATAAAATTATAAATTAATTTTTGCGGTTTTTGATTAAAAATAAATATGTATTGAAATAAAACTTGATATTTATGCGCAGCAAATTTTTATATTTTATATAATAAAAATTTTCACATTTATGTGTTGAGAAAAGTTTTTCGAATGTCTAATAAATATAAGATTTAATGATTTTTTTGTTCGAATAATTGAATCGCAGTAAACAACATTAAACCAAAGTTTATTTCAGCGCTTTCGATCGCTTTAATCCGAAAATTGTTGGTGAACTTTCATGCAATGGCTTTATCGTGCGTGTTTCGTTTGTAAACAAAGTATGACACGTTTTGAACGATCACTTGGCAGTAGAAAATCGGTGTTTCAGAAGATTCCTATGGAAGATTACGCATCCTCAAAGTGCGTCAAGTTGAATAACTGTGTTGTCTTTACCTCGGAATGATATCTGGTTTGAGGGGTGGAAGGTTGTTCGGGTGGGTTCTTTTTTCTTGATAGGGTTGGTTTGGGTTTTTGGGGGATTTTGAGGAAGCAAAATGTGCAGGCGCGGCTCCACCCCCTCAGCTCGCGACCGGCAATAAAAATCAATCGCAACAGCCTCTTCCAGGGTCGCTCATTTTTGTCGTTTCCATCATTGTTTTTTTTCGCTATTTTTTATTTATATATATATATATATATATATATATATATATATATATATAATTATTATTATTATTATTATTAAAATATTTTCGACTTCGACAATGCGTTCTTTCTCGTCGATGGAAAACGTATGTAAATTTTTAGTGTGCTTTTAGAATTCAAATTATTTCACTTGACACTGACGCTTTTGAAATGCTAACTGGTCGTGAAGTTGTGTTCAGTTTGCCTTTTGCTGTACGTTTTGGAACATTTGCATAATGTTTTTTTTTTTTACGTTTGCATTAATATTAAAACTTTTGGAAAATTTTAGAAAGCAACGAACACGTTTCTGTTTTCGTTCTTCTTGTCTTTTTTTGTTGGTTTTTGTTCCATTATAAAATTTCATAGGAAATATTTGAATCGGAATCGAAATTCATCATTCAAATATATCTCTAAAAATATAAAATTATATTATATATTTAATTGAAATTTGAAAAGAAAATTATTAAAATTAAATATAAAAATATTTTTTACTGGAGGGGAAGTGACAATTTATCTGCACATGACAAGCATTATTATAGTCCTTAAAAGCATCGGAAAAATTTCAAGGTCTTTTGATAAATTATGGCTGTCACATATGGGTATAAAAATTTTAATATGTTTCATTGAAAAATTATGTATTCATTTCTTTGAAATAACTAAGACAATTTTTCATTTCCTTTGATATACGAGAAAAATTTCTTATTATTTACTTCAATATATGTTTTATTCATATTAAATCAGATTAGTTAAAGCTTGTATGATTTCAATAAGAATTTCAAATTAATATTATTTTTCACAAGATTTTATGGTTAATAAATAATATATATGAGGTATTGTAGACTCAAATATGTAATCAAAAATAAAATAAGATAATTAGGATATTCAATTAAGTTTTTTTTATCAAATTAATATTTGTATATAAATTTTATCGCTTAATTATTTAACAAATGTATTGAATAGTCTAATTTAAGATGTATAATAATTGTTTTATTCGCTGTATAAATTTTGATATACAGCCCTAACTGGTTTGGGGGAAGTCGAGCAGAAAATAAACACAACACGTACGGCATTTCGTGCACAGGTGCGTTCACGAGAGACGCCATAGTCGAAATAAGAGAGAAGAAGAATAAAAAAAAAATATAGAAAAAAAAGAAGACCGGCGGAACGGCAACGTTCAAAAAAAAAAAAGAAACAACAGAACCAAAAAAAAAACAAGAAAAAAGAAAAAAAAGGCGAAGGCGTCCGAGAGAAGAGGAGTGCATTGTCGCGGCCCTGTTCGCGGATAGTGAAGTCGCGCCGGCGCCGGTTTTTCGGGGGGCCGTCGAAGGGGGCGGAGAGGCGGAGCGAGGGAGTGCGGGGTTCTCCGGGGGGGGCGCGCCGAGAAAGGGGGTCTCGAGGGGGCGTCGCTTCACTTTCACTGCGGCCTGGAGGTCACCGGCCGCGGCCGCTTTCACTATCGCCGCCCCTCAATAAACTGTACACATTTCTCATCCTCGGATGTGGCTCGCCGCAGGTCAGATCGCATTCTTTACCATATAAATTATTATTATTATTATTATTATTATTATTTTATTTATTTATTTTCGCTTTTGGCATCTCTAAACATTCGATATGTAATCTAAATAGTTTTTCTGGTGATCTTGTTTGAAAACCGGCAATGTAATAATAATAAATATATATATATATATATATATATATATATATATATATATATATATATATATATACGACGCTTAACATGTTAAAATTTCGAGGTGAAACGGTTCAAAGCGCGACGATTCGCCGTGGAATTTGTTGCGCTCTTTCGATACGTCGTTCTCGTCTTTATTTTTAATCATAATAATAGTGAAATATTGAAATGTTCAAGTATTTTAACTTAACCCTTTAAGTGACTATTTATAATGTAATTATAGTTTATAAACACATTCATATCCGTAATATAAATGAGTTGTGATAAAAGCGTGTAAGAGGTCGCAAAGTACTACACTTTAAGCTCTCTCCCTATATTATATATATATATATATATATATATATATATATATATATATATATATTCCGCGATGTTTCATCACATGATAAACTGACACGTGACTTTTCAATGTTATTATGCTATATATACTTGATATAAATGATTTGTGTTGTTTTGTGATACTTTATATATAGTATGAAAAGAGACGCATAACATAAAATTAAATATTTTGATATTATATCAAGTTTTAATTTGTTAAAATATTATTATTAAATTAGTACTAGTATAATATTTATTTGGGTTCTTTAAAGGCATATTTGATTTTATTTTGAACAGAATCACTTCTAAAAAAATTTTTGTACTTTTGATATAAATCGTGATTGACATTAAATCTATATATTCTCTTATTATTAAAATACGATTAATTTAAATATTTTGAAATTCATCAGAACAATAATATTGAAATCTTTTGTATATTTGCATAATATAACATGTTCAAATAAAAATCAAATATATTTCAAAAAAAAATATTATTTTTTATATATATAATATTCGTTTATTTAAATTTTATATGTAGTTTAATAAAATATGACTGGACATAAGGAATCACCAGATTCGTCTCCAAACAGTCAAGATGGAGATAAAACGAATGGTGCTGCGATGCATACTTTAGCTCCGGCCAAGTCACCGAATCAACCTTTACTTCATCACTTGCAGGTTTTATTTTATTTCTCATAAAATTTACGTTTATTATATATATATATATATATATATATATATATATATATATATATATATATATATATATATATACATATATACTAATGAATGTTTTTAAACCATGTTAGCAAAATGCAAATGGTAATGGTGATACAATAGAAACAGAATATTCATTACCTGTTCCATTGGCACCTTCGGCGACACCAGTACCTGTTATGGATTCTAATGAATCTACTTCGCACCCTGAAAATCTCAGCACAAACATGTCTGCGACAAATTATGAAGATAAATTCGATAATTCAAGATCTCCGGAGAGTCAAGATTTGTCAACGACTAATTCGGAGAAAAATATCGTCCATGATTTGAGTGTCTTATCAAAATTAGATTCTCACCCTTCTATGATGATTACATCAGAATTATTAAGATTGATACCTGGAGAAAATGATACGAACGATGAAGGTTTGGATTAAAATTTAATTTTATATATGAAATAAATTAAAAATATTATAATTATTTTTTTAATATTCAATATTTTTTTATGTTATTTTATCCCATTTTAGATAACTTTTTCAACGAAGAAAATAATTGTAGTTTTAATGAAATGTCCATGGATGACGTAGGACATTATGGAAGGTCAAGTCATTCTGGTATTAGTAATGGTCCAAAAACTTGGTCACAACAAGATATGGAAAACGCTTTAGATGCCTTAAGGAATCATAATATGAGTTTGACAAAAGTTAGCACGAATTCAATAGTATTTATTATCCAATTATATATATATTTTTTATATTCATGACGTTATAATATTTTTTAATTTTATCATTTTAGGCTTCGTCGACTTTTGGTATTCCTTCAACCACTTTATGGCAGAGAGCCCACAGACTTGGAATTGACACTCCAAAAAAGGAAGGGCCATCAAAGTCTTGGAGTGAAGGAAATCTTCATAGCGCTTTGCAAGCTTTGAGAACAGGAACGATATCGGCCAACAAAGCTAGTAAAGCTTATGGTATTCACATTTATATATCTTAATATATATAAATCTGTAACATTGTGATAAGTGTTTATAAAGTAGCTATTATTTTATATAGGCATTCCAAGTAGCACTTTATACAAAATAGCAAGACGTGAAGGTATTAGGTTAGCGGCTCCCTTTAATGCCGCACCAACCACTTGGAGACCTGGTGATTTAGAAAGAGCTTTGAATTCTATAAGATCTGGACATTCTTCTGTTCAGAAAGCATCAACAGAGTTCGGTATACCTACAGGTATAATACTGTTATTAGTAGTTATTTGTTTATAATTTTTTTTTGTTCAGAAACTATGATTTTATTTTACTTTATTTTAGGAACTTTATATGGAAGGTGTAAAAGGGAAGGAATAGAATTATCTCGTTCAAATCCAACGCCATGGTCAGAAGATGCTATGGGTGAAGCGTTAGAAGCTGTTAGGTATTGTACAATATTTTATTACATGTTAAACTAATTTGTTACAATGTATATAATTGATTTATAATTATTATAGAATTGGACAAATGTCAATTAATCAAGCTGCAATACATTATAATTTACCATATTCATCATTATATGGAAGATTTAAACGATGTAAATATGATGTAGATATTGGAAGCACTGCAGAACCTCAGGTTCAAATACACACAGGCCAAGATATACCTCCTTCATCTCAGGTAAACATAAATCAGCATTCCATATTTGGATGTTGCTATAATTTGTTATCTACATCTTAATTGAAAGCGACATCTGTTGTTACTAATGATTTTTCGTTTCATTATATTTTTGCTAACAGATGTCGTCCAGAAATCAAAATGTATGATAGTGAATTAAGGTAACTTGGAAAAAATGTTAATTCTTTTAAATTTAAAAATTAGCTTTTAAACATTTATTTTTTATAATAGAGATCACAAAATTCCTCTATAAATACAAATACAAATCAGAACACTGCACACAGTTCGTCAAGACATCCTTATTCGGCGTATCATCATCATCACCATCATCATCATTCGTTGTCGGTGCCGAGTCCAATACGCGAGCATTCGGAACCAAGTAATGTCACACATAATAATCAAGATTGTGTGTCTATTAGTTGAGAGTCTCACGAGATGATCATTCATACACATATTTATTGGAAAATTATATATAAAAAATGTGTTCTTAAATTGAAGATTATTTTGTGTAGGAATTTTTGCTGATGAAACGCAGCATGCTTTCATATATTTCTAATATTTTACATTTTGTGATATTATTATAAGCGTATTCTTAATGTTTATTTAATTGAAGATATTGCTTTTTTTTTCGAAACCTTCAACATATATAGGTCTGCTAACATTTAATAAATGCCTTTTTTCGAAGTACAAATACTTAATTTAACTAAGCCAGTTTGTATGGGGCATCACATAAATTATTAAAATCGACAAATTTTTCGCTTTAATTAGGGGGAGGGATTATTTCTATTATCAATTGCGTTTCTGCGTATAATATTTAATTTCGTATTTTAAGTCTACAATTTCCATTCATTGTGGTGTCTGGTGTTTTAGATAGAAATTTTGGTTACAGTTGAGGAATATAATTATAAATATTTTTGGGATATAATTCTAATTTATTGAAATATTATAATGAAAATTTTGTTATATGTTAAATTCGGTGATTTTAATTTATGTAAATCTTCTAACAATATGAGATACTATACAATTTTAAAATCGTAAATCAAGATTTTGTTAGCATGAAAAGACAACATACATTTTAAGAATTAATTCATAAATTTATAAAAAAAAAGTATTCATTTAGGTCTAATTAAAATACAGATATTCTTTAATGAATATAGACGATTTTTTTTAATTCAAATTTATTTAAAATAATAATAATAATAATGGAATTAAATATCGTTTTTTAATTGAAAATATAAATAGATCCATCCTGTTAGAAGATTTATTATATTTGAATTCGTGGCGGTTTTATTGAAACTATTTATTATACGATATCAAAGTGTCGCGATATTATATTTTCTGTAACTGAAAAAATAGAGTGGTATTACAATTTTTCAGCCGAGAAGCTAAAAGACATAGTTGGGTTGTAAAAAGATACCGAGTAGTGAATTTTGATAAATTCTTTTTAATTATAGCTTATCTAAAATAATTTTAAAAATTATATTTATTAATCATTAGATGAATTTTTACAATTTTTATTATGAAAATATATATATCCATGCGTAAATTACATCCATATTCATTATATATAAATTTTTTCCTTAAAAAAATATGCAATAGAAATGAAATGTGCAATATTTTGTTAATTCGTTACAACTGAGCAGGTATTATTCTTAAATATATAGTTTTAGAATGAGAATATGTTTATTGTTAAATGTACAAAAGTAAATAAATAAATAAATAATACGCGCTATAAAAAATTGAAATTAAAAATTTCAGTGTCCATAGTTAATTTTAAGGCAAAAATTTGAATGATATTTGCATTGTATTATTCGGCAACAAATCGGTAAATTAAGCGTTTCAAGTATGACTTTGTTAGTGAAATATAATTAACAATTTAATTGTCAAAGTTACAGGGTTAAAATTGGTACAATACTTTTACGTTTTTTCTCTGTACTAATTATAACGACATTTATACAAGAAATAAATAAATATTGTGTATATAAGTGACGATAAAAATATAGTAAATAGTGTTACCGTAATTCATTATCCATAGTTGTCGTGATTACTGCGACATCTGTTGCGAACGAAAAAAAAGTAACGATTATTATAAATCTGGCAATCATTGTATTGTGTAATATAAGTTTGTTGATAAAACAGGATGTGAATAATTAATTACGATAACTTGCGGTAATTAAGCGATATGCACTTATTTGTTGAACTTCTTTTTGTTTTTATTTTATATATATGATGTTTAATTTTTGTAGTGTATTTAAAAAAATAATAATTATAGGATGATGAAACTTAACGCAATATTAAAAACAAATTACTAAATATTGTGTAGCCAAAATACGTACCTTTTGCTTTATACTTATGTACAACGTGGAAGAAAGTGATGGACCATCAGTAAACATACGCTATTTCTAATATTTATCTTAAATTATTAAAAATGTTTGTTCATATATTCACTTGAGATAGTTAAAATATTTTTATTATTCTGTTTACTTGAAATTAAAATGCAGAAGATAATTTGTTTAATGTTTTTTTTATATTTTTAACAAATTTTAATTATTAACTTTATTTATTTTGAGAAATATTTTACGAGAAGTGTCTGAACTTTTTTCCATTATTGTATGTATGTAAATTATCTATGAAGTGACTTAAACGAATAGTAATATTGTATTTTAATAAGAAAACTTTTGGTGAAAAAAATCTTGTGAAAAATTCTGAATAGTTATTTTGAATACGACGATGCAACTACAGCATGCCTAAAAAATAATTGAAATAAAAGAGTTTAGCAATAATATTAAAAAAAAATATTAAAACGTAAGGTCATTCTTGATTGAGACGTCATTTATAATAATAAATGGGGAATATTTTATATATCACTATTGTTGAATGTAATTTTTCTATAATCAAACCAATGGTGTGTGAATTTGGAAGAAATTTAACTTTTATAAAGTCTCATCCATTTATAATAATAAATATGTATTGCATTTAGTACAAAATAGTTATAAGGGTAATCTATTAAACACTTCACTTTCAGCACACGTAATATCTTTTTTTTTCTGAATCAATAAATAAGAAATAACATGACTTATATTAGATATATTATTTATTTAATATAAATAGAATGGAATATTACATCTCACCCTGCTCATTATAAATTATAGTTATTTTTACATTATTATTATTTTTTAAATGTATTATTCAAACAAATTCGGTGATTTCAAACTGTGTCTTTTTTTCCTCTTGATATATCAATATGAGCTTTATGCAATAATATGTGTACTCAATCGAGCTGCGTGCTTCGATTGAGAGTCACTGCAATTTTTAAAAATAAATGCAAATGTAAAATTTCAAATTGCTAATACAGAATCAGACTGAGAATTTAAGCTGTGATAAAAAAAAACATCATATTAAATTTTGAGTATTTATCTTCATTCCATACTTTAAAATATTCTTTAAATGTAAAATATAAAATATAATCATTGGTTGTCTATTCACTTAGGATTACCCTTTATTTTTAAATTCAAAATATTCTTTGGCATGAGAATATACAAATAAAAGGATATATCGTTAAATAGTTAGAGTGAAATGATGTAAAAATATGTGGCCATTTATTTATTGTATATGTTGTGCTATATTAGAAATTAATAAATGACTGATGATACAGTAGTTTTTACTTTCTTTTATTCTTCATTGTAGGTTATTATATATACATACATATATATATATATATATATATATATATATATATATATATATATATATATATATATTAAAATAAAATAAAAACAATACATCGAAATATTTAATTATTTTTTTTAATAAACATTTGTCATCTATCAAAAAATTTAACACTTCTTCATCAATTGTAAGATTGTAGGAAATAAATAATTGTATACAAAAGGATTCACTTACATATGTAACAATTGTCAATGCGATACAATTCAATAAATTATAAACATTACATAAAAAAAGTTAGGATTATTTTGCGAATTTTTCTATCCGCTTTATTTTATTTTTTTTGACTACACATTTGATCTGTACAAAAAAAAATAAAAACAATACACACGAATGAGAATCGCACTATATTTGATCAATACTATCCTGAGAATTAGGATAATATATCTATTTTGTTGACTAATTTTTAAAATTTGGGAACTCTGAAATATCGAGATATTGATATTTTGTCAATTTGGCTACTTTCATATATAATAGAATATAATATATATTTAGCACCCAGTATCCTATATGTTAAATATAAGTTGATTCTCATTCATTATATGAGTCACATATATTGTAAAATTTCAATTAATACAATCATTTCAAAATAAGTTTATATAACAATAGAATATAGAATTGTATTTTTGTATATGATATAGTAAATTTATTTCAAATATTTGGACAAGAAGTCGCAGTTATTTTTACTTTAATTGATTGAAAAATTAAAGGACTTTCTTGTTCTAATAATTACATTATTATAGATATAATCTTAAGAGAATATGGTTCCACTAAGATGGAACAACATCTCATATGAATTCTATTCTAATGTACATACAAATATTTTCTTTCGAGATTACTCGTAAGTCTAAAATACATTTAAAAATCTCTGGGAATGTAAAAATGATATTACATTTTACACGATGTAAAAAGAGATTATTAGAATCGATTAGATTAATATATCTCGATGATATTCTATATCCCATTGCTATATGTAAAGAAAACAAACATTTTTATTATATTACGTTTTGTTTATATTGCCTAATTGTATCCCACATATGTTTACAGAGTTCCAAAATCTCCAGAATTAGCAACGACCCAAAAATTGGCGAGTTCGCATCCGCACAAAAATGCACAATTTGTTA
Organism: Leptonema lineaticorne; assembly: GCA_024500535.1. Taxonomy (NCBI): domain Eukaryota; kingdom Metazoa; phylum Arthropoda; class Insecta; order Trichoptera; family Hydropsychidae; genus Leptonema; species Leptonema lineaticorne. Next base: position 2,751,157 of record JANIJI010000059.1, on the reverse strand, counting down.
AACATATAAAACGTCCCTCGAACTACAAAATATGTCTCATAAGCTATACTTATAAAATAAATTACGTATTTGGATTTACATAAGAGATATATTCACTAAACATTTACAAAACGGCAGTGTAGCGTTAATATATTATATATCTATATATAATATATTTAATTAAAAAAATTCCCTACACGTCGATAATATCCATCGTTACAACGTCGTCGGTATACTCAATAAAAGGCTGATACATCTTCACATCTTCCAGCATCATTTTATATGCCTTTAGTTTTATACTAGATATATGTATATAGTAAATTCAGAGTCATTTACAATCAATCGATCACAATAAATATACAAAAGTTCACTTATACAATTATTCAAGTTATGATACATACATATGCGTATTTTATCAGTGTTAAATGTACACGCGCTAGATAGATTATTACACGGTAATTATATTTAAAGATTCACGAGCGGAAACGAAAAAAAATAGAGAAACAATATACATAAAAATTACACTTCGCACAATCGCGAATATTCAGAATCGAACGACTAAACATATACAGTAGTAATAATAATACGTACGCACAATAACGAATCGATAACGCTAGGCAGACTAGAGAGCTTTGATCTGCGTCGGTTCGCAGACTTTGACCGGATAGTCGGGCAGGCTGACGACGACCGAGTGAGGATATATACAGGAAGGAGACGGGTTCGTCGTCGGACGATGAGGCGGAGGCGGTGGAGTGGTCGCCGTGGAACCGGCGAGTCAGACGTGCGACCTCGGAGGTGGAGGTCGAGGTGCAGGGCCGCCCTTGTGAGGTGGTCGCTGTTTTATTAGAGCGGCTCCTGCTCCGCCGCCGGCTGCGGCTCCTGATCCACCTCCGACTCCTAGAGTCCTTTTGCAAAACCTCTTCCAGGAGTCTAATGTTTTGCCGGACCAGATCCACACTCCGGACGTGATGCCCACCGCCAAAGCCATGAAATATTTCAACATAAGCAAAGCGTATAATGGACGCGTCGCGGGTGCAGGCGATGATGCTGGATGTCCTGCACTGCACGAGCATGCCAACCGTCTCAACCAAGAAGGATGCATTGCCGCTTCGTATAAATGACATCCAAGAACTGCGGCTGCTGGCACTGTGTACAATACACTGAAAATTCCGATACGAATCATCAGTTTTTCTAATTTGTCTGCTTTGGAACCGGCGCCGGCGCCGCCTTGACGTTTTATTACCGATCGGATGCGGAATAGTGACACAAATCCGGCTACTAAAAAGCTGGTGCCGGCCGCTAAATAAATTAGGAGAGGTGCTACTACAAAATGTTTCAGATTGTCGGGATCGAGATTGCCAACATAACAGACTCCGGCTACGGGATCGCCGTCGACTGCCGAACTGAGAAGGGCGGCCACGCTTTGTCCTGCCGGAATCAACCACGCGGCCAAATGGAAATATTGCGAGTATCCGGCGATCGCTTCGTTGCCCCATTTGAGCCCCGCAGCTAGGAACCACGTGAAGGACAATACAACCCACCATACGGACGACGCCATACCGAAGAAGTAAACAAGAAGGAACACCAAAGTGCATGCTGCGGGACCGGAGGCCGCGTGTCTGACTGCTGGTCCTTCGCAAGCGACTTCTTCGTGTCCTAAGAATATCCGCGTTAAATAACCGAGGGAAACCATAAAGTAGCACGCGGAAAGGAAGACGATCGGTCTCTCAGGATATTTGAATCTCTGAGTGTCTATCAGAAAGGTGGTTAGTGTCATGAGAGTTGACACGCAACACAGGCCGCTCCAGAGAGCCACCCACACGGCGGCGAACTCCCGTTCGTCCGGGCTGAAAAACGCGCCTCTGCACGGGAATGCACAATCGGGGACCCCGGCGAGTCGGGCGCCCGACCTGTTGCCGGCCAGGGGTACCAGCGGGGGTCTGCAGCGGCAGCCGCACTCGCCCCCGCCGCCGGCCCTCCCGCCCCCTGGCGGCTCGCGGCAGTTTTTTTGGTTCTTTCCTTTACAAAATGGCTTATTGTTCATATTGGGTGATGGTTGTTGAGTTTGATGAGGAGGTCTTCTTGTTGGTCGAGTATCGCTGGTACCGCTTCCACCACTACCGCTCGCAGCAGCTAGTTCACTTTCATCCATGCAGAGATTATCTGGATCTCCAAAGACAGGCAATCTTTCGCATGCCATCCTTTCGGGCCATTCAAAATTATAACTCTGCATGATCGGAGCACATCCAGCTCTAGCTCGTTCGCAAACGCTTCTACAAGCCGGTAAAGGTTTTAGATAGTCTTCGAGACATATTGGTGTATATATAGAGCACAAAAAGAATTTTAAGTCGGGTGAGCATTTAATTTCAACAAGGGGCCAATATTGATGCACTTCAAGTCCGGCCTCTTCTTGGGTATCATGATTCAATTCATTAGGAAACGACGTTAAATTGTAAGGTATGCCTCTGCACATAGGAATGGTGATTTCTTCGCAGCGTGGCGCTGGTGATCCTGAACCGAGACCATCGCTGAACGTGCTTCCGGAGAAACACGCCAGAGCCAGTATGACTCCGGCGAATAGGGTTCCCATCTTCTTCGCACTTTGAGTTATTATTGACTGCAAAAGTGCATAAAATGTCTTTTAAATCATATTCACTGGACGTATTCGTCGAAATTTCACACCGATGCAATTCAGTTAGTGTTTACGTTCGAGAGATGGTGTTATCACAGCGCAACACCTGAAATTTAAAAAGAATATATTTTAGAAATTATTTAAATTTATGCATTAATATTTCAAAAAAAAAATACACATATATATAGAACTAAATAAAATTCAAAATAGTATATAATATAAATATTAGAAAATTTCCGATTTATTTAAATATTAGTATTTTTATAAAATTTAAATCAGTAATAAAAGACAACACTTATAATATAATTTAGAAAAAATATAGTGTAAACTTTAATTGAAAAATATTTTTTAATATACTGAACGAATTTTATTATTTTTTTACAACGATAAACACTAGGAAATTCACTATTATTATTACTTTACTCAAATTATAAATAATATACACGTGTATTTTAAATATCTTGAAAAACCCCGATTTAGCGATAAATTTTAGTTTGAAATTGTTACCGTGAGTAATTAATCATTTCTTTGACATTGATTTATTTGACATAAACTTAAATTTACATTAGTGATATTTAATAACAAGAAAATGATAACACGAATAGTTAAAAATATTATATCGCATTGTTTCTCTACATTAAAAAAATATATAATGATGGTACGAGTAAAATCTCATTAATTATTATGATTGATATTTAAAAAAATGTTTTCGGTTCGATTTCTTATTATTTACTATATAACTATCTAATTCCATAAAATTAGGAAAATAGAGAAACACTGCAACAATATAAACATTTGAAATGTATAATACTATATAAAGAAAGATTCCAAGGCAGAGGTTCTAAACAAAAAAATCGACTTCCAAATATAGAACAAATACCTAAAACACGTGCCGAACGCATGTGTTTTTTCTTCATTTATTTAACATAAACATAAATTACTACGTAAATATAAACAAGAAAAATACAAACATGGGTTCGATCATATTAAATGCAGATGTGTATAAAAGAGTTACCACAGCTCGGGTATTAATAACGAATTTAATAACTGATAAGATATGATGATACGCTTCTATTTTTACGGTAATTGTTTGTTATTTTCAGATTTCGGATTTTATTATTATTACGCTACTAGCGTAATAATAGCGTCAGATTAGTTTTATTTTATAATATATTAATAATCATTGTAACTGAAAATATCGTAGTTTTTTAACTGATTAAAAATAGACAAACGGCGTCAGAGGCAAAATCGTAAAATAAATCAAGTTGCACAATAAAAGTCGCATCGCGAAACGTACGGTTTAAATTTTAAAATTGAAAATTTTAAGCGATTCCGGGAATACATTTTGAGTATTTGTAATAAAAAAATATATGTTCGTTTTATGCGATTAATATAATAAATTTCAAACAAAACAAAATTTTTGAGAAGATTTATAGATAAAATTAAATGTATTTTCTATTTTATGCCAGTAAAGGTGGTCCGTTTAGAACGAACATGTAAATAAATATTTTACTAAACGGCATGTTTATAAGATTTTTAAATATTAGTTTTGTGTAAGAAAGAAAATAAATAATTCTAAAATCTGAAACTTTTTAATGATTTATTTATAATTTTTTCATGATTATGAATTAAAAAAAAAACAATTATCTATGAAAATTTATTGTAATAATGGATTGTGGAAATTTATACTTATATACAATATAGACGCTAATAAAATGAGAAAATGCATTTTCTATTTTCGCTTTCAGTGTACAAGTGGAAAATATCGAACGTTTCGTACACAAAGACGGCTTATTTACTAAATTTGAATCACGCACCATTTTCACTTCTCTAGTCTACGACACGCACTTTTATCCTTAATAAAAAACCTTTTTATTTCTATTATATCCTAAATATTAAGTTATTTAAATATATAAATGTTTTAGAATTATTATATATGTACTTCAATATCGGGAATATATATTTTATTATATGGAAATAATAAATAGAAAACAAAAATTAATCGTTACTTAAAAATAATTATATAAAAGTCAAATATTTATTGATTTATAAAATTTAGACCATTTTCTTTTCTCAAAAATACGTTTAAGTAAAGATTATTAATCGTGAACGAGTTAAACGCTCGTTTTTTATAATTTTATTATGAAGAAAAATACGGATCCATCATGATATGACAATATTATCATTTTGTTTGCACAGAATATTATCGGGGTAATTTTATGTACAAACAAGAACGTGTACATTTATAATAATTACTATTGAAATCATGCCAGAGTTATGAAAATTAAATTATAAAATTTGTAACACGATTTATTTATAAATTTTTAGTTTTTATGATTTATATGTATGAATTTAAAATTTTACACGTATATAAAGTAATTTATAATATGAAGAAATTTTGAAAACTACGAATATAATTATTTATATAAATATACTACCGATTACAAACTCACTCATACACAAACATTAGATCAAAAAAAAAAAAAACGAAATCGAGAGCGAAATTGACAGGCGACGCCGATAAGTCGAGATAAAAGCGCTTTCGCACACGTCCACAATCGAAAATATTTGAGTTTTGCGAACGAACAAAACATCGACGTAAAAATACAAAAGTATAAATCGTTCCGGGAAAAAGGTTTAGCTCCACTGGCGCAACAGGTATAAGTCGGTGCGAACGCACACGGAAGACAGGAGGGTGGAGGAGCGATCGCGCCACACTATCCGGACGATTGATTGTGCGATCGGTAGTAGTTTTAGAATCTAACCTTAAATGGGGGACGCCGATGGCGGGGCGAAGGCGCGCGTCCGGCGGCCGCCCTGCCGCAGACACGTCGTGATCGACACATTCAAAACAAAATTTAACAAGACACACCAACTGTGAAACGACCGACCGCGAAAAGAGTTCGCGGCGCACTGACGGTTTGCGCCGCCGCTCCTCTCCCCCTCACGGTGGCCCCCTCGTCTCCCCTCTCCGCTCGCCCGCGCGACTATTTATAAAAAGTCAACACAGTGGATTCTGGCCACGAATGCGATTGTTGCGGCCAATATTTTTACTCTCAACGCGCGAATTTATTACATTATACGACTTGTAGATTTTCGATTTATCGAAACGTTTTATATTCTCTAATATAAAATACTATTACATATAAAAATCTAATATCACTATATTATACACTGTATGATATCAAAATTTCTCAAATATTGAATATAAATTTTTCTTTCAAATAAAATAATTATAATATTTTATTGATTAATTAAGTTAATAAAATAATAATAAGTTAATGTAAAACTTAAAAGATTCATTTGGGTAAATTTTAAATATGAAGAACATGTATAATATAAAATAATTGATGAGAGATTTCAGTCTAATTCATAAATTTCCAATCATTCTCTCAACATTTCAAAAACTATATCCAGACGTAATATTTTTTATATATATTGTCTACAATTATAAAATGAAAAAAAAATTAATTTATTTTATAAATGAAAAAAAAAGTAAACATTCTATCATTATTAAGTATATATATTATGGTACGATAAATATTATTAGAGAATTCAAAATGTTTATGTTTGTTTTGGACGAAAAATCCAGATTATAAAATAAAAACAAAAAAATATTTTGTAAATATAGCGCATTTAGCTTAAATATTACGTGTATAAGTATACTGATCGGAATTTGAACTTTGAACCTCGTAAGCGGGAGTGAAAAAAGTGTACAGCAGAAAAACAGTAAGGTCAAAAAAATATATATATATATATATTATATTTAATATGCTGAAAACGTAAATTCTTTGTGAATTACCGAATAAACAGACGCAGGCAAATTACGAGGTACGAATCAATAGAAAACTATTTTTATGCGAAAAAGTACACGCAAAACAGTACAGAAGATTCATAATAATAATTCAAGATCGAATCTGAAGAATAAAACGATGAATATTTTGAATTAGCGTATACAGTAGGACTACGCTTTCACTATATACAAAGGACATAATCATATATATGTTTCAACATATAACACTCATCAGTTTATAATCGTTCTTATAGAATTCATATAAATTCATTACCATATTTCATATCATATTGAAAAGAATTATAATTTTAGAAATTTATATACATTCTAAAGTATTGTATGCAATTTGCGATTATTCAATGATGAGGCGGGATCCGAATGTATATGAAAAAAAAAGAGCTGATATATCGACAATTAACATTCTTTATAGTTTGTAGTTGTTATTCGAAATCGTCTTCACTTTATAACAGACCGCTTTATTTATATACGTCCATTCACGTTTTTGAAAATAACATTTGGATGAAGATAAAATGAAAAATAATAATAAAATATATATATATATATATATATATATATATATATAAAGTAGGAAAAAGAAGCCGCTGAATTATTACGGCGGTGCAAATCGAAGTTTACACGTTTTCGCTTTGAAAAACGCTTTCGATAACTCACTAAATTTTGCATAATTACAAACAAACCACCTATATATATATATATATATATATATATATATATATATATATATATTGTATATTTTGCTCGATTTAGATTCACATTGAGATTCATCGAACAATACCGCACGCTTATACAGGATGCTTCGAAAGTAGGCGGAAAACTATTCACATTTTCATATTTATCGATCGGTTTAATTTTATCGATATATTATGTATAATTTTATTTTATTCTTTTAAAAAACAAAGATTTTTAATTCTATTTCTTAATAGTGTAGTCTGATGTGTTAAGTATATGTATATATATTTTTTTATTTTACTGTATGAAATGAAGTCTATTTATATTACAATCAGAATTGACCCAGAGAGCGATCCAATCATCACAATTGACACACATATTATTCGATTACAAGGCGCTGGTTATTATTATTCGCATTGTGAACAAAATATAATATATATATATTGTATAATATTATATAAGACGATACAAAAACATATACGCAAATAAAAATTTGTGTATATTCGACATTCCCTAGTCGTTGTTGTCTCGTTTTTTTTTTATCTGAAGGACTAATCTAACAGTCGCCGTCGTCTTCCCGAACCTGAGACATGATGCTGCTTCTCCCGCTGCGGAGAAACATCGAAGCATCTGAGTAAATAATCACACGAAACTTTCACGGATTTACGACTTGGGATCGTTGTTTACACGATCAGCGCTTCACAAACATTTTCAAGACGACACACACACACACACAATCACACAAAAAGAAAAAGAAGGCGTTTCAAGAATGTGAACAACGTACACTAGGTATACTTATTATTGAGCAAGGTGTCATATTATTATTATATGCGTTGCTTTCAAATTCTATTTACGCTGATATGACAAAAATATCATATTTTGAAATTTGAAAATTTGGTATTTTTTTTTTATTTTCGTCGAGAATTTGAGATCAATTGGAATAAATAATACTAACCACTTGAACAATTTCCTGCGTAATATTAACAGAAGTGGTTCGCTAAAATGCACAGTCAATATCAAGTTACCTTCGAAAGGGCATCGAAAGCGAATAGAAATCGAACTTCATTTTCGTTGAAGTGGTTATTTAAATCTTTATACGAAATATATATATTTATATAATCCATCTCATAATTATTGAGAATGCTGGATTAATACAGTTAAATCATCTTTTATATTCATAAAAAAAATATCACATTTCAATACAAATAATATCATAATTATGATCATTTCAATATTTACTTATAAGAGAGCAACGATATGATTTGTATATAATTATGTTCACGATGCTTAATATCAATGATCGGTTTATAAAATGTAACACATTCGTTGACATATATATATATATATATATATATATATATATATATATATATATATATATATATATATATATATATATATATATATAAGATATAAAAGTGTCAAAAAATAAAAATCACACACCCATTCGAATAAAAAGGAAACGTCAAACTAGTTAACGAGTCGTCGTCTTAACGGGAGAACTTTTCTCTTTTTCTTCTTTACCCAAGGATAGAATAAGTAAAAAAAAGAAGAAGAATAAAACTCTAAAGAAGAAACTTGGCTAACGAGAAGACGAACGATTTGAGCCAAAAACGAAAACGCGGACTCGAAGAGATGAAAAGTCGACGATAAGTCAACCGAGCGTGTAAACGGAAAGGTTAGTTATGTGATTTATGACTCGGATGAAATCATACACGTATGTATATAAATAAATAAATAAATACACAAAACGATTATTTAACGATTTTTTATATCGTTTTTTTTTTCAGTGCACAATGTTAGCGATGTTTGGTTTAATATCGGATTTGCATTCCTCGGAACGAAACGACGAATAAATATGCATCGGTGATACGCAGAGTCTGGACGATTTGAATATGCAAGACGATTAAAGCGAGCGAGATGTAAGTGCATAAAGTTTCAAATTGACATCTGTTTCTTGTTTTCGACATTCAGACACCATGTATCTGTCATTTTTCTTCAATTGTAATATTACATTTTTTGAACACGTTTTATTTATTACTTATAATATATAGAAACAGATATATCATTGTAAGTTAGTATATATATATATATATATATATATATATATATATATATATATATATATATATATATATATATAATAATAATAATATTTTGTGATTTTGAAGAATATATAAATGTTTAAATATCAGATAAAAATTTATTTCTTGGAAAAAATTCACTTGATATTAAAAGCAAACAAAGGCATTTGAAGGGTGTAAAATGTTATATACGAATAAATCTTACTATTTGTCGTTTTTTTTTGGCACACCCGATACCGTAAATGTGTCCTTAGAAAATGACTCATTAAATTTTGGTTTGTTCAGGTATACGTTTTATCTGATGATGCTAATCTGCACGGGAAACAAAGCCGATTTATTCGATGAGTTTTTTTTTTAAATAAGTATTAATGGCGATGAAAAAGACGACCATGAATAGATGAATGTTTTTTTTAATCTTTTTTTTCATTTTGAGCTTACGAATTGCGAATTACGACGTTTTTAGAAGTTTCCCATAGACGAGGAGCATCGTTCGACACAACAATGGGAAATAAACGAGGAAATTGCTCGTTTTTTTTAAGGATATTTTTCGAAATACGTGCTAAAAATTAAAAATTTTTCATTAGCGACGTATGTATGAATATGTATAATTTTAAATTGATTTTTTTATTCCTGGTTACGCATAGTTATTTTTCAATAGAGAAATTATTCTCATACGCGACACATATGTTTCGCTCTATTGTCATACAAGTAGTATGTTGATTATTATTCATTGATATTCATGTGCGATCAACATATCTCTGGTTTTGTCGTATCATTTTTTTTTGTTTTAGTTGTTTGTAAATTATTTTTGGTCGTTAACATTTATTTGCTCGTGATATTTGGTGAAATGTCATGCTTGAATGGTCGGAAGAACGATTAATTAGTATTTTTTTTTTTGATATATAAAATAAAAATATCATTAATTATTTACATATGGAACGAATAATCAACGGGTTGACTATTTTTTTAATAATATATAAATGTTTATATCGTGTGTTTATATGTAATATTTGTATGTATGAAACGTATCATTACGAATTAAAGGAAAAAATATATTTTTGATCTTACAAATTGATGAAAATATTTTTACTTTTATAAAATATTTATTATAAAAGAGATTGTTAAAATGAAATTTAATAAATAATTTAATCGAATACAGGAATCGTTTGGACCGCCCGCGCGTATTGTGAATACGATTTATTCACTTGCAAAACGGGGGACACGATTTATTTTATGGGTTTTAATATTTAATTAATTATCCTTTGTGCGTTTGTGTTTGTGTATCTTGCCGTTTGGTTTTAATCGTTTTCCATTAGCTAAACTACGATGTATTTAACGGTATTAATCGATCGTTTCGATGTTTTTTTCTTTTTTTTTTTTTGCAGCGCGGTGTAAATTTATTATTCGCGCTCGCGCTTGATAAAATAGGCATAATATTTCGCATTTTATTACGGCTCGTAACGCGCGCACAAACGGACACACTCCACGTAAAGATGGGGACAAAAAAAAATAAAAATGGTCGAGTAAAATAAAATTTCCTAGAACGAGTGTGCCCGCAGGAGGCCGTTATCTGCGGTCGCCAGGGACCGACCATATTTATGGTCGTCCATTATCTCGTTGGCAGATTTGCATTCTTCTACTTGTTTCCTAAAGCTCACTTGATGCACGAATGCCACTTTCTAGAAATACTTTTGACTCCTTTGGATTCCAAAATGGCGCTTCTCAAAATGCATATCTGGTATACGGCTGATTTCGCTAAGTGTTTTTCATGATTACGCACTTAATGCTCATACCCAATCTATAACTACTATATAAAATTTGATATATATATATATATATATATATATATATATATATTTATATATGTGTGTGTATGTATATAACCCTACAAAGATAAATATTATTTTTTTATCTCAAATATACTGCATCTAATAACATTTATTTAAAATTAATTTTACATCATAAAACCTAGAATATTATATATATATCCAAATGAATAGTTTAAGAAGTATCGTTCCAAAATATAGACATTGTGCGTATATTTTGGTTATACTCGATATTGTCGATTGTGTCCAAAATACCTGTCTTTTTTTTTTTGGAAATTGCATAGCACCCCTAATGCGAACGACCACACCTAATCTTTTATTATTTTTATAAGGGGACAATGGTAGAATAGAAATATTTAACTTTCCACAATCCGTCACAATGTATAATTAAAAGAAAATATTGTTTCGTACTGCAGTAATAATATTTTCGCAGAAGTGCATAAAAGTCGTTTCATATTCAAAGAAACGAAATTTGAATCAATGAAATTAAATGAGAATATTTTTTTATGAATAAACATTTATAATAATGAAAAATAATAATTATTATAGTTTTTATTCAACATATTTTTTAGAATAAAGAATTATAATCTATTCAGATATAATCTCATTTATGACGTCTAAATATATATCTAAAAGTCACCTTTTATTTATTTTTGATTTATATGATGTTCAATTTTGATAGATTTATGTATTAAAGTTCAAGGATAGCAATTTAAAAATATATATATAATCCGTAAAAATCTCAGAAAATTTCACATATCATATTTATTTTTCGAAGTTAATCCCCTCATTATCTATATCTGTAATAATTATTATTTTGAATGGAGACAATTTAGATTATTATCTTATTTTTTGAACAGCGTTTTTAGTTCTAGTCTATCTATTATATCTATTTTTTTTTTTTTTGCTAAATTCGTCATTGTGAGAAAAGCTATGATTTTTAGATAATATCACGTGTGGGGTAGAAAAAAAGAATACAAGGGATTTAAATTAGTTTCCACGATATGTCCATATCTTCAGAGATGTCTTCGTCGAAAAAAAGGGCACTTTGTCCCTCAACGGTTCTTCGGGGACATATTTCTTCCTTTCTTTCTTTTTTTTCTGACTTTTCTTTCTCGGTCTTCGAACGCCATAACGTTCTTGTCAAGTGCGATAAAACAAATACACATAGCGAAACGTTTTAGAAAATGACGTTTCCGACGTGTTGTGTAGACGGGGGGGGAGGAGGGAAAAAAAATTTTTTTTATGCCAAAAAAGCCCTCTCGAAGCTTTTGTCGTTGTGTTGTTGTTGTTGTCGTTGTCGTCGTCGTCGTTGAAGTTTCGGATTAAATTGCGAGCTTTTAGCATAAAATGAATATTCAACAGCCGAGCTGTAAAACTCATACAAAATTGTGTAATCAAAAATCGAAAATAACGGAGTTATCCGATGAGAGACAATTATGCCATCGAATTTACAATATTGTGAATGCTATATGCGAAATCAAAAGTACACAAGCGTTATGAAAAAAATGACATTAAAATATTTTATATATATTTATCAGAAAACTCTTAATATCCTTATAAACTGCAATACTTTAAGACTTAATATATATATTCATATATACTGTCATTTAAAGCAAGAATGTGTAAATTATATTCAAAAACTTAATTATATATGACCATCTGAGTTAAATTATTATATGTCTATTTTCATTAAATAGATTTTGCTTCGTCTAAATATACAATTTTGACTATTTTTAAAATGTACAAATTCGGTTGAACACGAGTAGAAATTTAATCGTCAACCGTCACGGTTGTCATTCGCGATTGATTGCTGCCCCTCACTTTGTAACACCTGGCATTTTCGACGAGCACTTTGTAATAACCCCTTTTTCATTTATACACACGTGCCCTTCCTAATCCATATGCATTAATTTCATTTATCCCATTTTTCTTGTGTTCGGATTGTTTGCTTTTTTTTTTGCAACGCGGATTACTCATTAATATTTATTTTTTTCTACGATTAATCCGTACAAAATTGCTATTTCTTTTTAGTGTCGATATATTAATATTTTATTAAAAAAAATAAATTTAAATCGAAATTTTTAACATAGAAACGATTAATTTAATGTATGCAAATAAAAAGTTAAATTGTTATTTTATAATAAATAATAAAATATAACGTCTGAACGAGTCTTTAGAATGTTTTTCACGTAATATGCGTTGGAATTGTAGAAAGTACTCTAATAATTGCCGATTGACAGTCATTAGAATTAACATGAACTTCGACAATTACGATAATCGCCAATCAATAACCATTAGTACTTTTTCTATAGTTCTAATTGTAGTTGTTTTGAACACGAATTAGTCTGTATAGAATAAATATTTAGTATATAAACAGCTTAAGTGTGTTTCGTTAGAAATATGACTATTAAATAAAATACAAAAATATTTATCAATGCAATCTTGCAATAATGACCACACATTTTATTCATATTATATATATATATATATATATATATATATATATATATATATATATATATATATATATATATATTCAAGATATTTGTATGAGATTTGACCTACAAATTCAAAATATTCTAATAGAAATTTGTATACAACGTTTGACATTCATGAAAGTTGTGTTCGTGGTGAATAATGTTACCTTTCAGCGATCACCTTTTCACCGGCGTACGACCGTATATAAATTACGAATTATCATGCACGTTACCATGTCATGATATATATGTTTGTTTAATTTGAAAAATTCGTTGTAAAACTGCGGTCGTTAGTTCAATTCATCATATTTTATCTAATCGATAGATGTGCGTGCTTCTGGTTAATTATTGAAATTAAATATCAATCAAACTTGTTTATCTAATATTTTATTGATATCTAAAATAAAATAAAAAAAAAAACACAAAACTAACACGACTTCTGTTTAGATTATATAAATTACCAAAAAAAAAAAAATCGAATAATAGAATACTATTTTATACAAAACATTCAATTAATATATTTTTATTTGACGTTTATTTTAGGGGTTGAATAGAATATCATCTTTAAATTTATCAGGATTAAAATTAAATACGTTATAACTATTATTCTTGGCAACTCTTATATAATTATAATATAACTTTATCGCAATTCATATTATAAAATATTCAAAAATTTCATATCGATTTAATTATCAAATTTATATTAACATAGAATCGATGAAATAAATCAGTGGCGTAACAATTTTTACGGATATAAAATATGTTCGAAATTGGTAATTAAATCTGCTGTAATCTGAACGGATACAATTCCCACTAAGCTATAGTTGATGTCATATATTATTAAATATAATATCTGAAAATATTTCATACGAAATTTTTATATTAATATTATTAATATAACTCAATTTATAGATTATGGATTAATATTGTATGTACGACGTGGCACTCGAGTTTTTTTCGTTTAATACTATCGTGACAGCTAGAATGATGAATTTGTTTATACAATAAAACATGCCCCATTTAGAATTCGATATAATTGTATTGAAGACCATTCTGTTTGCTATATATATATATATATATATATATATATATATATATATATATATATATATATATATATATATATATATTATTGATATTAGATAATTTAATTACAAATACAGATTAACTTTGTGATAGAACAATGGTTTTTAAAGGATAATATAAATTTTATATATATATTAAATATTATAACCGATAATTATATCAATTAAAAAATATATAAAAACAGTTTGAGAAACTTTGGTTTATTTCATATAATAAAATAGAATGAATAGTGAGGAAATTTTTCAACGACTTTAAAAAGTGAACAAGTTCAAAGTTCAAATCGGTTTTACTGAATGACAATTTTTATTTGTTTACCTTTTAATATAAAGTTTGAATGCTATTAAAAATAATTAAAAGTGTTTGATAATTGTTATTTGAATAAGCAGTTCACATTTCTTTCGTAAAATTGCCATTAATGTTTTATTTTTAAAAAGTCATTCTTGATCACGCAATTACACATTTATATAGAAAATTATAGATGAGATAAAAACATTAGTTTCAGTAGATTTTCAGTCATAAATTCAGTCACATAATATAATCTGCGTTCCTTGACGGAATATCGAGTTTCACGAATGTGTGTCCCGTGGTAGTTTTTTCACATTGCGAAGATGCATTACCGTAGTCTGTTGAAAGTTGCCGGATTTGACCCCGCGCCGTATAAACCCTTCTCAGACCGAAAAACATTAGGGGGCAATCAATCAAAATGTCTCGCGTAAAACGAGCGAGGGGTGGTTGCCGCGGGCGCTCCAAGCCGCCGCCCCCTCGAACCTCGATCAATAACGCGCGGTAACGTTCGACTGGTGCAACGGATTCAATTTGTCTTCTCCTTTGGCTGTGCCCTTTTTTCCCTTTTATTTTTATTTTTTTTTTACCTTTTTTCCCTTCATTTTCATCCCTACGTTCACCTTATCCGGGAGTCCCTTAGTTCGACTTCCGTTCGCTTTTTTTTTTCCTCTTCTGCCGGTCCGTTTCGATTGTGCATCGAGATTGCAAAAGGCACTGCGATATTTTTTAACCTAATCCCGCATGATGACCAGACATTCTTCAAGATTAGTATTGTGAGGGCGGGATTATGTGAAATGGAATATTGCACATGATTCGTCAAATTTGTATTATTTTGTACAGTCAGTTTTCGACTTATGACAGAGTTTGACGTAAGTCGGTGCAAGGTTCGTGGTAGTGTAACATTTTTTTTTCATCATATGCAACTTTATTTTCGCAATTCAATCTTAAATAATTATTACAACTCAAAATATAGATCTTTGCCATGCCGAAGTTCAACTTATTACTATATGATTTCATATAAAATATTTCAGCATTTTATGATCCAATTTTGCTTCAATTTTGACAGCTGGCTTCTTAAAATACTGTTATTAACGCGATATAGCATATTTTTTGCCTGTACGACTTTAAGGCAACAAAAAAAACTTTTCGTCAAAATAATTTTATATATATATATATATATATATATATATATATATATATATAATTTTTTTTTCTATAATCATCATTTCAATTAATTAGGAATTATTATTTTTCGTATTAAATGAAGGTAACAAATTAATCGAATGATTAATTACGATTTCAATAGTAAATTAATCAATAAATAAAAATCATGATTTTTAGATATCTAAATAAAATAAATGCTGATAACCGATATTAATAATAAATATACACGGATGTATCATTCGAATATATTTATCATTAATATTGGTTATCAGAAAACATATGTTAAGTGGTCTTGTGTTTAATTAGTTATTGCGCATTTATTAAAAGATAAAATGTCTGAAATGGATATTCTTAGATATCTTATGAGAATGAATATAATATTACGTTACTATTTCTACCCTTTTAAGAATGTAATAAGGCTAGTTTTTATTGATATCATAGAGACGTGGATTCTGAATAAAAGGATGTATTAGATTTAAATGTTATAAAATGGAATATTCTTCGAAGAATAGCAAACTCAATCATGTAAAATAATAATTGAATTATCAGAAATACTAAAGTGTTATGTGAAATGTTAAAATATTTCGTTGGTTACGACGCGTTGTCCTTATGGAAAAGGATGTTCAAATCGGGAGCTACAGTCAAAAATCTAAGAGGGAAAAAAGATAGGATGTCCGATGACATAATTGATGGATGACATGATACTAGATTGTCGTACATTTAGCGTGGGCAATTGGAAACAAATAGCAGATAAAAGAGAAAGGGGATATAAACTATTGAAAGTTACTATATATCAGATTGTAGGATAAATGATGATGATTAAATAGATAATATTCTAGGAGAAACTTTAAGAGATTTTTTTAGAGATTTCAAATAGTTAAAGTTCTTTTAGTACTATATAAATGAAAAATGAATAATTTGATGCAGTTATTCTACCGAATAAGACGATATAATATATTAGAAAATGAATTCAATTTGTAAAAGTTATCAATTAAAAATCAAAAATATTCAAAGGCAATGTTTTATATATATAATACGACATAAAAATAAAAGATTATAAGATAATAATAAATATTAAAAGATGTCTAATCTATTGAGAGGAACATGACAACGAAATAGAAAAAGATCACAAATCCCTACATCTGTTTTATACACGAGAATCCTAAATATAAACGATCAGCGCTAACAAATCAAACATGATAAAAATCACGTCAAGACACAAAAATGAGAAAAAATCCCGTTCAAGAATCCGAGGCAAAAAAAAAAAAAAAACTGACATCCTCACCTCATAAAAACCACAAAGGTGTAAAGCCGTAAAATATAAAAGGTCAGGAGCGACAATTGCTCAAGCGCCGCAGTAAAAAAAAGCAAAAACAAAAAAAAAGGTGGGACGACAAGGGGCATAAATCGCGCATAAAGAAAGAAATAATTTAACATAACTATGACCGAAAAAAATAAAGAAATTCGTGTGTGACATATTTGATAATGAACGAGTATTTAATAATTCAATATATATATATATATATATATATATATATATATATATATATATATATATATATATATATATATATATATATATATATAAAAGCACGGTTAATTTATTTTTATGACGTCCGATGAATTAGTATTCGTAAAATAATAATTTTGAACGGGAGCCGTCTTTAAAACGACTGTCTTTTATTATTTATGCTCGTTGAAAATAACCACAATCATAAACAATTGTCGTGTCAGCGGTAATAAATCAAATATTTATCGTTTATTATTATTATTATAATAAATTATTATTATAAGGAAAGACAAAAATAAAATGCATTCACATTATTCAAATATTACATGTTACTGTTTATTTATAAATAACAGCCACTGTTTCGATAAGATTAACACGTTAGTTTATTATATAATATTAACGTTTTGTGGATCTAGGATTGTTTTCTATTAAGAAAATGCGGCGGTACATTAATTTTTTTTCTGAATGAAAGTGGAGCAATTAAGGGAATAAAATACGGACACTAGTAAATGAAAATAGAGCTCGGTTAATGCTTTCGGATGTTTGAGCGGAAATTAAAAATTAAGGATTCTTTTATAGTGTAAAAAGAAAATATAATAAAATGTCGTATAGATATTTTTAGTATTAAATTATGAGTCCATAAGGGTTATAATTTTGATAAATTAAAATGTTTTTATCTATTATGTGATACGTTTTAATGCAATTATTTTTTTTTAATTTAAATTTATTTCTTTTAATGTAAATAAAAGTGATATATTAAATTTGAAGACTTGTAACATATGTATTGAGTTTTACAAATAAAAATGTATTTAGAATGTAATGTATATGAAATGATCAATATGGCAGTATTCATGTAAAATCAATATATTTTTACTTGGTTATAAATGTTAAAACAAAGAAAGAATTTTTAATCAGATTTTATGTATATATAATGTTAATATTTTTACCATTTCAAATGATGAAATTCGAACCACACAGTTTTTGAAACGACAATTTAAAAATCGATTATATTCCATATATGAATACATTTGAAGAACGAAAGCAAGATTTGAATAAATTGAGATAATTATGATTATGAAATTTTCGAATATTTATAGTTAGATGCATTTTTGACGTTGATTCGTTAATTCCATCGATGCCCTTTTAACGTCTTTTCTTTTCTTCTCATTCTTTCCAAGTAGATTCTTGCGGAGCAGAAAACGTCGTTAATCCGACGTGTCGGTCGTCGATACGATCGTGATTGACTTCGGTTTACGTTTTTTTTTTTATTATTATTTTCCACTTCGTTCATAATCTTCGACCGTGTGACGTTTATCTTTCACGAAACTGGATGTCATAATAGAAGCCTTCATTTCGGTCGCCTTTTCCACGTTTATTTATCGATTTATTTATTTATTTTGTTTACATCTTTTTTTTTTAATATATCGTCGTCGTCGTAATCGGATAAATTTGTATTAAATTGGAGAATTTTCGAGTGGGGCACAACGAATGGGGAAAATTTTTCGTTCGTTTCCAACTCGAGTGAGTGTTCTTCGTGTAATTTAATTTTGTTCGAGTGCGTTTTTCGATGTTTACGAATAATTTAATTAAATATTATAGAATTAAACTAAAGATAATATTTCGAAGAATTATTAATCTACGATTTCAAGTATATATTTTAAAATCGCACAAACGATTATTAACGATGACATTTTTACGAACCATCATAAAAGAAATAAAAAAAAAACTCGATTTTATTTTATTTTAATAATATCCTGCGACAAGTTCCAATTGGATATTTATATACTTTGTGCCCCGTCGTGAGCAATATCTCTTGATTTGTACGACGAGTTTCAACCCTCTAGCACATTGTTTTTCCATTCGTTATCGTTAACATCGCGGAAGAATAATGGATTTAATAATAATAATAAAAAAAAATATATTTACTTCGCACAATTTTTTCACTATATCAAAAATCGCATATATTTTTTTTTCAGCGATATTTATAATCCAATTTATTTATTTGTGTGTTCGGTCGTCGTCGAAAATTCGATGCTTATATAGAAATAACGCGGTACTCATTCGTATGAGTGGGATCTCGTAACGTTTCATTCGTAAACTGAAATATGCTTTTCAGCCGAAGAGCGTTTTCAGTGAAATATGCAGACGAGGGTGTTTTTTTTTATTTATACTTTTTTTTCAGTCTATATTCAATTATATATATATATATATTATAAACGCGTGTATTTTTCACGGTGGAAAAAAAATTTTTTTTTGACCGAAAGAATTTGAAGAGCGCCGTTTTCGTTCAACATCGATGAAAATCGGAAAATTATTTTACCTGTATGCGGAATGAATTCGAAAAAAAAATCATATCAATTTTTCAATAGTATTTTTTTTTTGTACGACTGTTCGGTATGATTGAAAAAAAAACGTAGAAAAACGAACTTCAAATGAAAGTTCAATTCACTTAATTGAAGTCTCTTACGATGGTATGTAATTTTATTTTCCAAAAAAAAAAAGTAGCAAAATGTATTTTTAATATTATTTTTCAACTCAATTGAATTTTCTAGATTAAAAAAAATATTACTTTTATAAAATATTTTTAACTATTTTAAATATTTTTAATTGTTTGTTGTCTGTATGACTATAATACAAATTCTGAATAATAAAACATGTCATTTTATAGTCTTATGAAGAATCATATATTTGAAGACAATTTTTACATTTGAGTATAAATATGTAGCATATGAAAGGTTAAACGATCATCACAGATTATATATAATTAACAATGAACCGAATTGATACAAATTTTTATATTATCTTGTATACAATTAGACATAAAATTTTAAAAATATATTTTATATGAGCGTAACAAGTGTAATATATATATACACGTCTATCAAATTATCGTTTTTTTTATAGCGATAATAAAAAAAATGAAACAGACCATAAATTCGCTGAAAATAAGCTTTCTCTCGTTCTTGTTATATATATATTTTTTTTTTCATCATTTTCATTGTACAATATGCGATATATCGTTTATTTGATGCGAGAATAGCGATAATTCGCTCCATAAAAGTCACAATTAAGTCTCTCTCCATACTAAAAATTTTCCTTTACCGAATAACGATCGTCTCACCGTGTAAACGCAATAATATATATTAATGGAAAATCGTAAATACTTATTTTAAATATGTATATATATATATATAAATATAGATTTTTTTATATATTCAAATCGACGATGGGTTAATGATAATGTCTGTTCGTACGGTTCTATATAAAGGTATATTGATTAATCAACGTTTCGGGCTTTGAAGCACGAATTTGTGACTCGGAATTAGAATGTGAATTCTATCGAGATTCCTGTTCGGTTTGATTACGCGTATGTAATTAAGAAAATTTCCAATTATAATTATTATCCTCGTGTGATCTAAATATATATATTTATATTTATAATATAAATATAAAATGTGGAAAATGTGCGTTTGTAGCAATATCAAATTATGTAATAAACATTAATTACTATTTTTTTTAATTAATCAACGTTTCCCTATTATTCATTTGTATTCGATATGAAATTAAGTATTTTTGGAATTATTCGTTAAATATTTATATTTTAGAAAATTAAATAATAGATTTCCTTCCAATTTATATTATTTTTTATATGGATATTATATATAAAAATTTTCTGATCTATGATATTTAAATGAATGAATATTTTGTAAATAAAAAAATGAATATATTGCAATTTTAGAAATATATAAAAAAATAATAATTTGTTTAATCAGTTTTTTTAATTAAAAAATTTAATATATAATATATATGTAGCAATTAAAAATTTATTATTTATATATTATTCTTTTTAAGTTTTTAAGATGGAGCATAATGTAAAAAAAAAAACATGAAAATAAATATGTTAAGTATCAAAAGGCGAATTGTTTCGAAAATATTATCAGTCACCATTTTACTGTATATTAATTTATTGCATAATATTTACTCGTTCGACTCAAGAGGTCTCGAAACACCCACACAATATTACAACAATTTAATAGTCGTTTACGATTTTCTCTTTCGCGCATCCAACATTTTCCGGGATAAAATATTAACTTTATTTATTGCAACGTTTTTTTTTTCTCGCGGCGGGAATATTAAATGCGGCCATTTTTTTTTTTTGCTACGAGTTTTACGCCTTTTTTTTCCACTTCGCGCTCACGTACACGTAAATTGCCAGACGTGCAAAAATACGAACGAACGGGGGGAGGGGGGGGGCACCTCATTTTTTTCCTCACGGTCCAAACTAATAGCGTTTTATTATATGGCCGGGGTGCGAAAAACTCCAGATGAGAAAAGGGCGGCGACTGGGCGGGCGGCAAACGGGGTGGGCGGTCGTCCTCCGAGAGGGCGCATCTTTTACTTTTCATCTTTTATCTCGCGGGTCGTTTCCGGCCTTCTGCGGCATCGTGGGAGTCGTTGCAACTTTTCATGATTAATTAGAGGCCGTCTTTGACGCGAAGCACTTTCGGGGGCCGCGATAACCGGGCGGTTTTCTTAAGTTTAACGCGATAACTGAAGTGATTTTATTATTATTATTATTTTAATATAATACGGTAGACAATTTATACGTATATTCTAGAAAATTACATTTTAATAATTGCCTACATATTTTTATATCATGATATAATAAAATATTTATTACAACAATTCTTCATATAATAATATAATAATTTTGATTTTGTCAATTTTTGCAAAATAATTGCGCATATTGATAACAAAAATTAGAACGAAATGTTAGCGTGATAACTGTTGAGGTCAAAAATTACAGTAAATATTTTTATCTTTATATAATAATAATATTCCATTGATGTCATATTGAATTCAATATTAAATATGCATAATTATTATATTATTTATAAAAAAAATATGTCTTATCTTGTATTTTATTATATTGATATTTTAATGTATTAAATAATAATATTTTATTTATATTATTATATAGAAGTACTTCAAATTGAAGGTTAAATATAGAGTTGGGGACTCAATTTTGTAAAAAAAAACAAATCAGCCACTTGAAACTCAAAAGTACAGTTCGTGTTTTTGAAAGTGGAAAACGCTACTGATTTTTATATATTATATTATTTTATATATTGATAAAAATTTATGTATATATATATATAATAATAATAATAATGTCACAGTTTCAGTAAATCTCTATTGCTGAACTTTTCTAACAATTATTTATATTTTATCAGTCGAAAGATAAAAATATTTGTCAATGTTCTATATTGATTATACGTCGTAACGATCACGAAATTCAATGATCTTATTTATTATAAATTTATTATTAAATCGGATTATTTTATTAAAAAATAAAATATGATGACGTAACATATGATATAATAGTATAAAATCGCTATAGGAGAGGTCAATAATATTATTTTTTTTTTCAATGAAATCATACAATACGTGAAAAGTTTATTTCAGCAATAAATTTTTCTGATAAAAATCAGCTGTTTCTTTCGAATTTATTACATATTATTATATACATACACACATACATACATATATATATATATATATATATATATATCGTATCATTTGCAGTAAAAAGTCATAAAAATCAGTCCCGGACTTAACACGTTATATATTTATATAAATGTGTGTGTGTGTGCTTATATCGGTTCGATGATAACAGAAATTGATAAGATTATGAGAAAAACCGGTGCAATCGGTTCATTCGTATATTCGATTATGGAAAAAAAGTGTATTAGGTGGCCCATTTTTTAAAACTACATTACAAAAGACAGTTATTTTCAATATAATTTTTTTTTCGATAATAAATTTAAATTCACGCGATTTATTTTTATCGATTTTTCAAATACATTATTAAATTTTGATGACGTATATCGAATCATTTTTTTTTTAAATCGTATCCTGTTTTACATCGAAAAAATCTGTGTTTTTATATATCGGGCGATAAAAATGTTTATGATTTTGATATTTTCACTTATCAGGTTATATATTTTTTTCTATTTATATATGCATATATCTATATTTTGTCATATCAGATATAGCATATTTAAAAATTTAAATATCTAGAACGATATTTGCATTTAATAAGATTTATTTATATATTATAATAATAAATGAATCAGTGATATTCAAATTGGTATTAGTTCAAATTGACAGTTAATTAAAAAAAATATTTGATTAATTAAAATATAGTATGTCAATATATATATATATATATAACATATATGGAGAAAATATATGATATTTTGACGAAAAAAAAACATATATTTTATAAGATCAAAGTGATTTTTTACAACACACTCTTGTTTCGTATAATAAATTATGAACCGGCGCGTCTTTCTGTCGTAATATAATTTCATCGTTGTCGCGAAAAATTCGTATTTTCGTCCGTTTCGTGCATTTGTTTCTGTTTGTTTGTTTGTTTTGTTATTGTTATGAATTTTATAGATGTTTCGTGTGTCGTTTTATGAGCACTAAGAATTGCGGCTCGTAAATGCTGAATGTAACGAGTGGAGTACGCAAAGAAAATTCAAAACTCCGACTGCAAAATTGCAGCGGTGCAAAATAAATAAAGAGCCGACTCCAATAGTAAAAAGTCGTAAAATGAAACCTGAAAACGTATTATTATCGAAGAAATGTTATTATATTATTCGTTCATTGTGCGCGAATAGATATTAAGTTTATAATTTGTACATAAAAATATACTAAGTATATGGATTATTAAAGGAGTCTATGATAGTTATTGATTACAAATGTAAAATATGAAAATTATTCAAAAAGAAGAATGGGTTGTACAATAAACATGTCAAGATTTTACATAAATATAGAATGAAGATTTTAAACGATTCTTTGAAAATTCATTTTGAAAGATAATAGTAAACTGCATTTAAAAAATATAATGTGAATTTAAATAATTCTCTTTGAGTCAGTCGAAATAGATTTTTTTCATATTAAAAAAAAAGTATCATAAAAATTAAATCATTTCATAAAATATTTTAATAGTATTGAAATGTTTTTATTGTGAAAAATTCAAACAATTTTAATAGAATATAATCGATAAAAAGTAATGATTTTCACTCTATCGTTAAATATAAAATATAGCGCCCTTAGCAAATGTCAAATAAGGCGAATCTTTGTCTCTTTTTTTTTAATTGCCAAATATGAAAAACATAATTAAAGAATTAATTTTGAATGAAACGCTTAATAAATGTATTGTTTTGTCTCCAGAATGTTTTTAATTCACATTCCAAACATCCTTAAGGTATTTACGCTCTTGGCAAATGTCTTAATACGTTTCCAGTAGTATATATATATATATATATATATATATATATATATATATATATATATATATATATATATATATAATTATAATTAATAAAATTATATATTTACGTTAAATTCCCAATAGTTGTCGTATAAAAAAATATAGATAAATAAATATAATAATTTACTGTATCATATTCATATGGGTGTTGCGTGTGCGAGGAATTAATTTTAATTTATATACACACGGTCATAAACGAATTTGTCGTATAATATATATATATATATATATATATATATAATACAAAGTTGCGGAATTCACGTGAAAAAAGTCTCGCGAGATACGAGCGCTTATAGAGCGAATGCAGAGGCGTGACACCTTCGCTCTAGGTGTGGGCAACTGCCTCGGGCGCCGAGTAAAAAGAGGCGCCAAAACGGTGAACGTTCGTTAGATGAAAGCCCGCATTTATCTCGCATTGTGTGAAAAGTTCTTTGAGACACATTTTCAAATCGTCTATATTGTGTTTTATTATTTGTTATGATCGCTCTCAACAATTTTTGGATCGTCGTCATGGGGTCGATTAAATTTTATATACACCTTTATATTCTAAGTGGTTATATATATATATATATATATATATATATATATATATATATATATATATATATATATATATATTTGAACGATTACGTAAATTAAATTAAATTTATTTTAAAAATAGTTAATTATTTACAAAATAAACACATCATCAATTATGCAATACGAGTAATTTGATATTGAAATATTATATTTGATATTTTTACCATATTTAACGAGTGGAAAGTATTACTACCACATTTCAATTTATATCTAGTATTATTTTACGTTTAATGCCATTTCTTCAGTTACAGTAAAATAAATAAGGAAATTCACAAATACAATATATATATATATATATATATATATATATATATATATATATATATATATATATATATATATATATAATACATTTCAATGTTTACTCAAATATATGCTTTTATATATAAACAAATAAACGTTATATACAAAATGTTGAAGCAACAAATTAAACAACAAAACAGATAAATATTAAGATACGTATAACGAATCGAGGATTTATTTTTATTCGTGTAAAACAAAAATGTCTACGACGAGCGTTGAGTTACAAAGGTTTTGAAATGTGATATGTTTGAACGAAACTTTTTTAAAATGAAGTTTAAACGCTTTAAATGTCAGACTGTGACATTTTTTTTCTTTCCGTCAAAAATGTATCTAAACGATCGCATTATATTGATGAGGACATATATTTTTATTGTTTAAAAACGGACAAGGTTAATGTATTTGTTTATAATATATATAACAAATTTTAAAATATACATTTATATATTTTCGGGAAAATATCAATATGTTGTATATATTTATCAACTATATAGAAAAACAATAGATAATATTTTGAAAATTTTTATTTACATTTATATATATATATATATATATATATATTATATATGTGGAAAAAAAGAGATGTTTCTTTTTCGTTAGCGATTTTCCGGATACGAGTTTTCCGCCGTTAACGTCTAGATAACGAGGTTTTGATTAACGACCGGAAAAACGGGGCCCCGTGTTTCAGGTCAATATTGCGCTATTAATTTGTCTCTTACTTTATTTATCTATCGAAAATAACACTATAAGAATAGAAGGCCATTATTGTCAGAAATATTATATACAATTTCTATATCGAAACGAGAAAAAGCGATATTTCTAATATAGAAATATTCTTCTATACGCCCGCGATTTTCTCTTTCCGCCAAAGAGTTTTTTCATTCAAAAGAATGGTGAAACAGTAAATATTACCGAAATTATAGGAATAAGAAAAAAAAAGCGTGTTTACATATTAGAATATAAATATAAATTGCGTTACAGTGATTTTTATCGTGTTTTTAAACATTTGTATTCCATTATCGACGAGTGTTGCAACACACAATATAAATCTGATAACACGAGAGATCATAAAATAATAATTCTACGGTAAACTTACGATAATCTGTACGTTCGGAAGAATAACAAGTTTATTTTTGCTCTCGATATATTTTTAAATTGTATTACTGCTGATGTGTATGTGTGTGTAACTTGTATAACAGTAAAACATAATTATGTGACATTTACGATGACATAATGTTCAACAATTGTTAAGAATATCCTTTTTGAGGGTGCTCAAGAAATGTGCTGTTATAATATATTATATAATAAAAATAATTATTTAATTCTATTTTATTCAGATAATGGACGATATAAAAAAAATACATCACGAATATATAATATTTTAAGATTTTTCATATAATATTTGCTGATATGTTCGATAGTTTAATTGATAACAGCTGTATATTTATTGTAAAAATATAATAAAAATTGAATGTAAAATAAACGATTCAAGTATAAAAGATTGATATTTTTTCATATGACATTATTTATCATAGACTTATGTTATAAATAAGAAACAATATTGCATATATATCGTAATATAAGTTAAAAATATGCAAATTGCACAAAAAATAAATACTTATAATTCAATATTTTTCCAGTGAGTAACAGTTTTCTATTATATACGTTAAAATATATACGCATTGTACAATTCTAATATTTATTTTTAATAATTTTTATTGGATCGTAATAATGTAATAAAATATTCAAATACGTACAATATATATAAATATATAATAAAACGATAAAACAACAACTATTAACAGTCAGTAATATTTACCTGATTATCGATAGATACTGATAATGTAACCAAGCGAATGTTTCCAGTGAATATAATCACGAACAATGCACATTTATATACAGTACGATTAATATATTTTCACATAATAGTAAAATTATTATACAGTACAGTTTTTTAATTAAATTACAATATTGCGGTGTTCGATGTCGAAACGCAAACAAAAACACTGATTTATAGAGCGACGTCAGTCAGATTCACGTTTATCGTTATCCGATATTAAAAAAAAAATCGATCGTAATTAAATATAATAATAATAATAAAAGTGTAAAATAATTGATGATAATAATAATAATAATAATAATAAAAATTTCGGGTGTTCAAAATCGTTATCTTTTGCTACCGTTTTACACGTTTTGAACTTATCTCGGTGATTAGACGTTAGAAAAAAAATTTATATATATATATATATATATATATATATATAAAATATATATTTGGAAATAAATAATGTTGCAGTTTATCGTCGTTTCTATATGTCACACGCGAATAAAATATATGTACGTGTTTTTGTTTGAATTCGATGCGAGGCGATCGTCAACCGTTGGCTCGTGCAACCGTCGCGGCGGATTAGTCGCGTCTGTTCCCGTCTAAAGGGTGGGACCCCTAGGGAAAGGGGGTGCGCAGAGACGCGCGCGGGGGAAGGGGGGGGGATGGCCGACTTGCGCACTGGATCAGCGCTTCTTAAACTTTTGCCACCTCGTAAAATTCAAGACGACGTCTATCGTCTGCGGCCTATCCACAGGTGAATAAGTATTAAAAGAAGAAAAAAAAAACAGGGCTGTGCCAAATTTGTTGTCATAAATAAAAATAAAAAATATTATTAATCATTTTTTGAATTTTATATTTTATACTATACTTGAATATATTACTTCAACTGTTTTTAAATATTTTATTAATATGGAGATGAAAAATATTATCACTTTGTATAGATTTACAGGCATCAACATTTCATTCTGTATATTTTTCAATGATATTTTCGATAATTAAATTGACGAAGAAATTCAATAAATTTTAATGTCATTTACTAAATATAGATACGATCTATTATGTTAAATAGAAATCTAGAAGTTTAACAAAATATATACATTCAATTTTGGGATCAAAGTTTACCCCATCGGTACGCAATTTTTTTTCTATAGTTCCGATTCAAAAAGATTAATATTGATTCTGAATCACAAAAATCTATTATTTAAAAATCAAATACAATTTAATAAACATAAGTATAAATTAAAAAAAAAACTGGATTATACAAAATTTAATCAAATGTGTTGTGTATAGAATTGATGACATCCTTGTACAAAATTAAAATTTATTCAATTTTTCAATACATTTTTATTCAATTTTGAATCTCTTTTGTAAATAAAAAAAGAATACATTGAATAATTTTATCGATATTTGTCAAATTTTATTAATAAAACAGTACGAAATATTCAAATTGTCAATGATAAGATATGATAGAAAAAAAAAGACAATAATATTCTAATCTAATCAACGTACGGCATATGGATTTATGGCGTGCAGTCTAAATTACGATTTTTCGAATCGCAACGCCAAATTGTGATTTTTTATTATTCTAATTAATAATTACAAAAAAAAAAAAAAAATATATGACGGAAATTAAGCAACGCGAACCGACATCACAACACGAAATCGGGTATAAACCCTACAAGTTTCGGTAAACCGAGAACGGTAACGGTCTTTATAATTTACATAAATCGTAAAATCGGGCAAAAGGAACAATTTAAAAATTATACGACATCGTAAATAATATATATATCGAATTCGTATAAACACGACACAATTTCGATTATTTATTATTAAACAAAGAATAAATTATAATTTTAATAAATATGTATATTTATTACGATATATTCGATTATTTTTTTATAGTGTACATATTTAAATATAATAAAATATATCGATTATTTATGATAAATATTTTTCCATAAATCGAAATATTCATTTTTACACAGTGTAAACGTAATAAAGATGCCGCAAAAACATTACAAAAATATATAATATATTTTTTATTATACATATGTATCGCTTGTTGTTCTTTTATGTAAAATTTTTATGTGCGACTTTAAATTTTTTTATCATATTTTATATTTTTTTATGTTGTATATATAAAATAATATGACTTTATATATAAAAAAATGATATTGACGATTGAAATCGAAAAGTTTGCTCAATATTGAAATTTTTATAATAAAACTATGTTATAAAGTGATATCACGATAAGAAATTTTTAATAGGGTATCTGTAGACCCCATAGAAATCACTGAATATTTAAAAAAGGATTAAATTCTAAATCTAGATTTTTTGGATTTATTTTGTTTATTCGAATATATTTTTAAAGCAAAAAACACATTTGTAGAATTTTATATAATAAAAAATACATTTAAGATAATTATAATAAAATTTACTATACATAAATGTATTATGAAATAAATTAATATAAATTAATTCAGATGTAGTAAATTATAAAATTAATAAATAAAATAAATATAACGATATACAACGTCGAAACGTTATATATATATATATATATATATATATATATATATATATATATATATATATATAAAATCAGATTATTGTAATCGATTCCATATGTATTTTCGTCATATAATTGGAAATGGTTTAACGTTGATTGATACGGTTCAAAGTACATTAATGAACTAAAAAAAAGTACGTAATAAATAATAATAATACGTGAAAAAATAAAAATGTACACGTATAAATGTTAAAAAATAAAAATATATAAGTATAAATGTTAATTAGCGGAATATGTGGGGTCGTCGAAAGATTTTCCATTCGCAGTCAGGAAGTTTTACGTGTGAAAATTTTACGACGATTTTCCGCGGAAGAAAAGCGTCCAGAAAGATTCTATCAGGGGAAAAGCTGAACAGAACGTATCCGAAAACTTTTATCCCGATTTTCACTGGTACTTTTATATGGATTATATATATATATTCCACATTTTTATATTATATTTTTTTTAATGAATAACAATTATATTATTATATTGACAGATGATATTTAAACATATATATAATAAATATTTACAAAAGTAAACAGTTTTTTTTAGCCATTTTACGAGATAATAATTAAAATATGACATAATATATTACGAAAAAATATACGCAGTGTGTGCAAAAAATTCCATCGAAAGCGACAGTTGTGAAAATAATTGATAGATTATCTTTTGCATTAAACCATCCAAACGGAAACTGACATCCGTTTGCGTATCTAATTTTATTACTTTATCACCGTTTTACCAGATTATCGTACGCCAACAATATTACAAAGAAACGACCTGAATTATTATGATATTTTATTATTATTTCATACATAAATATATTTTAGTGTTGATTTTTTTTACATATAAAATAGAATAATAACATTAAAATTATTTATCTGTGTGTTTTTATATAGATTATATTGATGTATAAGTATTATATATATTTATAGAGACAAATTATAATTGGTCAATATCAATAAAATCCTCAGTTTTGGTCGTAAAAACGTGTCCCGAAGACTAATTAGTAATTATTAAAAAATTAAAACGTTCTATTGTAGACATTTAATGTTTCGCATAGCGGATTTATGCATATTTCTGCATCGTCTCCGTCTGCAGGAAGCCGACGAGTAATTCGTGGAAAACGTCTCGAAACACGAAAAGATCCTTGAAAGTGTTCGAATCACGCTATAAGAAGTGAACATCTCGTTATAACGCGGTTCAAGAGTGAGCGAAAGAGCTGAATGTGTGTGGATATTTACGGATATCCTGTATGTAAATATTATGGTGTTTATGGCGTCTTGTGCGAGAACAGGCCACGTGGTTTCGACAACAACCAGAAAATATATTAAATATACATTTAAATATATATATATATATATATATATATATATATATATATATATATATATATATATACATTGGTGTTGCATACCTGAGAGAGTTCGACCAGACAAACCAGCCGTGATACTACGACAACACGTTCAGGCGATAAAACTCGTTCAGAATTCCATAAAAATTATATTATACTATATTCGTGTTTATTTACACGAAAATGCGATTTTATGTTATTTTTAATAATACACTTTCCGATCGGACTTTCTGTGGTATTTTAACTGCATCGGAATTTATGTTACGTTCACAAACTGCGGAAAATATATATTATATACTCGTATATATATATATATTATATATATATATATATATATATATATATATATATATATATATATACATGTATATATACTAACAAAATGTATGCATTTTTTAAGAAATTTATTTATAAATATTATATATAAAATATTTTAATATCATGTGTTGAAATGTAATTTAATTTTTATCTTATTATATATATTTTTGTTTGATTCAGAATTTTGTCATGCAAAAATAATTTTGTTAAATAAATATAGATATTTTTATTAATATTCACATATAAATCATTTATATGACAATTATAATATTGTAATATATAGTAATAAGTTTTTTTTAATTAAATAAATATGTTTAAATTTATGCTTTACTATTAAGTCATTTTATATATGTCATAAAAATAATTATGTTATTTATTATTATGATTTTTTTTATACGTAATAACATATTTGATATATATACTCGAATCATGAGTATTTTTTATATCATATTTACAAAAGGAAGTACGATTATTTTGATATGTACAAGTATTTTATATAATTATTATTATAAAATATATTATGTGATTATATTAAAATAAAAATATAATAATACTTTTATTGAGAAAAAAGTAGATTAAATTGTGCCACTTCATTTTTATTATAATCTTGATAGAATTTTTTTGAAAAATTTTTTTTAAATTATATAATCGTCGAAGTAATTCTCTATCATCAGATCTAAAGAAGCGGATTCTAAGAAGCACATAATGGAAAAGATTCGATTAACGGAAATTAAACGCGACCGGCCTTCGATAGCAATTCTCAATGAGACAGAGTGCCTAGAGAGAGAGAGAGAGAGAGAGAGAAAGAAAAGCACGTGAAAATTTTTTGATTCGTTAAACGTAAGAAAGACGCTTTAAAGTGTTACACTCCGTGAGCTTTTCACTTCTTTTTTCTTTTTCTCCATCGTAGAATCGAAAAAATTTTCTAATTGCTCAAAGGGAAAGTCGCCGTCGAAAGGCGGAAAGCGCGCCTTATCGAATTATTCAATTAATATCGCGGAAAATTCTTTTCGATTCCTTCGACGTTAAGTTTCATATCGAGTGCTTTAATATTTCAAATGATTTTAATTTTAAAAATTTCGACGGCACAAAAAGAAATCGTGCGAATTAAATTGCAAATTTCATTCATGTCAATGTAAATATAATATAATAATATCGTTATTCGTGTATATAATCGGGAATCGCTCTGAAAAGGGTAAGAAATTTTAAATGCGTCTTTTAAAGGGGACGAATAAGCTTTAAATACGCATTTATACACTTTTAAAGTTACACAATTCAATAATTTCTTCATTATAAAGGGGGGGAATAATTGACCCTCTGCTTTATTCTTGCAGCGCTTTCGCCATTGTTATGAATTCTCAGAGTTGTTATTTTTGTAATTAATTGAATTAAATTCAATTAACTTCACAATTATACATAAAATTTTATTCAATATACAAACTTCGTATTATAATTATTAAATATTTGAATTAAAAAATAAATTATATTATTTTGAAAAATAGATCTGTAGGAAAAATCCTTTAGTACATCAAAAATATTTTATACTCGATTTTTAATTCAATTTTTATTTATAACACTTTTATTAACTTAAGTTAATAGAAAAGATTGCAGAAGATCAAAGGATATATGAAAGTATTATCTAAAAATAGACAGAGGCATTGGAAGAAATCGGTAAAGGTTAAAGTTCAATTTAAGCATTTCTTTTATTATAAAATAGGATAAAGGAAAGAGTATTGATACAATTCAATGTGTTTGGGATAATTTTATAATAAAAGAAATAATTGAAATGTAATATAATTAAAATATATTATCATGTGACGCACTGCGCCATACTTAGCTCAATTACTAACGAGGGACCAAGTTTAAAAATCGCTGCTTTAGCGAAAATTAGTCGACTATAATAATTTAATAAGAACAAAGAAAATTAGACAGAGAGAGAGAGAGAGAGAGAAATTAGGACGAAGAAGGTAACGTAATTATGAATAATGTAACATTTTCTTAGTGGACATTAAAGGTAAAGTTGAAAGGTTTAACACTCGCGCTGCGGGGTAACCACAAATGTATTGTCAGTTTAATTAATTAGTATACCCTGTTTCGACTGCGACAGATTATTCTGACGGTGTTAAAGTACATGCGATCGATTCGATGTGCACATACATACATTCTGATGTCAATCAATATTGTAGACGTACGATTAATACCTTCTGATGTTGCGTTAAACACGACATCTACACGTGTTATAATACATTATAGAGTGCGTTCATAAAGTATACGGAGCGTGTGTTGAGCAGTTTTAGAATTTAAACATAAAATTAAATCATTTTAAAATAGTTTTTATATTTAACATTAGAATCTTCCTATTTTATGAAAATCGATTGAATAAAAAAAAATGAGAAAATATATATATTTTTAATTCATTATTGTCGAATATATATACTTAATTATAATTCAACGTTTGTGTTTAATATTTTTGATTAATAAATGATAAATTATGTCGGTTCCATTAAAGGAGTAAATACCCAAACCACAGAACAATTACAATTCGAAGTTAACCCTTTCCAGCCTAATGGGAATCACATGTTCCAATGGGATTATCGAAACCTCGACGTAGTAATGCGACATGTGTGCTTTATTAAATCGTTTAATTTATAATTAATAATATTGGAAAGACGTATAATAATAATAATAATAATAATAGTAACGCGACATAATATAATTATATTAAGTATTATGAACAACGTAAATTAATGTCATAATATGTTTAAAGATGATGTACTATGTAATTGAATAAGAGTTCATTTCTGATATAGTAAAAAATAATTGATTAATTTTTATAGTTTATAACTTCTTATATCAAACATCTGAATATAAATTATATAAACTAGGAGAATAATTATTTACTTATGTATCCATATATATAATTGTTTTCTATTTTTGTAATTTTAATTCATAAATTATATATCAATATTTTATTTGTAAAAAAATTAATATTTTTTCTTCTTGTATTAGTATGATTTTTTTGAGCTTATAAATATAATTGAAAAATGATTTAACCATTCAATTAAACTTTCAATTTTTGACTGAGATCAGAATGAATAGTTTTTAAATGTTGAAAATAAACAGATTTTACATATTTTCCGTGATTTAAAAAAAATGAAAATTAAAAGATATATGAATTATAATACAATTTTAATTTATATTTATAACACATTCCATTAGCTTTCAGAATGTAATAAATGATTTTAAATCTAAAATTATCCATAAATATAAGTGAATGCGTGCGTTATTATTATTGCATTGAATTATACAATACACGATTTTATAATAATTTTTCAATATTTTCACATAGAAAGCGTATTGAAATCGTTATTTAATCGACAAACTGTTGACACACGTCAAATTCACCGGCAACAACAACAACAACAACAACAATAATAATAATAATAATATAGCAATTAATAAACGTTGACGTCGACCGATTGAATCCTGAAACATTTCGCATTTTATACGACGTGATTCATTCGCTTTACGTTTGCGACAATGAATGTTTTATGCGCACTTATATCCTTACGGCGACGCCGTTATATTACGTTCGACGAATAGAGTCGTATTCTCGAAATCTGTCGTAACAGCGGGAGTTCTTCACCTCGATTTTTTGTTTTTTTTTGTGAAGAATTCATACGCCCACCGCACCCAATTTTGCAAATGTTTTGTGAAAAATTTAATATACATATTGTATTTTATATATTTTGATAATATTTTTGATATCAATCGTTATGATATTTTTTATTTTTATTATCAAAAAAAAAATAATTTAAATAAAATTAATAATGATTCATATCTATTATAAACATTTTTTTTTGAATTTCATTCAGTAGTATCTTGATAAACTGCTACAAATATTTTTTGTAAGAAATTTTTTTTTTTAAATATTATAATGATAGGTGAACAGATTGTAAGTAGACACGATCAATATCGGCGAAGACAAATTGTAACTTAGTCTTTCAGTGACTAAAAATATGAATTATTTTCACGTGATCGATGAAGAAATTATAGCGGAAGGTTGAAGATCAAACCGTGTCAAGGATTCAAAGAGAGGTCAACGATACTAACCAGTTACGACGACGTAGCAGCATCAAGATAATCTATGCTTATATATATATATATATATATATATATATATATATATATATATATATATATATATATATATATACATATATAATATAATATATTTTTCCATAGAAATCGAAGCGTTTTAATAGCGTCGAGGAAACGTCAAACGGCGTCGTAACAAGTGGCGAATAATAATGGTCGTTTTAACAAAATTTCAACCTTTTTTTTTTACTATTATTATTATTTTTAAGTCGTCGTCGTTGTCGTCGTTCATTTCTCAAGTATATAAACATATGTGGGCGACGTCACTGTCGCAACAGATCGTAAATTATCCATCTGCTGATGTATTCAGAATACGAAACGAGCGAACGAATTGTCGTTTCTTTCTATTATTTAAAAAGAAGATTTGTTTACTTACGACTCGGCTCGGCTTGTTCTCCTCTCGTATATATATATATATATATATATATATATATATATATATATATATATATATATATATATATATATATATATATATATATATATATATATATATATATATGTATATATATATATATATATATATATATATATATATATATATATATATATATATATTATTGTTGCTACTTAGTCATTTTCAGCGCACTTTGTTTATACAGAATGAACCGTAAAAATCGGAAACACGTCTCACTGCTATAATCAATAATATTATATTATTAAAAATTTCATTATTTTATCATAAAATAATATTAAAAAATTGATTGCCGAATACGAGGCATTTCATGTCTATATATAATATATTTCTAAATTATTTATCTAAAACATATGATTAAATGAGTTATATAATATCTGACAGATTATTGATTAATTTGTAAGATTAACTAATAAATTAGTATATAGAAATTTGAATCTAAGATTAACTGTATATTAAGATCTACATCTGACATAATAAAAAAAAATACATAAAACGTCAGTGTTTTTATAGTAACAATGAAAACGTTCAATTTATATGATGTGAGTTAAATATAACGATAAAACCCAGACCAATTATTATAATCTAGTGTAAACTAGAACGAGCTACATTTATTTAAACTTTTTTATATTATATAAAAAGTAATAATAGTTTACGAGTAATATATTTTATAGTGCAAGTTAATATTTCGTTTTGGCTTTAGTATAAAATACAAAACAAAAAAATAAAAATCGCAATTTTACGACCCACCCTATACTAACACGTGTATGTAGAAGATATAGTCGACCGGTTGCGGTTTCATTTTAAATGAATTTTCCGCATGTCGAATAACAAACGATCCACGTTCATGATCGATTATACGACGTGAATATATATAAATACATTATTATAACGACTGATTATTATTATTATTATTATTCCATTACATATATATATATATTTTTCAAAAAGTTCACGCAGTTAATGTTTTGTTCTGTTTCAGCGTTAATTGTTAAAATTTTGCCGCTGTCGATTGGGTAATACGTGTTAAAAATTGTTTTAGCGATGGCAGTAAACTTTTATTTCTTTACTGTCATGGTTATTTCGGTGTTTATGTCCGTTTAACGGTCGATTTACACTGAAATAAATTGTGATGTTTTAACTAGTTCAAATACGTATACGGTTACGTTTATATAAAACGTCGATATATTTTGTAAATTAATTTTCAGTAAAATTCACATAACAATAAAAAAAAACTATCTTTTTATATTTAGAATCCATATATATCGAAAGATGATCTTTATAAAACCTTGAAAAAAACGTGTTATTCCGATAAATATTTAAATTTATATCGCAAAATCGATTGAATAGAGATTATTTTGTTATAAATATGCGCCATTAATAAAGAAAATTCCTGGTATATTTTAAGAAATATGTTTTAGCATTATTACAAGGAAACTGTCAGCGATCGTTTTTTTGATCAATATCAATCATCTTTTCACCGGATCTAAATATGGATATAATGAATTTTATATTTAGATTCGATATTAAATGAAGCATCTATAAACTTGAATGCCTAATATGAATATAAAGTAAACAAATTTATACAGAATAAACACATCAAATCGTGAAACATAAATGAAGAGATTCATGATATATATTATATGCATTTATAGCGAGTGTAGAATTCGGGTTTTTTCTCTTCCAGGATGCGACGAGATAAAATTTTTATGGGACAAAATATGACGTTTTTTTTTCCTGCGAGCAGGACTCTAACGAGAACCAGGTGGGTTCTATTTATATTTTCATCTCTTAAACCGTGTATATATACATAAAAGGGGAGTGGTAGTGAAAATTTAACCCGCCCACTCGTTCGCAACAAGCCTGTATATTATTATTGAACAAGTTTTAAAATTGCAGTAAAATATTAATAATTCAATGATAAGTGTCGCCACTTGGGCGGTGAACATTATTAAAATCGAATTAAAGTGAACATATATATATATATATATATATATATATATATATATATATATATATATATATATATATATATATATATATATATATATATATATATACTGTAGGCATAATTTGCGCAAAAATAATTAATTTTATTACAGTTAAATATTAAATATTTAATTAGGAAGGCTGAACGGTTTGTCAGTCCTTTAAAAAAAAACGCAATGAATAATTGATAATTATTAACCTTAGCGTTATTGGCGAATTTTTTACTCTAAACTCAAAATTATTATACAAGAAAATAATGTATGCATTTAAATTTTAACATTTTTATATATGTCTGCTGTTTAGTGGTTTTATATAGAATATATGATATTATTTAACATATATCTGAAACCTGAAAAAAATCAGTATTATATTGAGGCATACTTATTTACACAATCGTTTTATTATTTCGTATTTATAAGGATGAATAATTTTAACTTTAGTAATCCTTTTTAAACTTTCAATATCAAAAATGCATTTCATGGTTGTAGAGTATCATTTTACACTTCATAATATTATACAAAAAGAGTATGAGTTTTGTTACAAAGAAATATAAATAGTCATTGCCGCGCATCGAGTTTTTACATTAATCTATAGGGTGACCAAACAGCACCTCTCGAGTGCAAAGGGTTAATATACTATATTTTTTATGTTAATATTTCCGACGAATTATTTTATATTTCTGCTTTATTATTGTTTCCTCATTCTATTTGTAGATCGCAAAAGTTATTTATTTATCAAAAGCTTAATTTTTCTCTTAATTAAGCAATCAGTTTTTTAATTAAAAATCACTAATTGTTTTCTAGAAATCAATATTAACCCACATAAAAAAATAACTTTCGCTTTTCTACTACGAACGAGAGTTTTATTTCTAATTCGGATATTTCACGAGAATTCGCGCGTATATATTATATTTATATATAATAATCGGAATTTATTTTAATATCTGCCGGGGTCGAAATTACGAATCGGAAAAACTTTCGCCCGCAGGAATATAATTGAAATTCGCAACAAAAGTTAAAGCCAAATCCCAAGCGAAGACAAAACATTATCTCGAACGAGTAAATAAAACGATACGAAAAAGTTCTCGACTCTCATTTTTTTTTTCCACTTCACTTGTGCCCTTTCGCCCTCCCCGGAGATCGTTACGACCCCAATAGTCCAAAAAGAAAAAAAAAGAAGCGACAGTTTTCCTTCGCACAAGTACGAATTGTTTAAGAGAAAAAAATCTTTTTCCTTCTCAATTTTTTATTTTATTTTTGTGAAAATGTACACATTTATACATATTGCTTATTGGAAAAGATCATTTCACAATAACCATTATTGTGGTGCGGATATAAACTGAACAATGATTACTGATATTTCGACTCAAAAAAAGAGAAAAAAAAAATAAAAAATTTATAAAGAATCCTTGCCTTGAAGCATTTTATATATTTTCTATAATAATAATAATGATTACTTAATGTTATATTTTAAATAAAGGAGAAAAAAGTAGGTATAAATCAATTTTTATATTTTATATTATATTACAATTCAATTATTTATGAAAGAAATCAGCTATATTTAAAATTAATTATAACGTAATGATAAAAATATATAAAATAGTGGAGAATAAAAATATATAAAATAATCGAAAAATTAGAAAAAATAATAATACCTAGGTTACATAATATATATAAAATTAAATTTTAAGATTAATCTTTATTTATATTGTACTATCAAGTTTTTATAGAATAAAGCTAACATTGAAAAATTTAGATTTTTTTGAATTATTCGTCTGTTTATAAAAATTTTCATTAGATTTTTTTATATTTTCAATTAATTTGATAATTTGGAAGTGTTAATTGGTGTACTAATTATAATTAATTCAATATTTTTTTTAATAAATTATATAGGACAAAAGTTAAGATAATAATTTTTGATAGAAAGATATGAAAAAAAAATTATCGTAAGTAGTTCAAAAAAAAAAAAGGCAAATTATCTTAGATTAAATATGCAGTTAAAATTTGAAATTTAGCAAGAAAGTTTTCGAATAAAACCATTCATTTTCAATAAGATATGAATCAATTTATACGACGAAAAGCCTCATCTTATCAACGAATATATTCGAAACGTCGAACGGCAACACACGATCGTTCGAGTGGTGAATTTTTAATTTGCATACCGTCGTAAAACCGGTATCGGTTTCGTCGTATACGTGTTACTCTAACAACAGAAATAATAATAATAATAAATAAAAAAAAACACGACAACAGAGGCGAAATTGCTCTTCCTCTTTCTTATTATCGTCATATGACACAATCGTGGCTCAATTACATGACAAATTGCTCCAAGTGTAAATTGCTACGACACTTCCGAACGTACTTTGACCTACAATTTGTGATCTACTTATTTTAAATTAATTCTAGTAGCCGAGTGCCGTCGACCGTTCAATTGTGTGTTTACGACGAAATCCACTACATTTTTTTTTTTTGATTTTAAATTATGATAATTGATGGTAGCAATTTATAATAAAAATCATCAGTTTATATATATATATTATTGCTATATTTTTTTTCATCTATTTATAATAATAAAAAAAAGTTATTAGCTAATTAGTGTAAAAATATTTTTATTGCGAATAGATTTAAACAAAACAGTGCCAAAATATATAACGATTCGTTTTCTCAAGCCAAATTTTAGATTTAAACGAAGACAAAATAAGAATAATACATAAACGCGTAAGTAAATGATAAAAATAATGTTTTATTTATGCTGACGATTCTAAGCTATATATAATACAAATATTGATTCATAAACAAGACGTATTCAGTGGAAAAAAAAATATTGTATGAGGATAATGCAAAACTATCTAACATATGATAATTAGTTAACAGAAATGCAAATGCATCATCTAAAAATAAATATTTTTAAACGCATATACTTGAAAATGTAAACATTATATATTTATGGTAATTGATGATTAAAAAAAAATACCAAGATAGATTATATTTCAATATTTATTTATGAAAGATATCATCGACTTTATTATACTAAATTAATTATTGAATAAAATTATCATAAATTTTGAATTGACGATTACTCCTTTATATGCTACTGTGATCAAAAAGTAAGGTGAAATTGTCATTTAAAACTCCCAGGCATTAGGAAGGCAGATAAATTGTATTTTTTTTTCTTAGGTTGGTAGTACTGTCTATAATATTTGACAAGCGTCTGTTTGTCAAAAGGTGTAATTATCTCCGAATTACACGTGTTTTTACAATTCTTGATTCCATCATCACGATAATGCACCATGCCATACTGCATTGGTTCTTCGCGACTTTTTTGCCAAAAACTTGACTTATATCGTCCCGCAACCACCGTATTCGCCTAATTTGTCTCCGTGCGACTTCAGGCTATTGAGCAAATTCAAAAGGCCAATGCGGGAACGCCGTTTTGACACAATTGAGGAGATAAAAATCTAATCGAAGAAGGTCTCAAAGGCTATACCGGCAAAAAAAATATTCTGACAGTTTCGAGGACTAGAAAAAACGTTGGTAAAAGTGTGTTTTATTTAAGTGCGGGATGAAATTGATTTGAATGAATAAATAAAGAATTAATATTTTATAAACAAATTCACCTTACTTTTTGATCACAGCTTTATATAATACATTACTCCTTTCTATATATTATACAATATAACATATATTGTCTAAAATAGAATAAGGGAAATTTTGTAAATTCAGTTATATATATATATATATATATATATATATATATATATATATATATATATATATATATATATCGGAAGCCGTCATACTAAAAATCGAGGGTATAGAAAGGTTTCCTTAACATGGTTCTTGATTAAATTGCGAACCATTATAGTTCTTTTGAATGAGTCACGACGAGCTTCCACAGGTCTTTTTACATCTGTATTAATATCGTTGACATTATGGTTCATTTTATTACGTATTGTACGAAACAATGGGATTTTCTTTATGGTAATTACCTGAGCAGACAGATAAAACACTGTGGAACTTTGTTCTCGTTACGACATAAATATAATACAACTGCATTTCGCTCGTTTAATATCGGTTAAAATACGATTTTATATACTGTTCTATTAATATTTATTAAAATATTGTTATAGAAATATATTTAATATTTTTTTGCCTCATTTCAGTTTAAAATTAAAATAAATATATAATTTGCATATCGTTTTTGATCATATTATATTATAAGTAAAAAAAAAACTATATATTTTATTAAAATAATATTTTCAACATTTTTAAAATCATAGAAAAATGATAATTTTGCAAGATTTTTGT
The DNA here is from genome assembly GCA_024500535.1 of Leptonema lineaticorne. Taxonomy (NCBI): domain Eukaryota; kingdom Metazoa; phylum Arthropoda; class Insecta; order Trichoptera; family Hydropsychidae; genus Leptonema; species Leptonema lineaticorne. Next base: position 2,708,487 of record JANIJI010000059.1, on the reverse strand, counting down.
CAAATACTATTGAATAAAAAAAAATGGCAATGAAACAGTGGCAAATTGAAAAAATAATATACTATAATTATATTTCACTAAATATATAATAGATAGGAGATTTTTAGAAAAAATAAATGGAAGATTTTTAGAAAATATAAATGGTTGATTTTATACTATTATTAACAATCATTGATTTCATTTAAAAATATGACATTGAAATATTCGATATAAACCACACGTTTTTCAACAAAATATTCAATATAAAAATCTATGTTTCGATCAAAAAAATTAAAATTTAACTATATTTTCAGAATGATTTTTCATCTATTTTTATATATTGAGACAACACTTTTTTTTCCGTCGGTTAAAAATCAACATTCTTAGAATTCGTGGTCACACTAATTGTTAATTCTATATACTTTTTTTCTAAATTTATATAAAAATTCAAATAGCCGAGTTGTTATTGTTATCGTATAAACATTTACATTTTGAAACTATGTAGATTTTCTTTGACAATAATAATAGATTATTATCTAATGTATTTTTATTATCTGAGAATAAATTAGATTATCGTATGGGTGGCAAAAACCGTACATAAACGCCAATGTAAATTTGCTTGGGTCTAATGTGTACATAAAGACTTACCGAGTACGTGATCGTAGTCTGTTTAACGGACTTACTTCAGCATTCATTTTATATATACATATATATATATATATATATATATATATATATATATATATGAGCAAATATACACATAAATAAGCGCGTTATATTCACGACTAGAGCGCAAAGGGTACATGTGCGTGTCGCGCATTTTGCGCTGATCAAATTTCTCACATGTCTGTCTTTCTTTACGTGTTCGTTATGTGGAAAAAAAATATTTATATACTTTTTTTGGGGGGAGAGGGTGGCAGTCATTATGTCGTTTATTTTTATTATATGAAATAATCGTATTGCCCCCCCCCCCCTTTACTCCCTTTATTTGAGTAATTGTTGAATAATGTTATTTTATAGTGCGCGATTACGTGATGATTGCGGAAAATAATTTTTCTTAAATAAATGCGATATATAAAAATAATTTATTGCTACATGAATAACCGCAAATTATTAATTATACTGCTCGGTATGCGATTGTTTGAAAAAAAATATTTGTATACTGGAATTGTTTTCTTATTAATTAATTAATTACAGTTATTTAGATAAAAATGTTATTAATAGATTAGAAATCAGAATTTTTATATATAATAATTACATTTCAAAATATATAAAATGTTTATTATGCATTTAATTTTATTTTTTGCAGCCCACTAGATAATTAGACTCCTTATAAAAAATTAAGACCTATTTCATATTTAAAACTATTTTAAATCATCATGATATATAGCGGTCCATTTAAAGCTGAGCAAAAATGTTTCCGGCTCAATAAAAATATTGAGTATCACTATTTAAACAGTTTTATAGATTTCGATTGGGAATCTTTGTTCTAAATATTAATCAACGTTACATTGATTAAGCAATGATTTCTTTACCTTAATTGCGTCACATCAAATTTACACAATTTATTACCATAATTCGCGACGATAATATCACGACGCTGTCTCATAATTTATATATATATATATATATATATATATATATATATATATATATATATACTATTTAAATATTTTTCGATCACATATCACTATTTTTCTTTCATATTTAATCACGTATACGAAACAATCACGCGTCGTCGCGATCGCGTAGCAAATCGTTCGATTTTTTGCGTTTCGAATGACGAATGTCGATGTGAAAAAAAATCGGTTAAATATTAGTCGAACAAATATTGTGGATCGTTTTACGACGATTCCGACGTACGTTCGCTCGTTTAAACGCACATATAAAACGCATTTAGCAACGCGCGCGCGCGCCCGAAATAAAAGTTTTACGAGCGACGTCTTCGCCGCTTCGCAAAAAACAGAACTAGATTTCTATTCGAATTTACATTATGAATATTGAAATAATTCGTATGTCGAATGATGTACGAGAATATAGAACAGCGTTTCTCAAACTTGATATACTCTAAAATATTATCAGTGATACGATAATTCTTTTTTTTTTAAAAAAAAAACCGACTTTCCACTTTCGAATTTTATAGAAGTGTATTCTATGATTTGTCACAAAATTTTACATATTGAGCTATGTAGATGATATGAAAAAAATGTTGAAAAACTATGGTATATTACGGAACGACAAACGATATAAGTACGTAAATGTTAAAATCGAAGTGTTGCGTGTTTAGTATGCAAATGCTTCGACTGCCTCAAGAAGATATATAAATTTATATAGATATATCTTTTGTGCTCTCGATGAGTCTTATACTGAGAATGTACTATTATTGTACAAGTTTATATCCCATTGTTCCGTATTGTTAAAATATATAAAACGGTAAAATAATATGTAATTGAAAATTTGATATTTCCTCATAATATTTCGATATTTATATTAATAGTCTAGTTTTTTTTTAAATAAATAGTGTAATAAAAATTATATCGTATCCGCAATAAATTATATTTTGATTATATGTAGAATTATAGCAATTATAGTAGTATAATTTCATTATTTTATATACGCAGTTAAAGTGCTTGAAAATTATGTTTAAAGAGATAAGACTGAATATAGGAGGCATTAACTGTTGTATATTAAATTCTCGTTGACTTTAAGTATACAAAATATAAAAATTAAATTTTAACTACCGTTTTCTTTATATTCATAGATATACATAAATCTGTATATAAATTTATATTTATATAAAATTAATGCTCATAATGAATAAATTTTAAGATTTTTTTTATTGTCAGTACAGTAATAGCCTTAAGGCGATTTCTGCTAAATATATATATATATATATATATATATATATATATATATATATATATATATATATATATATATATATATATATATATCGACAAAAGATGATCGTTTCGATTAAAACATCATTAAATAAACAAACAATTAGCAGTCACTTCTGGGCTCTGTCGTGACTTGTCAAACGTTAATTACCAATGCAAATAATTCGCACTACTGTTTATTCGACGAAGCGTGCCGAAGTCGTTAACGACGAAATTAAAAAAAAAAACAACAACTCAGGTGTTTTTTTTAACATCGAAAAAATTAATGAGAAAAAAAAGGAATGAAAGAAAAAGGAAAGAAAACAAACGAAACGAACGATTTGGAAGTGAAATATTTACATACGATTTGCTCGAATGATTAATGAACGGACGCCTCGGCGAAAAACGAGATTTCGCTCGCAGATATGAGCCGGCAAAATATACATACATTACACACTCGACGACAGTGGTTGTTAAACTTTTTCGTTTTTCATTTTTTTTTTTTTTTTTTTTTGGATATCGTCGAGAATGTCAGGGAACGACGCGCAAGTAGCGGGTTTATTTAGCGTGTAACGGGGTCTCGAGATCTCGTTCACTTCGGAAGCACTCGTGTTTGAGCTTTCGCCATTTCATACTTATTCTTGAGCAGAGTTGAAAATTGGGTATGAAATTCATGAAGCAAGTCAACAAGAATATACCCAAAAAAAAAAAAAAAAAAAAAAATCGTAAAATCGTAAAATTTTCTTGAACGGTTAGTGCACTTTAATATACAATAGGTCATAGATCTTGAATTCGAATACTAAAAATGGTATTTGCAGTTTTATATATATATATATATATATATATATATATATATATATATATATATATATATATATATATATATATATATATATATATATAAATGTAAAAAATGTATCTGAAAATTCGATATCAGCTCTATTAAAATTTAGTATACTAGAAAAAGGTTTTATTTGAAATTTAAAAATAAGTGGTCTAAAAGATGTGTTTTTTAAAGAATTTTATTTTAATGATTCTTGATACGCGCGTACCACTCTTTGACAATCTCATCACGCGAGTTAAGTACATTTTGCTCACATGTAAATATACCGATGTATAAATATTTAAATAATAATAATGAGATATGAATTTTGAAGTGGGCAGTGAAATCCGTGGGCAATTTCAATTGTGCGATTCGCTGTTAAATTGCATACGACGCGCTTTAATTATTTATTTTGTATTATTATTATTAATAATGTAGTAATATACTTGAAAGCACTTTTATAAACATATATAAACACACGAACGCACACACACTTATGAAATGTCCTCATTAATGCGGCAATTGTTAGGCAAAATAATGTGTGAATTATGATTATGAATAAATTTAAATGACATGACTATATTTAAATTTAGCTTTGAATATTACGAAGAAAAAAAATTAAAACATATAAATTATATATATTTTTTTTATGGAATATATTTACGTGACTAAGGTCAGGGACATATTTTACGAATTATATATATATATATATATATATATATATATATATATATATATATATATATATATATATAAATAATAGATTGTAAGTAAGTATAAAATAATATAGATTTTTCATCTGAAAGCTATTAAAGTTGATGAAAAAGTTGTTTTCAATTAAAAGTTTTCAATTTCGGTACATTTTAAACTTTCAACAACTTTTAAATTAATCCTTGTAAGATGTATTTTTTTTTATTCGTACAAATTTTAATCGCTTTTTAAAATGTATTCAATTTAATAAGATCAACCGATTTGCCTCTAAGGGTAACATTCAATATAGTTTTTTTTTTGACATTAACATTATTATATAGTCACAAAAAAAATGAATTTGTATATCCAGAATATAAAGAAGAATTTTATAAATTATTATATATTTTGTATAAATTTAAATACGAGTTAACAAACGCGCAATGCTTTGATCTTTATTTTTTTTTATGTAATCAAATTATAATATTCGTGAGAATTAACTAGGAGATTCAGGAAATTTCGCTCGACAACCAAGGATTTCAACTGTTATTTGTTATATTCGTCATAATACTTTTTTATTCCATCCAGAGTGTTGATCAAATTTTGGCCAAATATGGCATTGTTTACTAATTATTAAAATTCATCAATACGCAAAACGCGTCTATATTAGTATAAATATAAATATTCTATGAGCCATCATCGCCTAATAGCGATATATTTATTTTATGGAGAAATTTGAAAAAAACCGACGACCATATTTAGGCGTCATTTTTTTTATTATTATCGAACATCTTTTTAAATTCACACGTATTTTTTTTTCTATCGTTCGACATGCGAATTTGTATATATTTTTTTCAAAAATTTACTCCGACATTATTACGTTATGCATATTCACGACGTTCGAATACGATTATTTCATACTTACGTTTCGCATATAAATTATTTCGCATAAAGATAACGAGATTATTTAAATTAATTGTATTCTTTTATATTTTGTAAATCCGTGTTATTTTACGATTAAAACGATCCAGAAACGTAGAAAAATATAACTTTTTTTTTTTGAATTTTTGTTCATAAAACTGAAATAATATTACATATTTTGAGAACTAAAAGAGTGCACAACCAACTGAACTAACGCAGGTGTATTTTTTTCCATATAAAAGAAAAAAAATAAGATTATATATATATATGAATTTATTGTGTAACTAAAAATTTCATGTAGCTAAAACGTCAGTACCGTTATCTCAATTCGGTATTATATAAAATGCGTATTTACCATAAAAAGCACATACATACAATGTACTTTTATTATCACAATAATGCAAAAAATCATTTAATGACGTTTAATGAAAGCTTAATAAAACATGATTTTATACGTAATTTATTTTTTTTGTTTTCGCTTTCAAAAATTTAAAAATTACGAACGGATGTCGACGCTGTTTATCTTTTCGAACGTTTTTCGACGGTGAATGAACAGAATTTCAACGTCGTTTATATGTATAAAAAGGACTGAAAATCCTGCGGGATTTTGATAGATGACGACGATTTGTATCCTTTTTGCGCGAAAACGCGATCATATTCCGCGTTTGTAATAATGAAAAAAAAAAACGGCGAAGATTTATATATAAATTCATGCGGTGAATGAAGTGTTTTTTTTTTTTATATTTAACCGCAAAATATTCTGAATATATACATGTACGAATGTATTAAAGCACAATTTAGTTCTATTGAGCTTTTCATGCTTTACTGAGAAAGCTAGCAGCAGATAAAGAATAACAACGTCTATTGAAAATCGTTTTACATATTCAATGCACAATAATAATTTAACTTCACTATGAATAATTTAATATATATATATATATATATATATATATATATATATATATATATATAATAAAAATAATGAGAAGTGAATATATTTCAAGAAACAGATGGAAATAACTCAATTATTCAATTACATAATTATATAATAATAGTAGAAAAATAGCGTTGAATTTAAAAATAAATATTAGATTATGCATTGATCGTTTAAACATGTATATATTTAAATTGCTTTATCGATTGTCCTACTTTAATATTAAATGATATTTAATAAGATTAATTGAGCTTACCATTGATAAATGTGGGAAATTTGACACTATAATGATGTAGTAAAAAAAATGAAAATTGTGCGTAATTTTCAGTCCGTTCAGTCTTTATGTCTGTAAAAAAGAAAATAACATTATTTATATATGCATTCAAAAATAGAATTATAGAATATATATATATATATTTTTTTGTTATTTATCAAAATTAAATAGTATAGTAAATTGACTATATTTGAATGATTAAATTGATTTATTTAGAATGTGAAATCTATATTTTGACATGATAATAGATTAAAAAATGACGATTTATAAGATATTTGACTTGTACTGTAAAAAGTCACCGCACGCCACTGTTAGGCAGTTTTACAGAATGTAGATAGTTATACAAAGGATATCGATTCTATTGACAGTAATAACATGTATAGCATTTACATCCATCAGTCTGTAACGATCTCGGTATATATTTTCGTGATTGTAACGACGTGTAAGGGCATCCGAAGCATGCGATCGTGAGATCGAAACTAGCGGCAAAAACAAAACAAAACAAAAAAAAAACGACAAAAATTGCGCATGGAATATAAGTTTCACGAATTCCGGCGTCGCGGATACGTTTTTCGTCGTATGTCGAAGTCGACGTTATTGAGAGCTGACCGTGTCGATGTCACCCACATGCCTGTGACATTGTTTGCGACGTCAACACACCACACTGAATAATAAACAGGATTCCTATACGACGGGGAAACAAGAACGGATAATGCTGTTTGCGGTGTGATCGATGGACGACCAGCGGTTCTCAAAATGTCGCCGGTGGCGATGCGTATAAACCAGTTGAAGGTTTCCGGAGGCGATGTCTGTTAAATTGACCGTCTTTTAGCGTTCACGAACGGTTGAATCAAGTGATTGGGTTGTTATAGTTGAGAATTTCTGATGTTAGACAATGCTAGATCTAGTATACAATATTCAATTATTAGCACATTTTTATTTAATTTTATATACACATTGTTAATGATAATTCAATTAAAAATATTTTAATTAAGATTTAAACAAGATAAATAATTTTATTTATCATTTTCTTTTTAATTGAAAATTTCGGTCTGAATGAATCTTTATATTAAAATAAAACTGTCAATGAATTTTAAGGTTGATACAAGTTGGTATACGTGTGAGGAAAAAAGCTTTTTAGTTCAAAGCTAAAAGCGTGATTATCGTATTACGCGAAATCGGATTGTTTACAACGGGGCTTTTCAATCGCTTTAACACTCGGACAACTAAAAAAGCGTATTTTTAAATAAACAACACTTTATTTAATGTGATAATCGTAAAGAATAAATATTATAATTATTATAATAAATGAAAAATTTTTATGAAAGAGTAATTAATATATTGTATGATAAAAAAATTAGTCGAATCAAAAATTAAATCATTTAAAAATGTTTATATTATATAGAAATGATTCATAAAGAATTTAAACAATAATAAAATACGTAATAAGTTAATTTAATAAAACATAACATAGTCAAAAAAGAAAAAAAACTTTAGAATTACTAAACAGTATTGAATGACTACCTGTCATTTAGCGTTCGAATATCTAATACATTATTATAATTTTTTGTATGTTTCACGACCAAAACTAATTTACAAATTAGTGTGTGTGTGTATGTGTGTGTGCATAACGCAACGGAGGTGTTACAAGTTATTGTGTCTCGCCTGTAAATCATGTAAGCATATATGGCAGTTGTACAGAGCACGATTTATTACCGTTCTTTTGTCTTGAATCGCGGAGAACATTACTCACATTCGAAATATAAATAATAATAATGACGTCATAACAACAACAACAATAATAATAATAATAAGACGACGAAAAAAAAAGAAAGAAGAATAAATAAACAAATAAATACGTATCGTAGTCATTGTCGTGTCCTCCCACATTTGCCGACATAAAAGATCGTGTCTCCCTCCCCCCCCCATTTTGAAATTATTTGTGTCATTAATTCCTTTTCGGAAATCGTTTAGAAAATTGTGACCCTTCCCGCTCGTTTCAAAATTATCGTTTTGTGTCCATTGTGTTCGTTCGAATATTCGAAGCTTTTCCGCTTTTCCGGACCGAGTCGTCGGTAGAGTTGCGCTATTAAATGAAAATTCATACGGTTCCATTATTTTAATTTGCATTGTCGGTTTTTTAGAACCTGCGGTAAAATTTGGGATAATTTTTCAGCGTTAAGCTATATTTATTAATTGTGGAAAAATTTCAGATAAAAAATATTATTACATACATAGATTTTATTTGATCGATTATATGTCAATATTTTATTAATATTCAATAGCGACTTGTTTTTTTTTTTAGCCAATATTATTGATTACCTAGATATCTAATTAGCATATAGCATATTGTTTAATCTTGATATCTGACATTTAAATTAAATTTGTGATAAATAAAAAAAAACCAGAGACTTTGGAATTCAATTTGTGGTATATATAGACATGAAAATTGGTAGGACATGCCATTTATATTGTTTGATTTATAAGTTGACGAATTAAAAAAATTTAAACAGTAGCGATCTAAGTTTAAAATATTGGTAGTCAGAAGATTAAATCCAGCCATAACTAAAATATCAGATCATTATTTTAGGGTATATGTTTAATATATTTTCTAAATTTATTTTCATTAAAAAATTATATATTTTTGAATAGAAATAAGTAGATGGAAAAATATAATTGTTATATTTCAAATTCATAGCAGAAACAAAAAGCAGGAAGCATTAGGATTTATTTAGATTTCAGCGAGAAAAATTTCAGCGACCGGTTTTCTCGTTTCATTTTTTTTTTATTTAGAAAAATGAATAGAAATGCAATATTAAATGCGCGACTGTTGACTGCAAAAATAAAATAAAAAAAAAATACGTTAACACTGTGAGCTTTTTTGTGTTTGTGCGAACGGCGTTATTAAATTTTTCAGCTCACTAGTATTTTAATTGCAGCCCTGTGTATTTAGAGACGCTGAAGTCTTTTTTTTAACGACTTCAGCCTGTATACGCTGAAATGCGAAATACGCGCGTTACGCACGCTCAAACAGACACACAAACCGCTTGCGCGTGAAGGGCGTCGTGTCGTCTGTTACGGCCAAATGTGACAAAAAATTAATAATAATAATAATAACGAATAAAACGACACACACTCGAAATTCTATTCATACGATGTCAACCCTAATTGAAATTATGAAGAGGGTTTTCACGGCGGGGTGTAAATAAATAAATAAAAAAAAAAAAAAACGAAAACTACGACGTAACTTGAAACTTTACGACGAACGGTTATTTTAAATGTATTATATGACACATATTTTTTGTGACATTCAAATTTTCACTATAAATTATAGCGAAAAACGAGATTTTTTTTCTTCTTCTTCTTTCGATTATCATTTTATAATATATTTATAATGAGATGTTAAGGAAAAAAAAAACCGGTAGCGATACAAAGTCGTGAATTTCGGCATTTTCTTCTTTGAAGTTTCACGATGCCGGTTTATTTTCATCGGTTTGAAGTTTCTTCTTTTATGTCGCGTATTTAACTTTATGTCGATTTTATATTTGAATTTTTAATTTTGTTTAGAGAAAAACACGTTTTTTTTTCGTTCATCTAAACGAGGAAAAATTTCGCGAAATCCCAGTCAAAATCTGTATTAATTATGCCGAGCGATTATATTAATTAATTGGAATTTTATTTTTATGTCTGATGTGAAATAGAAAACACCTGCTATAGATTAATTGGTAACGAGTTGTTTAATTCATATCTAGGTATATTGTTTTCAATTTATATTTTTATTCGTTAATAACAATTTTTTAATCTAGATAATGAACGAAAAATTATTATAGAAAATATAGAAATTAACGGAAAAATGGATGTAAAATTAAAAATATTTTTTAACGATTTATAAATATTTATATACATATATATAAAATAAAATATTTAATAATTGCGTGCATCAGAATTTCTATTGTAAATTTTTAAAATTGAATGTTGTGTCATGATTTCGATATAGAACTATTTTTTTTATATTAATAATAATTTCGTAAAGATCGATTTAATTTTATTAATTATAAAATACGAGAAAATAAGATTTTATTCTAAACAATTTAAAAGAGCGTTCTCTATTAATTATAGATTTTTATTTAATGCCTATTAACACTTTTCTGACAGTTATATAAACATTTTAATTAAATTAAGAGAAAATATGATTTCTTTAAAATTCAACGACCCATTAAAAAAACACTTGACAATCTCCTTTCAGGGGTCACTAACTCAGTAACATATTATATATATATATATATATATATATATATATATATATATATATATATATATATATATATATATATATATATATATATATATAATAAACTCCCAAGATTCAACGTAGAGCTGGAAAAAAAATTTAAATATTCGCATTAATTCGACTCAATATTAATATTATATACAAATACAAATAGCCGTAAATTATTTTATAACGTTTTTAAACTAACACAATGGTCGTTGAATAATTGTCGGCTTTTTTATAGTGTTTTTTTTACGACGGCATAAAATTATATTTTATTCTTTTATAAACGTGTCGTTATTGGTTTATCAGATTTCAAAGAGAAATCTAGTCATTTGTATGAAAAAAAAAAATGTTTGTGCCAATATTTCTCAAACTATTTTGATATATACAAAAATCTAAGACGGATATAATATTGTATAATATCAGAATATTTTTCATTATAATTTATATTAATATAGTATGTAAAAATTAATAGATTATAAAGGTTTTTTATTTATTATATTATAAAAAATTTTGTCATATTAAAAGTTTAGGAAACTTTGACAGATTTTTTTAGTATTAAAAAAAAAACAACCGCTCTAATCATTCGATAATAAATAAAGCCTATTTGTAATATTTTTACATATGATTAGAAGTTTGATTTTTCTATGATCACAGACGAAGAAAAAAAAAGTGGAATATGTGTGAAAAATAAATAACGTCACAACGTCAAAAGTGGCTTACGTGAAAATTTTTCCGAAACGAGAAGAAAATTTATTGCTTCTACTATATATTTTATTCCTTGTCGCGTTTCGAAGGATTTTAATATTCAACATGATCAATCTACTCGAGACATGATTCGTGCGTTGTTTTATCCGATACGACATAATATAAATTGTCTCGAATTATTTATTTATTTATTTTTTTTGGTTGATCGGTTGACCTTTAAATACAATTATAGAAGAATTTTAATATGGAATTGATACGATTGTTTGCATAATTTGCGAACGATTTCAGTGCCGTTTATGGATTGTCGGCAATTTTACTTTTTACGTCGAAATTTTATTCCGATATTCATAGAAATTATTGCTATAGTTTGCATTAAATTATATTACAATATTGGTTCACTGTAACACGTGATAAGGTAGTATTTTTTTAATTTTTAAATATATCTATGAAGATTTTATATCATTCATCTTCTTTATAATGTTCCCTTGACGCATATTTATTCAATATTTTAATATCTTTTAAAAATTTACATCCAGAAATTCTAATATAAAATCGCTAGTTGAATATTAAATTTTTAATTTTCTTAAGAGGATAGAAAATTCGAAATAAATATGGAAAAATTTCAAATCTAAAAGAAAAGTTAAAAGTATGATAAAAAATTAATATATTGATTTTTTTTTATATATTATGCATAATTTAAGATTTTAATTTTGCTAATGCATAATTTCGATTTTTATCTCATAAAATAAACCGCATAAATTGAATGGTTATTACATAAATCAATTACAATATAAAATATCCACATACGAATATACTTATATATATATATATATATATATATATATATATATATATATATATATATATATGTAATATTAACTTTGATATATTTTATGGTGCCAATAAATAATGAAAAAATATGACAAATTACATCGAACGAATATAAATTTTATTATATACGGTTGGCATTATTCGGTCGACCTCTGCGATTAAGCCATTATGGTTATTGGAATTTTCCACATGAAAATGAATAAATACACGAATAAATTGTTCGTTATTAAATAATTTATATTATAACGATAAACGTATATATATATATATATATATATATATATATATATATATATATATATATATATATATAATAATCCTTGAACTTTAGTTTCAAAAGAAAAAGCGTCGTCGTACGTTGAAACTTATACGTTTATTTGTGTATTCGGTAAATAAAATACATTTGATTAATGGATGTTCATACTTATCTGACGCTGTGTTGGCTTGTTCTTTGGAATATTTAATGGAAAAGGCTCTATGAGCACATTGTGTTATACACGGTGACTGTATAAATTTACCATTAGCAGAAATGCATATCGATATAACAGTGTAAATATATAATATTTGTTTTTTTTTCTCCATTCTAAAGGCGCGTCTAGACGGTACGTGTTTGTGTACGATAACAGTAAAAAAAAAACATAGTGCGATCGCAAAAATAAATGAAAAAAAAATATAGACGACGATAAACATATTTTAATAAACTGAATTCAATATTTAATTATATGTACGATATTTTTTAATATTGAATTAAAATTAAAAAAAAGTATACCATATACTTATACAGTGTTTGATGGCGAACGGTTTAAATATTTTAATATTGACTTTATAAAAGATTCGGATATTAAAAGTGCCTTTTAAACGTTTTCACGATAAAATGGGTTGATTCTGAAAAAAAAAGTTAGAAAATGTCGGGTAAAAGCTTTAAAGAAGAAGCTAAGGGTGGTGACTGAAGCGTAAATTTTGCAAAATTGTAAACAGAAATATGGGTTGTATATACGCATTTAGGGTGAATTAAGAGGGTTGTCATATATAATCCTATCTATGATAGTAACATTTGTAATACTTTTATATTTATAAATATAGTATAATGCAAAAAAAAACAATTTTCGCCACCATTTTAAAAATTTTCTTATAAAATAATATTATATTGAGGTATACTGATCTATATAATCGTTTTATCATTCCATGTATATAAGGATTAAAAATTTTAACTTTAGTAATTCTTCTAGCAAGATTATCAAATTTGAACCAAAAAAAGTTTCGATGCGGATAAATTTAAGAGAATAAAATATTTTACACTATACAATATTATACAGAAAGTGTATAGAAATTCCTTATAAAGAAATTAACATAAATATAATTTTTGCATTAATATAAATGGTGATCAAAAGGCACCTCTCGAGTGCAACGGATTAATTTTTAATAATTATTGTATGTATTTGAAATCTTCACATACGAACAAATATACAATAATATATAAACTGTCATTATGTAACAGTTATATATATGATATATTGAAAAGAAATATTTTTACTTATCACGTATCTATTTCAAAAAGTAACGAGACATATAAATAAATGTATTGAAATAATATATATATATATATATATATATATATATATATATATATATATATCACATTTCAACCGTTGGAATCGAGCCCGAAAGAAAAAAAATCATCGTTTTGATCTAAATTGAACATTTCCCCATACCTTTTTTCGATTTTTACTCGTGTACGGTAGGTAGGTAACAATCGACGCGAAAGGTTGTCGATCCCTGACCGTTTTCAAAAACGTAACGTCAAACAAACACAGCGTGACACCTCCGGAAACTGTTCCATATATACGCACACGTATTATTATATATAAATATATAATAATAATAATAATATAACAAGAAGGTGAGTGGATTTTTTTTTCTTTTACGTGGTGGTGAGTGGGGGGGGGGGGATGAAAAAGAAACGTTGCGTCTAGAAAATATGAAAAAAAAATATTGTGAATAATAAGAAAGATGAAATCTGATAAATTGCTTTGTTACATTTGAAAATTTTTGAAGCGCTCGATTCGCAGGTACGGCCCCGGTTTTTGTCGTAAAAGTTGAAGAGATTCAACAAAGACCAGTTGACAAAATAAGAGGGGGTCACAAAATGAAAATAGGATCTGTCGTCTTTGGTGGTAACCGAAACAACACTAAACGAACATTTAAAAAGTCCACAACGTCACTCGAGATATTATTTTTTTTTTGTCAATTTTAATTCAGCACTCTTGCGTCATTTTTATTTTTTTTTATTTTTTGAAAAAATCGCACAGTTGAACCTTATTTTTTTTGAGGGGTTGTTCTTCTTTGGAAATTAAATTTCAAACCTGTGACAGATTCGTCAATATGATAAGCGCTAGAGGGTGTCTAGGGAATAGATGTCGAGTGAGACTACATAAACACAAAGGATACAAGTATGATCAAAGCGAATTTTTAACTAAAATATTTTTAGTATATTTATGTACGTTTTTATTTTAGTATAAATTAATTATTATCAATTTTATCAAATAATTTTATATTATTATTAAATTCATTTTATTATATATTATATATTGATGATGAGTAATTTGAGTTTTGTTCGTATATATATATATATATATATATATATATATATATATATATATATATATATATATATATATATATATATATACCATTGTAAATTCAATTTACATATATAAAATAAATATATAGAAATTTATTGAATTATTACGTCATTCTATAAGGATTTTTTTATTTTTTGACGACATTTTCAATGATTTTATTTCGATTCAATCTCGTACAGGATAAGGGTGTGGCCGAGCACACACGTCGATTCGTTTCAAGCTTATAAATCACACGCAAACGTTTCGAATGTCTCGTTTTCTATCAAAAAAAAGTATATATATATATATATATATATATATATATATTGTATCGCGTATTTTATATAATAAAAATGGCGGTTTAAGAATATAAAAGGGATGATAAAAAAAATTGGTGGTGTTGAATAAAATAGAATAGAATTAAACGCGCGTTTATTCACGTGCGAATATTTTCATTGCGAGCGCTTTGTATTTGCAACCGTCGAGGGGCGTATGAAGGAATTATATTTTATTGTGAATGAAAAATTGTTTATTTTATATTATTATTATTTATTAACGTGCTTAAGAAATATTATGATTGGTGTGACATAAATATATTATAATTTTTTTTTTTAGATGGAAATAAAAAGTTTCGTTCGTTTTTGTGCTGAGAATGTTGTGACAAGTATTTGATGGATGTTCTCAAGAGGATGTCGTAAATTAATTTTATCATGATTCTTAGAAATATTTTATGAATGAGAAGATTTTCAATGTATATTTTGATAAAATTGTATTTTTTTTTATTATTTATATACTTGTTGAAAATATTTTTCTGATTATTTGACAAATGTCAATTTTAAAATAATTTATTTGTTTTAAGAACTATTATTTTTAATTAAAAAAAAAAAAACGTTCTACGTTTCTAAAAAGATTGAAAATCACTGTATTTATATCATCACGTACATACAAAAATGACAGTCAAAATAACCATTTAAAATCGAATAACATGTTTACGACTTGAATTTTCAATTACGTCCCCAAAGAAAAAAGTGAAAGATTTCCAACGAATCCTCGTTTCAGACATTTTATATTTTCGTGAAAAATCGTCATCAAAAAAAAAATATAAACAAAAAAAAAGAAATTCAATTTTTCAGCGAGATAAAAATAATAATAAAAAAAGGACTCTCGTCTTACGACGTTCTCTTTAAACGCGTCAAAGCCTCGTTACAAACTATTCAACGTCGCGTTATTCTTTTGCGTGCATTTCAAAAAGATTTATGGAGCCGAAGTGTCGTTTGTCAAGCCCGAGGCTTAACGAGCCGCAAGATTGTTGTTAAGAGGGCCGCAGAACGGATCTGTATTTTTTCAGCGATTTTTCGCATTACGGACGGATAAAGCGCGACGCATTTTTCACGCCTGAAAAATAAAACGGATATATATATGTTTACAGAATATTTCAAAAATCGTATTTTCTATTAATAAAATAACGTTGCTAAAGCCTTTATAGACCTGAGATTCTTTTGAATTATTTTTTATATAGTATTATAAAATCTTCGATTCACAAACATTATTTTTCCTGAAAAAAATTCGCATTAAGAACGAATAAAATATGATACCCATTTTTATATTATAATAATATTTAAAAAAAAACTTTACTTTTGAGACAATCTGCACATTCATCCCCATATATACCGTATATTTTTTCATCCCCGTCGGTCGAAGAAAGCCGACGAATATATGTAAGCGTTTTGGTGCGAGATATAGCGCGAGTAATTTATCGTGAGAGCAGTGACACCTGGGTTCGAAAAACAAAATCAAATTTATTATATCAAAAAACGTACTCGCACACACACACACACACATATATATATATATATATATATATACATACTAGAGAGCACAAAGGGATCATGCGCGCAAAAAAAATAAAATAAAAATATGACGCCACTTGTTCATCATTGTCAAACACGTACTATATATATATTTTTTTTTGAAATCACGATTTTCTAAATAGACGATCTATCGTGTGTATTATTATTATTATAAATGTGTAGTCGATTTTAGATTATCTCGTCTATTTTCGAAACGTGTGAATAAATGTTGTGTATGTGCGCGCGAAAACGGCGTACAAAATTCGTTTGCGGAATGTTTACGATATCTATTTCGGTGACACTGCCGTGGTTTTATATTAAATTTCCACGTTGTGTTATACACGCGTAAATATACAACGTAAACACGGATCAAATTCCGGCGAATTAAACACAATGTCTTTTAATAAAAAAATATCGCGCGGTCGGGTTTTCGCGTCCATCGTCAATTTCAATTAAATTTACTAGATTGAATATTTGCCGTTTGGACGTGAGTATTGACCGTTTTATTTCTATGCTAAGTGAAGATTTGGTGGATAGAACGAAAAAAAAACGGACGAGAATGTTTAATATGTATATTTGTCTTTATAACAACTCTGGTATTTCTCAACCATTGGAGTCGAAGTGGTCATTTTTTTTTATATTCATCGGTCATGACAAGAATTTATTATGTGTTTTTTTTGGTAGCGAGAATATCGATCGAATTTTTATATATTTGAATTGATATTTAGAATTTTTTCTATCTAATTAAAACATAAATTATATTACGTATAAATTTTTATATGAAAATAATATATATATATATATATATATATATATAATTAAAAGCTACGTTTTACAATTGTGTAAGTATTATATTAAATTTAAATGCTTCATATGCGATTAAGCGTTCATTGTTCGAAATTCGCCGATCCGCGCCGCTCGTTAATCCGCTTCGCATTTTTAACACATTCGTTAGTCCGGATTAGTGAAAATGTAACGGCGGCGTTATAAAATGTGACACCGGTCGCCGTTTCTTCGTTTTATAGTATAGCGATATAAACGTTCGCTCGCAATTAGAGGGCGATTTCGAGCGACGGGGTTGATTTCGCCCCCTTCGTCAAATTGAGCCCGTAATGGCGCGCAGTCTGCTAAAAACCAATATACTTCGTGATGATAGTAAATAGATTTTCCGAGTAAATCTCGAATGGCAAGTGCACGCGCTGAAAGGGGATGATATGCCAGTAGTTGAATCAACAGAATCAACGAAATGATTCATATGATGTGAACAGGACCAAATGGGATTATTAATGGGCGTTTCACGGTTAAATTTGCAATAGTATACTTTCAGCTGTACGGTATCTCGAATAACACGGTTATATTTTTATTATGATTTCGGATAATTTTATCTCGTCAGTTAGTTTAGTTTAGGGGCTAAGAAAGTAAAATTTTGATTTATTAGCTGATTGTGATTGAAAATTGTTAATTGTATTAATAATATTATATTTTTTTCAAATTAAAGTCCTTTTTTATAATATCAAGTCAATAATTATAAATTCAACTTTCATATATTCATTTTCATTGAAAGATTTCACAAAATTCAAAATATTTTTATACATAAAAAAATATGTTATAATAAAAAAATAGTGTTATGTGTAATATTAAGATTAATTTGAAACGGACAAGTTATTAATATTTATCGCATATTTATATAAATTTATTAGTAGATATTCAGAGATAAAACTGGATTATCTGCAAAGATAAATCGCTTATATTTACAATTATATTCTTGTTAACGAATGAATTAATATTCATAAAGATGACACTATTTATGCATATTGGCCAGAATTCCGACAGTCAGAATCCCGAAGAGATTTACGATTCTATTATAATAAAAAAAAACAACTAAATAATTGCGTATATTGAATAAATTTATTAAATTCCACTGCGAAGAATGAATATTAAAATTTTTAACATATAAAAAAAATGATTATATTCACACATCTTAGTCTTGACCCGATTTTTAATGTTGACCATGAATATGATTGACTTCATTTCATATGAAATTATCAAAAACGTATAATTTTTAATTTGATTTACTGTCAATTAATCGCGAGTCTGTTTTGTTTTATAAATACGAAACGTCAGCGATTCAAAATTTAAAATACGGATAATAAACGACGAATTTTTTGAGCTTATTTTAAAATTTACATATTCGGTATAGTATTATACGACATATATAATAATATTATATAAAATCAAAAAGGTCACGTTATTTGTATAGTAGTTTGAGTCGAGTTTTCATGCGCACAAATGGAATTAGCCGGTGGTCGTGTAATGTTCGTTTGCCCGTTCATCGTGTGGCTATTTTCAGACATTTTATCGCTCCAAAGTCAAGTCTGCGAGCTGACACTGTTCTGTTTACAGAGATTTCACATCCACTGTACTCTAATGCGGTGTTTCTCAAATATTCCACATGTAAAAAAAAAAAATGGGCGCGTTCCCGTGTAATTGACCGTGTAAAATAATACGACGTTGCGCTCTCATAAATCGTATAAATATTGCAGAATTATATCGTTGTTCGATACGAATGATATAATAATTAGATTATTAATCAATAATGAACGGACAAATATTTATAAAAAAATAAAAATAATTATTGTATTTCGATGTATAAAAATGACATTTTTGTCGACGTTTCGTTTAATAATTTGAGCAATGCTGATCTATATATGCTCGTTTAACAGATGCGCTAAACCTTTGGTTCTGTCGATTGCACCAAAGTAAACTGTATGAGGTATGCTTTTGATCATTTAATTGCGGCAAGGTTTTCATCGCATTTCGCCGGGTTCAAAAGCACTAGAATCATTCGTATATCGAACTTTAAGAAGAGCAATGAACATATTTGCCAAATCGAAAATGCGCATTTTAACGAACTTTCATATGTTATAAAATATACTGAAATTATCTCATTTATATTTTTCTATTTTTTATTATAAATAATTTAATATACAGTTTGACAATATTTAATATATTGTTGGACATATGCGATATATTTATATATGTATGTGGAAGATTGACTCAAAATACGGAAGATATGCATATATATATATAGTACAAAAATTCAATTTTGTGAACTGGAATCATGTCAAAACGTTGTTTTCGGAAGGAAATTTGTTCCGTAAAATTACAAACAGACGATGATATACGCCACAGCTGCACAAATAAAACAAAAAGAGGAAAAAAAACTAGAAGTAAAACCGTTTAAACCCGTCAATAACTCGGAATTAACTGCACGGTTAACTACGACAGATAATAATAATACTTTCGGAAAATAAAGTCGTACGGGTTCAGTTTAGAACATTTGCTTTTCTTTTTTTTTCTCCTCCCATCGTCCCCGTCTTCCGTCGTTTCGGTACGTTTTACGTTTTTAAGGCGCGGAAAAGTAAAGTTAGATTTTTTTTTGTTCGTCTTTCGTTGATTTACTTTAACGCGATAAAGCTTTATTAAAACGCCAGACGTTTTACGACAGTTTACTTCGCAGGAGTCGGGTTAAGTTGTCGCGAATAAATCGAGCGAACGGTTAAAAGGCGCTATGTTGTCGTTTTTGGTTTTTTTTTTGTTTTGACCCCGTTCTTGTCATTTATAAAGTTCCCGGAGTCGCGGGGAAAATTTAATAAATACGTATTTATAGAGCGCAGCAGCTTGTAAATCGTCAAAGACAGGAAATGGCGTTTGCGACGTCAATGGCTTTACTATCGAACGTATTTATGGTGTTCAAAGTATTGGAATGGCTATCGAATAATTTTCTATTTTTATTGAATGTTGCTTATATTGGATATTTTAAGTTGTAGAATAAGTTTAAATATCAATAGCTAGTAGTAAAGTTAAGCAGTATTTTAGTATGAATATGTCAATAAATTATATCTAGTAAATATTTAATAATTTATTTATTTTTTAAATAAAGATTAAATTTTGTTATATTTGTAAAGTTAAGTAAAAAATTATATATATAAATAAGTATGTACAAGCAGGTTTATGATCGATTTTCATCAGAGTAATCGATTACAGAAGCACGAAATCAATTGTCAGATATATATATATATATATATATATATATATATATATATATATATAATGATACAATGAAAAAATAATTATATAGTCGTAAGTTCGAATGGACGTAAGTCGGAAACTGATTGTGTATTAATCGCTCAACGAGCATTTCCGAGTTATGAGTGTAACTCGGAAATATACATGTAATAATATATATATATAATATTATTATTTATAAATAAAACTTCGTATAGAAGTAATCTCAAAAAAAATGTATTCGCATTCGATGAATATTTAGCAGATTTATTTCGATGGTTTTTTTTTTAGTAACGTAAGGGGGGATTGTTTTTCACGTCTATTTTCTACAAATATCAACTACAATAGGAAAGTGTGCACGAGCTGCATACGACACCTCGATGTTACTACCGAACGACGCTATAGGGTCGGTGTTGAAACAAAGCTCGATAGTTTACCCCGTGTCCCACACGAAATGGGGGTTGAAATGACGTCCGACTTCACCCTCGCTTCCACGATATAAGCTCGGGCCGTATTTGCTTTAGTGACAACTCGAAAAATACTGAAGTGCAAATTAAAAGCCCTCATTGCTCGGCAATAAAGCTCGGGGACGACGGCTGGATGGTTTCAGAACGACGGTGACAGCCGATGTATGAAGTGTTGACTCAATTATATCCCCATTTCCTTGGTCCTTTGTCGGTCCTGCGATGGGGTCGCAGACTCGCCCCCCCCCCTGTCGTTCCATTAAAGCTTGCACGAGGACGTCAGAAATTGAAGGCTACAAGTGCGATATATCTAAAAAAAAAGCTATGGAACCAAGACGATCCAAAAACAACCCAAATGTATTGTAGATCAAAAAAATATATTACTCAATTAATATACTGAATACGTACTTACGATATAGATTTTACAAGTTTTGATTTTTTTATAATTTAAAATAATTTTTAAAACATAAAACATAAATCACATTTAAATTTTTATTAATATATTTCTATAATATATATTTAATAATCAAAAACACAAATAATGTACAAACAATATACAATCAGTTTTATACTTATGACGGGATTCAGTTCTTCAATTTCGGACGTAAGTCGAATTTTATACAAAAATAAATAATATAATATAATAGACATTTATATATTATATAACCAAATATAATGGATTTTATTTGTGATTTTTATTATTTTAGTTTTTTAAGTAAATAACTACATACATAAATAAGCATTATTCTGGCTTGTTACATTATCATTTGAGAAATTGATCGCAAATTTGCGAAATTAACTGTCAGAAGCATGAAGTATATTAGATATATATATATATATATATATATATATGTGTGTGTGTGTGTGTGTGACGAAAACTACATTAAAAAAAGTGAAATTTTTTCGTCGTAAGTGCGAATGGTCGTAAGTCGAAATAGTCGTAAATCAAGAACTGAATGTATTAAATTTAAACTTATTAAGAGAAAAAAAGTATTTAGTCGTAATATACATGTCATTCTTAATTCTTAGAAATATTTTCTTTTTTCAAAATTGATATCTTGTCATTATGATATTCATCAATCATCGTTAATAAAATGTCGAGTTTTCTATTGGTCGTCAATTTATATCGTTTTGTCGATATTATATTTAAGTCATTTGTACCTTCTGATATCTGGACGCTTCGTATATAATATATATTTATAAAGGGCGATGGGAAAATATATAAGTCGGACCGCCTGAATCAATAAATTCTTAAAAATCGGGGCAGTAACAATGTTTAGAATACGTCGAAAGGGTTGAATAGGCGGGTCACCCGTTGTCGAGTGTGGTTTTTTTTTTTTATAAGTGTGTTAAAACTTAATCCAATTATTGAGGAAAAATAAAATGAAAAAGTAAGCTGCAGTAATGTCTTTAGCAGCGGGGGTTCGATGTTTAACGTTCAAAAAGCACACTTAATAATGTTATATTCGATCAAACGAATTGAAGTGGTCGATTTTATCATTTTTATGAAGCGTGATGTAATTCAATTTCTAATATAACGATTGGGTGTTGAAAGTTGTGGTAGCAATTCGATTAATAAAGTGAATTATATTTGAGTTTGCTTCCAATTAATATTGTTTTTTTTTTTTTTTTGATAAAGATATGATTTTTATTCTGAAAATAAATTTTGACAAACACTGAATAAAATAATTTATGATAAAAAAGTACTAAATTAGATTTATGGAATTGAATTTTTAAATAGTTCTGCGAAAAGTCTTGATTCAGGCTTGGATTTAATGTAGTTTTTATGACATTTAAAAGAAGAGCTTTTTGTTCTTTCAGTGTTATTATAGCCGAACAAAGCTTAAAAAGACACGATTTATTTGAATTAATCAACGTTTTATCTTTAAACATGCACATAATAAATATATAAAAAGATAGGACTATAACAATATATTTTATATTTAAACATAAAATATGGTTAAGGTTATATATATATTAAGAGTAGGTTCAAATTATTATCGCGGCAATATTTAAACTTCCAAAATTCTACTCGCGCATTATTTCAAGATAGCGTAAAAAAATTCTCGAAAAAATAAAAGAAAAGAAACATTTTTTTTAACAAGATTAACCGTCGCATTTTACATTTTGATTAATCGCGAGCGTCGTATCGATAGTGCGCGAATGCCTCAAAAGAAAAAAAAATCCCGTAAAAATAAAAGAAAAAAAAACGAAAAAGTTTCCGAGGCAGAGGCCTCGAAAACCTTCCCTCCCCCCCGTCCACGTCCCCCTCCCCTCGAAACGGGGACATCAGATAAAGCGTTATCGTCGCGGCTGTCGGAGCGAACGACCGCCGAAAAAGCTCCGGTTCAAATAAGTACTAGCGCGAGCCGCTCACCCTTAACATTCGCCCGAACCCCTATTTTTGAACCCTTACGATTTCAAATGAGAGATAAGTCGACAGCGACACAATTATCTTGCGATTCGGAACACACTTGCATTTATATGGATTCGATCCGAATTGAAGTTTTGCGGTCCTGTCAAAAAGTTACGAATTTTATATATATATATATATAAAAATATACTCATATTATTCTAGTACAAGTGGACCTTAGAAGTGTACACGTTTTTTATTATATATCAGATTTTATCGAAATGAATTTAAAAATAATATATAGAAAAAACACTTTTAAAAATAATAAATTATAAATTAATTGAAATAATGATATAAAAAATATATATACAGTTATTAATAATGAAAAGTATTGTTTTGTTGCATTTAAGTCGTACAGACAAAAATTATGGAATCGATGCAAAATTAGATCGTAAATGTTGGAATATTTTACACGAAAATATACAATAATAAATTGAACTCAAAATATACATGGCAAGGATGTATATTTCGAGTTGTAAAGATTATTTAATATTAAATTGTAAAAATAATGTAAAATTTGAGTGTGACTACGGCAACGAGCGGCGGCAGTGATAGCATTTCATATGTATAATAATATAATAAAATTTAATTTTATTAGTATTATGAAATAATTTAGTCGATTGTTGATATTTATAAAATGAACTTTACGTATATGAATATGATTTCAAATTATAATTGAGCATACAATAGTCAATTACAATACAAAATTTGTTTCAGCGTAAAATGCATATTGTTTTGTATTCAATGGTAGGGGATGTTATAGTTGTATTATGAAATCGGGGGTATCAAATCTATGATGTACAAGAGAATTTAGCTGTAATACACAATAGCAAACATCAGTTTGTATCATCTGCTATTATAATCCACAGTTTATTTGTTGACCAACAGTTTAAACTTGGATTACACATACACACACATACACGTGTGTGTCGTCAATTTTAATATGTTATTTATATTTATATATTTTATTCAAATTTTAATTAAAAAAAAAATTGCAAACGATCCGTGAACTATACGAGCGCACCGCACCTTTTTCCTTTCGCCCGCGGAATAACTCTTTTCGCATGAAACTCTTCAATTTTCCACCTTTGATCGTCGTCCATCCTTCCCTTTGAGGCTTCACGTCGAAACGCCGATGAAAACGCTGATTGGAAGCTAATCGAGTTCCACGTTTGACGTATCTGGAAATCGGTTAGATTTGTCGTTTTCCAAATTCGACATACGCCAACATGCGACGGAAGACGTTCGGAAATTCCCTTCGTTTCCCGTTTTGTTCGTATACAAAAAAAAAAAACGACGATATTCGAATGGGGGGGACGAGTTCCCCCATTTTTTCGATCTGGGTGTGTCCCAGGTTCCCCCCATGTAAACTTTGTCATATTGTGATTCACCGACGATCGTAGTATTTTTTTTTTCTATTATAATTCGCGCGAAACTACGACGAAATCGCAAACCGGACGAATGCTGCAAGTCAATAAAACTTGAATAAATCACGCGTAGTAAAAGCCGTTCACTATTCACCATGAAAAAAAATTTTTTTTTTCGAATCATATTACTGTCAAACTTTTATAATGTGCACAAAAAATATCGATGAATATCGCTGTAAGTTTGTCAAACTTTGTAATAGTAATTTTATATCATAATTCATATAAAAGGTTATACTTTTCGTATAAACATTATATTATTACATTTGTGCATGAATTATAGCTGTGAAAAAAGTAACACAGTTTATAGAAACATATGGCCATATATATTGGATATTGATATTACTCACTACGAGAATATTTTTTAAATTATGATAATAAAATATTCTTTGAGATAAATTATTTTTTTAATAATTTTTCATTTCATTTTAATAGAATATTTCAAACAGTAATATTAAAAGAAAGAAAGACTATTAAAAACTAATTACAATAATGTGAAACATTAATTTATGTCTATTTCTCAGTGAAACACGTAATAAAAAATATTTATATTCGAAATTATTATTATCAATATTTTTGAACATTTCTGATTTATTACGTTTCTTTTTTTTACTCAATATTTTTTTTATCACAATTGCGTAATAATAAAATATGGAAAATTTATATTATTCGATAATATTATAGCAGCTATTTATTCGAAATGCATATTAAATTCATTACATTTTCAACCGTATGTATATATATATATATACGTTAAAATACCAGACTCAATACGAAAAAGGGGTAAAATGTGTATAAAATACGCGAAACATTAATATTTCAGCAGCAATATGCATTATTTTAACACGCGATATATGGGCAAGTATCGCATACTGAAAAGTTGGCTCTCGTTGTTTTCAGCGTTCATTTTTCGCCTTTCATCCACGGGAAAATATCTGAAAATATGTGTATATATTTATATATATTACATCCGCTATTCTCGTTTATGAATATATAACATAATAATATAATTTTCAGTCGTGTGCCGATGTGCGTGCGACGATAGTAATTCATTTAGACCGGTTAATATTTATACGTGCGACTTATGCGTATGAATAAGTTCAATCATGTAGCGGTTTCAGCCGCTGAAAACTTCGGTAATTTCGCGTGTTTTTAAATTGTAAAATGTACGCGCTCGACTTTCGCCGATATTTTGTGTTGTTTGTTTCCGTTATTTGCGGTTATACGAATGATGGTAAATATGAAATTTGACACTTTTCTGGGTGCCGCTTTTATTATATTATAAATTATAATTTAAAAATTTATTGTATGATATTTGAATACATATTTTATAATATATTTATGTTTTTAATTTATTTTTTATATATTTATTTTGTATTTATAAATCTAAAAATCATAATCATTATTTGATGAAATGTACATATTTTGAAGTTTTTCATTATGATTTCACATTATTTTTATAAGTATAAATTACAGCCATACTTTAATGATAATAATTATAGAATTTATGACTTGATATTATAAATAAAATAAATCAATAGAATTTACTTTTATAATAAATAGTCTAGTAATAATTGTTGAATTACATTACAAAGTTTATATTTAAATTTTAACCGTTTACAGTTTAGTTTAAAACTTTTATATATATATATATATATATATATATATATATATATATATATATATATATATATATATATATATATATATATATATATATATATATATATATGGTGACCAACTGTCCTTTTTATTAAGTTATATCTTCTTTTGAAAATATTTTCCTTTTGAAAACTCTTGTGTTGATTGATTTTGAGTTTTTTTTAAATTGATGAAAGGTCTTTTTTGAGTCGACACTAAGCTAAGCACCCTTTTTAGAGTCGTAGTTTTGGTGATCTTTTCTTTACAATTCGATTTTTTTTATTTCATTATGTCCTTCTTTTATAGTGAAAAGTTTGCCACCAAATATATAAGAACATTCATCATCAATCCGTTAAAAAAATTAAAGCAATTCCTCGCTTAAATTTAATTGAATAAGCAATTGTTTTATTAATAATAATATTATTATTCGACATTTTAGTTATCGATTTACATGAAAGACACGATAATATACCAGATGAATATATTGTAAAATATGTATATATTAAAGAAGATGGGAATTACACGAAACGAAATAGTCGTAAATCTCGCAACCGCGACTCGGTTTTGGTAGATTTAACCGCGTATCGTGGGCGACATCCCATGAACGTGACACACACAAACACACATACACACACACGTATATATAGAAAGACATTAATACAGACGCGAAAGGACGTGGCTTGCTTTATTTTCAGCGTGAAATATCGCAGCATTTCATGGAAGATTAGAAAACCGGACAGGGAGCAGGTGGGTCATCTCATGGTACCACCATAGCCACCCCATAACAGTTGCCATCGCAGGAAAACCGCCTCTTTCGCCGACACCAGGATATTATTATGACCCGTCGCGGTCCCTTTTTCCCTTCGGGGAATCGTCTGCTTGTACGGTTTGACAATTTGCATATTGCCCCGCCGCTTCGGGCAACCTTTTTTCCTCGAGTCCTGGAGTTTTCGACTGCGAAAGGTTAACGAAACCGACCCCCGTATGTCCACCGATAAAACTTTCGTCCGCCCTTATTGTGTACACCCTACTCGGTAGTGACGTCTAGTCTTGTTTATTTTATTTATATATTTTGTCTCGTATTTTCAATGTAATTTAACTCAAGGACTCGAATTGTTACTAACGTGAATTTTAGCTGTCGAGCGATGGTTTCTTGTATATATATATATATATATATATATATATATATATATATATATATATATATATATATATATATATATATATATATATATATATATATAATAGTATGGTTCAATGTGGATTTTGTTTTAATTATTTTAATGGAACAAAATCTTGAAATGGAAGTACCACCATGAATTATTAAACAATAAAGTAAAATGCGAAGCAAGTAAGACATTGACTTAAACGTTTAATTATACGAGGGTCAGGCAGAGTTTATTACCAACGGACTGCTTCATTCGAATGACTCGTGTCCTTTTTAAAAAGACATATTTGTCGGGAAAGGGTTAAACGGGCGAGTTTATACGAAACGGTCAAAGGCCAAAGGCTATAAGTGCGCTTACTATAAATTATATTTGATTATATATGACCGATATATTTATTTGAAAATCGTAACCATTTTTAAATATTTAATATCAATATTTTATATATATATATATATATATATATATATATATATATATATATATATATATATATATATATATATATATAATAAAATGAGTATATAGTAGTAGTAACACTATTTTGATTTTAAGCAATTTTATGAATAAATTTATTTTTAGTATTGAGTTTCAATGTTTACCGTGTTACACTTGCGTTTCGACGTATCTCGGCAATAAATCCTTGCAGTCAAACAATTTTATTACCAAAATTACACTTGTACCCTTTAGCTTCTGACCGTCTCCCATATGTTAGGAGTGAGCGAGGGTTGCCCCCTTTCTAGCATTACGGGCGTGTAATTATGGGGTGCGATATATTATATGTGCTAGCAGATAACCCGGTGTTAATCTGCGGCGTCGGCCTATCGATCTCCTATGGTGGGGTTCGAAACACCCCTTCGTCTCGCAGGAATTTTATGGCGGTCATAAAAATCAAAATTACGGCTTAATAATTGAGCGGTAGCGCCCGCAATAATTTTACACCAATAAAACTATTAGCGGCGCTCGTGCTGACTCGGTGATTTATTTGCTCAACTCAATTGCGCGACCAAAAGGGATCTTCTTGTAGGGTGACCAAGGTTTATGCCAAGCGTTCGGACATTTTACAAAAGAGTTTCCACGTTATCTATTTCAATAATGTTGATAAATTTCGACAACCTAATGTGCAGTTAAAGTTTAATTTAGTATATATTCAGTTCACTAATTATTATTTTTTTGTATGCGTATAAACTTAAAATATAATGAAAAAAGTACTTCATTAAAACTATTTTTATGCAGAACTATAGAAAAAAAATATTGAAAACGTTTCGTGTAGCAATAGCAGTAAGTATATGTTGTGGTTCTTTCATCCCCATTGTATGTTTTATAATAGCCATTGTCAATACTGTAAAAATGCAATTCAGAGGGTCACATCTATTATACTTTTTTGTTCAATTGTGAGTAATCAATATTTGAAATACACTGCAAGAGAAATCTTTGGCAATATATGTCATTTATAACGTGTAGAATATAATAAATTAAATATTTTGACAAACCTTTTGATATTTTATTTTGAATGAAAATATTTATCTATAATACTATATAAGATTCCTAAGTCTTTCAACACTATACTAAGGTTTTTATATAAAGAAGCCGGGTAAATTTTGCCTTGTGAAACCGAATTTTATCCTTATCGTTATTGAAACACATTGAAAATTTCGAATTTGTCGAAATTCCTACAGATATCAAATCACAAAAAAATTGTTTATATATATACCATACATAATATTGATAAAGTAAGTTAGTGTATAGTTTTGATAATTTGATCGAGAAAGATTCATTTGTGCCACCGCTTAATAAAAATATAAAATCGTATTGAAATTGAATTTATGACATTTATGAAACAAATTTGATTTTCTTTTTTTTATCATCGATAACTTATTTTATTATTTCGTGTAATATAGGTAAAGAATCACTCGTATATGAGCGTGATTTATCTGTCATGTGCAATGCGGGTTGTACGGGTATCAATGGTCGTTTGTATAAATTTTCATGTTACATTACAAATACGAATCGCTCATGTTATGACAATTTAATGATATCATAAAATATATGATTCATTGTCCGCGGAGGACCGAGTTCGTTCTTCGTTTATTGGAAAATCGTAAAGTTTCTTTTTAAATAAGCTATATTTAAATTTCATACGGGTCACAATGTTGAAAAATATTCAGTTATAATGGTTTCTTGTATAATGCAAAGAATACGGTTCATGTTATTAAAATCAATTTTACATATATATATATATATATATATATATATATATATATATATATATATATATATATATATATGCTATTTTTTATAATATAAAAATATATTATTTTACATAAATAATATCATAAGCTAATATTTATGTTACGCTAATAGAAATCAATCTAGTTATATTATTTTTCTCTATTATTAAAAGACTCTCAACAAGAGCTCTAAAAGTACTCTGAAATTAAAGTTATAAAAATTAGATATATTTTTCCTAAGGCATATGAGTTAATATTTAAATTGTAAATATGTAAAAATTTGTTTCATCAGATAGAATTAATAAAATTTATTTTCAATTAAATTTTATGAGTTTTGAAGCTATTTTATTGAGTTTATTTATAATATATATATATATATATATATATATATATATATATATATATATATATATTTTTTAAATATTATAAATTTCTTGAAACATTTGGTTTTTTATTATATTTTATTTTATTTAAGCGGTTCTTAATTTGGGTTGCCGTATTTTTTTCTGACGGATTTTGAAAATCAATAAGAATATATATATGACGTTTTTAATATAATATAAAAATAATTCAATTGCTTTATTCGAAGAATGTAATTAATATTTTTTTTATAAAATGTTATTCGTTGTTTCTGAAATCACTAATTTAACTAAAAAATAAATATCAATTTTAAAACAATAATTTTAAGTATTATATACAATATTTATAATGTCAAATAATATTATGGACTAAAACGTAATTATAAAAATAGATTTAGTGTTGATAGTATTCTAATTGTAATTTTATATTGTTAAAAATAATAATAATAATTTGTATTGTGTACCGAAGTGTTGTTGACTCATGGTCACACTGAGTCCACAATCGAGAAACCGGTGACACGACCAGTGTGACAATCAGACGATCGTCCCATTAATTTAGAACACCAGCGGGAGTACTATCGCCAAGGCAAACATCCATTACGGCTTCCTTGTACAAACAAGATCAAGAGTGGTCTATCCATCCGAAATGGACTATATACAACAGCCAAATGTCCCAGCGTTTCGACTGACGAATTTTCAAACGTGGCCTTCTTTCGCTCGGCACGTTTACGTCAGTTGGCGTCCATTAAATTTTAGCCGGTTTTTTTTACGAAGGATAGTCGTTCATTATTTGTTTTTCTATGTTTTTTTATTTGTTTAAATATTATTTTTCATATTCAGGACTATAAAGTATGGTGAATAGAAAAAATAATAGATAATACGTGTGTGTGTGTGGAAAAGTAGATATCGAAGTAGAGATTACGCATTGGAGAAAGGATAGATTCCCTTTTTTTGTCATCAGATAGGACGATGATATTAAGGAAATAGCTGGAAAATCTGGATAAAGAGAATCGCTGACAGAGGAAAATTATAGTATAAAAAAAAGAAATATATTCTATAAGATATTGAAGTTTGGCCATCGCGATATATAAAAAATAAATATATATATATATATATATATATATATATATATATATATATATATATATATATATATATATATTTTAAATTTGTTTTTGATATAAAATTCTGTTTGTAAGATATGAATAATTAGCTCGAATTTTCTTCGATAAATTTCATAGAGCTTTATTTGCCGAATGCATAAAAGACGACGGCAAACTTCCACGATCGAAGGGTGGTTGCATCCGCAGACTAAAACGTCCAGCATCCAGTTAAATCCATCTCCACCGGCATTATAATTTAATTCCGTTTACATATTCATCAGCTAGTGCCTGTGCTGGTCTTCATGTCCGTCGATATTCCACGTTCCTTGCAGCAAGCACGAGCCAGAATGCAAACATACCAAATGGTCCTGGTCTGGACGATTTTATCCCTTTTTAACCGGATATATATATGTATGTATATACATAGTTGTGTTAGTAATGGAAAAATTCAGAAAGGGTATTTTGACATTTGCTATTTTGTATCGGAAGGGTGTAGAATCGAAGGTTTTTACGCTTTGACGCTTTCGCGTTTTCCTTTTGAAGATCACAAGAGCGAAAGTTTCGCCAATCGAAAACGGTGCACGCTTCAGATTCGAGGGTTTCGAAGGATCATCTCGAGGGTTTACGGATCCCCGTCTTATGCACAAATACAAAACAATACGAATATTGAATTTTGGAGGCAGTCGTTCGTTGTGAATCGTATAAGCAGATACAGGAAGTATTGAACGGGAAAGTGTGAATGATTTTGATGTAAAAATATATAATATATTATGTATATAGAGCACGAATTTATATCAAGCGCTTGATATATTATAACAATAAAATATTTGGTTCTAATATTAAATTACAGTTGAAATAGTATGTTATAAATTGTATATAACTCAAATTAAGGCTTTAGATAATATAATCATTTTTTTTTTGTAAAAAAAAATATATAAAAGTTTAATATAATGTTTTGATATAGAATTAATTTTAAATAAATAATTTGCATAACTGACGCGCTTCGAATTTTAACATTTGGCATATATTAAATATTTATAAAGTACGGTTTTTCACGTTTATAATTTTAAAATATGTGTCATTTTTAAAATAAAATATGCATATTGTGCATTAAATTTAATTATTTATATTACAAATAAAATAGAATTGTATTAAATCTATTCTTATGTAGCTAGTTCTACGTCTATTCTTCCGATTTATTATAATGCTCTTGAACAATTTCACTCATCATCATATTTTTGTTATATTTTAAATGTAAACGTTAATAATTATATATGCATTAATAATCATCTATAAATTATGAAAATTGAATTGTTTATAATAAATATACTGTATTATTAACCAGTGCACTTGTTGAACATCGCACTGCTTCTTTATAAATGATGAATGATATTACGCATTAAGATAAAAGAAAATTATTATATTTCAAATGTACAACATAAAAGATTTAATATATTATATATAAACATATATAATGCATTATAAGAAATAACTTTAGCCTAATATATATATCATAGAGATAAACATAAGGGTAGAATTTATTGCTACAACGTAAAGTTTGGACGATTGTTTTGCGTACGGTAACACTTTGTCGGACCATGTTTATAAAATAAACGAATTAGTCAGTTGGCCTGGCTGAAGCCGGCTCTCGCCAAGGTGAACGCGGACCACAGTTTTAGAAGCGTTTCGGACACAGAAACAAAGAGTAATTCAATTCGACATTAACTGGGTGAGGAGAGTTTGATGATCGTTTTTCGTTTATACACACACACACACACACACACACACACACATATATATATATATATATATATATATATATATATATATATGCGAGTTTCATCGGACGCATTTCGAAAATAGCACAGGATGTCGGTGTACAACTTTCGCGCGTTAGTGTATTTTTAAGTTTCGAGTGCGAAATTTATTTATTTATTTATTATTATTATTTTTTAATCATCGTCCATTTTGAATGCGCGTGGAAAAATCGAGCCGCGTGTCGTTCGCTACATTTAGGCTGGGATTACACCGGCGGTATTAACGATGGAATTCTAGTCGCATATTTAAAAGAAGAATTTTTTTTTAAATCATAGTACAAAAATAACAAAATATGTATATATATATATATATATATATATATATATATATATATATATATTATATTATTTATCCAAAAATCATAATAAACATATTTAATTTATATTATATAAACAATTTATTTATTTATAAAAAAAAAAAAATTTCTTAATAAAGTGAAAATAAAATATTCAGTAATTCGAAGGTTATTTGTCGATATCGCTTTTACGTCGTATTTTAAAATTAATTCACGATAATTGCTTTAATATAATATAAAATAACGCAATTATTTACTGAATGAATTAATAAATCAAAAACAGTATTTTAAAAATAATACTGACAGAGTGATAACCTTAATTTATAAGTTTATCGATGGTAATTCGGAGAAATATTTTGATATATAAATTTCATTGTTCTTGCTATCAGAAATTTATATTTTTGCATTAATGTTAAAAATACAACGATTTTATTTTTAGTACAAAATATTCATGATTAAATTAAATTTAATAAATATAATGAAATAATTATTATACTCACGGATGTATATATAATAATTTTCTACAAGACGTCTTCAAATTCCAATAAGAATAAATGTCTGATAAACTTTTGCATCTGAAAATTTAAGAAAAAATATATTTAAAATTTTAAAATAAAAACTTAGATTTTTATGTATAAAATCTTTTACTATTTTTTAAATGAATGGTGTAAAATTGTTTATTAATTTTTTCTATTTTATCTCAATGATACGTCAAATTATATTAAATATTTTTTTTAATGTCGGTTATCTGGAGTTTAGGGTCAATTTCACATTATTTATATTATTTATATGCGTATATTTATATCAGTGACATTCATATAAATATTGTTTGTTTATATATAGAAGACTATTTATTTTAATAATTTTAATCAAAATTTTCTTTTTAGTTAGACTAATATTATATATAAATAATTAGATGAAAATAAAAGACAGTTCTATAAAGGCTAAGATATTTTTTTTATTTTGTATTCGAAAGAATATTATCTAATATTAATAGAGAGAGAGTATTTATCTAATATTAATTAAAAAATCTACAAATTTTTATACTAGTTGACAATACAAGTAGAACGTTCATTTATCAGCACCTACTTTTTCAAAATTAATCAAATTAAAAATCATCTATATAACAGGGGTAGCCAACTTTTTTGAATATTATAGATCTATTATTTATCTTAAAAATGTGTCACGATCAACTTATTGTGAGAAATGCATTCTATTTTTATACAGTATAATGTGTAATTGAGCGAAATATTGTAAAATGTATGTTTAGAAATATTTTCGCTTTTTAAATCACTTATTAAGACCTAACTTTTAATAGCAGAATTCCCTTCAAATTTGTTATTGTGATCGATCGACGATCGATTGACTAATTGACTACTCCTGATCTATAACGACCTTTCGAAAACAATCAACATTTTCCACCGTTAACCGACACACGTGTAAAACGTTAAATACGTCGTCGTTATTATAAACAACAACGACGATGACGACGACGATGATGAAGCAATAGACGTGAGCACGCATTCTGAAGCCAGCGTAGAAAAGTACGATGTATTATACGACTTCCTGAAGGTGGAAAAACTGGAAGACTTTCGAAAAATACGACGAGCTCGCACATGTTGCGTTCACCTAACCGTCCATATTCGGTTTCAAAAACTTTCAACGAAGTTAATGAAATACCCATCTGGCGTGTATGTGGGCCATTGTGGAACATCTCGTATTGGGTTATGGCGTTTTGTCTGTTTCTTCTTCTTTTTTTTTCTTTCTCCTCATCTACTTGTTTATTTTCGTGTGGATGCAGTTTATTTGTGGCCACACGAGGAACATTAGCCTGTCAGCGATGGCATCCATGCCATGCCGCATATCCAAAAGGGACTTTTCAGCTCGTGTACCGCGAAAAACTGATTTTTTTCCTGCTCCTTCCACCTCATATGTAATTATTTATTTATCACGTTTTCTAGTATATGTTTACACGGTAATTGGTTGGTAAACGATCGATAAATACGCTACGACTTGATGTACTCTGAATTTAAAATGGAGTACTTTTTTTACACTTTGTCTACTTTATTCGGTGTGAATAACGATAGTCAATATTACCATTAATTCTTAATATGTTTTTATAATATTTAAAACAAAAATAATATCATAAACTGTTTTTATTTTAAATACATTACCTAATACTCTATTGACATATTTACAATAAAAATATTCCATTTTTGGTTTCTAAATTAATGAATAAAAAATGTTATTAAAAATAATCTTATTATAAATAGATTTTTTGATAGAATTTTATCTAATGAAACTTTAAATCTTGTAATAAGAACAAATTTGGAAATATATGTGAATGAAATAATACTATAATTTTAATTAATTAACATTTAAATATGTAAAAAAATTTTAACCAACGTGTGTATTAAAAGATTCCATATTAGCAATGAATTTTAGTTAAAAAAAAAGCTACATATTTCTCATGATTACAAATTTGGTATGGTTAAGATTACAACTAAATTACTATTTATACAATCGGCATTAAATGCTAAAAATATTATAAATATATTATGTAACAGTATACAAACATATTTTTTTCAAGGTTAACATCGTCGTATAAAAATAAAAGTAAATAATGAATAAATGTGATTAATAGGTTAATTACTATTGACGTTAGAACATCCAAAGATGGTATTTTTTTTTATCACTGAATCGGTTAAAAAGTACTATTTTAAATCTTTATGGTTGTTTTAGTTGATTATGGATGTATGTTTAACAAGTTAACGTCACTATTGACATATATTATCTACTGAAATATTACATAAATGGTATGTAAATTATTCTATATACGCTTATATGTTCGGTTCATTTGAATATAATCGTTAACCGATGGTTCTATATATATATATATATATATATATATATATATATATATATATATATATATATATATATATATATATATATATATATATATATATATATACAATAATAACTTTTTTAAAGTTCATCCAGACGATGCTTTTTATTATTATATTATTAATGTGTAGAGAAAAAAACTGATGTATTTTATGATTCTACTTTTTATATAAAAATTCAACTTTGTAAGGAGCGATTTATTATTGCAAATCCGGTTTTCAATAGTGAAAAGACAAATCGATCTATAAATTTAACCAATTAGGCATAGAAAGAAACAATTCATTACAATGTATTATAAAATTCTAGTATTACATAAATCACTCGTACGACAGTTGTTATTTTGAACGTGGACTTCTTTTTTTTTTTGTATTTTACACACGATCTATTTTTTGATGGAATATTTTAAAATTATTTTTCGATTCGTGGCATTATAAAATGTTAAAAGAATTATTATATATTATTATGATTTTGTATTGCGAGAAATTTGTTTTCGATTACAATTTACAATGATGTATTTTTCATTATATTAGGCGATATATAATCGTCAATAAAAAAAAAAGGTGTTAGACAGTTGGTTATTGCGGCGGTCGATGAAGTGGCCCGCAGTGGAACTTTTTCGCTTTGTACCGGATGTGTTGTCGAAGATCGTTTGTCTCTCAGCGGGTTATCGTCTTGGTCCGTCGTAAAATCGTGTTTCAGACAAAAACATCCACAAATATGGGGAATCGACACTGGTTTTAAAAAGGTGATTGGCTCCGTTTGGCTTCGTCGGACTCATTTGTGTGTTTGCTTATGTAAATTTATAAATATTTATTTACTCGTGTCTTATGTGTGTGTGTGTGTGTGTGTGTGTGCGTACTCGATAACATATGGTTGATGTTTTTTTTTTTGAAAATTGCAAATCACTCACTTGTGCGTCACCCGACATGACAATGGGAACTGACAATCGTGTCATTTGATTACATTTTTTTTTTATAATTTTATATGATGTCAAAATGTCAGTGAATCATTGAAAGGCATCGCATAGTATGAAATTTCAGTAGATATTAAATTATATAAATATAACTATAAAAAATATTTTTTTAACACACACTTATATTGTTATTATCAATAATAACAATCGCACCATTGTATTATCATATAAATGTTCTATTGCATTATCGTACTATCGCATTATTAGTGGTAATTATATCGTAAAAAGCGATATAATTAATTGCTACTAATTGGTCAATTATTTTGTAAATATGTTAATTGGTTCTTGCATTGTCATCGAGTGCGAGTAAATATGCAAAATTTCAGTTCAATCAAATATCGAAAATTGGCCGAAAAATCGATTACAAAATTCCACCAGGACAAAACAGACAAGTGAAACTTTTATATAAAAGTATGTAAAAATAAGGATTGATATATAAAAGGATGTTGATTTTTAGCTTTATTGATAAAGTGTCAGATAAAACTGCACACGTGAGATCGTTGTTAAAGATAAAAGTAAATAAGATGCTTCCTCTATTTACTACTATTCCTATCATCATGAACGTAACTAGAATAGACCAGATGGGAACTCTCACCTTTTCTTGGATAAAATTTTACTGTCATGAAAATGTGAATTCTTATATTATTAGAATTTTAGGGAAGTTGTATATATATATATATATATATATATATATATATATATATATATATATATATATATATATATATATAATTATATTTTATGATTTAATCGATGTCAAAATATATTATTACAAGTTTAATTTAAACGAGTAATTCGAATAAAGTCGACTCACTCCCTTAAGGGCGGAAAATGTGACAGAGGGGGTGGGGTGGAGTTCGACGATCAATCCTGATAAAATTCCCCTATCCGTAAAAACCCGCAGGACATAAAAACTTTCTTCCACTTTGCTACCGGTTGTTTTTTTTTTATTTTTCGGACGCGAAATTCGACAAAAAGTACACGTTTTCACGTTTCGGGAACTCGGCGCACACCCCGAGCCAGTCTCGTTTACTGTTATGGCGGTCGTTCGTTTTCAATTTATAAGGCCCGCCCGCTGTCCGACGACAAATTGTCTCATTGTTTTCAAGAAAAGAAAAATGTCACGAGTGCTTTCACACTGTTATGGTGCCGCGCTTAAACGATATACAGAACGGTCTGAAAAACGTGCGAGCTTTTTACTAAAAGTGTTGCGCTCTATATAAAAATCAAAATTGACGATTGTACATTTGGATTCATTACGATCAATAAAATGTTACAAAGTTTAACGATACTGTGGTTTATATCGAATTTTTATACTTAATATCTAATATGAAATAAGTATTTTCAATATATAAACATGATTGAAAAAAATCAATATTTATTTTGAATAAAATTAAATAAATTATATAAAAAAAGTTTTATAATAAATCATTGAAAAAATTATATAGTTTTGTTCACAAAAATATTTAGTCTTCTAAAGAGTTCAAAAGTATTTCATTATTTATATTACTAAACGTTGTTTTTAAAACAATTATTACGATTTAATTTTTAATGATAACGTAATTGTACACTAATTTTTAATAATTCTAATATACTAAAATATAAATTAAAAATTATTTTTTATCTTGAGATTTAGATTAGAATTGGCGATTTCGTCTCGCAAAACAATGTAATGCTTAAAAATTTTAAATTCCAAAGGGGTTGTTGTAATGTTAATTAATTTATTTTTATTGAAAGATCGTTATCTTTAAACGTTTATAAATTACTATATAGGACAATATTTAGTTTTTGATATTATATATTGAAGAGGACATTTCATAACTTTTTCACGCGTTCATACATATGATTCTATTATACGTCATCGCAAATCGATAAAATCAATTGTCGAATCGAATGCCTATTGAAATTGTAATTTTTTTTTGAACCAACCAGTATATGATGTTTCGTTTCGCATCCGAATCGATTCCAATGAAGTGATATCGATTCCGATTCGAGTGCATTATGTTTATGATGTATAAAAAAAAAAAACACGACGAGTGTGCGGTGGAATATTGCCATTGTGCACTTGAAAATATTGTTTATTGCACTATTATTATACTTAGATTACACGGTGAAAAGTTCAAATATGAAATATGAATATATTTATTGTATATATAACAAATTGAAAATTTCAATTCTTTAACCGTAGATCGAAAACGAGCCGCGCGGAACGAAATTTAATTTGCCGATAGTTTCGAGTGTAATTTTCAAACCTTATAAAGTTTTTATTACGGTGTAATATTTTTTTGTACTCGAAGCTTCGAATTGTTGAATCAAATTTGCGGATTAAAATTTTTATTCGTATTACTTTTATTATTATTATTATTATTTCATTTTGTATATTTTCTCACTTTTAGATAACTTTGTTTCAGAAATAGCGTTTACGGTTGTTACAACCGAAATCTCAATGGAACACATTTCATAATGTTAAAAAGTATACACTAGTAGCATTATAAGTGCTCTTTTCAGTTTCTTGGCAGCGGTTTTCTCTTTTAGAGTCGCCGTTTTATATAAAATATTCAGTTTTTTGCCCTAAAGGAAAAAGATTTGATTTATATTTATAGTGAATTTTGTATAACTGTAAAAGAAAATGGTGATTCATATAAAATTTTAATATGAATGTTTGATTAATTTGAAATAAAAAAATAATAATTTATATAAATGAAAACTATATTTACAAATGTTTTTTTTATATAAAAAAAAACACTTAATTATAATCAATTCACTTTTGTACTAGTTTAAAAATAATAATTTACAACTTTGATATTTGATCCAAAATTTTTAGCTTTTCAACAAGTATTCAAATAAAATTTAATTACACTATTTTTATCAAAATTAATTAAAATCTTACTTTTAAAACATTATTACATTATATTTTCAATTGTTTTTAAAACAGAACTTAAATATATTAAATTCTTTAATACTTCAAATATTAAATATTTAAATGTGATAAAAATATTATTGATAAAATTTAAATTAAAATATTTTTTTTGGAATATTGAGTAATGATTTTCAAAATTATGAATAGAAAAATTTGTATTATATTTCGAGTATTATATATGAATAGTTATTTATTTTTAAATTTATGGATTGTTAAGGTGAAACAATATAAATAGTATGTAAAATTTTAGATACAGCTTTAAAAATTCATACGACATTTGTCCAAGGAATAAAGTGCTAGAATTTTACGAAAGAATTTAGAGCAAAAATAATAAAAAAAAAAGTGCGGAATACGCACAGAAAACATTTATTTTTTATCGATCGTTTCAAGAGTAATGTTTGGCTATTTTTAACGTTTAATAGCGATAAACAAGTATGTAATG
This sequence comes from Leptonema lineaticorne, assembly GCA_024500535.1. Taxonomy (NCBI): domain Eukaryota; kingdom Metazoa; phylum Arthropoda; class Insecta; order Trichoptera; family Hydropsychidae; genus Leptonema; species Leptonema lineaticorne. Next base: position 2,667,483 of record JANIJI010000059.1, on the reverse strand, counting down.
GCGTTGACGTCATAGTTTCCGAGCATTTAACGCGGCGTCCGAGGAGAATTTGATTAAAATTCCCGATTTGCTCGTCAAATATTCGGAAAATTCCCCGGGGTTCAGCCGAAAATGGAAGCGTGCCGCGTTGCTTCGTTTGATGAGTTGTCGAGTTTTGCGCTCACGCATTAATAAAACCGCAACGGACTTTTAGGAATTTCTACGTATTATATATTTCGGCGGCTTCGATATTTCCCGAAGAAAAGGGCGGTCCGTTTATGAGCCAAGTTCAACGGCGAAGGATGCCCCGTTTACGTATTTGCAAAATTTACCGGACGCGTTTTCCGCAAATTATCGACGCGATCGTAAATAGAAAAGTTTCCATCGTCGTATATCGACGTTCGCAATAAAAATTGTCGAAGTTCAAAGCGAAAAAGTTCAACGGCTAGATCGAGCTGTCAAATATCGCGAAGCGTTTTCTCGCGGCGGCCATCTTTATTTTTTCGAATTTTCTTTTTATTTTTTTTTCTTTTTTCCGCTTCTTCGGGGATATTTTTCATTTGGATTTGTGTTTCGGGCGCTTTTCTTTTTTTTTTACGCCGAAAAACGTCTACTTTCCGGTGACAGTAGATAAATAGGAAGATAGGATTTTTTTAATCAAGTTGTACCGAGAACGACGCTAAGTTAAAATATCGTCTTAAGTAGTTCATATATTTTTTGATGCCACTTTTTACTTTGGCGGAAATTATGTCAACACAAAAATATATATTAACGTAGTTAATATAAAATATATAATTATATATTTTTATACAAGAAGTACATTAATCTAATACACAATTTTATAAATTACTATTGATTTAATTACCTTTCTATAGGATGATTGTTCTATATATTTAGATAAAATATACAGAAAAATCTATATATATATATATATATATATTTATATACCCGTTTTAATTTTATAAAGTGTAAAAGTGCGCTTTTATACACACATATATATATACAAAAAAAAGTGCTCATAAGTCACGGAACGTCAAGTTGACGTATCATGTTTGTACACGACTAGTGTAGACGAGGCTTAATGCAGGTCGAATAATTGAATTTCGCCGAAACCACGACGTTCAATCGTTTATATACCGACGTCGGTTCACTAATGAAGTGACAGTTTATTCATCATCGACCGATGTTCAGATCTAATTCGGTTAAGTGTTCGCTTATATATATATATATATATATATATATATATATATATATATATTACTTAGTTACATGAGAGTTGAACCTGCGATTTTGCGCATCGTCATCAATATTCCAGTCACGAAATACACGGTGTGTATGTATTAAAAATTCATTTAACTGATTAATATTCGTGTATAAAGTTGCACGTGTTGCGATTCGAATTTGAGTGCAATATAGTAATTTAATCAGTATATTTACATATCAATATGTTTAATATGTATTAAAATAAATTTTTAATATAATCAATATAATTATATTAATATTCAAACATTGTAATATATATATATATATATATATATATATATATATATATATATATATATATATATATATATATATATTTAATTGAGGTAGTTGACATACTTTTAATGTGACTTTGATTGTTTTTAACGTTCATGCATAAATACGAAAAATATATTACGTTCAATGTAAACGTTTTTAATAAACTCCGCACGTAAAAACTATTGATTTTCAGTTAAACGAATATAACGTTAACATTTGGCAATATTGAAATATTTCTCGATTTATAACCGGAAGTGAACATTATACGAATTTAAATATCGATTTATTATTCAATCGACAATTTTTAAAATGTATTGTGAAATTTGAAAACGGTTTTATTTTAGATGTATGTACTAAAAACGAGTTTAAAACGCGTCTTAGAATATTTTGAGATTATTTATAGTTAAAAATCGACATATCTGTCCGATGTCTTAATGTCCAAATTTATGTGTTCTTAACGCAGATTTCGCGGAATCGGAAAAATTTCCACGGATCATAAGTAACATTGTTTTGTTTTCGACGTTCGGTTTAGTATATGAAAATAAATCGCTAATAGTAGTTTTGTGTGCCAAGTTTGCAAGAATATATATATATATATATATATATATATATATATATATATATATATATATATATATATATATATATTATATGTATATATAATACGAGCTTTCACTGGATTTTAAATTTAAATGCTTTGCTATTGTATTTACGAGTCGGTTTGCAGCTACAACTATTTACGTGGTGTTTATTACATGTTGAATATCATATAAATATTTTAATATATTTTATAATATGTTCACGGAGATAGTTGGCAGTTGTTTTAAACGTTTGTTTGTTTGTTTATTGCTATTGTTGATTATGTATAATTTCGCCACAATCGATAATATTACGAGAGTTCTACAAACAAATTAAGCGAACTGAAAACCGATAAGCAAAATTGTAATATGCAGATACTTCAGCTGAACAGCGTGAAGTTTCATTATATATATATATATATATATATATATATATATATATATATAAGTGTATGATTTTAATGTTCAATTATACTGTGAATTGATAATTAATTTTGTGATAAAATATTTTGTTAAATATATATAGAAAATTTCGAGAAAAATCATATAGATCAAAATGAATCCGTTTAGCCGAAATTGAGCAGAAATATGAGATTATTTTCGAATTGAAATATTGAGTTTATATGTAATATAATATTAAAATATTATTTATCAACATGTCTCAAGATGTTCGTAAAAAAATTAATTTAAACATAAACGATTGAAATAAATTTTATTTATTACATTTAATTGAACATCTTCAAAGATTAATTAAAAAATATTGGATAATTATTAGAAATTGAAAATAAATTAACAGTTACAAAATGTGTTTTCATTTGAATTTGATTTCTATTTGAAAACTTCACTTACTTTTTTTTAATTTAAAAGAAAACATTTTAGAGCCGAAGATATTGTTTATCTACTATATAATTAAAAAAAAACATCAAACTATTTCTGTGACACGAATGTTTTAAGACGACATCGTTTTAACGAGGAGGTCGAAGTAAGTTTATTCAAACATGCGACGACTTGTTTTGAATAAATTCATGTTATCTCCTTTGACCAGATTTATCTAGTTTTATCCAACCTTACTTCGTGCGAAATAGGCATATCGCACAAAATAAGAAAGTCGCTTTTTATTTTAGCCAATATCGTTTAAAAATTAAAATAATCGATATGATAAATAAATAATATTTACGTTATTTGTATTATTGTATATGGATAGAAAAAAAATATTTCTGCGAAACTGGGAGATTAGATCAAAATTCTCAGTAATGATTTCAAATTGAAATTCCTTTCGACGTACCGTGGAAGGGTTCAAAGATAAAAAAAAAGCGCAAGTGCACATCATCAGACATTCATAATTATGAATTCGTGACATGATGCAGAAGGGCAGAAGGGACCTTTGTTGTTGTCATCTTCATCGATCTCAACTGCGAAACGCACTTGTTGTACAAGAATAATGATATTGGCTTCGTTGCTGTCCCTTTCTCGGTAGTCTCGGATGCTTTTCTACTTGTAATTTGGGCAATAGTTTTCAACTTGCCACCCCTTATATAGCACGGATACCACTAGCCTTTGGATTACCGAGATGAATTTTCCACCCCCATGCTTCGGATACACGCTAACGTTTTCCCTTCAATGGTTTTTCCCTCGGGTAATACGTTTCGTTTCGGAATAGAAAACGTGCGCAAGTGTCGCATAACGTTATTATTATGATTGATGTTTCGTTTTAACACGATTTGATTGACGTCTTTTGTGTCATCGCCGGATAGAAATGAGAAAAAATGGTAAAATTGCGCGGTTCATGCGGTGTCACTTTAGACGCGATTAAGGGGTGACCGAGCGCAAAAACTACAATCCATTTTCACGGACAATTTCAATAGATTCAAATGAGTCAAGTTTGTAAGCTAATAGTATACGATTTTTCCGCATTACAGCGTATATAAAATCATTAATTAAATTAGTTTGAAATATATTCATATTCAAATCGAGCGTTGAATATAGTTTCGTGTAAAGTTTCGTTCACTTATACGAAACGTATATTAAAATAGATAGGGGTGAATAAAGAAGTAGAAAACGATAATACCATCGGGTATGGTAATGAAACGAATAATGTTCTTTCCGTTGAGCATCCAAAGGAAAAGGAAGAAGAAAATTGGTCGAACGGTAAAAGGCTGTTTGATGCAGCGAAAGCTTCAGCATCGACGGCAGCAGAAACGGCGGCAACGGCATCAGCATCGGTAGCTTCCGGCAGGAAATGCTCATGAATTAATCATGTTACGTGCTCTTGCTTCGACGAAGACGTTTATGCAAGGAAAATCGATTTTTTTTCATCGAGACATAAATATTTTCGTTTCGTGCGAAATGTTTCGTATTATTGCATCCGTCGAAAACGGAATAGAAATTGGCGTACTGTAAAAAAAAAATAATTCAGCTTGAATCGCGTTTATTTTATAATTTTTATTTGATTATATAATTATGATAAAAAGAACATTTTAATTATCCGATTGTACGATGTTGAAATTATTTTTTTTTTCAACGTAAAAGAAAGTTTTTCATTGTTGTTAGTTGAAAAATTAATAAAAATGAGAAGACGTAAGAAAATGAAAGTACTTTTCAAATTATAAAATATAAGAAAGAGCATAATAAAAAAAATTCGTTTTATCTTTTACATGAAACGTTTTTATAGTAAGTTTTAAAAATATTGTCGATTTTGTGTCACAGTATCTAAATAAAAAAAGTTATTTTTATTTATTTTAAAAAAATACTATATGCATATGAAATTGTTTTTTTTATAACTGAATTATGATATCTAAATATCTATTTAAATATATTTTATTTGAAAATAAATAAAATAAAATCATACTATATACTTCAAAATAAGCTTATATTGTTACGATAAACATATTTCCAGACAACTGTTCTATTTTGTATATTATCGTTGTTGAATAAGACAACAAGTTCAAGTGAAGTCACTTGAACCCAGAACGTTTCTTTTGTCCTTAACGGTATAAAACTGAATTATCTGAAATGTTTATTTATTCGTCGCTATCGAGAGAAAGACAGACAGACGAGATAGATAATATATATATAAAAAAAAAGAAAAAAGATCGCTTTTCGGTCAATATGCGAATTCGCAAAAGAAAAAAAAAACGTCATCGTCATCGTAATTTGTCGTTTTAATTGATCGAAAAACGCTTTCGACTTTTGTCTTTTTTGTCGAAAACAATCGATTATTTACGATCGTTTACGAATTTTAATTTTCGTCACTTTAATTTTATCGCATGCGCCGTTACGGATTTATAACGTTGACGATAATTTTCGTTGGGCGTTTTTGTTGTTTTCGAAACGGCGATAATGTTCGTTACCTCCCTCCGTACATCTGGCAGAAAGCCACGCCATGTTCACATCTTCGTTTACAACGTGTGTATAACCGCACTTCATTAAATATATAAAAGTTTTAAAAATGTAATTTTATACACGTATATACTACAATAACTATATTTGAATTCGGATGCCAAAAAATGTGTAAGAAAAATGTATGTTTTCTATTTATATATATATATATATATATATATATATATATATATATATATAATATAAAACGTCGAAATTCCTAGTGTACTTAAAATAACACGATTTTTTTTGAATTTTGCGTTCATGTGAATAAATAGTGATCATTATGTGTATAATTATGTGTTTTATACGATCTATGAAAATATTTTTCAATATAAAAATTCATAGATTTATTAATTTCACTCATCTTTCAAATATTATTTACATATATCATATAAATTAATATTACACATATATTATTAATTTAATAATATAAACGAGCCGAAAGCTAAAACACTCGAGTCTTATGTTGGTAAGAGGATTTAACCACATGTATATATTATTAATAATGCGGTAATCCTATGAAAAAAAAACATTATATTATATTATATATTACATGATCAATATAGTAAAAGAGTAGAATAATAAATTAATTGATTTTTAAAATTTTTTATTATTTTTTGAAACTGAAAATTTTGATAAATATATTCAATATAAGGAATTACAAGTATAACCGAAAGTACGACATAATACGTCTAAAATATGAATTAATTTTCCAAAGATCAGAATAGTTATTTTATATTTGATTTAACTGAATTATGTATGATCACGGTAAATTGGTAATTATGCCGATGACTAATTGTATCAATGTCCAATTTAAAATTTATAGCTCGTTATCTTGAATAAAAGATTTCGCCGTACTGTTTGTTGTATATATTTTACAAGAAGTACTTTTTATATCGTGTTTGTTTATTTTATTTTTATGTCTTATGCTGGATTTTCCCGTACTTTATAAATTATTTAAGACCGAATCGAAGAAGAACATACTCGTAAATTGCGATTTGGTCGCATGACTTGCTCTATGTAGCGTGAGAGAAATATGGCGCCGGTTTCTTTTTTATTTTTTTAAAAAAAGCGCCTTTTTTCTTACCGCCCCCTCCCTCCCCATTTTGAGGCGAAAAAATCCATAAATTTCAAATAAAATAAAAACGAAAAAAAAGAAGAAGAAGAGGGATTCGCATAAAGGATTACGCAAAAATAATAATAAATAACCTGTGGAAAATAATACAACAAAATAGAAAAGAAGAAAAAGTTGAAAGAAAAGCGGCGCGGTTAAAAGGCGAAAGGCTTTGACGCGTTATTGTGCGGCGGGAAACTTTTGTGCTTTTCCGTTTCGTATCGAAATAGGCGTTTATTTATTTCTTCCTACACTTTTCTTTTTATTTTTTTTTTATATATTCGCTATTTTATTTCATTTTTTCCCCTTTCGTCGGACTTCTTTTCTTTCGGTTTTCGCATTATACGTGCGCTTATATCGGTATATATATATTTTTTTTTTCGGTCCGCGAAAAAAGGAAAAGTTAATAACGTTTGGCCTTTTTCCCGCCCTTTTGTTAAAGGCTATATTGAGGGGCGAGAGGGGTACAAAGGGAGTGGTGGAGGGGTGCAGCAAATAATAAAAACGAGACGATGAAAGATTTTGTGCGGATTCCGCACACGGCCCATTGTCGACGATCGACAATAACATAAAATAACAACACACGTTTCCAGCAATAAAAATATCCTCCTCGGTTCTCCGGACGACGCTCGCAATTCATATTTTGAGGTCGGAAGACAAAAAGCATAAGTGCATGGAAGCGTATTTTCGTAAAGACCGAGCTCGAATTCCGTAAATATCGCGTATAAATCCGAATTCTTTGTTTTTTTTTTCGTTTTTTATTTACAGAGCTATTTTGTAAACATATTTGAGTCGTTCAATTTTATATTGTTAATATATATTATTGAAAATTGGATTATTGTTTTTATTTTATTTTATTTTCTTAAATTTGCCAATTAATATAAATAATTTATAATATAATTCATATATAGGAAACATTTTATTCTACAATATTATTTTATCTTTATATAAAAAAAAAATATAAATATTCAACCGTTTGAATATATAATACTAAGAAAATATAGAATGTTATAGGTTAAAACAGCGGCAATTTTCCGAGAAAAACAATTTATCTTCGTATATGGAAACCGCGAGAATTTTCCGTAACATATAATAAATAATATGACTCATATCGTATTTCTTGCAAAATTGTATTCGAGCCGACGAAATATTTTATAAATACACACGTTAATGGTTTCTGTCCTTTTCACGCAATCTTTTCGATCAATAACATATTGTATAATATAACATATTTCGTCATATAATCGAGAAAAACACGATTAACAATATATCATATATAAACGTAAACGTATTTCATATTATATTATATCAATAAAAAACATTCTGATTTTGTTTTATTTTAATACATATATTCGAGTTTTTTTTTAATGAAAAAATTCTTAAAATGTCTGAATTCATTATACATTTGACTTGTATAATATGAATGTATTATTCTGTATAAGTATATTTAACGTCATATCAGTTTAAGGGTTGAAAGAGTCTTTTGAATAAGTCGACTGACAAAAGCGCACACCGGCAATGTCTTGAATAAATTTCAACGTTAGTATATAAAGAATGTTCTGTAATATATATATATATATATATATATATATATATATATATATATATATATATATATATATATATATATATATATATATATATATATATATATATATATATATATATATATATATATATATATATATATATATATATATATATATATATATATATAATATACGGTGGTCCAGATAAAAAAATACGTCAAATTTTTAACGATTACTACGCTGTAAATCGTTTTTCACGATTCTGAAATAAGGTAACGAAAAATGATCTAAATTTATAATACATAATCGGTAGATTATATTGAGTTTAAAAATTTTATTTCTGCTTCATATATATGAAAATTTAAATATATTGAATTATGAAGAATTTATCAAAAAATAGTGGATATAGTTGAAATAAATAGAACGTATGCGGTAATCTGAAAAGCGGCACATTCCCATCGATCCACCCTGTATATAAATATAAAGCGGGGTGAATAAGGGCGAACGCGCTATCCGAAATTGAAGAATATCCTCCTATGCGAATAATATATACGCACCGGCGATGGAAAGTGCATATTTCGCGAAGAATGAATAAAAAACGGGAATGGAAGCAAGAGGAAAAGAATCGGCATTTTTTTTTCCCTTTGAGGTCCCCTCCGTCGTGTGGAGGGTCGCACTCGACTGCAAATAGGTAATTAAGGCTTTGCCGGGAGATTTCCATAAAAAAGAGATTATCTTGTCTGAGGGAGGTCTCGACATTCGCATTGGGGAGGACACGCCGAGGGCTAAGAGTGCCCTCGCGATCGGATCTTTTTGACATATCGTCGAGGACTTTCGATGGAACAGACTAAAGTCGCTTTTTTTTTTTTTTGTATTTTTACGACAGTTTACATTGTGCGAAATTGCTTTCACATTTCGAATGCCGCAACTCGAACGACTTTTGCCAAGATTTAGAATGGATTCGTCTGTATTTATTTAGAATTTTTTTCGTTCATATATATATATATGGTATATAGATAAAACTTTAAATTAAAATAAAACATAGATAAATGCCAAGAATTTGACTTTATTTAAAAGATAATTATATGTCATTTTACTTGAACTTAAGCTACCCTTGTTCGGAGAAAGTTTAAACGGAAGGTTGTTTTTCAATTACTTTTTGCAGACCGTATATCAATGATAGCATGAAAAATATTGTCTTCTAAGGTGTCAAATGCTTTTAGATTTTTGATGTAGCTCAGAGATTTTAATAGTCCTAGAAAAATAGTTCATTTTCACCGACAACTTTGTTTTGAACTTATTCATCAAATATAATATATGACGACCCAATGGTCGTGTGGCTTCAATTCTTGCATAAGATGAATTTTTTTAGCTCACAAATCAAAATCTTTTATGAAGTAGACGAATAAAACAACACGTAGAATGGATTCATTTGGACAAGAATTGATATAGTTTTTTCATAAAACTAATTTATTATACTGATAATATAAATTATGAGAAATGATATTTAATATTTCAAATTATAAAAGAATTCGAATTTTAAAACTGAATGTATACTTGTTCTCTTTATATACATTTATCAATGTTTTTTTTTATACTTGAATTATATAGATGTACCCAGTGGAATTATTTACGTTTTGCCTCTTGTATAACTGTTTATATAATAAATAAAAATGATGACGTTCAATATCTTTCGATATTACTTGAACTGAAAACGATTTCTTATAAATAAATCTTGAAAGAAAATCGAAAAAAAATAAATAAAGTATATTTGGAATGATGTTTATTTTTGATTTTTCCATTATGAGAGAGTAAATGAAAAATATACTAACATCGTTATAATAAAATCGACGATTATATGTTTTTTTTTATGAAATTAGGTCAGATTCATTATATTGATTTATAATATTCATCTTTAGATGAACTTTATATTGATTAAATATTTCATGAAAAAATATGTCTTAAAAATATTATTAATTATAATATTAAATATTTTTTTTATTTTTGTTTCTAGTTTATAAATAGTATAATTGAAATTAAAAAACGTATACGGCCGATAAATAATTCATGTAACCTTTACAAAATATATGTATTAAAATTACTTTTTTTCTTTCGTTTTCCCAAAAAAAAAAAAAATGTTGTTTGCGTGATATCTCAATTTAAATGCGGTCATATGAGAAAGTAGGAAAGTAGTGTGAGGAAAAAAAGGGAACAATAACAGAATACGCTTACCTGCTATTGTTTTATATGGAAAAATTCCCAGAAAAAATAAACATTTTCTTTTTTTATGCACGATAAAAAATTCTGCTCGGATTCGACTCGAATCAGCAATATCGGCAAAATCCTCCATTGTAATACACAGTATATTGTTATTTTTTTTTTCTTTTCATATATTGATACACACAAACATACACACGCAATTATTTTCTTTTCCAGTACAATATTATAATAGCGATTTTCTACTAATAACTTTGCTGAAAATATTGCGTTTCCAGAATTACACGACGTATAATTTGATACAGTATCCAAATAAAAATGAATAATGATCAATTGAAAATATAATATTCATAATGATTTGAAAAAAATCTGATATATATATATATATATATATATATATATATATATATATATATATATATATATATATATATATATATATATATATATATATATATATATATATATATATATGACAACAATTTTGTGTATGAATATGAAAAATCGCTTTTCCGTTTGACTAATTAGCGCGCGTTTTGCGGGAAAATCGACTGTGCCGCAATTTAAATAAAGTTCTAGGTCTCGAGATTGAAACTTTTAACCCTTCGGAAAAGCGGTCCGCGGCGATTTCGGGACGGGAAAACAAAACCCGACCCTATAAATTGGGTTTAAATTTTAACGGGATCTCTGGTGAATTATGCGAGAGGACGTCGGACGCGGTTGACCCATTACTAACGGCCATCTCTCTATATATATGTATATACATGTATTTAAATATATGTGAAGTGTAACAAGATTAATTTATATATAAATTTTTATCATCAGTGAAAAATATTAAGAAATTATTTTGAAAATCGAATTAAATAATATATAAGAATAATGCTCTCATTCTGCATATTTGTAATAATAATAATCAAGCATTTAAAATTCTATATATATAATTAAATTTAATTCTCTAATAAAATATTTATCAATGATGAATATGAAATCTTTAAATTTTAATCCTTTTTATTTTATTTCAGGATTATTAATTTATTTTATTTTAAAATCTAATGATTATTTTAATGATCAAAAAATATATTTTATTTATATCACAATATCTTAGTTGATTAAGAAATATTTTTTTTATATATGAAAATTTTAAATTGATGAATTTTCAATCAAATGAAATATATATAAAGAAAATTCAATTAATAAAATATTTGAAAAATCAAATTTTCAAACAGTTTAAAATGAAAAAAAATTGTTTGGATTAATATTTTTAATAATCAACGAAATCGTCTGTCGCATTTATATAAATAATATGAAGCTATTAAATTGAAACCGAACTTACCGGATATATTGCGGCCGTATAAATTGTCGAGTTAATAACAATAATAATAATAATAACAATGATAATACATTATACAAAGTACACAAGACGGGCACCATTAATTTTGTATAGAAAATTCGCACATAAATCACGATGAACCGGGAAAATAATTCATTTTCCGCGGCGACCGTAAAGAAAAGAAAAAAATATATATATAAGAGAAGAGCGAGGAGCACGCGAAGAAAATTTTCATTGCGCGATTTTCACGGGAAAATTGTGCGAGTCGCGATTAATTTTACTATTTAACGTGTCATAGATATCCAAATAAAACTAAAATATATATGATAATTTTTTTTAATAAGAATATTATTTTTTTATATGATATATAATAATGACGTTGACCCGTCATTTAACGGTTTCCGCGATCGTTTTTCCGCTCGTTCATTTTCCGCGCGCGTAAATAAGGAAAAATTGAGCGTTGCGCCATTTTCCGGGACGGGTTCGAGGGCGGCACTCGTCGCATTTAGTCGTCGCGGCCGCAAAAAGGTTTCATTTCGTTTTGGCGCCGCGACGAAAATTAATTTTCAACGCGGATATTACGACGAAAATTAATAACGTACAGCGAGGCGAAGCGGCGTTAAATTAACGCCGGCATTCGTCGGTCGTGCGTTATTTATCGTCGGTTAACGCGATTTCGCAGAATACATTTTCACGTGTGTTATCGAATGAAGAAGACTCAATTATTCATGTGGCGATGTCGTCGTTTGCGTTGTTCACGTGTCTGGGGTTCGAATTTTTGGATATTTATGAAATGGAGACGTCATCCGTGACACTCTTTTAATTATCGCATGAAAATTTATGACAATTTGTATTTTGCACTGTGAAAATTTTACATTTTTTTTTGAGTTATTTTTGAAATTACACAATTTCAGTTTTCTATAATTTTTATATAAAAATTTCGTTTCGATCAATTTATAACGATATTAGAAATTTCAAATAATGATAATATAATTTAATCTGAAGTTTAATAAAAAAATATAATTAGGAATTTCAATATATATTGTATATTAAAATAGAAAGGCACATATACTTTTTGATACTTTTGTATCAAAAATAAAATTATTATTTTATAACTATTGCTATAAAATAGAAAAGCACGTACGATATATTTTTGTTTATATATGAATTACAAAAATTAAGAAAAATAGTTTCTTAGTTATTAAATATAATTTTATATTATCCATTTATTTTTACAAAGTTTAATTATTAATTTTATATCCAATTCAATTTATTCTTTTAATTCAATTTTTCGTATTAAAATAGACATAATAATTTTAAAATTGACTATTATGTTAAATATAATATATTTTTTATATTTGCATTTTATGTAATTTTAGACACAATACTATCAAACATCAATTAAAAAAGATGAAATAGAACTAAGAGAATTTTTGGATTTAGATATTTAATTAATTATAAAAAATAGTATTGCTTCATAATCATTATAATAAATAAAGAACTTTTTATAGAGAGTAATAAAATTTGATTTACAATAAGTAATCTAAATATGAATTATTATAACGATATAAATTTATTATACTATATAATAAAATAACAACTGCATACAAGCAACACACACACACACACACACACACACACACATACATATATATATATATATATATATATATATATATATATATATATATATATATATATATATATATATAGGGATTCGAACCCTGTTTCGACAATTCGACAATAAAACTTAAAGAGAGTGCGTAATTCACGTGTTTGACATAAAATTGTACAACGATTGCGGTCGATTGTCTACAATAATAATAGTTAACCCCCTAACGACCAAAAAAAAAGTAATAATAAAGAGTCCGTAGTGAAAAAAATCGTCAATTATTAGTTAACAGTCGCGGGGGGGGGTTGCTATGGTCGTTTAACGCCCCATGATTTACAATGCAATAAATTATTCGTCAACGAGCGCTTAATTCCAACTAACTGTATATATATATATATATATATATATATATATATATATATATATATATATATATATATATATATATATATATAGCATGTGAGCTTTTTTACGACTTCTGAAATAAAACTATTAATTTTATTATCTTTTCGCAATTTGTTTGCTCACCTTTTTTCCTACCTTATTTAATATTTTTTTTTAATAAAAATATCTTCAAAATAATTTAACCATATGTTGTTAAATTTTAGTATTTGTATTCAGATTCTTGTATTAATTATTATACATAATAAAGAAAAATTTGTAAAAATATTAATCGGATATACATAATATACTAAATATATTTAATAGAGCCATATTTTCAGGAATAAAAATACATTTATATATAATATATATAAAAATAAAATTCCCTTGTATTTCGAAGATTTCCATTATCATTTTATCATACGAAACTTACAAAATTATCGAGAGAAGTATCTAATTTATTACGATAACTAGATTACTTGGGAACGGCTCAACTTTACGACTGTACAATTCGCCATCCAATTTTTATATTGAAACATCCATTTATATGCATATTATATATATATTTTTTTTTTCAGCGAATATGTTTCTGAAAGATATATCCACTTTATTGGTCCATAATGACACTTATACGACTTACGTACACGGCGCATATTATTTTTCCTCTTTTTTTTATTCCGTCTCTATATATTCGTTCGCGAGAGGGGGGGGGGTGCACATTTTATGGATTTTATGACAATTTTTTATGACCTCTTGAACCCTCAAATTGACGCGATAAATTTCGTCGTCGTCAAACTTTTTTTTTGGCGGGCGACGCGCGAGATGAAAGGAAAAACGGCATAAATTGCGGTCACAGCGAGCCCTAATTTGGATTATTCAATATTGCGGATAAGAAAAGGAAGGATGAGGACTAAGGGACGAAAAAAAAAACGTTTTTATGGCCTTATTTACATTTTTCAAATCTCTCTATCTTTCGCGGAAAAATTCATGTGAAAATTTCGTCGGCCGTTTCGCATTATACTAAGTTTTTTTTGATATGCTGAAATGTCGAAAATGTTATCCGAGTTCGTGTTTTTAGCGTTGAATTTTTTTATATCATATATAATATTATATATATATATATATAAATGTGTTTTATTACTATTTACAATGCTGTGTTATTTATTACGATATTGAGAATTTCTACAATAAAAAATTATATTCGATTAGAAAACTTTCATATCTTTGTGATATTCGTGAAAATATAATATTTCACGTTTCATTTTCAAAAATTAGGAATATAGTTAAATTGTAGTGGAATATTTATAAACATTTTCCTTTATAAATTAGTAGAAAATTTCCTTAATACGTTACACGATGAGTCGTTGATGTAAATTTGTATATATATATATATATATATATATATATATTTGATTAGTTAATGATTCAACTTTGTATACGATTTGAGGCCACGATTTGAAAAAGAAACAAACTTTTATATTTTTTGAATAATAATTTATATAATTCTATAAATGTTAGAAAATATATGAATTCACTTATCTATATTAAATCATTACTGCTTCATATTGTTACAAAGTAATCATTAATTTAGACGTGATATCTATATTTCAACTTAAATAAAATGAATGTGATGATGTGTCAAAAAATAATCAATTTAAATATTGCAGCGTTAAACTGATGATTTGTTATTAAAAAATAATAATAATTTAGAATTTTAATTTTAAATAATGGTAATAATAATTTTATGAAAAATAATCATATTCATTAATATTAATAACGTTGTTAAATTTCAATTTAATCCTTTAAGACGCGGTTACCGTTTATTACGGACGACTTAAATTTTACGATACATAAGAGTAATCGTTTCAATTCACGAAACGCGTATGCAATAAATATTAGTTAAAAGTCGCACCGTATATATATATATATATATATATATATATATATATATATATATATATATATATATATATATATATATATAATAAACTCGTCGAAACAACGGTTAATTTAAATGGTCGCTCATCACGAGGCGCCTAATGGTGTTTAATGGTGTGCGGCAATGACGATGATGATGATGAAGACGTCTCGAAGACGACTACGATGACTATGACTACGGAGCAAAGAGAGACAGCATTTGTCACCTGTTTTTTTGAACGGAAGCCAACTGGTCCACGCCGTGACGCCGACGATTAACCGGATAATTGGCCGCATTTCAACCGAACAATGTCGATTTAGCATCGGATAATTTCAAGATCGCCACTATTGTCTACAATGTTTTTTTTATTAGACGACGAAAACACGTGTATACTATTATTAAAATTAAACGATGTAATAAAATATAATGACGTTGACGATTATATAATATAATGTAGCGGTTATATTCGTAATTTTTTTTTGTTGTATATATATATATATATATATATATATATATATATATATATATATATATATATATATAATATTTATATTAAAATTTACTAATATATCTATAGTTTGTACTTCATATCATAGAACCTTTTTGCTTGTAAAAACCACTTTTCAGCATTAACAGGATGCATTAGACAAAAAAATGTGTGAAATCAGATTAATGAGAAATTGAAAATATGTAGACATTTCACAATTAAACCAACTTATGACTTCTAAAAAATAAAAACTCACAAAAATATACATTTAAATATAAAACATCAAAAAAAATATAGAACAATTACACCACACAAAGATATAAAAGGTCACACTTGTCAGCTCACAAGGCCACATGCGGTATTAAGGCCATAGGTTCCCCATACCTGTCACAGGTGAAAAGATAAAGAGAAACAAAATTTAACGATAAATCGTCTATTAGGCAGTATAACATAATAACTTTTATACTTTAACGGTAACAAAACAAAATAATACTTACTTTAAACTTTGGATATCGATCAAAAATTTATAGAAATTTTATTTGAAAAAAATATATATATACCATATATAATATGGTTGAAGTTTGTTTTATATATATATATATATACGTGTATATTTATATAATACATAAAAACGAGTAAACAGAAACGATTCACTTAATCCGGGTGAGAATAATTCAATGACGAGAAAGTTAAACTCGGCCGAAACAAAGAACTCATTCTTTCGAAAGGGATTTATTCAATTAACGTTACACAATTCGGTCGGTCCGATGATGTAATGCCAAAGTTTTCGCTTCGTGTAAAAAAAAATAAATAAAAAATAAACAAAAAATAAGATTCGTTTTACACGATTTATATGCATATAAATAATTCGTGTAAATTTATGTAAACGCAGGCGTAGTGTGCGAATCGAATATATTTTTTTTCGTTTCGATTTTAACGAGTCTCAAAAACGAAAGCAATTTATGATTATTTTTAGAATGTGAAGAAAAAAATAATTCAATTAAATTTAATTACTTATTATATTTATATTGTGTTAAATCAAAATATTTTTAATATAAAACAATGTTAAAAATATGATTAAATCTTGCACAAAACTTGAACCCATCAATGACTAATAATTTTAGTAATAAATTTAATATAACATATTTAAATTTTTATACAAATTAATAAGTAAAATATATATCAATTTATCAAAAGTTATTTTATATAATATAGAAGTTTATATAAATGTGTTAAAAATATTTTTTTGACAGCAACGATAAATAATTGTATTTTCAGCAAAAGAAAAAGTTTTCATAAACTTGTACATTATAAATATATAAAAAGTTTTCTTTTATTTATATTATATAATATTATTTTGTTCATACTATATTTAGCTATTATTTCTCGTTTCCTTTTGGCTTATTTTGTTCAAGCACCATTTATATTATTAATATCACAGTTCGTGCTCAAATACAATATATATATTAGAGCCGTACAACAAGAACAAAACTATATAACAAAACTACATTATTATTATTATTATTACAGGGCAAAAATTGGTAGGGAGAGGGAAAATCGAGAAATTTTCCGACGAAACAAAGTACATTTTAGCGAATAATCAAATCGAATTCGTTTAACCGCCTGCGCGTTCGAATTTCTCCTTTGTGTTGTTCTCGTTTTTTTTTTATTTTTTTTTATTTTATCTCGGATTTTGGCTGGAAAAACGTTTTGTTTTGATTGAGCTCGAAAAAGGGCGGCCGAAACAAAACGCGGAAAAAATCGGCCCGTCGGAAAATTTTCCAGAAAAACCCTCCATGCTTCCTTTTTTTCTTTTTTCTTTTGGTCGCCGTTCGTCTTACGGAAAATGCGAAGAAGACCGGAACACGGAAAAAAGTAAAATTCTAAAACAAAAAACAATATATATATATATATATATATATATATATATATCCCAAACGACGAATCTTTCAACAGACAAACTAAGTTCTTTCGTTCGTAGTCGAGTTGTTTATCGGAGAATACGAATTTAAAATGTTTTTTTTCCGAGTCCGTTTAACGATGACGGACAATTTCGTTTGCCGTTCGTTATAACGAATCGTATAAACTTATTTTTTTTTTCGAGAATTCGTTCTAGGCATTTGTGCCGATTGTGCTTCGGCGAATTTTTTTTTCGAATCGCCATTTAACTCGGGATAACTGAAAAATGAACGTCGCCGAAATTCTAAATGAAGACTGACAATGGATTGTTTGTTTTATATTTATTGTAGTAAACTTTTTCTTTTTCAATTTAATACAAATTTGCGTGTTTTCAAAAACATTCAAATAATTATTTTTTTCTAATAGTGTTCTTTCTTTAACATATTTAAAATTAAAAAAAAATGTTATAATATATTGATTTACATTTAACTTACAATATACTCATATTAAAGACTGTACAATGAAAGAGATTAAAAAAATTTTTTTTTGAATATTAAAAAAGATTTTACTTTGGGAGAAAGACCGTTAAAAATATAGAAAGAAATCCGGGCCTTTCAATGAGTACAGAGATAGACAACAATTTTCTTAGAGAATAAGAAAAAGTTGGCAACTCATTACTCAAAGTAGCAAGAATAGCTATATAAGAAACAATTGGATCAAGTTAAAAATTTAAAAGAAAATTCACTACGGTTCTAATGAATAAATTTTTGAATGTTAAATGTAATTTTCAAAGTATATACAATATATAAACATAGAAAAATTATGTTAACGAAGATTTAAAAATTTATGAATGCTCGTACGAAATGTAAATCGTATGAATTAGAGTGCAAAAGCTTTGATATTTAACCGGTCCGTATGAATATATGTTTCACAATGGGCACAATATACATATTGCGTAATAACGAGAGTGCGATAGCTTTTCCGAGATGAGAAGTGGAAAATATCGGGTGCTGAATTTTAATTGAGTGGTTTTTCTCCGCGAGCATAAAGAATACTCAGCAAATAGAGAGAAAGGGCAGAGAAAGCTTAGTTCCCGAGTCTCCAGACTGCTTTGTCGGAAATAAATGATGAGGGTTAGCGAAGAAAGACAGAATTGGAAAGGGTTTAAAGGGTCCATGACCCTCATCTGGCAACTGCATACTACACAAATCCCAACTGTACCGCACACACCACTCTCTTAAACATCTACAACACATCTATCCTTGGATTTAAAAACATTTTTCACATATCAAACTAGGATGTGGCGAATTTCCACTTTAACCTACGAAGTATAATTTGCCAATAACACATATAACTATATGTCCGTTTGCGTTTATAGCAAAATTTAACATTTACATCGAAATATTCACCAATATTAAATTCAATTCAAATATGAAATTAATATCTATCAAACCATTTAATTTATTTTTTCGATTGAAAACACTATTGAAAATTATCCAGTATATAATTTAAAAAAAAAATAATATTTTGAAAATCAATAAGCTTTATTAAACAATATAAAAATATATTGAATAATGAATTGTACGATAGTTAGAGTTGAATGCATTATAAAATATTCATACAACAATCCCAAAGTAATAATCAGTAACTAATTATTCACACCAAATTATCATATTTAATTAGGGCGAACTCTGTCAAAAAACCGCATAATTAAATACAATTTAACGCGCTGTGAATTTACGCGAGCATCAATTATTTTTTTAATGTCGATAAAATAGAAGCAATAGAGCTTTTTGCGCGAACAAAAATTAACT
This sequence comes from Leptonema lineaticorne, assembly GCA_024500535.1. NCBI lineage: Eukaryota > Metazoa > Arthropoda > Insecta > Trichoptera > Hydropsychidae > Leptonema > Leptonema lineaticorne. Next base: position 2,647,723 of record JANIJI010000059.1, on the reverse strand, counting down.
CACGGAAAACCGTTTATTTATATTTAATTATTTATAATTAGAAAAGTAGCCGCGTTGTTTATAATCCGATTACTCGAAGCGATCGTTGTTACTTTATTTGATTTAATTTAATTATTTATTTCGATATTACGCCGACGAAGCCACTTAACCTAATTGTACCGAATAACGCTTTTTTCATATATATATATATATATATATATATATATATATATATATACATATATATTTTTTTTTTCCTCTTCGTGGTTTTAATATAATTTATGTGTTCAATTTTGTATCAATTCCATTAAGTGGCTATTTCTTTTGCAAAATCGAGGGATAGTGTTGAATATTAAGCGTTTCCCTGGTAACGATAATCTAATCGATTTTTCTTAAGGGTACATTTTTAAGTAATTTTAATGCAATTGAAAGCCGAGATAGACTATGGAATCGTATAATGTTTAATAAATCACAATTTAATATTGCTTAAAAATTATATATATATATATATATATATATATATATATATATATATAATATTATATAAAATTTTTCATTGAAATAATATTTTCATATTATTTATAGAGTTGAAAATAAATCGGCGTTTTAAGCTTATAAGGGTCGCGATTTTGTCGATATATTTTTTCAATATAACCAATAATATATATCATAAAAGAGAATATATTTCATATTATCAATGGATCTTTGCAAAGTTGGCCTACATTGTTCGACAAAAGCCGAACTCTATGAGCTGAAAAAATAATATTATTGTTTGAAAAACCTTTATATATACATATACCATATATATATATATATATCGTCGACGAATGAAAAATCTTTCATTTATTCAGACCTCAAGTGCGCAATGCGGATCTACGATAATAATAATAGTAGTAATAATAATAATGAGAAAAAAAAATCGCTTTCGACACATCTCGAGCTTGAAGCTTTTCGGCAATTTATCACCGTTAATGGATTTCTTTTTAATGCTGAAGTTTCGTGCTGAAACCGAGTCAATTAACCGACGTGATTAACCGCCAAGATTAATTTGCAGTTTTCGCAGAGTCGACACGTCATTTTTTCCTCATTTACACTCGATAATGTAAAAAAAATAATCTTTTCTTTTTTTTTACATATTACTTATATTGTAGGTTATAGAATATTATTAAACGGGCGGACGATTTTTACGGTTTTTCCATTAGACGACGTTGACTAATCCGATGCGATTTACCATTTATGTAAATGTTAAATTCGCGGTTTGTCGGTTTTTGATATATATATATATATATATATATATATATTTTTTTTTTTTTTTTTTTCAGCTATATAGTAATTTGGATAAAAGGCTTTTCGTTTCGAATTTTTCTGATAGGGCGCGAACCCTCTTTGACATTTGATATTTTAGCGAATTGTCACCTGAGTTTTTTTTTAGGGAATATATCATTGTAATATTAATTATCGTCGTTATTTTCATAGAAAATTTATTAAAATACAAATTTACGTCATCGAAAATTATATTATATTAAAATAAATTCCGATAAAAAATCTTATTCCAAATCATTGATTATGCTACTTAAGATATATTATTTAAATTTTAAATTCATTCAAAATCTAAAAATTATAACTATATATTATAATAAAATAAATATTTTATTATTCAATTCATTATATATTTATAAGAATATTTATATTTATGAGAATTAATATTTTTATCGTTATTTCTTTTACATTATTTCAGTATAAAAGTGTCGAAATTATAATATTTTGTAAAAAAATTGGTAGTATTATATATAAATAAGATGAATCACTAATTGAGATGATTTTTAGATATTTATTGGTGAAATTGATTTGAAAAGAAAATCAATTAACATATATAATATAACTACATTTGTTAAATAACATACTGAATTTTAATGATATATATTTACTAAATATCAATATATTTTAATGTTGCTTTTTTAATTAATTATTGAAAATCTTTCTTTGCTTATTAATAACACAAAGAATCAACAGCTTTGATACAAGTTAAGACCGCGAATTAAATCGACAACGAATTTTCAAATCAAGTATATATTGTATAATTATATGGAAATTTTCGATTTTGATTCGTTTTTAGTCCGCATTTCGGAAACCTTTCAAGTAAATTAAAAACGATTCGAAATCGATTCAATTTTGAAAACGGGGGGGGGGGTTCTTTTCGAAAAGAAAAATAAAAAAAAACGATAGCGATACCAAACAATCGTACTTATCTTGTAATGTCTACATATATTTTATTTATTTATAAATGTTATTTAACATGTAAAACATGATAAGGATTAAAAACGATAAGTCTCACCGTATAATAATAATAATAAAATACCAGTAGTCGTTACATTTGATTTACACGATAAACATGTAGCTATTATTTGTAAAGAAGTAATTCAATTTTTATATATATATATATATATATATATATATATATATAATATATATTATTTTCTATATAATATCAATCGAAAATTGATAAGTATATTTATATATATTTTTAATTCTTCCGTTGCACAAAACAGATAGTCGAATTGTGTCGTATAAATAGAGAGTTTGTTTGTATAAAAATTGTAAAATCAGATTTATAAACGCGTACACGGCCTTCAACAATGGATGCCGTGGTCGGGCTATTTTTTTCTCTACGCCCTGTATTATTTTTTTATGAAAGCACTATTGACGAATTTTCGACTTTATCTGAATATAAATAAAACGCAATGTGTGCTCGTTTTTTTCTTTTTTTTTTGGCAATTTGTTCTCGAGTTTTGTTATCAGTCGTTTTGCGGAACAGTAATAAATTTTATTCGTCGATATCGAATATGTGAAATGTATCAGTGCAATAGTATTAATAACAATTCCATTAATTATCATAATAAAAAAATAATATAATTTATATTTCGAAATGTAAAAATCAATCGGAAATGTAATTATATCGTTTTATATAATGATTAAATTTAGTCTTTTATTATAATGTAAATATGCTTTTTTTGAATGATTTTCAAATTTTATATTATCGTTCAACTTGAAAGATTGAGAATGAATGTAAAATATGAATTCATTAAGATTGTTCTTAGTATAATACTTTTAAAATTGACATTTTTAAATTTAAGTTTTTTGTATTAAAAATTATATAAAACTGAGAAATAGAATATTTATATAATAGAAGAAAATTTTAGTTGTAGTATTGAAATCACAACGTATATATTTTATTAAAAATAATTGAAAATTTTATTCTGATATTTATTATTTTTGAATAAAATATGTAAAAAAATTTAGAGCCATTTTCGTCAGCAAATTTAAATTACAAGAATTTTGAAAACAAAAATTCAGTTTCAAAATGACTAAAGTTATTAATTAATATGTAATAATATTCAAATGTATATAAATATTGCATTTGCGCCAAACAACTTTCGCAGTACGAGCATCAAATGTTGCACACCGCTGAATACAAGACTAGAATCGGGCTTCGAACCGATTCTATGTACATTTAACGGCGAAGGAGTCGCAAGTTTTCAACAATAACGACCAAGAAACGCGTGTCGTTAACGACATTCGCGTCGATAATTCGCATTAAAATTGAGTTACGACGCCGCCGTTCGTTCTTTACGACCGACGCCACATAGGGTCGAACGTCAAGAGTCGGGGTTTGGAAAAAAAGCCTGTTTTCTCATCCCTCGCTCGATTTTATTTCGCGACCCCCCCCCCCCTCCTCCCCACCCCCTCTCTCTCTGGAAATTTCGCAGGCGAAAATTAAAAGGAAAATTATTATTATTTTTTTTTTTGTGCGACCGTCGTTTAATCGAAATTGACCCGTCGAGACCCGGTTTCGGTCTCTCGACGACAAGGAGTGTAAATTGGATTTTGGCCGTTTACGCGATGAAGTGTCGTTTGAATTTTGACAATTCGATTCAATTTTGATTGCCTGTCCGTCGGTCGACGGGTAAATTGTCCAAATGAAAAATTTTCACTTGACGCACTAATGTATTGTGGATTGAACATTATTATATTTCATCAAATTGATATTAAATATAGTACATGAATAACTCTTTTTATATATAATATAAACACTCAAATAACGCATAATTTCATGAACTAATTATTAGAATATTGTATGAAAAATAAAATTATAAAATATTTTTATTTATAAAATTTTAATTTAATGCATTTTCAAATATTGCTGTTGATTAATATGATGAGTCAAATGATGAAAAGTGATATTTTAATTTAATTAAGTTGCTAGTTCTACATTTAATCTTCATACAAAATATTTTTTTCTAAATATATAAAAATAACATTAAAATTACAACACTTGTCATAAACTATTAAATGTATTGTAGATAAATAAATTTATCTATTCAATAGATATTATTTAATAATTTAAAAATTATAATATATAGAAACATTAAATATATTGTTTGCATAGTTGATAAATATTATTATATATAGACCATATCAGTACATAGAATCTGAGAGTGCTTTAGTAATTTTCTAAGATACTGCCTTTATGCTCATCCTTTATACTATCATCAGGATCGCTTATGTAAATATACATTATTTTTTTTTAATAAAAAGAGTGTAAATATGAAACGTAACAAGTTATAGGCATAAAGGGAAATACGTAACATGGGAGTCGAGTTTAACGTTCTCCCTTGCAAAAATAAGGGATGGCCGCGGCCAAGAAAAATGTTCCCTTAGTTGTAGGTGAGGGAGAGTGAAAATCACACACACACACATATGAACTACGAGAACTTTCGTGCTCGCACATGAACATGGCGAGTTTTCCGGGAAATTTCTCTTTTTGCTATTGGTCCGCCCGGAAAATTCCCCATAGGGCATTCTGAACCGCGAACCCGACGTGAAAAAGGTCCGCGATCATTACCCGACATACACACAATCAGACCGTCGATAGAAATGCGTTTATTTTCTCCGAGAAGAACGAGCTAGGAACAAAAAAAAAATTGAGGAAAATTGAGAAAAGTATATATATATATATATAAATATATAGAAAGAGACGATGAAAAATCACTGTTACACAAATAGTTGTGTGGAGTTTCCGAAAATGAATCATTTCTATTTGTACGAAACGAATGAATGTAAGCCGAAAAGATTGTTATTTGTGTTTCACAATGACCCTAATAAAAATACGGTCTTATAGACTTATATGTACATCACGATAAAATAAAAATTTTGAGGAAGGGACGAATGTTCATCCCTTTTGAATGCCGATTTTCGGTCTAGGAGCCGATAACATTAAACATACTAGACATCTATTGAATATCAATGACTCGTTTATTCGTATTGTATATTATTTTTGATTGATATTGCATATATGGTAGATAGATAGAGTATAAATTAAAAATATTAAAATGCATTCATTAAATGCGAATTATTATATAGATAACAGTATCAGTAAAAAAAAAATGAAAGATTTCATATACGCACAAAAGCTGAATGGGTTAAATTGTGCGAGATTATCGCGAAAGCCGAAATGAAAACATTTCGGTAATAAAAATTATCGTTAAAAATAACTGACGCACTCAGAAATTTATCTACCAAGAAAGCGAGAAAAATAATTGTAGAAAAAAAGTGCCCCGGGGAATAAAAGATGGAATCAAAGCAACAAAATTAGATACAACACTTCGTATGGGGGTTGAAGGGGGTTGTGCATTCGTTGAGGTAACCCCGTATTAGAATTGTAAATGCGATTGCACTTTACTTATACTTCACATACAAATATATACATTAAATACGTTGCGAAAACGCGAATCGAATACTAAATATACTGCAGAATTTATCGTCGAATTTTTTATTAATGATATAATATAAAATAATCCAGCGTCCGCTTATCAATTATGCGATCAAAATATAAATTCACTTTATATTATGATCTAATATTGCATACAAATCACTATTTAAAGTATCATTAAATAAATCTAACAACCCTTCCAATTTATGTATATATATATATATATATATATATATATATATATATATATATATTATAAAATATTTAAATAAACAACGATATGCACCCCATATAATTTGAAATAATTCACCCTGTAATAATTATAGTGTTCCTTTTTTACCGATTTGCATAGAACGTGTAATTTTAGGAAAAGCGGCTCGATGACTGGACAAAAATGCGCGAAAATAAAAAATCCCGCGTAAAATCCCATGACGTGAATTTAATCGAAAATGTCACATTTCGCCGTTCATCAGAAGGTCCTGCTTAATTTTATACGCTTCGAAAGGGGTTGTGAACGTTTGTTGACCCTTATGGTACGTGAAAATTGCAAAAGATAGATGACAGTACAAAAATATATAATAAAGGTTCACGAAACTACCCTCGTTTTCAAACAATGCCAATTGTATGTACACAAATATATAACAGTTAAATTTTATGCCCTAAAAGTTTTTTTATGCGATAATATACAGAGTGGATATTTTCAAATTAATTTTAATATTTCTTTTATATCGATAAATTACATTATGTACTTCTTTGGTTTTAGAAAATATATTCAATTTATTGAATGAATTTTTAATATATTACGTTGACCTGATAGTAATGAACGTGTACGTTTATTTACTTTTGAACATCGATTTAATCAAATTCACAATATAGCCTCGATTTTCAATTAAGAGGTCACCGCTGAATTTTAATTAAAAGTACATATTTTTAAAAACGTAAAATCAATTCTCACTAAAACACTTTCATACATTTTTTTGTGCGATAAATATAAAGAATGTTGCTTTAACGATTATTTTAAATGAAGGATCAGATCTCCGATATATATATATATATATATATATATATATATATATATAGATATATATATATATATATATATATATAAAGGTATTTGAAAAAAAATCAGCTTAAGACTCCTCCCAGGAGAAAGTAAAAAACTTTCGTTTACCTATATAATACTAGTCGTATTTCATATATAGATAAATAAAAAAATATATATGAGGTGATTTTTCAGCGAACGTATGAAGCGTGTTCACCATCATTCTTCACGAAAATATTTTCCCGTCGTCGAAAGGTACAGGAAAAGAGGTACTCAGTGTAATGGAAGACACGAGAATTCCTAAAAACATACACATATACACACATATGTATAAACCCATTCTTACCGGTATCCATATAAGTATTTTTCACTAAGATTTTTCCATGTATGCACGCAAAAAAAAAGACGAATGGATAGACGTTTCACTATTCGGGTCGTTCGCCATTAGATGTCCATCAAAAAAAAAAGATGTTGAAAAAAAAACAATGCCAAACCATTATCGTAATGATTGTGAGGCTTACGGTTGGGGGTTGAAAACGCTTTAGGTCGATTGCTTATGTAAATTTTTGGATCTTTAGATTTATCTTCGCATATCCGTATATATATATATCGGTGACGAATAAATATTTGGATTTATGAAAATATATATAAAATAATAAAAATATATAAATAATTTATAAATTTAATTATAATAAAATTAATGCATATATTGTGATTCAGTGTTATTTTTATTCAATTTATTTATTGAAGAAGTCTTGATCGATTTCGTTTGCAATGAAAATAAATATTAATTTATGATTTATATCGATATCATAATCAATATATTCGAAAAATGTCATTATAAAAATATAAAGTAGATGATTTATATTAAATATCTTTTAAGAATTAATACAATTTTAAAAGACATTTAAATTTTAATAATATCGACGAAAAGTCTCCCAAATTTATCATCATTTACTCGGATTAAAATATATTTTCAGCAGAAAAATATTATAAAAACTCTCATTAATCTCGTTGTAATTAAATTATGTCACAATAAAAAAATGAATATTAAACGATTAACATAAATATCGTGAAAGCGTCATAAAAATAAATTATTTTAATTAATAAAATTATAAAATGCATAAATAAATAACCGTTATTACGTATCAATAAATACAATTACAGAAAAATAGCAATACACATAAAAAAACTATCAATATAAATAAATATACAAATAGTCAAAATTTCATTCGTTATTACTAAAATAAAAAAAAAACACAACATATATAAATATATATACACACACACACACACACACACAGTAATAAATTATAATATTAGACGCGTATCAAACATTTTTAATTAAGCGAGCTTCGAAAAGCCGGTTGATTAAAAAATATATTATATACTCGTCGACGAAAAAAATAAATAAATAAATAGTAAAAACAAAAATAAAATATCGAAATTTTGAAATTCCCGCGCAAACAAATATGTACTGAAAACGACGCGCATTTAATTCGGCACGCTTAATTATTCGCTGATTGCATCGGTGTTTTTAATTAACCATCGAGTTTTATGTGTATGCGAAAATATGAGGAAAAAAAAAGAGAGACAATTGTCTCTTTTCATCATACGCTGTATAATTGTACGCTTTTTATGTCTACATACTATATATAGATAAACCGCAGTGCATGTACAGGGTGTATGAAATATTTTTATCTCTTTTTGATGTGTCTGTTATGAAAATTATTTACTAGTAATGTAACATTATTGAAACGTCATTTCTTTTATTAATATTTAAATATATTTCTGTATGATATGATTTAATTATTTATTGTATTATGTAATAAGATTATAAGCCTTAAAAACAATTCTAAAACTATTTAAATTAGTCCTAGATAAAAAGAACGTCTTTTCGACAATTTACATACTCTTAAAACCTATTATTCAATACAAAAATTTTAAGAATGATATTTTTTTTAGAAAAAAAGGAGGATTTTCTTTTCAAAAAAAGAACGGTTGGTTATCTTAGTTATTGATGAATTACAATTTGTATATTTAATGATGAAAATATTGTTTTTTTTAGAATAAATATTTTTTTTATTACAATTTTAATATATTTCTTTGTAAATTAAAAATTTTTTATATGATACAAGTGGACCCCATTATAAATTATTTATTAAAAGTCAATAAAAAAATCGATGTCTATTAAAAATGTTAATAAAGTGTTTTTTATACCAAAAAAGGTTATGAATATATGACATAAATACCATAGTCTCATTGATATTTAAATTTTAATACGAAATATCAAAATTAGACAATATATAGGAAATATCAAAATTAGAAATATCACACACACATACACACACTCACACAAGCATATTGATGTTAAAATATATTTTTTTTTACTAATATTATAATACTATCATTGAATTGTTGGTCACAAGGATCGAACAAAATACATTGTATGATATATATAAGAAACTCGACGAGTTTTCAGCACACCCTGTACGTATGTAAAATTGTTTCAGTTGAAACTTTTAACGCAATTACCTAGGCCAGGTTTGCGTTCGTATTCCCCTTGCAGTTAGAATGCACGAGGTATCGGACCGCCCTCTGAATATTTAATATGGGACCCGGTGGTGTCTGTGAAAAGCGGTGGAAACGGTGAAAATGCCTGAAAAACTCACCCCTCCGACAAACCCTCATATGAAGTCTATCGGTTGTGCACGCACTTTTCCATTTCAATGTTTTTTTAAATATTATTATTATTCAAGCGTCGGTACAATAATGACACGTTACATTAACGACACACTGAATAATGCTCGTTCGGTCGCGTCGTATTTGTGATATTACTATTATTTAATATTGAACTATTATTCATTAGTTCGACATATCATTGTTTTATTGTATGTATCGTAGTTCACTTTTGTCTATTTGTGTTTATAAAAATTAGTCATGGAATAATAATTCAAATAATTTTACTTATGAAATATTAGTATATCAATTGGACATAATAGAAAATTTTATTTTAAATATAAAATTGATAATGATATGATATAATTTTAATATTGATTTTTATATAATTGAAATATTATTATCATTTGAAAAAAAAGTTGTTATAGCATTATATAAATAGAAGATATTTTTGGAATATATAAAGATGAACATTTGTCGATAATTTTAATAAGGAAATGGATTTGAAACCAAAAATGTTCTATATATAATAAAAAAAATATTGCCATTTTAAAAATAAACATTTCCACGATTTTTCTTGTTAAAAATATTACTTTTTTTTTATAATTTATTTTTTAAAATAAGCTTATATATGAAAGTAAAAAATATATATTTTATATAAATATATAATACATAAAAATAATATATTATATATATATTTTTAATGATATTAGATAAATTTATTTAATGCATAAATGAAAATAATCGTTTAAAAAAAAAGTAACAAAGAGATTAACCATCAATCCGCTTTTACAAAGGGGCGGTTTCCTCCACTTGCAGAGGGTTTATCTTGACTATCCCTCGGGTGATTGTTGGATAACTCTTTACCCGCAACTCTTTCCTTTGTAAATCGAATCGTTTGCATACAATACACGCGTGTTAACATAGACTATATTATAATCATAATATAAATATATATATATATATATATACATATAATATTATATAATAATAATGCGAACGATGTACGTATATGAAATTTTCAATCGGATTTGTTGTGTTAAGTAATCCGGTCAATTTGTTTAATCCGATACGATTTATTGTAATATTTGCTGGATTTTATTTTATAATATTATACGTTGTTTATAATGAAATGTATCGGATTGCTTTTGTAAAATCATTCTATTTAAATATTTAAATTTACTTTGTGCGCAAAGAATGTTAAGAGTCATTTTAAAAAGATATTTTTTTAGATAAGCATCTATGGAATATATAAATATTTTAAATCGTTTAAAAATATTATTATCCTTATTGTTAGGGTTAATAGGTCGTATATATATTACAAAATTATAAATAAATGTTTTTTTTTTGTATATAATTTAGTATATTATTATAATGAATTTATTTTATATTCAATACATCATATATATAATATATTTTTATATGAAATTAATAGATAAAATAAATATACGAAGATTAAATATAAAGAATTGTAGCGTCACTATAAATTATAAAAAAAAGACAAAGCCTCATAAAATCTTATACCAAAATCAACCCCTATATAAAAAATTGGCTAGATTTTCATCTAGGACAGTATTTAAATAAATTATCGTGAATTTTTCTTCAATAAACATTAACTTAGGTCACTTTGCGATTGTCAAACTAGTTTATGTTTGACGTATATATATATATATATATATATATATATATATATATATATATGTATATATATATATATATATATATATATATATTTGATAGGAAAAAAACGTAAATTTGTAAATGTCATGCAATATGTAGTAAAATTCGCGTGCAACGTCTCTGTTTTATTTTATTTTAGTTTTTTTTTTACTTCTTTCCTTACGACGAAATTAATAATACGTCGCACTGATGATATATAATGGTGGCTGTTTGTGCGATCGTTCATAATGCACGATATAATTAAAAATTCACTTAAATATATAATAATACGGTGGAAATTTGTACGTCGAAAAAAAATGGAGTTTTTTTATATGGTTAAAATATTTAATCAGCTATATTTGAATATATTTAAAAAAAATATTAATAATTTATAATTTACGATTATCATAATTTATTATCTTTAAAATCAAATTGAATTTGGAAAAGTAATTAAAAATAAAATGAAAATTTCGTTAAAAACGATGCATATTTTAAGTTTTTATTCGATATTTATATGCTTTTTTTTTTTTTTTGAAGGTGTGTCATCGGATGTTTATTTAATTATATTTAAACGATTTGATATATTGCTGCATTTTTAATTTAGTACATATTTGAAAAAAAAATTAAAATATTACAATTATTTTTTGTCATATAAATAAATATTGAATATTAATTAAATTTTTTTTATACTAATAAATAATTAAAAATTAAAGAAAATTATTTTTTTTATAAATCATAATTGGAAAAGTTCACTGAATTATAAGTGAAATATGTAAACATGTTTTGTACAAATATTATTATTATTAATATTTTTTCAAGATATACGTTCAAGATTTAGCTTCTATATTTATTATACCGAGTCAACGACTAGTTTGACGATAGGTAAACAATTTTAATTGATTTAAAATACTGTCGAGTGTTCGTCGACACGATTTTTAATTAAAAAAATATGTATATATATATATATATATATATATATATATATATATATATAAGAAAAATAAAAACGATCAATACAAAAAACAATGATGGATCGTTTGATTTATGATCAAATAAATCATTCGTTTTACGACGACGCTCACACACATTGAAAATAATGACAAATTGGTACGAGAATCTGTGACTCGTTTCATCGTAAAGATATTCCGAACAAACAACCGTTTATTATTGATATTTTTTTTTTCATATATATTTATATGTATTAACAATTGAATGTGGAAATTTACGCTCATCTGGTATTCCGATCGTGTGGATTCCGCTTAATGGTTTGACGGTTGACCGTTTTAAATTGGAGGCTTACCGATGTTGACTGCGATCGTGGCTCGTTTTCGAATTTCGAAAGACCGGGTTTCACTAATAAATAATAATGGCAAATTGCTCGTCGAGTTACTAATGAAGTGTTTAATCCCGTCTGGATATAATGGGAACCCATATAATGGTGATTGAAAGCGGTTTCCCACTCAGACACCTTTGTATGGTTGCTAAAATCCATCGTTTCACACCTTCATATCGTCCGATGTGTCAGACTCTATTTTTTTTTGGTCTTGGTGGTCATATAAAAGGAAATACCGCAAAAGGTTAAAATGACTTAAACGTCTTCAGTATCTATTTTTTTTTTTTTTTTGTAATATTCATATTTGTCAAAATTTCATTAATTTTACTAATATTGTTTTCGTATATTAAATTAAATTTATATCTATTACATAAAATTGACATTTAGTATAAAAATCTTAAGGTCATCTAAGAAATTTAATATATAAAAATAAGAGTCGATCGATAATTATGATTCTAAATCAAGAACAATCGATTCAGAAATAGAATATAAAAAAATAATTATAAATATTATTTTATTTTCATATAAAAATAAAATGTTAGAATATTTCATATAAAATTAAATAATAATTAAAACTTGAAACAAAACAAAAAAATATATAAATATTAACTAAAGTCAATGTTTTAAAATTAAACAATTATATATTTTTTTAAATGTATACTGTTAGTTAATTCAAATAACTTAGAGCAAAACTTAAATAAAGTTAGTTAAAAAAATAATACAAAATATCAAAGATAAATAAAATTCAATCGCGGTTAAAAATAATAATTAAAATATATCGATAAAATATTTTATTATGTTTCGAATAAATTTGTTAAAAGTAAAAATGTACAAAAAAATATATATGTGTTTAAATATTTTAAACAATATAACGATATAATGAAAAAAAATGAAGATGTAATTTTAGATATTTTTGCGAAAAAAAAAATATAATGTTGTACAGAGTAATAACTTATTTATAGAAAATGAAAAAGCCTTCCAACATTTCATATCCATATTGTGTGTGTGTTTAATATGAATTTTGAATAAACATATTTTTAATATTCGTATACATAATATCAGATTACATGCAAAAGTAAACGATTCTATGATATTTGCGAACACAACATAATGAAAAATAAAAAGTAAAAATACATATATGTCCTAAATTTTATTATATAATATCCAAATGATATTTTATTGACCAAAAAAATATTAATAATTCATTATTAAGAAATAAATTATAAAAATAAACGTTCATATATGATTTAATAAAAGAGAAGATGAACACAATATGACTGACTACATATATATTTTTTACTGAATAATAAAGCGTTGACGATGCGATCTTCAATCATAACGACGTCTCGTTACTTGAATAATTTAATTATAAAAGAAATGATAAATAATAGACTTATTATTGCGAATAAATCTTAATTAATTAGCACGGGTAACGCAACACGAGCAGACATCTCTTCATAATTGTAGTGATATATCAAAATTAAAGACGGTCATAAAAACGAAAGTAACCCAAAAAAAATGTGTTTGTTGCTTTTATACGCGAAAGAAAAATATTAAAAATGAAGGCGAAATTGTAAAATATCTTTCTTATATTAAATATATATATATATATATATATATATATATATATATATATATATATATATATATATATATATATTCATAAAAGAGAGACTGTCGATATATATATATATATATATATATATATATATATATATTTCCATATAATATGAAAAGATATCAATTAGTTGGCATCTTAAATATTCAAATTCGACTGTGTAAAGTTAAAGACGATGGTTAATTAAGAAATTAAGATAAGAAACTGCGGTTTAAAGTGACAAAATCTAGCTTTGGAATAGTGAAGTTAAGCCGTATAATAATTGGTGCAGAAATTCTCATTTATGCAGTATAAAAGAGAATTGAGGAAATTTACATTTTTAAAAATTCATTTAAAAATGACAAAAATTTTATGATTATAATATATTTTGATGAAGCAAATATAATATTTATCATATGATTAAACATACTATATATAAAATATAACTAAATTAAAATAAATATATAATATTAAAAATAATATAATAAATAAATTATTGAAATTAAGTATAGCAATTTTAAAATATAAAATAAATCAATTTTTTAAGTCACAATCTTTTCAATTATTATATATACAGCCCTGGATAAAGATCTTTAAAATAAATAAATTATTTTTGAGATATTTTCATTGCTCGTATTTTTTAAAATATTTCAAGATAGAAAATTGATGCCAAAATGAAATTAATATTATTTAAAAAATATTACGCTAAATAATATAATTCATATATAGGAACAAATCATAGTTTTTTTTATTTTATATAAATAATAGACGTATAATATATATATATATATATATATATATATATATATATATATATATATGGTATATATATATATATATATATATATATATTTATATATATTTTACAAAATTACGCTTTATATAAGTCGTAATGAGTTTAAATATTTAATTAAGCGAAAAGGTTAATTTTTAACGGCCAGATTATCCTCCGGTAAGTCTTCGGTAACTGTTTTCCGTTGGCAAACAGACAAAAGAACTTTCCCCGGTGACTCCTTTATGTTGTGATATTTTATAAAGCGTACAAAGCGAACGTAATTCTAATGAAAATTTTCCTCTTTATTTTCAAAACGAAAATTATGCTAAAATTCAGCATAAGCACTATATTAAAATATTAATCGATATATCGCTGAAATTACGCATATAAATGAAACAGATATTTTTTACGATTAAAATAATATAGAATTTGTAAATGAAAAATATCGTAAGATTTTCAGAATTAAATATTTATTGAAAATGTTGAACGTTTTGCTAAAAAAAAACCCAAAAACGATGAAGTAGAAGGAAAAAGCTCGTGTGAAAATCGTATTCAAAAGTACCGTATAAAGGAGTGCGAGATGGTGTGTAATAAAAGGCTTTATAACATCGTCGAAGACAGTAACATTCGTAGTCGTCACTGGAAAATCCGACGAAAAAACCGTCAGTTCACATTTCAGGGGCTTTAAACCGATAATAAAATCTCGGTCGCACTAATTGCGATATAATACATACGCATATTTTATAATTATGTTTTATAAAAAATAAAATAATAAAATCAAATAATTATATTATTTTATAATATTATTATTATTATTTAATATTACAGTGTGAATGATACAGAAATATGTTAGAAATATTAATATTGCGTTGATTCATTCAGTGCGACCGTGGCCCGATACGCCCCTCGATCTCCGACGAGAGAGTTTATTACCCCTGAAGGGGTGAAAAACCCTGCAAACCCCTCCGTTCGGCTCCCGAAAGTATTGAGTCACGGTCGTCTCCGCTGTTTCGGCAACGCTTTTCCGACAAACAACTCATACATAATTTTCCCGGTGAACGATTCGAATGCATTGCGATTCTATAATACTTCGAAACATACGACGCTTTCAGATTTACCGTTTTAATTTAAAACTTCATTATATATATATATATATATATATATATATATATATATATATATATATATATATATATCGATTCGAATCCAAGACTAAGCGGGTGCAAGCGTTCAAAACGACATTTTGAAATTCATTAATGTTGCAATATTATCGATATACTATATATTGTATAACTTTGTATGAAAACGCAGTTGCGTCATTTATTTATCTTTTTCACTTTATATAAGATAAAGATTATTCATAATGTTTAATCAGTTTAAATATTATTTTTTTTATCTACATAATATGCAACAATGTACAAGAATGATGAATATAATAAAAATAACAATATCAAAAGTTGGAAGATTGCAATGTTAATAAATGAATGTACATTTTATCGCAAGTATAAATAAATAAAATGATTATAAAAATAAATATTATAAAATGTACTCAGAATGATATTATTTCATTTTTAGTATTAAAAATATTCTGAACAATTTTTATTGTAAAATAATATTATTATAATTGTTATAATATTATTATATTTTAAAATTAATAATTGTATATATATATATATATATATATATATATATATATATATATATAATAATAATCATAAATCATTGGAAAATTCATCGTAAAGAATGTATATTTTTATTAAATAAATCTAACTGTATATATATATATATATATATATATATATATATATATATATATATATATATATACATATGAATAATATTAATAATGCATTCGACTCACGTGTATGACGCGTCGAATTTTAAATGGCGCGCGTCCTCTCGATCAGATGCGGAAGTTTTCGCCGTCGAAAACGTGCCGGAAAATCGGAAAAACGAACAAAAGGACGAAGCGTACGGCGCGACGCGTCCGCGGATCGATTTTCACTGCAGGCTTCGCCGTCGGAAAAACAACCCCGCAGCAATTCGTCACGTGATCGCGCGGCGTCCGTGTTTACGTCGGCTTTCCTAACCTGCAAAGAGCGTGGGCAGCGTCGCGAGATGCGTCGCGCGAAATGATTTATCCGCCGGGTGGCGCTACCAGTACGCCGCACGAAGGGTAGACCGAACGGGGATGGGAATGGGGGGGGGCGGCGACGGGGTGGGCGGGGTGGGCGGAAGGGGAGGCGGCGAGGGCGCAGTCTAAGCGACCGCGGTGGGACGAAGTGCGATTCGAATGGACGGACTGAGGGGTGGTGCGTGAACCACTGTGTTGGTCCTCCTTTGAGCCGCCATTTATACGATACAACATTACACATTCGTATATATATAAAAATAAATATTTTTTTTATCTAAAAATCTATTCTAAAGATGAAGCTTAAAAATTTACATATAGACCAATGGAATATTCGATATTGAAATTTGTCGAATTTCTTCGTCGATTTATAGAATAATTATCGAAAATGGGATTGTTTTAAAAATGTGCAGAATTTAATGCATGTCTAACGCATGATAATGATTTATTATATATCTCACACTGAATGCATAATGAAATATTCAAAAATTGTATATTGCAAGTGTTGCGACTAAGAAATCAAACGGACAATTCAGTAGAACAACGTGCGATTACTAAACGATGAGGTGTATAAAAAAACGATATGTTTTATTTGTATATACATTTGTCGACTTTAAATAATAAATTTAAAAAGAAATATTATGTTTTTAAATATTATTTTCGAAGGAAAAGATTTGAGGTTCACTTGTCTTGAAAGGTTTAATTTGACGTTGACAAAAAAATATTTATTTACTATGGGACCATAAAATACTTTTACAAATAAAGATATAATATAATGATGATGACTTCAACCATTTGGTCTTATCTGATTCTTGACAATTTTGTGGACTAGCTCTTAATATATAAATAAAATTATATATTAAAAATTTTATTAATAATTTAACCAAAATGTAAAACAGTAAATTATTTAATATTTCAATCATAATTTTATTTTAATATAATTATTAATAAAAATAAAATATCTAATTTTCGTCTAAAATATAATAAAAGGCGTCAATAGAACAAATCATTAAAAATGGAAAAAATATTTTTTATTATATTTAAAGTTAGCAATTTGATTTCATATAAAATAATCATAATTAGATTTAGAAAAAAAATCGACTTTTATATAGAATTGTCATATCATTAACTTACTTATATATTTTATATTCGTATCAAAATAGAGTAAAAAAAAACATCATCTTTAACGCACCCTCGAAGCGACATCGTTCACAGACTCACCCTCGCTTTGCAAGCAGATCGATATTCTGTTTAAGCACGTTATCCTTGTCACATAGCAATGGCACACCATGCACACCTTACGCTACACACCATTAAATTATATTTTATTGACCATTATTAAATTATTTTACAAAGATTTACCCCGTTCAAAAAACCGGGGGAAAAAAACAATAAAAATATACGTACATATATTAATAAATAAACAATTCGGTTCTGAAGGAAACATTTTTTTTTGACCTTTGTGTGTTTTACGAGAGTCGACAACGGCGAGACGGCGTTAATGGACATTATGAACTTTAAACACCCTTATATTGTATTATCGTATTATGAAACGTATATTTATAATTATAATATGTATTCGGCGACTTTTCTAAAGGTGCGCTTTGTCCGTGTTAGGGTAGGTTTATGAAAATTCGCCTTCGCGAAATGTCCGATATAAATCAAATAAATAGTTTTTCACGGGACCGTTTTTCCGCTTTCGAACAGTCGATCGGATCCTGCGATCTCGAGATTACCTTTATGGAAAATGGATCAAATAGGTCTTAAGGAATAAAATTGTGTCCATATATAATATGTTGATCGTTTAATATATTATACATAACATAAATTGCTTCTTAATGTATGAAATTTTATTTTATTTTATTTTTTTTATCAATACGTGTCGTTAAAATATCTGTTCTTGTCTAAAAGTAAAAATATTTTTATGGTTAGCCCTCGTTTTAACCAGTCAGGCCTCCAACCCTTTCTTATTAATGTAGTCCATATTTTCTTCAAAGGCTCGGTAGGTTATTACATATAAAATTTTATCTAAAGTTTATTTTTAAAGGACCAATAAAAGCAAATGTTAAGAACTTTATTTTGTACATGACAATTTGAATACAACTATATTTTTTTAACCAAATATAATTTTAACTTATAAAATATATTTAATAAAAATATAAAAAAAATCTAATTTAATATATATATATATATATATATATATATATATATATATATATATATATATATATATATATATATATATATATATATAAATGTTATATACCATAAGTCTATAATAAAATTTGTTAAGTACATGTATAATAAGGAATTGAGCTTACACCGAAAGCTTTTACGTGAGAACAGATTATATCGGACATCATCACCGGAGAGAGAGAAAAAAGCTCACGATATCGTCGTTAGCGGCTCGATAACAATCAGCTTTAACGGTGACACATAGAAATGAAAGAAAAGTATTAAGCGTTCAACGCGAAACGGCGCACTTTAAAAACTTTCCCTTTAATGAAAAGTGGCGTATAAAAGTTAGAGCAGTGAGGATCCGGCTTAAGGCACTTGATGATTCCGTTATGGCTGGTGAGAATCCCGGTTTCTTTTCTTTTCTCTCTTCTTTTTTTTTGTCTTTTCTATTCTTTTCCTTTTTTTTCGGTTGAACGTCTTATTGTCTGCGGTGTCGGAAAAAATCGTCTTTATTATTATTATAATGCCGTGATCTCAAGTGCGTTGTTTTATTCCGTTTATATATATATATATATATATATATATATACTTTTTTATGGTAAATATATTCGCGTGAAAGCGACCCCAAGAAATGCGCGTGTCATAAATACGGGTAGAGGCTTTTATATTTTCCGAGCAAACTTGTTTCTGTCAAGATTAGGCGATTTTCGTTTCACTTTTCCTTTTTTTTCACTTCAAGTAATAATAAAGCACACTTTAAAGTGCTCTAATTTTTTCCTTTATGTATTTTCACTGTCGAAAAAATATGTATAATTAAGTCGTTACAATTTGATTAGCTGTCGCTTAAAAGCGGTGCGATTTTTTTAAATATTATTTTTATTATTTTTTTAAGCGAATTTAATAATATTTTAATAGCGTTGTATGAAATTTGACGTAATGAATGTTTAATGCGTTCGCTTCGATATTAATCCGTATATTAAATAAGATTAGTCGTAGGTTTTTCGGTCGAAATTAATATACGAGGTCGATTTAGATTGAGTTTATTTTATTTGTAATAAATAAATACGATCGCAATCTAATCGTTTACATATGGATTTAGACGTAAATTAGGCGCTATTTTTATAGATTTTTCGTATTATCGATAATAACGGATTATATAAATATATATTTCATTCCTATTAAATGTGAAATTACGACATAGACTATTAATAATTTATATACGAGATATTTCATACAATATATTAATACTGTTTGAAGTTTATGATATGAATGGGAGTAGTATTTGAAAGATAAAAAAAATATAATTTAAATTATGTAAATTTTCAAAGATTTTTTTCAGTATATAAAATGTGAAATAAAGATATAGAATTGAAATTTAATATTATTTATATATATATAGAAATATTATAAAATAAAATTTGAGATAGATATTTTTTTTTATAATTAATATTACATTATTTATGAATCAAATGTCAAAATGAAAACGCATTTGATTTGGAACAGACGCTCTATAACATATTAAACTCATCAACAATTCACTTTACAATTGCACAAATAGACATCTGTGAATAATACAACATATTTGAATCATTAACATCGACCATTGACATTAGTAAAATATTCATTATCGTTCATATTAGTTACGAAAACGACGTTATATCACGTGAAAACGTTACGCGAGTCAAAAGCGAGAATATACGCGAAAAAACGGCGGTTTTCTTTTGACGCTTCAAAGCGCATCGTCTTCTTTGTCGTCGTCATCATCATCATCATCGCGAACATGATCATGATCATCATCATCAAAGGTAAAAGAGGCTGCCAACTAAGTCACAATGCGTCCCACCGCCCTCATTCCGCCCACTGTCGAGTATTAAAGAATCAAGTAGGCGGCTGTCGCTTTTGTGCCCGAGAGAAGAAGATACGCACTAACAGCCCGTGCACGTCTATTCACTCAAATAGCTGCACGTTAAGGGATGAAAAATATCATTTTTAGGTCTATATATTAAGTATATTATAACGGGGATGTAAGCTTATTAAGAATACTATATTTATGACTTAAAACCCGCTATATATAAAATAAATCATATAACAAATATAGCATTCTCTTAAATACAAAAAAAAACTCATATAATATTTACATTAAAATATTCATTTTTTAATATATATATATATACTATATTTTTCTGAAGTATAGCAGATTGCCATCCTTTTCATCTATATTTTCAAGCTATCATAATAATTCATATATACGATTTTTATATACATTAACATAAAATAATAGTCATACATGCAAATGATAAAATTTATATAAAGTAAATTCAAACGAGCCATCAGAAACATATTATTTCTTAAAAAAATAATTTAATAGTAAATTTAAATCCTTAAGAAGCCCAAAAATATCATTATATTGTGTCATCTGTTACACATATTCAAGAATAAATAAATTTATATTATATATTATTGAAACAGGAACGGAATCCCGTATTGCAGAATACTAATCAAATTTTAGTATATCATTACGGTTGTCATATCAACACGTGAATTAATCAATAATTCCAATGGGCGACATTGCGAATTTCTCATTGTCATATGAAACACGTAAAATCTTCGAAGCAGAAGCGATTTTAATTCATTTCCAGACTCAAACGATAAATATAAGCAATAAACGGCGCCAATTTCGTCGCTGAATCGATTTAAATTGAATACATCATTTCATTACCATATTCATATAAGTATAAATACACACACACACACACACACACACATATATATATATATATATATATATATATATATATATATATATATATATATATTTAAAAGTGTGAAACATGGATATATATATATATATATATATATATATATATATATATATAAATTCACAATGCATTTCTGCATATAAATTATATTGCAAATTTAATAATCGTAATTCGAAACGCGTACATCGAATGTCTTTATCGTGCGAATGTTTCGTTTAATGCGTTTTCGAAAAAAAAATCCTTATCGATCTACGTAACGTTTATAATTATTGATGACTGCTTGCTGATTGTGATTTAAATATTTACGGTGTCAAATTATGATATAATGAAATAGTAATTTATCTATTTTAAACCGGTGGCGTGACAGTATATTCAGAACTGACTCGTCTCGATAACCTCAGAATTCTAAGGTCACCGAGAGAAAACTCGAACCTGACCCGCCGTTAGATATTTAAGGTCATCGCGACAAATCACGTTATTCATAATCCGGGGGTAGCTTTTCACTGTAACATTATTATTATAAATAGGCACATTATTCGCATCATTAAAAATAAATAACATATCGTTCAATTTTGTCATCGCGTGCATTCTAATAAGTCTCGATAATAAACGTACGTATATTGTTTTATTGGTATTTATTTTCACGTCGTATATATTATATATATATATATTTTTATTCTTCATCATTCACATTACCAATAATCATATAACAGCATACAGTGTTAACTACAATAAAAGATGCAATAAATAAAACTTTGTATGCGAAGTTTAGTCAGTGTTTCGTGCCACGTAACTGTAATAAAATTTGATTAATGCGATAATGTTCAACGTATTATTTACGTTGCAACGACGTACTGCATTTTTAATTCGAATCGTCGAGTGCGATTTTACTTTTTCTTTTTTCACCGAAAAAAATAGTAATAATTTTAATTTATTACGTTTACGTTGTACTTGCGACCGGTTTGTTTATTATCTGTACGCAGTTTTAGTCGCGATCGCTGCAAGACTACTATTATTATAGTTCATAAGATAACCTAGTTCAATTTTTAAATATTCTTCTAAATCACATTTACATATAGAATTATATAATATTAATAATAATAATTAATATATAATATTTTTCCAACTATAAAATTCAATTATTAATACTGATTGATAAAAAAAATAATGATTAATAATATTTATATTTTTACAAACAAATCGACTATAAAATATATAATAAAAAAGGTGAATGTTTTATCTTTATATTTGCATTTTAAAAATTTTCAAAAAATATAAAATACATATACATTTAATCAATTTAAATCAAAATTATATATAAAATCACTTAAGTAATCATCGTTGAGTGATCAAAGTTTTCAGACGATATCAAACTTTATACGTAAAAATATATTTACATGTGATTTAATTAATTCATTAGTTGAAAATATCGAGATATTTAAGTTTATATTGCGTAATTAAGTGAAAATCAATATAGATACGCTCAGATCAAAAGTTAACGATTAAATATATTAATAAGGTAATAATAAATCAGTGTTACAAATGTCAAATAAGTAAGAAATATAGCGTAATCAATTTCTAACTGTAATATAAAATAACAGTTGATAGTTGATTTTCATATTAAATTCAATGAAATTAAGATAATTTAATTAATATATTCATAAAAAAGAGATAATATGTTATAAAAATATTTAAGTTGAGGTGTATAAAAATATTTTAAATTATATATCGAAAAACTTGTTCATATTAGAGTAAAGATATTCTTGTATAATAAAGTATTCGCATTTAATACATGTAACTTCAAGACTCCATATTAAAAGGCTTAAAATATGTTTCGCATTTGTTTTTGCAACGTTTTACGCACTTTGCATATACTTATGAAATTTTATAATAGAACACTTAAATGCATTAAAATATTATACTTGTTGAGATTTAGCGAATACATGTAAATTTAAACGTAAACATTTTCCTTTCTTTATAGCGAAACTTCTGAAAGAAAAACACGCAGAAGATCAAACTTTCACGACGAGATTTTTTTTTTTTTTTTTTGATTGTGAAACACTTTTATTAAACATAACAATTTATAGTTAAAAATATTATGGATTTTTCTCTATTTTATACTCAGTTACAACTAAAAATTATTTATAAAATAAATGTCTTATTAGATTTTTTTTATAATAATAAAATTGAAAATAAGAAGGTGGCTTATGCGATTTGTAATATATTTATTTGAAAATTTTAATATTCATGTTTTCTCTAATATAATTTTTTTACCTGTGTGTCATAATTTATTAATTATTTAAAATTTTATATTAGGATAAGTAAAGAAATTAGAAGTATATTGAAAAATATTTTCGCAGTAACTTTCTACTGGATAATTTCATCGTTGTTTTAAATATATTGGATGAAGAAAATTGTAATAATATTTTTTTTTAAATACTATATCCGTATAATTCAGATATAAAAACCGGAAGCATCTTGTAAAGGAACGATTTTATCTCGTGCAAAGGTAAAAAGTGGCTGAAAAGACGAAGGAATATGACACCGCCGCTGAAGGAAAAACAGAGAGAAAAAGAGAGACGAAGGTACGAGGAAGAAAAAAAAAGATCTTCATAGACATAGTATAGTATATAAACGACAGTATGAAAGGAGACGACTTTGAGGACGAGATCACAGGGTCCTGTTTGCGATGTTAATATCGCAGAAAGTCATCAACAAACAGTCGCACATACCGACACCGATGAAGACAAAGTGCCGCCGAGATAGTGTTTGCTCAATGTCATTAGAGGACCCCAAATGGTCCTCATCCCTTTTCTATTCGGCGGATCCCTTTCAGTCCGTTCGTCTTCCACTACGCGATAATGTTTCCCGAGTTTGTCTTTCACTACCGGCGTGTGTTCGCATTTCGGTGTCCCGTTATACGACGAATGGCAAAATGACGATATCATATCATCCGGCAAGCAACAAAGTCTGAACTGTGCCCGAAATCATTGTTTTCGATATTCACTTTTAATATCGTGTCTTGTCGGTGACAGTTAAATTAACAATATGACTCACTTTGAATATTATATTATATTAATATATAATATAAACTTTGATGAAACTATTCTCTATAGTTGAAACGGTGAAATGACATATAATTTATGAACGCCACAATATATAAATTATAATATATTCGATTTAAAAGGTTTCAATTTAAATTTTTGCAGCAAATACATGAAATTGAAACGTCAAAGCGTTTAGAATCAAAATCAAATCCCCGCTGTTTAATATTATGCTTCAAAGTTCAACTGGAAACGCGAACAAATAAACAAACAAAGTTTCATAATTGCACATCGTACAATTTCGAAATTGTTCATTCGTGTAGACATTTGGACGCATACAGAGTGGTTCTGAAAAAAAAAACATGTATATTCACATACCAAAAAAAGCAATATTTAATATTTGATAAGATTAAAGTTAACAGCGTAATTTATAAGGAGTATTCTATTATTAAATTTTTAATTTCTTATATAATTATTAGTTATATTGTCAAAAATATAAATTAAGAATCACAAGTTTTGACTGCCTTTAAAATTTCGATAGTTTATTTATTTTATGTAGTTTATTTTATTGGTTTAGAAATCATTAATGAAGTCTATGATTCAATATTCAGTAATGTTTAAATTAAAAATGATAATATCTGAGGTGTTTTGTTAAAGTTGAATTTGAGGTCTGTTATCTATATAATATATTGAATATTTGAACTTCAGTAGAATGATATTCTCATAAAAATGAACTTTTCCTTTATATAGTTTCATAAACGTAACATTTTTTTTATGAAATTAAGTTATCTAAATATCACATTTTAAACATAAATCTACAAGTATATTGATATAATATAATTTTATTTAATAAATCGACGCACTTCATTAGAAACGTCGCACACTATAAATAGACGAATTATTTCAAAAAAACCAAATTGGACACATTTTTTTCTGAATCACCGTATACTTTATATATATATATATATATAATATACTGTATATACACATAAATATAAATATAAACGGGTATGATTGAATAGAAAATTCGATCGTAATTCGGCGCGCGTTCAACTTTGTTTAAATAACGCGCGCATTTGCGATTTGTATGCGTCGAACGCTCGCCGTACGCCGAATCGAACGTTTCGATTTTTTATTTTTATTTTAAATTTATTTGTTTTTTTCATATTCTGTTTCTTTTATTATTATTATTATTATTATTAACTTTATCTTCTTTCTACTATTCTATCGTTCTATCTTTTTATTTTCTTTTTTACGTTTCTCGTCGTCTTGTATGTAAATTGCGCGATCAAATTATATATTCCGATGGAGTGATTCACGCTTTTTGGGCTTTACAGGAATGCGGAATTTTTGAATTGTTTCGCAATGCATGCCAGTAACATGTAATGATTCGATAATCGTGTTCCAGTGTTGTATTTTTATCATTATATATAATTTATATACATTTTTTTAAAATTTAAATTAAGATATCTATGACTCTTTTTTTTGGTTGAGTTAACTCTATTATAACGAACGAGTTGAGTAGGTCACGAATGTTCAAATTTGTAATATCGCTTATATTTTAAATAATCGGTTTATATTATATTGTCAAATGGAAATACGATAAAATATAAAGCGATGATATAATAATAAATCCGTTTAATTTAAATACAATTTTCCTAATCGTTTACGGAATTCTGTCGAAACTTTCGTTGTGTCATCAGTGATTTCATGAACAGATTTTACTTATATTTTTATATAAATATATAAAATTATTTTGAAATATAATATCAAGATAAATAATATAAATTTTGATTTTATATGTCGATTGATAGAAAATGTGTATTTTATTTATTATAAATCAAAAAATATTTTTTTATACAATATTCAAAATAGCTGGAATGTAAATAATAAAAACGGAATTTATATTTATATACCGTATATTTATAGCGATCAGCGTATAAAGTTGTATCCGTATTTATTGTCCCATGAAACCCTTAATTAATCCCTTCATTGCATGGTTTATGCATTTTTAACCACGTTTCATACGCTGAGTTTAATCCGATTTTGCAATATGGCGATAGCGCATCGTAAATCTGAAAAAAAATATATATATTTCTGATTTACGAGCTAGCTTTTTGTGCTGAAACGATTATTTGTTGTTTTTCATGTAATAGATTAATTAATAATACATATTTCGATTTTAAAAAAAAACATATTTAAAATTATTATAGCATAGTAAAGCCAATTTGATCTAGTGAAATGTATAAATCAGTATTTGGTATCATTAAAAAGAGGTTTTAGTTTTTTTCTATGTTAAAAATAAATTAAGAAAATATTGTCCAATTCCACCGGAACAAAACTGAAACGGAACCGGAAGCGAAATTAGCATACTTCAAGCTCTCGTAGAGAAATGATACGTCGTCGTCCGGAATTATTGACCGTTTGCGAAGTTCGTCGTTTCGCCGTCGTAGACCAATTAGTGCGCGACTTCTGACCGCAAAGTTGCGGAATAATTGGGTTAACCGAATTTGCCCGAGCGGTCCACTTTCCACTCCTCCCGAGGCAATGATACTTTTCAACCGCACCCTTCGCCCTCCTCCCCACTTCGTCCCGTTACAGATGGATGGCGACGTGTACTCACTTGTTTGAAAGTTGAGAGTATTTGCATTCGAAACTAGAGTCGTCGAAGTTCGATCGGCGACCGTTTAACCGAGTGTCTGTGTCGAGCTTTCGAGGAGCTTTTAAGGAATCCCGAATTCCGGTCGCCACATCTTGAACTTTGAATTGGCATAATCGCATACCGACTAAGAAAATGAACCAAAATAGTTTTACACTATACCATATACAAGATGTACAATATATACTACGTTTTTTTTTAATGTTTTTAATTAATAATAAAAGCTTTTTTATAAATAAATTTTGTACTTTGTTATTAAAACCTTTTGAGAATGATTAATATGAAATGCATATTTGAATTTAAAATTTCTATTAACAGAAATCTACTTTTTTATACATAAATATTTATTTTATTCATAAAAATATTTTAGAATCGTCAATCAAATTTTAAAATTCTTCCAAAAAAATATCGATAAAAGCTTATAGTGATTATATTATATTTTTGTAACAAAAAAGTTTCGTATTTCGATGTCAAAAAAAAACCAATGTCATAATAAGTTAGTAGTAAAGATAAATATTAATTATTTATCTTTAACAGCTTTTACGATAACAACTTTAAAGCGTTTTAACAATTTTATATTTAAAATAATGCATTGCATTAGAAAAGGTTTATTATAAAATGTTTATCACTTAATATAAATTTTACTTTAATCTTATGATAATATTGTAATTAATAAATTAAACATAAAAAAAATTAAATTGTCATCGCTATATTCAGTGATTTATTTTATAAAAAAAAGCTCAGGTCACGATTGACAAAATTGATTTCGTATTCTGCTAATGAGTCACGACTAAAACAGTATAAAAATGTTGATTTAATCGACCTAAGGTTGCGGTCACGTTAACTGTGAATTTATGCAAAAGGCTCCGTCGTAAGTGGAACAAAAAAATACAATAAAACAATATCCAATTTTAGACAATTTATTTATATATATAATTATTCTTTTAGTGATATTTTTATAATTTAAGAAGTAATAATATTTCTGTAAAAGTGTATATAAGTAATTATCTGCCGAGTATTAATCGAGTTAAATTACAAAACAGCCTCACACTCCGAATTCGGTGAAATTCGAAACATTAAACAAGAAAGACAAAAAGCGAGAAAGTTCTCAATTTCGTCCGAGACTCGAAATTTCTTTCATCAAAAGTTGAAAACGTTAATTTCTTCGTCATACAAAATATTTTGAATGTCTTTTATCTGGACGTCCCCTTTTCTATTTATGATTGTGGCTCAAAGGATCGAAACCGACGAAACGATTCTAATATTGTTGTTGAAAAGGTTGAAAACTTTATATATATATGTATATATATCGATTTAAAGTATTATCAGTCGAGTGAAAAATGACAATAAAACATTTCAAAGTAATTATATATTTTGTATAATAATATTTTTGATTTTTTTAAATCTTTTTCCGCATGATCGATAATGGATAATAGTATTGTGTATTCTAATGAAAATATGACTGAGTTATTCATGTATATTAAATTGAATTTAGATTTTATTTTATAATTATTTTTTTCAGCAGGTATCTTCGTGAAAGCATTATGCTATAATTTAATGCGTAGATGGTGTATGAAAATTATTTACGGTTTGCTGAAAATATAGTTTCACGCTGTGTTTTCTTATACGCTATGTAGGCTTGAGGGCGTAGCTTTTTTTTTATTCATCGCTTTCGTCCCCCAAAGCCACGAATATATTCTTCTTTAGCGTCCCCCCCCCTTTTTTACCGCTTTTGAGTGCCCAAGGCGTGCCCGAAAGAAAAGTAAAAAAAAAATAAAAAGAAAAAAAGTAACGCGCTTTACAGCTAATTTTCGTCTCTTAATGCGAACGTTATGATATCAGCAGTAGCGCACTTAAAACATAATTTTTAATACGCATTCATAAAATATAATCGGTTAATAATTCAGGTGAACGATATTTAAAGTTGTAAATGTGAAAAAAAATTTTTTTTTTTTTGAGATGAAAATTTTGTTTACTTGTAATATCGCTTTTTATCTGAAATGAGCAATTTGTGAAAAAAAATGATGAAATTTCGATATATAAATGTGAAATTCGATAGCGAAAAAGTTATTATATAATGTACGTAATATTATATAATAATGTTGATAATTTAAAATTATATATAATAAAAAAATCGTTAACAATATTCACTTTAAAAACGGTTAATTAAAAATTTTAAAGTAAAATAGTGGTTTTAAAAATATTATTTACAATATTTTAAATAAAGCATTAAAGTATTTTTGAATTTCAAAATTGATTTAATTAATTGTTTTTATATTTTATATAAATTATATATGAAAATTTAAACGTCTATACATTCAGATCTAAGAATTTTCAATTTATACTTTATGTATTTTTATATTCAAAAAATATAAATCAAATTTGTAATGAGAAAAAAAATTATATTTTAAATTCGTTGTGTTATAGACAAAAATATTTTAATTTTCTTAAATTAAATTTTCAATGTTTATTTGTAATTTGTTATATATTATTTTTTAGAATTAAAATAGTCAAATATATTTAATATATTATATGAAAATTATTATTTTTTTAATAAAAATATTCTTAAGATATTTGTTATATTTTTGTATTGAATTTATATTATTTATTATTAATTTGTATTATTTTATTTAAAAATATCGATATTGAAATGGCAAAAATGTCACTCACATATACATTGAAAATAAATTGACATATACAAAAAAAAAAACAAATCAAAAAGTATATCTTCATATATTATTGTGTGTGTGTGTGTGCGTGTTTTTTCGGTCGATTCGTCGACCGGCATGGTGCGCCACTGTGCGGTCAGGGGGTTCCATTTTCCAGGGGCGCTCGCGCGTCAGAGGGCGCTTGATTGCCAATTTATTTACCCTCACCCTTTCGGAGGTCTCACACTTCGCAAACGCGGGAGGTCGTAGAGGACGACTACGAGGAGGACCGACCCCGGGTGCTTTTTCCCATTCCCGCTGTCCGCGGTCGCTTTGTATCGCAATTAAATCTCTAAAGCTGCACAGAGAAAAGGGCTCCTCGAAAACGTCTTGTGAATACGTGCTGAGGGACCGACTCGTCGAAGTAAAAATGCAACAACCACCACCCAACACCACCCTCCCATTTTTCAGACAGTATCCAGCAATAAAACCTTTACATAAATAATGCTAATTTACATTATATATATATATTTATATATATGATAGACTAGAAATTCGAAGGGTTCTCGATAATGTAAAATTTTGATAAAATCTTATCCACTATCAAACTTCGTGTCCGGAATATTTATCAGTTGTAGAATTTAAATTTCAAAATGGCGCCATTTTTTTATTTTATTAATATACGATATAGGAATATTTGAAGTTATAAAATGACAACAATAAGAGCGAACAAAAGCTATAGAAGGGAGCACTTAAAAGTGACCCGCATCTATTGTACTCTCTGTGGTAACAATGGAGAGTCATAACAATTGCATTTGACTCAAAACACATTCGTAAATATGAAAGGCATATATTTACGATGTTAAATCGAAATGTAAAAAAAAAAGAAAGAAAATAAACGTATATTAAAAATTCATCGGTTTATAGTTGAAATGATAAAAATAAAGTTTGGAATTCTATATGGTAAATTAAATTTAACTTTATAATAGATATATTTTTCAAAGTTTTAATGTGCGATATAAAAAGATGAATTCAATGTATCAAAAGTTGACGCTGAGATTCTGAGAGTTGAATTTTTATACATAAAAGGTTATTCGAAATATTTATATCCTAAAAATCAAATCGTGTATAACATACTGAAAATTCAATACACTATTTTCAAATGTGATCAAATATTTTATTTGTAGCAAAAAAAAAAAATCAAGACATTTCCGATATTTTATTCTATGTCAGTAATATTTATGCTATATGGGTCGACGTTAGAACATTCTACGATCACTTTATTCAGCATATTCGAGAGTTTTCACTTATTTCGCTCGGCGAAAGAGTCGTATATCGATGCCAAATGGTGAATTTTGCGAATTTGCATTCGTTTTTAAAAAAAAAAAAAAACGTCGCACTTTATAAAGGCGACAGACGCACGAAAAGTCGCTCCGTTTTAAACGAGTAACGTCGACAGATTTATGCACATCTGGAGACGCTTTTAAGACGTTAACAGAATATTAAGACACTTAAGCGTACTTTTTTTTTTTACCGTTCGCTAAATATAATAAATTATATGGCGTCGTAAAATTTGTGCGAAATAATAATATGGATAAAAAACACGTAAAAGTGAAGAAAAAAATAGAGAAGTGTATGTATATATGGGAAATAAATTAGCGTTGCCGCGTATGGGATATTTATATATAGGGGGTGGTTCGTAAGAGACGTCATGTTGTAGGCATTCGGTAACTACCCTTAGAGCTTCGGTATGGGGTTGTAGTTGAAGATGTATGTGAGAGACAATCGCCGTTGGAGAGTAATTGGCCCTCGAGGCTCCGCCATACGAGCTTCAAACGAACGCTTTGAAGTTATACTCGTATTTGAAACACGGAAGATCCATTTATTTTCATCATAAAAATCATCACGAAATTATGAATATTAATAATTAACGTATTTTTTATTCGATTTAAATTCAATATCAACAATAAATAATGTTTATCATATATTATATAATATATAATAAAAAAAAATGTTAGCGCCGGTGCAAGGTTCAAATTCAACATTATTTTCATAAATTAATCTTGAATGATTTTTACAATTCAAACTATCAGATTTTTGCCATGTCGAAGTTTAACTAATTACTATATGATTTCATGCAAAATATTTCAGCATTTACGATCCAATTTTGCTACGATTTTGACGGCTATTCACGTGATATATTATAATTTTTGCCTATACGACTTTAATGCAACAACACTTTTCGTCACAATTTTATTATATTAATAATATTTTTAAACTGATTTTTTATACTTTTAAATTAATTTCGACAAAATCTGATATATTTATACCAAAAAATATTAAATTAAATTTTTATATAATATTTATTAAATAGTATATAAAAAAAACGTGCGTGCTTCTAATGATCAAATACACACGGTATTTGATCATTAAAATGAAATTTTATATTATATAATCTACATATATTTAAATTTATTTATAACGTAAAAAGTTTAAATATTGAAAAGGTTCACCAGTTGTACCAGCATATTTTCCAATTTGTATCGACGTGTTGCATAATTTAAAAAAATATATGACCGAACATATGTTTTTAGTACAAATGTGAAAAAAAAAGTGAATTTGTGCATTAGTTATAATAAAAATGTCGGTAAATAATGGTGAAATAATTAATATTTCAACACTTTGAGTCTATAACACAACCATTTCAATATCCATATATGTATTTATAACGTGGGAAGAACGACACGTGGTACAAAAACGTGGTACATTTACGGTCGCTTTTCGTCGTAGATATGTAAAAATAAATAAAACATTTAGAAATATATATATATATATATATATATATATATATATATATATATATATATATATATATATATATATATACTTTTCTATTAAATTTTAGTTTTATAAATACTCGTAAAGTTTTGTGATTAATAATTTATATTGTTTAAT
Source organism: Leptonema lineaticorne (assembly GCA_024500535.1). Lineage (NCBI taxonomy): Eukaryota > Metazoa > Arthropoda > Insecta > Trichoptera > Hydropsychidae > Leptonema > Leptonema lineaticorne. The sequence goes on along the minus strand of JANIJI010000059.1, from coordinate 2,614,515 downwards.
ATAAAAAAATGATATATTATTATATACATTCAGAACCGTAGAAAGGCATATATAAAAAGGACATTTGTTAAGGGCGTGAAAATCTGAAGGGCATAAAATTTTTTGTTAAGTCTCTATATATTGATTACATTTTATTATTATTATTTTTTCATATTAATACTGATTAAAATCTAAATAATTATAATTTTTGATGTAATTAAAAAAGTACTATAATTTTAGATCAATATCTTTCAACTCTTCCAAAGCTTAATTTTCAATATTGGTATTTTTATTTAAATTTAAATCTATTTCAATCTGAAGTTATATATATTATTCTAGTTATGTCTATAAATATTATTATAAAAATTTTATTAATAATTTTAGATCAATATATATTTCAAATATTATAAATACATATAGGTCAAAATTACATCGGTTAAAAAAAAGCGATTCGTGTTATATTTTAAGCACAAATAAAAACCTCTAATATAAATTAGTGAACACGATCCGCTACCAAATTAAACACAGACAAGTGTCAAAGGAGCCAAATCCAAGATAAGAAGAAGTTGTCGTCGTCTTCGGGGGCGGACAAGACAAACTGTTGGGCGTTTCTGAGACCGCTCTACGACATATCACATACTATCACTTGTACCCTGTTAACTTTCCACAATTGGTACACCGCATACATATTATATATATATATATATATATATATATATATATATATATATATATATATATATACTTGTAGTAGAGACTAAGACTAGACAACCGTTTCTTGTACGAAACATAATCGATTATGTGGCCGTTTTGTTGTAAGTATCTCATTATTTTAATACTTTATCGTCGTATTTCGTTATCTATTTTAATTAACTACATAGTTAAAAAATAAATTATATTATTATTATTATATAAAATTGATTTTTTTTGTATTTGAAATTTAATTAAACTGTAATGAGATAATAAACAAAAATTCATGTAAATACCGATCGTAATATATTTTAATGCGCATGCAAAGTATTTAAAATTTAATTTTATTATTAAAAAAATAAATACACGTATTTTAAACAATATAAAAAATGTAAGAAGATCAGAGATGAAATATTTCAGAATTCAATCTAATCGTGTTTTGCGAAAAAATATATTATAACATTGCTGAAAAACACAGGTTTCATATTTTGGTTAATCTTCTTTAAAAATTAACTTATATTTTTCATTTTTTTTTTTTTTGTGTTTTAGGGGAATATTTTTTCTTAATCCACGTAAATCTACTTGAAAATCATTTCAAATTCAGAACGATTATTTGCGATGGTAAAATTTGATAAATACAAAATATGATTTAAAAAAAAAACACGTATTTTAAGAAACATGAAGATTTTTTTCCGTTACAAATCGAAATCGCATCGATTGCGCGACACCAAAAACACAAAAATTAAATAAATAAATAAATAAAAAAAGCGCGCGATTTTTTTTTAAATATCGAATCGTAATAAATTTTATAAAGACGCGAACAAAAAAAAAATTATTCGAAAGCGTTAAAACAAATCGGCGATAAATTAATCGTTTACGAGCAGGGACGACCGTCGCCCGTAAAGAAACTCGCAGACCAGTTTCGCTCGGGATTATTTTATTGTAAAAATTATATTATATTATATTATATTTTCACGTAAATATAATAGTGAATAAATTTACATAAATTCGCGTATTATTTACGACGCTGCCAATACAACTTTTGCGTAACGACTACGACGCAAATATTACTATATTACTATATCGTATATGTACTCGTCGATTATTATTAATTTTATTATGAAAAAAAATCACTTCGAATATAATAGTAAAAATAAAAATAATAATAATAGAATTTACAAGTGGAAGATATGTTAATTTTGATTATTTTAAAGATTGTAATAGCATGACTTGTACAAATATATATAATATAAACCGAAAGCATTTGGTAGTACAAGAAGGCGTCTCTTGTTAAAATAATAATGTTATTATTATATTGAATTCGTGTATTTTTTTTTCAATATTTAAATAAAACTATAATAATTAATTATTATTGTTTTTTTTTCATCCACGATTTATCGGTTTTATATCGTATTTTAATTAAAACGACATTATTAATTGAACTATGATCAGAGGTCGAGTCCATATTTCATGTTTAATCATTATAAATAAATTTTAATTGTGTTTAAAAATATAGTATATTGATATCGAAAGTTGTCCAGTTGTAGTATAATTTATTATTTATATATTAAATGACATTGTTTATTTTTACTAAAAATATTTTTTAATTTTAATTATGAGATAGTAATTGATATAATAAATCATTATTGAATATTATATTTAAATACAAATCTGTACAAATTGTTATTGATGAATATATAACATGACACACAAATAAGATTAAATTGTAAATTTTATATATCAAATAGTATGTGGTTTAGTTTTAGATTAGATTATATTAGAATATAATTTGTGTACAAATCTTCGTATTGTTTTATTGAAATTCCTTCGTGATAATTTATTCGATCGTTTGTGGTAAATTTTAACGGTATTCGATATATTTATAATGCGAAATTTACATACAAAATACACGCTAGATAGATAGAATTGCGGTGTACAATGTGAAGCATAAATTTAATAAAGATAACTATCCTCATATATATATATATATATATACATATAAAAAAATAGATTTAACTAGACATTACTAAACGCCACAAATCATCATAATTTACCATTAAAAGCGTACGCAGAGTTTCAGCAAACGCACGAATATTTTGTAAACTCATTGTATATATAAAAGAAGACGAATCGTTTAGTTCGCTTCATAACGAGAATATATTATTTAAATATATAAAGCATATAATATCGTGAATATATTATAAAATAAGACGGCACAGGGCTTATTGTGTCTCGTAGTCGAGTCGTTCGCCTTTTTGACAAATTGTGCCTTCTTTTCTTCGTGTGAGTGTGTGTGTGTGTGTGTGTGTTTTTTTTTTATTTTTATAAAACGCATGTCGAAACTCTGTACAACATTTATTACTATATAGAGTTGTCGAAAAACACGAGTCGACATTAGTCTGGTTTTTAGTAGTCGAGATCTTTTGTATGCATATTTATTTAAATCGAATCCCACGCCTAACGAATATCTGAAATGTCACTTTTTATTATTATTATTATTATTTAATTTTCGGTTCATTTACACGAACATAATCGAACGATTCACGTGCATAAATAAAAATGAAAATTATAATTTTTCTTTTCGATTTATTGTCAGAAATTTGATTGTTTTTATTGTTGTTGTGTTGTAAAACGGGAATATTCGATTGCGATTGCGAAATTTTATACGAAATAATGTTTTATTGTTATATAATATAATAAATGACGGCGCAATTTATTGCGAAACGTTCGCATTTATCGGGTTAAAAGTAAATCGAGACCGTTAATGGGTCAAAATGACATAATGGTTTATTTATTTACGATTTGTCAGCATATATATTTAAATTGTCAACAGTTTAAATTAAATAATTATTTTTTATATAAAATTATTTATAAAATCACTGTTTACTGTAAATAAGAAAAAAAATTGATATAAAAATTTATAAATAAAATAAAACTTAACATAATGTATGACTAAAATTTAAAATTCTCAGTATATTTTTCGGATATTATAATCACCATCATTATATGAATTGATATAAGATAAAGATTTTAGTAATAATGAATACCGAAAAAAATATTCAATATACGCGCGATATCATCAAATTTTCGAACGTATCTTGATACAAACAATGTTCGTATTATAAATTTACTAATTAAAATATCACTTATATCTCGCACACTCTGATCGTTTTGTTTGTTATAAAATCAAAGTCGATTTTCTTTGTAACGAGAAAATTACGCAAACACCACACAATAATAAAGGGCAATAAATATATTTGTGCATATTGTTTTTTCTCATTTCAAGTTTATTGTTGGTGTTTTGTTTGAATAGCTTTAGAAAGTTTCCGTAATTATCTGTGTCGATATGTTACAAACTTTAAGGTTATAAATTAGCCCAGTGTTTCTCAACGTGTGACACGCGATAAATTCGTGTAGAATATTTTCTTTTTAAATTGCGCCCACGTGTGAATTTATTAAATGTCACCTTTTATAAAAAAAAATAATAATTTCGTAAGATCAATAGAAATTCGCTTATATATGCATTTTTATGAATATAAATTACTATACAAATATGTTATCAAAAATACATTTTTAAAATCAATTATAATTCTTCATGTCGAATCAATATTCTTTTAAATATATGTAATGTGTATTTTATTTAAATTTATTATTATGCGTTATTAAATACCATTAAATTAATATAAATAATAGATTTGACGGAAGTAAAGACGAATTGAAATTCTGCACATCGTCGACGATGTGTTAAGCAAAATTGAACAATTGAAACTCTTGTCGATTTTTATACAAAATAAAACACGATGAGAATTATTTATGATTATGATTCATGCGATAATATAAATAAAATTATATGCGAATAAAAAATATTTTATAATAATTATATACATAAAAGTATTGCGTGGTGTAAAATAGTAATATAATACGAGATGTGATCATTTGGATAAAGTTGGCTCGTAAAAATCATTGGATATAAAGTCATATTTTATAAATATTTTTTGACAGTTTATTTGAATATATTTATAATATATATAATATGGAAAATTTTTATTACTCTTCATTCGTACGATTGGAATGTAGATGGAACACATTACATTAAATTAACCCGTTTACGACGGGTTAATTTAATGTAACCTGTATTAATTGGACCCATTTAACAACTTGTTTTACTTTAAATATTTTATAAATTTATTGAATATGATATATGTTAAATATAAAAATATTTTAAATTATAAAAAAAATGAATTATACATAGTGTAATAATTGAATATAGAGTTAACGAATTAAAAAAATAATAACTATATATTTTATAATGGCAGTGAAAGGGTTAGAATCGAAAATACAAGTATTGCACAATTGCTTATTGTAGAAAAATGAATGGTGTGAATGCTGCTTTACACTGTTAAACATAAATGTCAACACTTTGCGCGATAGAAATCTTAATGGTAAATTCCGCGCAATTAATTGGTTGAATAAATTCCGTGTCGCTTAACGAAGTTTATCGCAAATTTGCCCAGAAACAATATTAAAAACAATAGTTTTGATTTACGTCGTCGACGATAAGATATTCGTTTTTTTTTCTACGACGTAGCTTTTAAGTTTTCGCAGAGTAAGAAAAAAAAAGAAAGAAAAAGCTCGTTGAAATTCATAAAACCGAAAAATTTCGTCGAAATTATGCGCAAAGTCGTTCTCGACCGTTTTAACTTTATTGAAGATCTTTTTCCTGTGAATATAATGAAAAAAAAAATGTAAGAAATAATTAAGTCGTTCGCGATTTTATCCGCTAATAATAATAAAGGAGATGAAAAATAAAAGAAAACGGAATTTAATACGAAAAGACGTTTAATTCGTTTTACGCGAATATTTGCATGCGTATTGAGTGGGCTATAAAATATATACGATTTAATTTTTTAATGATGATATAATTAATAAACGAGAACGTTAATGTTTAATAAAAACATTTTTAAATTACGATATTTTAATAACTCGTTAAAGTTTTAAGCAATTAATTAAACGGCAAAGTTGTGGCTGATGATGAAGAAAGATTTTCATATTTAATTATATATAATATTCTTCAAAATATGACTTATTATAATTATGAGATACTAGAAATAATATTCAAAGGTTTTTTTTTAATTGTAAAATGAGAATTAATTATATCTAATATTTCAGTTATTTTTCTGTCAAAAGTTTATTGTTTAGTCAAAATACAAATTGTCGTTTCATTCACATATTCCAATTATAATTTAGAAGTTTTTGTAATTTCGATTGACGATCATATATTTTAATAATATAAATAAATATATATATATATATATATATATATATATATATATATATATAAATTTAATACAATATAAAATATTTTCTGAATTAGCATTAAAAATAAATAAAATAGCAAAAACTTTGAAAAGCATCCATATAAACTAACATGAAACAGAATAAACCTTTATATACCGTATATTTAAAAGCATAAAAACGGTTTAAAATCTCAATTTGTATATATATATTTATATATATTTAGCGGTTCTAAAGATATAATAGTTATGGCGATATCGTCGTTAGTATTTCGAATCTGTTTTTTCCGACCCGCCCAATATACGTATCGCGGCAATAGCGTAAATTGTGGCATATCTTTCAGTATCTTCTTTCAAAGAAAGACAAACGAGAAGCAATTTCAGGCATTGTCGTCGACGTTATTAAATGTTACAGCTGAAACTGGAAAGTACACGTCTCAACAAATGCGTAAATGATCTTATAAATTGCCATAAGATAAGGAAATTGCGCTTCGATATTTCGCTAAAAATACAAAACGCTCTCTATACAATATAAACTTAATATAAATTTGCCGTCACATTTATATTTATATAATAATATTAAATTTATATTATTATACTGCATTATTGCTTCGTTATATTTTCGAACATATTCACCATTTTTATTTACGATATTATCGATCAACATAAGATTCATCACATTCTAAAAATATTATTCATTTAAATTTTTTCATATATGCAAATATCAACACATTTCATGAATATATATTTAATTATATATATTATTTAAATTGTTTTTTTTTCAACATTTCCCAATGGACCTTTTCCAAAATTCCATCAACCTTCAAGGGTTATAAACGAATCCTATTTCAAATTTCCACATTTGTTTTACTCTATAACTCATTATCATTTAATTGCATCTCCAAAATAATTATTTTCATTTTATATTTCAATAATGAAATATGTTTTTTTTTATAAAGTATATATAATATACAATGTGAATGCGAGTTTATAAATTTTGATTGAATATGGCATCAAAATTAATTGATTCGTTATATATAACAATTATAATGATCGATCAATTTAATAATTGTCTTAAATTTTTAAAATAATACTATAATATTTTCTAATTATTTATTACTCGAATTTTATATTCTTATATAGATTAAACACTGTGATCGAAAAGTAAGGTGAATTTGTTTATAAAATGTAACGCTTTTTTCAGTTCTCAAAACAGTCGGAATAGTCTATTTCCTATATAGCCTTCAAGACCTTCTTCGATTCGGTTTTTATCTCTTCAATTGTATCAAAACGGCGTCCCAAATCAGGCGAATACGGTGGTTGCGAAACGATATGAGTCAAGTTTTTGACAAAAAAGTCGCGAAGAACCAATACAGTATGACAAACAGACGCTTGGCAAATGTTATAGACAGTCCTACCAACCTAAGAAAAAAATACAATTTATCTGCCTTCCTAATGCCCGGGAGTTTTAAATGACAATTTCACCTTACTTTGTGATCACAGTAGTAAAACATATTAATTCACATCAAAATTAAATCTAAAAAAAATCGATATATATATATATATATATATATATATATATATATATATATATATATGTGTGTGTGTGTGTGTGTGTATATATAAAGTGACAAATAAATATTAAAAGGCAGTATAGTATGTTAATTGTGAAATTTGAACCTTGTCTGAAATCGAAGTCTTGTCTCACTTAAATAGAAGTACAAACGTGAACGTGCCGTTAATTATACGAGACGAGATGATATCTTCTCACGTTTTCGGTTGAATTATACAGGGGAGAAAAAATAGTCACTGGACCCCTGATCCCCGAATAAACAAATAAACACACACACACACACACACATATATATATATATATATATATATATATATATATATATATAAGTTTACACGTTGCGCTATATCAAGATTAATCTCCTGTTGTTTTGACGGGTCGTATTTTATTGTGTATCCTGTAAAATATGTATTTTACAACTTTAGAATATTAAAAAGGATGAATATATGTAATTTTATCCGACTGTGAATCTAATAAAAAATTTAGATTTGATTAAATATAATTTCATTGATAATATTTGAAAATTATAGTTAGTTTAAATATATATATATATATATATATATATATATATATATATATATATATTTAATTTACGTTTTCTCGATATATTTCTGTATATAGATTATATTTAGAATATTATAAAATTGATATAATATAATAGTTTGTAATTTTAATATTAATCAAAATGTAATATTATCTTAGAAAACATAGAATATCGGGGATTGTTATGAATAAGTGCTTAGTTTCAAATATGTAAATCGTTGTTTATATTTATTTAATTTATTTTCGAGCGTAAATTTCGTTCGCCATTTAAATAAAATATAATAAAAGTAAAGTTAAACTCGTTCGAAATACATTATGAATACATAAATAATATTATTATTATGTATCCATGTTTATTTTGCTCTTATGCAAAATGGTCATCTAACAGGAAAAGGAGAATATAAATTTAATTTACAAACACGCGTTTTTTTTTATTTTATTTTTGCATTGGAATGAAACGTATTCATTATTTTATTGCATTTTATTTTTACATATGTTCAATGTGTTAATATTTATTACGATGATTTGTAAAGGGTGCGTCTTGGGAAGAAACTAGGTGTGTCACGGATTATATATAAAAAAAAAAATTAACCGTTACGATTAAAAGTGTAAATAGTTGATTTTTTAAATTGACTATTAATATTTTTTTTAATCATATAATTGTAATTGAATATTGAATACGAAATAAAGCGTTGGATATTTATTTCAGAGAAAAGATTAAATTTCACCTGAACATTTATCATTCGTAAAAATTTCTCAATTTGGAATGCAAAGCGAATATAAGCTCCGGTCCACCTTGCACTTCTTCATATCTTTTTATTTATGCATTTTTATTTTTTATATAAGTATATATTTTTTCGCCATGAACCCAGAGGTGATTTTTTTACGACGAGATCGGTGCCTCGATATCGACAAACGGCTACAGAAGCCGCATCCAGACGACAAAATGCATTTTATTTTGTTTTATTTTTTTTTTTGAGTTCGGTGACGCTGTTAAAACATTGACAAGAGGCGGAGAAGATTCAAGATGACCGAGAAGACATGGAAAAGGTTCCACTGGTAAATGCACCACGAGTTCAGGTAACATGACCTGGTAGGGTTCGAATTTACCACGCCGATGTGGAAATTTATGCACGATGAGAAAAAAAAAAGCGTCGTTACTTTTCGGTCACGTTCGATCGTCATACTGCACGTTTCAAATGTGCCCTTTTTACATTTTGCAGCGGTTTTCAAAACTAGATTGTCCATATAAATGACAATATTATATAAGTGGCTATACATTAATCTATCATTATTTATAATATAATGCGTAAAAATTGAGTTATAACAATATAAACGTGACCAATTTATAATACTTGGATCGATTACAAATCATAGTATTATTAATATACAATATATAAATGAATATTTATTAGAAAAAATAATTGATATTTATAATTTAATAATACTTCTTGGTCATATTTTCATTTTTGAACTAAAAAAATGCGATTCTTTCATATTGGGTAACCAAAACTTCTGCTGTTAATATCCTTGCTATATATAAAATTATATAAAGGATTAACTTCCTAAAGAAATAATTATAATAACTTTGGTTTTATATAACAGTTGTCACTAATCCACGTATATCCTATAATGCTTTTCCAAAACGATTCCAATCAATTTTACCACTTTTATTTAAGTACAACCCTCAATGGAACCCTCTTAACTTACTTTTATATTACACTAATATGAAAGAAAATAATGCATTTCCAATCATGTCACGTCAATGGAATCGCAGTCAATATCCTATATTAAATATATAATTCTTCTATCAAATCCAAATCACCCGTATGAATAAAATGTATCAGGCTGGATTTACACTGATATATTGAAGAGCTGACTGAACAAATCATTTAACTATATATTAATATTAATGGTGTGAAACGTATTAGCGGAGTAGGAAATTATATTACCAACTGTTACATGAATTAACGTATTTTTTTGTAAGTCGTAAATTAATTCCATGAACTGATTTTATCATCAAATAATGAATTGATGCGACCTTTGAGTGATTTAATGGGTTTTGGTATCGTAATTATGATCTTTATGTCATTCAACTCTTAATATTTTATTTATTAAATAATATAATTTTCATATTAAAATTGTTTCATTCTATTAATTAGATTCATTTTTATATTATTTTTTTTTGACATAAGAATCTTAAATAAAATTTATTATTTATAATTTCCAACACACACACACACACATACACACACATATATTATTTTCAAATTTTCATGATAAATTATCGAGTATATTTTTTTAACACATGAGCTATAAAAATTCATTTTAAAAAATGTTGAAAATATATTCTATAATAATATCGCGTGTAAAGAGAAATTTTCATCGTCGTATATATTTGTCACAGTCGAGTCGAGTTCAAATCCGAGGTTCTCGCATTTATCATAGATAAAATTTTTTTGTAAAGTGAAAAAATAAAACACAACTGAAATTTCGTTCTCGCTTTTTTCTTATTTTCATTAAAAAATTGTGACGAAAATAAAAAAAAACATCAACGACAACATAATAGACGACTCTATGAATAAATAAAATATATTGTGGAAGCTCTGAGATGCGACGGGTTCGAGATAATTTATCACGACGCATTTGGGATACGTCATATAGTATGTATATTTTTTTTTACTGTACGACGTTATCCGACTTTTGTCGGATAAATGACGGAAAAAATCGTTATACCACCCTGATCGAATGTGGCTCTACAGCAAAACAAACACTTGAGAATAAAAGTTAAAGTCATTATATTTAAACAAAGGCCAGACAAGGGAAAGATAATAAATATGTGACAAACAAGTTATCGAGTCTTATAATCAATAAATTTTATTTATATTTTGACCAAATATTTGATAAGATATCTACATAAGTTCAAATATATTTTTACTATTATTTTTAATTTAAGTTTTGAATTGTTATTTTAAATTTTGTATGGTGATTAAACATAGATAATTTTATTGACTATTAATATTTTTTTATCATTTGATTTTTATTTAAAGTTTAAATCAATCGAAACAATATATTTTTTTAAGTAATATTAATAATGTTATTTTCTTTCAACAACATGACATTTTAAGCCTGACAAAATATAAAAAAAAAACAGTTAATCAGGTTCTGATTAAACAGCCAGTTAAGTCATTAAACGTAATTATGGATATTAAAAAAAAATCACATACTTAAAAATTTGACAGGTGAACTGCAGAAGAAAAAAAAGACGAATAGAAATATGACTAACATTTTTCTATATTAAAAAAAAATTGTATGTTAAAATAATTCATAATATGATTAATCTTTCGAAGCGAACCCAATTTGTTATGCAAATCGTTTATTTGGCCTAGCGTCGCATTTATTTATTTATTTCTTTATTATTATTGCCCGAAACGTGTACGATTCATAAAAATTCGTGTAAAAAAAAAATAGAAATCAAACGAGCACAATTATATTTATGGACACTTAATAAATAATCGAAAAAATCTTTTGTTAATAATAATAATCGCCGACGCTCGCGATAAATTATTACGTGCGTATTTTATTTATTTATATATTTATTTATTTATTTTTAGTTCTATCTGCACAAACGAATAGGCGAGGTTATTAATTATACAATTTTTACTATTTTTTTTTCTCATTTAACGACGCTTTATATATATATATATATATATATATATATATATATATATATATATATATACAAGTATTTATTATTTTTTTTTTGTATATATATTATATTAATGTTCGTATATTCGTTTACATATGCGACGCGGTAATCGATACGGGTATCAGACGCGATGTTTAAACTGTGGCGCGCGAAATTATCTTATCGCACGCGAACATCTTCAACTGTAATTTATATATGTACAATTATACGATAAATATGGAACGGTTTCACAGTTAAACTTTTAATTGTCAAATTTGCAACCATTGAACGCAATTAAATTCAGTGGTTCTCAAGCTTTTCGCCCGTATCAATTAATCATCTATTGTCATATCAAAAATTATTTCCTTGATTTAAATTATATATTACACATTTTTTTAAAAATTTATCAATTAATAACTATTATTATTTGCAATGTTTTCTGATAATAATTATTGACACTTTTTAATAAAATCATTAATTTTACGATACACTGAAATGGGTGAAATTATATACGCCATAAATAAAATAATAACTGAAACAGTTGTAATCGAAACAACATGTGGTAATTGATATATTATGAAAATTATTATTACAATATAAAATTCAAACGAACATCGTGAGGTCGAAATTGTAAAATAAGTATTAAAAATGACAACTATGTATAAAAAAATAATAATTTTATTCGTATTGATTTACATATACATCAGTCGACGTAACAGGAATGTGATTCTGATTGTTTAGAAAAATTGCTAATGGGGGGTCAACTGCCTTTAAATGTTTATTCAATGAATCAGTTTGTAACCGAAAAGGAAGCGTTACATTTTACAAATCATTAATCATAATGTATGGATAAGCGTAATGATTTTTTAAGTCGACTCGATGTACTTTGTGTATTATTACACGCGTCCGATAATTCACAAATAATAAATGTACGCGAGAAACAACACACACACACATCATAATTGAATGAACGATGGTATTTTTCCAGTACGAAACCATCATATCAATCAATAATCATAAATAAAATATAAATATTTAAATTTATATCGTATGAAAAAAAAAATAAAAATTTTGAGAATCTGTTATTTTTAGTGTCAAGTTGTAAGATGTATGATATTTTTATAAGTATTTGATAATAAACTGAGAATTAATATAAAGATTTGAGAATCAAAGGTGAAAACTGAAATTGAAACCCGTCAACGACCGAAGAAGAAACGGGATTTTTTTCGAATTAAAATTGGTCATAAATTGTTCTGAAAATATTGAACAAATTATTTATATAAAAAAATAATAATAATTAAAATCGTATCTGAAATATTGTATCATTTTTTTATATATAATATAAATAAACGATTATTAAATTTATTTTAAAACTGTAAATTTTTATAAAAATTGAAAAAAATACATAAAATTTTATATAGAAAAATATTAAAATAAATATAAATTTATATTGAATATATATATATATATATATATATATATATATATATATATATATATATATATATATATATATATATATATTAATTATAAACACATTTTGTTATCAATTATAATATAATAATGACGCCATATTAAATGTGGGTGGCGCTGCGCCATTATCGAGCAGGCGATTTTTGTTGACAATGATGAACGGCGTGGTAATTCACATGGTCGCCTTTCGCGCAACACGTACAATATTTCCGTCGCCCACGCGCCCCCCTTTTTTCATACGTCATCAGAGGGTGCCAAAGCACATAAACTTTGAGAAGTTACTGCCGAGGCGCCCCGTCGATTTTTCGCGCCGCACCACGCTGCGAATCGCCTTCGATTTTTTATTTATATATTTGTTTATTTATTTATTTATTATTTGTTTTTTTTTGTCTTCTTCTTCTTTTATATCTCACTACACGTATTTTTGTCGTGTTCGATCGTCATCATAGTCCGGTTCGATGCAGTGTCAAGGCCGCATTGCGAAATATTCGTTGCGATGCGGCTTTTTTGATATGGATAATCAATTGTCGTTACGACGGGCCGCAGTCACATCAATGTATAATATATTATAAATGAGAAACGTACAAAAAAGGCAACGTGGATACATAAAATAAATCAACTTTGATATTTGAAAATAAGCAGTCGAAAATTAATTTCACGTTTATTTTTTCAATACAAAACAAATATGCACATTTAGGGTTAAAACTAGAAATATATTTATATTAAATTTATTATATAATAAAATTTAAATTAAATTCTTCTGCTTTAAAATTAATAAAATAATACAATCTGACGCATTTCAAAGCGATTAATTTACTATTTTTTATTCCCGTTCCATATTTTTTCGATTTTAATTTTAAACGAAAAAAACATAAACGATATATATATATATATATATATATATATATATATATATATATAAGTTTTGTAAAGAGATATTAAACAGGCGCCGACTCTTGTTGATGAGTTTGAACATTAAAGGGAAAATAATTAATTATGAACAAGAATCGACGAGCCGGGGATGAAAAAGAGAGGAAAAATTGCGTTGAAAAATACAAAAAAAAATATAGAATATATAGCTTGAAATTTTCAGAAAATTTCAAATTTAGAAACGCTCTCAACGTCAATAAATGAAAAATTGATGTTGACAAATTCGTATACTATTAGTTTAAAAATTCTATATAGAGTTAAATTTTAGATTAAAAATTTTTTTTTTGAATAAAATTGAAATTTTATTTATATATTTTAATTTATTGAAAGCGAAAAAATTTATTATGTTAAAAAATATTATATGAAGTGTTTCATAAAGAATGTAAAATCGACTTCGGTATGTAAACGGAGTATCGCATTTTAGTATATTGCGGGCCGGACGTTCGACACCACTGGTAAACAGATATCGTCTTGGGTTATTTTGCATACATATTATGGTGATATTATATAAAAATAAATCTTTCGTTCCTGTTATGGATGGACAAATTGAAATTTCAAAACGAGTCACAGACGTAAAGTGTAACATGATATTGTGTAATAAAATGCAAAATCGATTGCTTAAAATCGCGCACAATTTCTTTTATTTTATTTTATATTATTTTATAATATATACGAATGTATAATAAGCTATATATATATATATATATATATATATATATATATATATATATATATATATATATATATATATATTTCGAGAACGAGGGTCAATTTATAAAAATTATATATTCGATTATTGATTCACATATAAATTTCGACTGTCATACCATTTATAAAATTTAATTTTATAAATTGCCTTAATAGTTTTAAATATATATATATATATATATATATATATATATATATATATATATATATATATATATATGCGTATTAAATATATCTTTGTATGTTTTATTGTAGATACTAAATTCGTTTTTAATATTTTAATCGAAGGTCGGATGTGAAGGTCGGATGTGATAAGCTAAATAAAAATTTATAAATTGTGCAAATTTTATATACCATTTCATATCAAATGATTGCTATCTTTAATTTTCACTTTTACGTCTTCTAATCTTTGGATAAAATTTTTCACTCCTTTTCAACATTTTTTTTTCATCATAATTTTACACCTTTAAGTCCTTTTTTATGAAGACTTTAAGAGAACGTCTTTTTAAGAAGTTGAATCATAAGCTTGGCATTCAACCCTTCTTTATAATCTATGAATCGTTTCTTCTTCACTCCATAGTATCGGGTGTCCAATTCTAATAACAAAATTCAAATCGTAGCATGAAACACCCTATTAAAACTGTTATACTAAATATATACGTAATTTTATTATTATTATTATACGTATTTATGTTTTTTTTTTTTGTACGCAATCTAAAATCAATTATACCGACCGGAGAGAAGAGAAAAAAAAATCTAAGGAAATCGTACCGGTACATTATGACTGGTAATAATCGTTAGAGAATCATTCGAAATAAAACGAAGTGAAAATAATTACGACGACAATAACATAAAGTGAAGGCGTTCACCGCATAAAATCGGAAAAGACATTTTCCCATAAAACGAAACGATCACGTGTTTAAATTGTATGCTCCGTGATAAAAAGTCGATATCTCGTTTATATTGGGTTTTGTTTATTATAATACGTTTCCATTGCCTAAATAATTGTCATCTAGAGATTTTCGAATTTTTATTACTATTATTTTTATTATGGAAAATAAGAAACTTTCACTGTGAATAATTAACGATTTGTTTCGATTGTAAATATCGACGTGAACTTTTCGTTGACATTATTTTAATACATATTTTTACATCTATAAATGAATGATTTATAAATTTTATTTTTTTTATATTTAAATAATTATATTTATTGTATATTGTTTGTATTCGAAATATATAAATTTTTATAATATAAAAATTTGTCTACTAATTTAAAATCGCTTCATTATTTAAGAAAAATCTAAATAAATAAATCAACGTCTCAAAATGAGATTCGATCTTAGAAAAGGTGTTGCATGATAAATTAATTTATTTCTTTGAAATTTTACATTATATTTTATGTTCCATGATTATCGATAAATTTTCTAATAAATAGTTACGACATTTGCTATTTAATAAATACCGTATTATTAAGTTACAAGTAATAATAAATGTGACGAAATTACTTTTGATCGCTTCAACGAATACCGTAATCGATACGAACTTTTATTAACTCATATTTTTAACGATAACAATTCTAGTGATTATAATATAATTTTATAATATCTCAATCGATCGAACACGTTTTAAATATTAACGTGAAAATTGTACGAGTATTTTTCCACTTTTTTTTTTTAAATATATTATTCTTAATTTCTTGTAAATAAAATTTCCACATTATTATTAAAATTGCCAATAAATAAAATTAATCGAAAGACGTCTGCGTTTGGGAAAAAAAACATGAATGATTAATGACTCTCTGCTGGTATGCATGACTCGTATCAAAATTCTTGTAAATGTTTACTCAATATTTTCTCATATATATCATATGTAATCAAGCTGAGATTCGTAGGCCGCATACGGCCCTTTGACTTAATAAATCAATTTTTATAATTTTATAAATAAATTATTTTTCTACAAGCAAATATTCATATATATTTATGTATTTTTAAAATGTCAAACTCTTATTAGATATATTTCTATATATATAATTTTATGATTTTCTATTGAAGTGATACTAATTTATTTATAAAATTCTTTTTTATTATATATACATAATTTCCATATAATTTTTTTCTCATATTTACATTCGTCGCATTTTAAAATTTTAAAATGCGACTCTCACCGATATAATGTTTGACAATCCCTGATTTATATTATACACGTGTATGCTAATTTTTAGTTTTTCTGAAGAATGAAATATTGCCATCTTAAACTGTGATTGAACAAGTGGATTGTTTATTCACGAAAAGTAAATATTAATTAAATTTGTAAAAATTGAAAACGCTTCGTTTCCATTATGAAATATTGATTGTGTTAACCAGTTAACGACGACGTATATATATTTTTTTTACATTTTCCATTAATTTACATTAATTTTATTTTAATTAAACGCTTATATATGTAAATATACAATTAAAAAAATCTCTTTTTATTTGTTTATATATATACATGTATTATTAAATATTGTGATGCAATCGAATTTAATGTAAATAATTTAAATATGCAAAGTTGACTTTAATTAAATATTATGTTATGTAAAATTAAATTTTACATTAGTTTAATTAAAGCAAATATTTGGATCGTGTAATAAAATTAATCGATCAATTATATATTACGTATTTTAGTAATATGATCTTATTTTATTTTATAAAATACGTGTTGATTTATTTAAAATATTATTTATATAATATACAGTCCACATTATTCTCAAAAAGGACTTTACAAATTTTAATATTTAACGTTGGAAAGTGAATTACGATATTTTCTTCTTTTTGTTTAGTTCAAAAGTTTGTAGTTTCTTAACTGCTATATTATGCCGCTTTCATAATTTTGTACAACGTTTGTAATGAGTTTGCGAAACAACAGTTAGGAACCACTGATATGAAAAGTTCAAAATGTGTGTATATATTATATAATGTACATGTGAAAGTACGCATTATTATTAGAGCAACGTTAATTCTCATATATAACGAGATATTTTCAGGTTTACAAGTGTTTTTTTTTTTATATACAACAAATCTCGGAAAAATGTTTATCAATCTTCAGCCATTTTATATCTTTATAGCGTTTGCGGTTTCGCATGAATCATTTGATTACTCATTGTAGCATCCAAAATATCTTATATATTAAACTTCTCGTCTGTCTTTAACTATATGTACAATGCAATTTAACGTTTAATATATATTTTTATGCGATTTTATAAAAGTTACGACCGATCAAACGGCAGATAAGCTTTGCACGCCATGCCGATTTACGAGCATGTTGAAAAATTCTAGGAAGTCCGAAGCGAACCCTCTTTATTAAGTTGAACATACAATGGACAAGGAATAGTCAAATGTAGATGAAAAAAAAAATTGATAAATCATATTTTCTATTATTGAATAACATTTATTGTTTCGCTTCGTGTTTTATTTATTTTTTCATTAAATATATTTTTGGATGTGCATTTTTTTATTACAACTTCAACACGCTGATTTAATATGAAACTACATATATTTTATAAATATTATTATTTTTTATCTTAATATGGACGCAATATAAAATAATAATGCTCAAATTGAAGCTTTTAAATACAAATTGTAACCCGAATAAAATATATTAAAATCACAAATAAATATGATTATATATAAATTTGAATAATTTTTAATGTAAATTAATACAAAAGAAATATATATTTATATAAGAAGTTTTGAATTGAATACCCCTCGTTCTTTATATACGTTTTGGATTTAGTATAATGTATACTATATGGTATGAAAAAGTATTTTATAAAATTGTCGAAATTCTCCAAGGAATTTCTTACCCTTCACAATGCAGCCCACAGTATTACGTATGTTCAAATCTTGTTTTGTGGCCCTCATCTACATTTCGCAAATCGTTTAGAGGACCCTTCCTTTATTTAAATTTTATGAAATGCGGTATATATATATACTAGATATAATCAATGAGACCTGCTAACAGAAAAAAAAATATTGAATCGACATAATAAAAATATATGTAATTGATAAAGAAATTTCAATTAATATAAATGTACGCGCACCTTTATATTATATAACGTCTGCACACTATTGCGTCGTTTATTCTAGGGTTGTTTTATCTGAGATTTTAGAACCCCTGAACATTTTGGACTTTTGTCATACGCCCACGATGCAGCAATTATCTTCTCGCTCTATTTACTTTAGCACTTCCTGGTAAAGTGCGCAGACCTCGAACTGGCACCAGGGGGGGAGGGGGGCATAGAGTATCAAAGGGGGAGGGGTGTAATAATTGATTTCGTTTTCCTTCGATGTTGTCGTCGTCGTCGTACGTCCCCCCCCCCGTCGGAGAAGAATTGCCATTAATTGGTTTTTGATTGAACTGCGGGGTCGTCTTCATTCTTCGGCCGAAACGTTTTTTTTTTGAAAGGAGGAGAGAGACGCGTACTGAATTCGTCTCCGGTCGCGTTGAATTAATTGACGGAAAAAGACTTTTCGTCTGAATGCTTCCGTTAATTCGCGAATTCGTCCAGATCTAGACCTTCCCCCCCCTCCCCCTCTTCAAATCCGGCAGGGGTCCCTTTTATTTTCGTCCCTCGTCCGTCCCCCCGTCGTCGTTTCCTTTTTCAGTTTCTCATGTTGTCCGTATATTTATTTCTGGTCGATCAGCGATTTTTAATGCGAATCTCAAATCAATATCTATTATCGAAAAAAAAAACAATATTTAATTTCATATATATATATATATATTATAATAAATTTATATTTTTATCGATAATTCAAAAAAATAATAGACAATTATATAGAAATTAATCGTTCATATTTATGAACATTATGTAATGTATTTAAATTGCTATATTTTTTTAATCATATGATGACTAATTAATATATTGTTTTTTATAAATAATAAAGATTTTAGAATGCAAATAAACAATCATATTTAGCTACCTAATTTTTATAATACGTTATAAATATTAAAACTCATTTATTTTCCTATTATAATTTAATTTTTATATTATAAATAACGTAATTATAATCAATATATTTATAACAAACTTCACAATAAATTATAGATATTGATATTATAAAAAGAATTTTTCAATGAGTCTGTTCTATGTTAAATTTTCCACAATGAATGAATCAATTTAGAACGCTAGTATCTATTTTTATTTCAATAACAACAAAAAAAAACAAATATTTTATAATAATGTATATATATAATTTGTCTTCATACATTGTATAATATATAGGATAACATTAATTTTTTTTTTCGTAGAATTCTTAAACGTTATCCTTTTGATAGTGTCAATTGCGACTTAAATCGAGTCGTATAAGGAAGCGCACTCGACAATTTATTTTTAATTTGTTTTAATAACAATTTAATACGTCGACAGTCGTAAATAGGAAACGATTCGAGCCTCGTGTAATGCAAATCGCTATCAGCTTGTGCTCAACAAATTGAATGATTGTTCGGTATTATTCGTGTATAGCTTCTATGGCGATTTGATACGATGACGCGTGAGAAACGAGATGAATTTGAATGGGAAACCGGAAAATGAGATTAAAAAAATATTGATATTTATCAAAAAAATATATATAATATAATAGTTTAAATTATTCTATATATAATTATTGAAAAAGAAGCAGATCTGACTGATTTGAATCAATTTTTCTAGAGTACTATATATACTATATATGGTATAATGAAAATAAAATGCCTCGTTTTATATTATGTATAAAAAATGTGGTGAATAGACGTTATATAACGGATATATATGGTAAATATGAAAGATATATATTCACAGTAATTTTATTTATGGTATAGCAGTTTGAAACTTTAGCAGATGTTGCGGAAAAACGAGGAAAAACTATGCGAGTTCGCGTGCATAATTTCCCTCGAAATCTTTGCGTGTATCGCCCGTTACACACAACATCCAATTAAAAACACGTTAAACGTACTTACATTTTTCAGCAATTTGAACTATTTTTCGCTAGTTTTTCGTTTTGTTATTTTTTTTCCTGTTCAACTTTGGTCGAATCGATGAAAATTCAAATGCGGCGTTTTCCGACACGATGGAAACCGTCTGCGAAGGAGCTTAATTGGAAAAAATTAAAACTTGTTGAAAAATTTTGTAGTTTCTTCGGTTACTTTCTGAAAGCGATTCGGTGTACTGATTGAGCAATTTCGTGCAGTTTTCTCGAGGTTTATGAGTGGATTTAATTTTTTTTTTGTTTTGAATATGCTTAAAACTTTTTCCGGTTTTCCGCAGTTTGAAAATATTGTTGAATAACTTTGATATAATGAATTCGCAACGATTTATACGGGCTTTTGTGTGGAACGTTTAATTATAAACGTAAGCGATTAATAGAAATAATTGGTAAAAACATTTTTTTTTTGAATCACCCTATACATATTAACGTACGATCGGCTTTTTTTTAACTCACATAACATTCAAACGGATAATTTTTCGATTCGGATAAATATTTTCAGTTCATCCGTTGGATTGAGCGAGTGGAAATAGTGAGTCGAGATCTTTGCCAGATCGTCGAGCAGTCTAAATATTTACACCCAACAAATCAAACCAACGAGTTTTTAATCACCTGCCACCGGGTGTTTGCAAAGTGAAAAATAATAATAAAAACGAACCCGAGCGTCGCTCGAGAACGAAATGAAATATATTCTCGGATCAAAAAAAAAATCATAACACAATGGCATTTTTCGGAAAAACTCGAAAAACTTTCCAGTGCGCTCGACAACGACAACAACAACAACAACAAAAATGACGACATTCGTTTTTCGAAATATTTTTTTTCGAGTGTGTATTTTTATTTCGCGTGTCTTTTACAATATTTTTCAGGATATATATATATATTTTTCATGCGGCAGACGCATGTCAAATAAAAGTTTGTTTTGTTGTACTGTTTTCATACGAATTGCGTTATATGTACGATCACGTTCGCGAGAGTATGGACGTGTATTTTTTATTATTGTTATTTCAGGAACAAATTTCAGTGCTGAATTTTTCTCCGGGAGCACGTCCAGAGAAATTCCCGGATAAACAAGCGATAGTATATTTACGACATTTTACGGGTTATCTGTACGCGAATTTACGATTTTATTATGTCTTGTTTATTGGAATAATGTTTAAAAAGTCAGATTATACAACGTTACATAATATATATTTTATGATAAATATTTTTTTTAATAAAATCAATATATTATATAATTATAAATATATTTTTAATTTAAAAAATTAAATAATTAAAATATCTATAGATTTAATCAAATAGTTTTCGTATGATATGTTTTATTACTGCTTAAATGTGTCTCAAAATTCACTCTAATTGGCAAATATTTATATTCTTAATAAACTTTATAGATAATATTATATTTTATTTTAAAATATTTGTATAGCGAAGTGATTAAATTCGTTTATCTAAATCGACCTGTTCTCAGGAAGCAAGCGTTCAAATCTACATTGTCGTTGTCTTATATTATTTTAATTAAAACATTAATCAATTACCACTAATTATGACATTGATAATATATATTTTAATTTGAAATTAATCGTCTTTAATAAAGTTCTTTATATAAGCGAAATGATAAAAGATATATTAAAATTCTATAAAATGAAATAATATATATATGAATATTAGGCTATATACCATAGTTACTGATTCGATTCCATATACTATAATATGTGTAAGATAAATTAAGATTTAAATATTAAATTAATATTTTTCGTTGAGGTCAAATTTATTAACGGTTATAAAATTAATATGGAAATGTGATAGACGTCGCACATAATGGAAAAATGAATAATAAAGACGTCAATCAAGTTTCTAATCATACTGTATCGAAGAACGGCGATTAACACGATCGGCTCAAAACAAACAACCGTGAAATATTTAACCGAGTACAACGCGGATTGCGGTTAGTAAACATGTCGTCGAGCGCAAACGACACATCGTACAGTTAAATGACGATGTTAATTGCGAGTATTTTTTTTTTTTTTTTGTTCAGAAAATAGTGTCGACGGTTCAAATCAACCGGCAATAATTGTTGTTTGCTATTTGCGAACCGACGGATTTAATGCGATTAAAAACGCTCCGACGCGCGTCCTCCATACCCCGCTGATAGGTTCGATCGTCCCCCTTAGCGACGATTGAAAAGCGAACTGCAACCCTACGACGATAGAATATATATATATTGAATTTATTTCTACACAAATATTTGAGGAACACTATACAATATAATAGGATTATTTATATTAATATTAAACAAATTAATAAAAAAATAAAGGATGAATATTTGAATATTGCAGGACGGGGGGGGTGGTGGTGAGGGGCTAATTAAAAAAATATAGAACTCGTCGTCGTGCGGCTTGTCAATTTTGTTCGATTTCCGCATAAATTTACATCAATTTACACCGTTCGCGTTTTCTCACCCTCTAGAATCTGTTAAGAGCATTTTTAATCCGTCTCTTTCCAATTTTTTTTTTCGCAATATTTTTATTTCGTCCCCTCGTTTTATATATATATACATATAATATTTATATTATATATACATATATTCTATTTTATTATTATTATTTTTTTTATTTTTCATCGTCGAATCAATTTTTTTTCTCTCCTTTGGTCGTTTTCAAGTCGAAGGCTTCGCCCATGGGAGAAAAGGCGGCTGATAATTACCGGCGAGAAAATTCATTTTCTTCACAGGGGGTGGGCGGAGACTTAAAGTAAACTGAAAATTATATTTCACGGCGTCTGGAAAGGAGAGCGTTTTATTCGATTACATACGTAATAACGACGATGATCATAATAATAATAATAAAAATTTCCAGTCTATTATTCTAGAAGGAATTTTCTTTTTTTTCTCAAAGGGAAAAATCATTGAAGCGTTTAGAAAATCGCGTGATTGCTTCACTTTGTCACTTATTTATCATATATGTACTTTTTATACGCAACCGTTATATAAAATATTGTATATATAAAAAAAGAGAAAATTCTTCTTTCAGAATTCAATTCGATTTTTCCTCTTCATTAAGCAATTTTTTACATTGTCTATGTAATTATATAGAGCAGAAGTTTTCAATCTTTACAAACCACAGTACTTGTGGAGTATTTTAAATGTGATCGTTGTTTGTGAATATTTTTAATATGTATGTTTTCTAAAAATCTCGTTATTTTTTGTAGACAACTAGTATTAGATAAAAGTTAACGGAAAATAAAATTAATATAAAACAATTCATTCGTCTTTTTCCCTTCTTTAACAATATTCTATTTCAACAATGTCAAATTCTGGTAACTATAAACTATATATAAAAATTTATATATATATATATATATATATATATATATATATATATATATTCTAGTTGGTATCATAGTGTAAAAGGTTGGGAACTTCTGATATATAGAATCTTACGATCTTTAAGCACAGTTTAACGCTTTGAAAAATTGTCGATATTTTTATTATCGTTTCTAGGGAAATATAATGTTATTATATATAAAGTTACATATTTCATATATCTTTAAATAATGATTTAAACGACTGAAAATTAATTTTTTAAAAGTAAAATTAAAATAGAATTCATTTCTCACTGTGAGAAATGAATTTAAATGACAATTTGTAAAATATGATTGATATAATTATTTAACAATAAAGACTTTTCGATTGCGATTTACGTGACGTGTCACAAATCGGTCATTAGTCCCGTTTAAAATGTCGTTCGGAAAATTTTCGGAAAATGTTTGATAGACGCGAAAACGTTATACAAAAACGCGTCTATGCGATAATGCGTATTTGATCGGAAAGCGCATCTGTAACGTTTCATCCCTTGTCGCGTCACGAAACAAAACGAAACGAAACAAACAAACAAACAAACAAAAAAGAAAACGGGTACAAAATGAAAATGCGCCTCGACGAAAAACAACGGTCGAATAGAATTTTAATGGTGTATATTTTTTTTTTATGCGACGTTTGAAACGCGAGAATATGTCGACGAAAAAGACGGACGTGATAAAAAGAAGATTAATTTACGACAGGGATATTCAAGTGATTAGAATGATTTTTAGATTAAAAAATATTTTCTAATGCAGTATAATTGAAAATATGCATTTGATATAAGAAAAAAATATCTATTATATATTTTAATAATTTTTAAAATTGAATAATTGAATTTTTGAAATGATTTTTTATAAAATTATATTGTTAATTTTACGATTTTCATTATATATTTAGATTTATAAAATTAATATTAAAAATATTTTAAATTAATTTAAAAATTCCATTTGAATTGAGAATCGCTGAATTAGTATGTTTTTTTTTAAAAAAAAAGAAGAAGAGTTTTTCTACGAGGAATGTTAAATATCGCCTTTTTCCGACTTTTCTCTGTTATCATCTCGGTTTTAGATTTCCTTTCGGGCGAATTTCGTAATTGTTTTGCGGTTTTTCTCGTAGTTTGAATGCCGTTATTTTTCATCGTTGAATAATAACAATTTTTCATCCACTTTTCCATCGCGAAAGAAAAACTCTTTATCATTATCCGTCATTTGATTTCATTTTAATTAAGTGTATTCAAATTATATATATTATATTATATATATAGAGTTACATTTTAAATATAATAATATAAACTGGTCACGCATTGATAAATGAATATATATATATATACATATATATATATTCAATCAAAATTTTTCTTTTGATTTTCATAAAGGGGGATGGTAATATTTTGATTTTTTTTTCTTCGGCACAGCGTTGAATTTTAAAATGAAATCGGTCAGTTTGCATTGGTAATGTGTGCGAAGTGTGAATTTATTCCCTTCGTTTCATTGTACTTTATGGGGGACGATGCCAAGGGGGATGTTTAACATAATGAACGATTGAAATTCAACGAACACTTTCGGGGCATTTGTGCTACACGTCTGTTGACATAATGAAGTATTCTTCTTATTCGTTCGTAGATTTGCTACATTGCTTTATCGCAGCACCTAAATATTATATAGATATTAATGTAGCACAATATCGTTCTTCACTTCAATATACTTTAATAATTAAGTTTTGTTCTAGAAATTTAATTAAATTTTAAATTCTATAAAGAAAGTTGAAAAAAAAATTTGAAAGATAGAAACGTCTACTGTGAATATATATTTCATAATTATCCACTTGTTAAATTTTAAAGGAAAAATTCATACAATATATCTGAAAAATCACTATTGAATCAGATTTATTAAACAAAATTGTTTATATATATATATATATATATATATATATAACCATATATTTAATATATATTATAATATAAAATTTTCATAATAAATATTCATATATTTATATCATCGTCAAATTTACAGAATTATATAACATTTTTTTAATTATATAAAGAATAATATATTTCATATAAATTTATTACATTTCTTTGTCTGTATTTATATTATATATAATGTAGATCGATGTTTAAACATATTCTATGAATATTATATTTTTAGTTATTTACCGTATTTGATTTTTTTTCCTATATAGACATAAAACAAATAGAGTATTATTCTATATTTACATTGAATCTTTTCTTTCAACTTCTTTACATTACATTAATAAAAAGGTTCCGATTTTTTTCCCTTTGTTCTCGCAGTAAAAGTATTATATATATATTATATACATATTTCTTCATATATAACTATTATATTTTCTATTTGAAATATACATATATTAAAGTATATCTATCTGAATTTATTTGAATATTATTAAAAATTGAACTTCATGAATTTTTCTTAATGAGAGCGTCTGAAAAATCACGCGTTCGATTGTAGAAGACGTCGATAGTCGAATACTGTTAGTTTTCATAGATTTCTGAGTCACATTTAAGGTACGTCTGCGTCGCATTGAAAACGTTCGAATCGAATTACGACGGACAATTATGGTCGGTTTAATTCTAATCCAAAATCCCCTTTGTCGAATCGTTTTCAAAATTACCGATGAACGTTATTAGAATAGTAAACGGATAGAAAATTGTCATTTAACACTCTCATGTGTTACATTAGAGCACTGAAAAAAAACCGTGAAAATTTTGAGTATATTTATATAGTTTTCAAAAAAAAAAATCCATTTCTATACGTTGTATATAAAATATTTTATTATATATTAACACTGATAATACGGTTCATTTAGTATAATAAAAATAATTAATGTCATAATATATATCTTGTAGAAATTAAATTCTTTTTTTGATATATATTCCTTGTTAGTAACAAAATTTGAAGCTTTTTATAACAATTAAGTTATTATAACGTTATACGATATTATATTAAAATAGGCTGTTATTAATTTATGTTGGTTGAAGAATGGTTGTTACAGTTTATAAATACTTAACGTTTTATTATCCGATGAAATTGCATAATAAAAGTGAAATAATTAAGTCGTAAAAGCGATAATTTTTCGTCTTAAACAAGTCGGTAATTTTAATTGTTGATGATATTAAAATGTCATAAAGTTATGTTTTATGACGCTCAATATTTTATTGGACTAATAAATTCTAGACTAGAAAATATATATATAAAATTCTGATGACGTGTAAATTAATTTCGATGCCGAATTGTGTATAATATTATAAAAAAAAATATTGATTATAATCATGTATCGTGTTTTATTTGAAATCATTCATCGTTTCGCGTCATGAAAAAAAGAAAAGAATATTATATAAAATGTAAACGAATTTCAGGCACATTATCGACAGGTAATATTTTTTGAATATGCCTGAAAATTCCGTCAAATGCAAAACACGTTCTGAATGTTGACATACAAGATTAACAGACGACAAAGTCGTCCAATAAATAAAAGAAAAAAAAATGCGAAAAAAAGCTTACATTTTTACACGTGCGAGGCGAAGCAGTAAATATTTCCAAAGAGACGGAAAAAATAAAATGAAATAAAGAGCGGTGAAAAAAAAAATTCAGAGAAAAGGGGGTTTTTTCCTGGAAAAAGGAAGCTTTGCAAGGAATTCAATGCGTCGAAGGTAATTTGGTGTGCAAACAAGTCTTCGATTTCAAATATGCCAAAAATGCCCTTTTCTATATTACTATAATGTACTTTAATGTTTCTATATACATACATATTATTTATATATGTATGTATATAAATGTTCTTTTTTTAGTGTAATAATATTTTGATTAAATTTTTATTTAATTTGAAAAAAAAACATGATGAGAAGAGCCTAAATATAATATCTGGTAATATGTTCTGTCAATAAAAATTTCGAAAAATTAAATACAGAACTAAAAATTCCATCATCTAAGAAATAATTTAATAAAATATGAAATAATTTATTAGGAATAAGTATTTCTATTATTAAAAAATAAATAGTTCTAAAAATTGTAATCATTCGATTGTAAATTATTTGAAAAATATAAAAAAAAGTTTAACAAAGTATATATTTTTATACCTTTTCGAATTATTTTTTTCTATTACAAAGTTTAACGTAAAAATATAATAAAATCAAATTTATAAAGCTGTACACGTATTATATATATATATATATATATATATATATATATATATATATATAATACATACATACACGTACAAAATATAAATACAAAAAGAACACATTTTTTATTCATTTCTTCTTGGCTAGAACGCCTTGAGAATAATTTAGAAAATCGGTGACGCATAAAATGTTTCGCGAAAATGCACGCGGAAAAGCCTTCGCTTTTCTCTCAGTTTTACCGCCGTACACCCCCCTCCACCCCCATTTTTCCTACGTTTTTCGTTTTAGCGTTCGTTTTTCGCACCGTTTTCTTTTTACGGGGGATTTCATTCGATTTGTTTAACAAAGCGATTCGAAATATTAAATATTCACATTTTTTCACGCGGCCGGAGGAAAAGCGCCCGTTTCGAATCGGAAAAAATCTGCGCGATTTTCGCGAGCGAATAAAAAAATCGATGAAACGAAATCGTTAAATTTCACACTCACATATGAAAAAATTAATCCATATATATTTCTACGATTAATCGTCAATTTTATTATTTAATAAAAAAAATATATTTATTTAAGTAATGATACTATATTTGTTGATATAATTTTTATAATATATAACATAATAAATTTTAAAAATTCGATATCATATGAATACCGTTTACAGATAGTGAAATATGTATGGTCTCTTTTTGAATATTACGGGGAAAAATTATATATACGAGGCTTTATGCGGTGACATTTCTTTTCAGGTCCCCTTTTTATGCCAAAGGGGACAACAGTCTTCAAATTAAATCGGACGTGCACACACCGCGATATACTGGAAAAAATATATATATAAGAAAAGGGAAAGAAGCGAGCGGAAAAAAAATGGGATGAATAACCCAGGAAGGTTTTCGTCGACGGGATTCTTGGGATTTTCTTTGTGTTTTTCGCGTATTTTTTCTTTTTTCTCCTTAATGTCCGACTTGAAGTTAAGTGTTTTTTCGCGCGTTGCACACAACAAATTCCAGAACGAAGAAATAATCTACATTATAAGTGCTTTAATCCAATTTACCAGGAAACGTTAGTGGTTTGTGTCTGAAAATGTTGAACTTTGAACTGAAAACACGTATTGTACGTAAATGAAGATTTGTGTGTATATTTAGACTATATTAAAGTGAAATATTTTCTCTGAAGACGAGTGAAAATCTTGTATTTTCCGCAATTATTTCAAACCACTTTATAGAATAAGAGAAAAACATATTTCTTGTATATAAATATATATATATATATATATATATATATATATATATATATATAGAACAACTGAGAATTGTAATCAGAACATATATTTAAATATTCTGAACCACTTAAACATATTAGGGATATACGAGATTTTCCAATCTGCGCATTTCCTTTGATACGCGCTCATTTAAAATAGACTTCAGAAGCGTTTTTCCCTCCCCAGAAAGAAAACTCGCCGAATCGATATTTTCCATTATGTTTTATTAACATTATTCAGATGTAGTTCCCTCGGGCGATATTAATTACAATTCAAATTGTATGTAAATGTGCAAAAATTTTCCGAAACGGGCCCATGCTTATGTCGACTAATGAATTTCCTCGCGGAAAACGCGACAAATTATTTATTAATATATTCATTTCTTCATAAATCGAATTTAATTTGCATTTGAATTTTTTAAAGTACGACATTTTTAATTCCATACGTAATTCACAAATAGGGTGAGTAAAAATTTTTAAATATTATGTTCTAACTGAAATAAAACTATAATATAATATAATATATTCTAAAACTCTTTTTGTAATATTTTAGTAATAATTCTCATATATAAAATATTTAATACCAATATTAAATAACTTCTGGACTATTTTATAAATGTCCATAAACATATTAAAAAGTTTTAAAATTATAATACAAATTAAATTTTATATATTAATAAATAATGTTGAGCAAAAATAATAATAAAAAGTATATTAAAATTTGTAATAATATTCGCCGCGTGTAAAGCAATGAATCACTTTAAAGTCATACGAAGTAACTTTACAAATTCCATTTATCGCTATTGCTAGGAAGTATATTACATATTAATTACCGAATTCTGTAACCCGACCTCGTTATTTATGACCGTTTGAAACCTCCCTTTTTCGCTGATTAATTATATTCGAATGCCAAAATTAATAATACCCCATATCCGCATTCGATGCTATATTTTACAATATATTATACGTACGAATTTATATATGAAATATACAATGAAAATTTTATTATATATATATATATATATATATATGTAGTATGTATGCACTTTCTATTATAACTGTTTTCTTGATTTTTCTCGGAAATTTCTCAGAAGTTAAGCCACTCAGTGAAAGGAGAGAATATTTTTCACGCAAAACAGCCTTTGAATATTAATGATACGGATGCTATTTTTTTGCATCGCATCGTTTCACGTCCGTCTGATTTTTCTTCTATTTATAAACCTTATTTATTCAACGGAAAATATTTTTTTT
Source organism: Leptonema lineaticorne (assembly GCA_024500535.1). NCBI lineage: Eukaryota > Metazoa > Arthropoda > Insecta > Trichoptera > Hydropsychidae > Leptonema > Leptonema lineaticorne. The sequence goes on along the minus strand of JANIJI010000059.1, from coordinate 2,583,631 downwards.
AAATATAAATATGTTTTTTTTGTATATATATATAATATAATTAATAAAAATGCAATTTTTTTTAGAATGACTCGATGTCGGCTATGAAGCGATCAAGATTAATGAACTTTCAGAAGTCGTATATATTATTTACACTCTACGTAAATAATTATTTTACCAAATAATAAAATTAAGCGCATTAACGTAATTATGTTGATTATATAAACACTAGTCATTATATATGTATATATATATATATATATATATATAGTGGATTAAATTATGCATAATCGATATGCGCAGTTGGTGAAGGGAAAACCTCAATTGATTTATGGTCGCCGTCCGAAAGTCAATCAATTTTACTCGCTTTGTTCTTTGGATGAATAATTATGTCGATCATTCGTCCGATTGAATCGGTCACTCGAATGATTAATTCGCGAAATTTGTCCATTTTTCATCGAAATCCATGTGAGACCGACGAATATCAAAGGATATAAATGCATAAAACGGCGTATTTTATACTACCGACTCAATGATTGATTTTTATTTAAACCAAAAAAAAAAATATATATATATATATATAAACTCTTTCAAATGAATATTTTAGTGTACAATATCAAAACACTGAACTTTTATTTTATATAATCGAATTTTAAATTTTTTTTTTTATATACTAATATATAGTAATCTAAATCTATAATAAAATTATAACAATATCGAATAATATATGTCTTAAAAATTTTAATTTCATTAAAATATATATTGAATTTAAATTAATTTTATAAGCAATACAAAATTTACTTATAACGCGCAATTTCTGATAGCTTCGTCTGCGTATATTGAAATTATTTTTTTTATTTTATATTCATATTAAATCGTTTCGATTCAACTTTATCAACTCGCAATACGAGAGATATAAATTTAAATTATTTCAATATTATATTTTCTTTCAGTGAGAAAAAAAGGTATATATATATATATATATATATATATATATATATATATATATATATATATATATACGAAGAAATTGGTTGAAATTTTCCGACGAGCGCATTTTGGGGAGCATCTGTTGGCCACCCCTCTTTATGAAGGGTTCGCCGTCCCTTTTCAACACGCCGATTTAATTGGGAAAATTCGAATATTGCCGTCTCTTTCGCACGGTGATCCATCACTGCTAGTGACTGCTAGCGGCTTACGTCACTGCAAAGCTTCTCAACATTTGGAATATGCAATAAAATATAATAAGCGAGAGGTTTTCTTTGTTTTTTTTTATATTTCATTCTTTTGCCAGCGCATAAATCCGCTCGTGTGACATTCGAATGTACGTAATTTACAAAATCGAAAAGGGTACAGAACTGCCGTGTTTTTTTTTATTTTGCATTCATAAATTTATACTAAAATTTCACACACACACACACAATATGTATATTTATGAGATCATCGGCATCATGAACCATTTTTAAAATTCAAATTTTGGTTTATATAGCAATATTTCCTTTAATAAAATCAAAATTATTAAAGTAATATATCAAATTTTCAGATATATTGCTTTTAAATATTCTACTTAGATATTATGAATTAAATTATTTGATATTAGTCAAACTGGTTAATTTATATTTTATTATTTTATTCTATAAAACGTTCTATAGCTTAAAATAAAAACACAATCTAAAATATGTATTGTTCCTGTGATTTAATATTTGAATAATAAACACAAAAAAAGTAATATTTTTTTATTTATCATTATTATTTTATAGAATAAAATTGTTATTTAAATAAAAATTTATTTTTTTAAAAAACAATTAATATTTAAGGAAATTTTAAATTTGTATCATGATAAACATACTAATATATACTTAAATTGTATATAAAATATATACATATAAAAATAACTATAGAAATTAATTAATTGTTCGCGGCAAGTTTAAGAAGCGACGATTCGTCACTTAATGGCGTTTCGCCGGAAAGCAGATTAGAGTTTTTCTCTTCCGATTTTTTTTTCTTTTTCCACTTCGGGCCGTACAAAGTTTTGAAATTCTGAAACTTTATGAATACATCAACATCATGATCTGGCACTATTCTGATTTTCCAACCGAAATTCGATGTATATAAAATTGAAAATTTTTTTATTAACATTTCAAGATTGCGATAATTTCGTTAAATGATCATAATTAATAATTAAATATTTTACACGCGCATATATCGTATTATACGTTAATGAATCTCTTAAGGGATGATTTTCCGCGAAAATCACAATATTATTATAGTTTTATACGCAGTCAAACGTTTCCCTTTAACTGGCAACATGGCACTATCGTTCGTTATTCACACATTCAGTTACTGGTTCGGGGAAATACGAGTTGCTGCTAATTCAGTGGTGCTCAACAATCGTTCCGCGTAATTTAATTGAATCAGTTTTTATCGCACATTATTATATTATTATACTAATGTATAATCTATGATAAAACACTTTTTTTTATTTATCACTTTACTTTTATAATGTAAAATTGATATGATGTTTAATCAATTCAAATATTTATGAAATAAATACAAAAAAAAATATTCACTCATAATTAGTGTAATAATATATTTTTAAATAATATATGCCTTTGAATATAAATATTGATTGTTGAATTTATATTTAGTATTAAATTATTTTACTATATAATATTTTAATATCTTACCTTTTTAATCCTTCGAAAGGCAATAATATAATTGAAGAATTAAAATAAAATATAAAATTATAAATTTTATTATAATAGAATAAAGACTTATAAAATTCATAAAGGAGTAACCATGGTTATATAGGGCTGTCGCGCAACCGATTTATTAGTTTTAATCTTTTTTGAGAAATATTTATATTAGATTGGAGAAAAAGAAATTTACAGCCGTCTACCGAGAAAATAATGAATTTATTTTTCCTCAACCTAATATTTCTGTGAGTATAAAAATGATGTATAAATAAATTGAAAATGAATATATTCATTAATAATATATTAGTCGCGGTAATTACAATGTATTGAATTAATAAATGTTTCGAAAACCGTCAGTTTTTCACAACTGAATGGAGTAATGCAAGCGAGTGCGACACCTCGATCAATAGCCGCCTCTAGGTGAGCTCTTCGAAATACATATAACGCGAGACACAAAACAACGCTTCAAACTAACATAAAAACCTCACAAAAAATTACCTTTATCGACGCACATACACACACACATAATTGAAAAAAAATAAAATGTATATAATATATAGATTTGTTTTCAAAAATCGTCTAGATTACCGAAACGCGTATACGACGCGTCGCAATATAAAACGTTCTCCTTGTACGAATCACGCGATCGAACGACGCATTTTGATTTATAGCGCCGTTTAGCGGCGGCAGTAAAACGACGCATTTATGCACTCGGCGACGCTGTAAATTAATAAAGCGATAAATGTACGGCAGTAAAAATCGCGCTCAGTACTAATTTCCGTTTCAATATGGCAATTTGTGTCGAACAACGTCGTAAATTTGTTTTGAATAAATTATAATATAAATTTAAAAAAATATACATTATAAATTATTTAATACACAAAACCCTTATTAAACATATCTATCGTTGAAGTCTTTTTAATATAATTGATTATCGTCTAATGCTTTATATTCATTATGAAAATATTTTATAATTTAAAAGATGGGGTCTTTTGAAGGATTAACAATGTATAATATATGAATTATTGATCAATATTAAAAAGCTGGAAATGTTATATATCAAATAAATTGATTTCAATTATATATCTATTACAATGGTAATCTATATATATTTATATAGATTTAATTTACATTGTTATATGTAATTGTGTGATTGTGAAAAATATTTTTGAAATTAATTTATATTTTCATTATTAAATTAAAAAAATATATATTTAAAATATTTATATATAAACGATGGATTTATATCGCAGTACTGTACGTAAAATAAATAATGCAATCGTATAAGAAAATAAAATTACCAATAGGTCTTATATTATAGTGAAGACGAATAAAAGCTCCATTCTCATGAATCCGTTTGAATGCGGACGTGATGAGGTCGAATTGAGAACGAAATGTGTTCACGGCGTTACACGAGCGCACACGAACGCACACACGGAAAATAGCCCGAGCGGTATATATATATATATATATATACAGGTGAATTGCATCAAAGACACCTCGGGATTTTCCCCCGGAAAACGACACAAACGAGCGAAAAGTACGGCGAAGAGAGCACCTTTATGCTGAGGTGCGCGGTAACGAGTCGCATTCAAAATCGAATCGAGCTTTTACACCCGTCACGGAAACGAGGAAAATTCTTAAATAGAACCTTTGAATCGACCGGAGAGAAAAAAAAATAATTCGCCGATAACATATGAGACGACGTGAAAGGATACATTTGCAATGGTTAGACAATGTGCTATATTTCTATCATCTATCCGTCTTTTATATACGGAGCAGTATTGAATCTTTTATATCGCAGTCGGAAAATTGTGTCGCTTTTCCATGCCTTTCTAATCATCATTATTACAATAATATTAAAAAATAATAATAATAATATTTAAAAAATAAGTCACATTAAAAAATGAATAAAAATTACCTTGAATTATATATATTATAGTTCAAATTTTATATCGAAAAATACTAAAATTTTATTACATCTTTTTATTATGCAAATTACACGACGAATAAAAATATTTTATTTTTGTCTAAACAATACAAGAATAATAGGCGTTCACTTTTTCTTTTTTTATATATATAAAAATCTAAAATAAAAACATACTTGTGCGTGAGTCATAAAATAAAAATAAATGTATTCAAAGGAGTGCTTCCGATAGAATCGTAAATTGAATAAACATAAATATCAACTATTTTTCTATGCGAAAAAAAAATGTATACCTCTATCGATATCAAATATTCACAATTCAATATAAAATTGGTTTAGAATGTTGCGTTTATAGATTTTAGATATGATTCAATCTATATATGCATAAATCAATGAATAATTCTAAATATATAATTTAATAATAAAAATTGTATTTGAGAATATTTATATCATTTATATTGTATATATTATTATATATCGTGCCATTATATTAAAAAAAAATGTTTTTCTTCGAAATTTATCTGCAAAAATATATGATAAAAGGGGAGGCGTTAAAATTATCGCGGAAAAAAAAGCGATAACGTCAATCAAAAGGCAATCGAACACAAAAACTCCCATCGCCACCTCCCCCCAGTAAATCACCCGCCCATCCCTCGAGAGGGAGGTGGGGTCGACAATTCAGTCTGTTCGAGTTTAATTTCCGGCGTTGGAAAAGCGAGCAAATTTCTGTAGCTCGTCAACCGACAACGATTCCGGAAAATCGCAAATCGAGAAACTCGCAAAATTTGATATTTTTGCTCAGATTAAGACGACGAAAATGTGCGACATTTCCTAAGCGGCCTCCCCAATTTTCCTCCACCCCTCACTCCCTTCATCCATCCTTCGGATCCCGGAATGAAAGTTATTCAATTTTTATTTTGACGAGAAAACTTCAGGTCTACAGAATAATCTGATGATTGCGCATCGGCAACGAATTCACTCCTAGCGGAAGTCGGACGAATTTTTCGAATTTATCGAAATTTTGTAATTTCCAGTCGAAATAGTATGTAAATAAGTATCAATTTTAATATAGTACATTTAAGTTATAAATTTATTTTTGTAAAATTATTTTAGTAAACACAAAATATTAAAGTTAAACACGTAATAATGTATAAGAAATAAAATTCCAAAATTGTGTAGATCAACACCGAAAGCACTAGTACAAAACTTCGAAAGCTTGTTGCGGTTCTCAAATTGAAACGCCACTCGTTCGCATGGAAAGCGTTACTTTATATACATGATGAAAGTTTGAGAGCCATCGTGAACGTTATCGTACAAAGCACACACGCACCTATATATATATTCGGGTTTTCTTCAAGACATGAAAATTTCATATAATATATATAGTGAGCGAGTGTCGGAGGCTTTGAAGGGGGCGGCGGCCCCCGAAAGGTGTCTCGCGAGGGTGCTCCACTGTTCAAGGGGGCGACGAAGAGGGTTCTCTCAGTAGGGGCGCAGCCCCCCGCTCGGACAAATATTTATTTTACGCAAAGCAATCTCATATAAGTGTGTTTGCGAAGAAAACCTTTCACGCGGAAAAATATTGCTCTTCCTTTAAAAAAAAATCGATAATCATCATCGTCGACTCGCTCCGATTTTTCCATCGTTTCTTTGTGTGTTTTTTGAATTAAAAACATTAATTTTTTCCTTTTTCCATTATATCAAAGATAAGAAAAACTATCGAATCTATGCATCTTCTATGCATCATTCCGAACTTTTCGATTTGATATAATCAATTTATTGTTATCTCATAAATATAATATATTTCTAGAGCATTAAAATAAAATATTTTTCAAAGTATTATATAACATATAACTATGGAATAAATTTATTTAAATCATAAATTATATATAAATTTATATGCGTAATATTGGAAAGTAATTAATCATGCAATAACACCTATTAAACCCGAATGTAAAGCAAACATAGTTATACGAGATAATCTTCAGAATTCGAATGAATTGAACGCGTGCATTTGAGAAGGCCCGGTCGTATATCATATTGTTCGTCCTGAAAAGAGGGGGGGGGACTAATAGTTTGGAAACCGCCGTTTTGGCTTAGGAATCGTGTTTTGGACACCTTTTGAATACCCGTTGAAAATTTACGGCGCAGGCTTCGTCGGTCGCATAGTTTCGCACGTGTCCGAAACAAATCGGAAAAGCGAGAATTTTCCCGGAAAATCCTTTCGGAAAAAATTCAGCGAATTCAACAGGGGTAAAAAAAAAGTGAGAGGGAACCGAAAGCGGCGTAGACAAAAAAGCGTTTTTTACCGAATTATTATTATTAATTGGGATATAAATATTAGAAGTTTTCGACCCCCGCGTTTTGTGAAGCAGACGCGCCCCTAATGCGAAAATAATTAACTTTATCAAATTTATTCGACTTGTTTTCGTATTCTAAATATTTTCGGTTGGCCACCTACCCATTACCCCTAGCATATTGCATTATAATTATAATTATATTTATATTTATGCCGTGTTTCGTTTGAACTTTTACGAACCGCAAAAAGTCTCATAAAACACAAAAGAAAACTACGAATATCGTACTTCATATGCACGCCATTTTTAAAGCTTGTTTAAAGCACTGCAAGTGCAAATATGGCACTATTTATTCATATTGTTTATTATTACCGATCTAATTTCAGTTCAAGATATGCAAATATTGAGCTATTTTTAATATTATATAGTAATATATTATATAGTAATATATTTTAAAAATTGGTTCGTAATATAAAAATAATAATCAATTATTTTCGAACTTTATATATGTAATGTACATCACATATATAAATTTCTACTGAATAATTATTTTTTATATGAAAATTTTCTATATATTTATGTTTATTAATATAATTTATTTTTCATTGACATAAGAGAATACCATTCATGGTATTAATAATATTAGAATTATTATTTTACGATGTCATCGATGCTTATAAATAACAAAATGTAATAATGCACATTTGCAATTTGTGCACAGACTTTTTTTATTTGTGCAAACAGCTAAAAACAAATCGTTCAATCAATATTAATACAGAAGACGCCATTAGCGATGCAAACAAGAGTTGGCTGGCTACAAATGTAAAACCGATTAATCAAACACAGATGTGAAAATTTTAAGGGCTGAGTGAAACCGATCTCCATTAAAAGCGGTAAACTGTGTTCATTCGATCGAATGAATCCATATTTAATGACGAATCCGTGAACTGTTCTTAATAGTTTGACATTTGTGCGGTGACGCGATTTAATCTTCAATTCGATATTACAAAATTTATCTTGTAATATATCGATAATAATTAAATGATTCTAGGTCAATATTTATCGTAAAAATATTAAAAAAAAATTTTTTTTTCGTAGTATTTTTATCTAAAATTGCACTGTGAATTATTTCATCTTTAACTGTAATCAAAAATTAAATGATACTATTAAAACAATATTGAAATGTTTTTTTTATTTTTCCTCCATAAAATCATACATATCTTCCTTTAAATTATTATTTTTTTATATTTTATTAAACAATATAAATATCATTATCGCATTATAGATATTTAATAGTATTAGAAAATATCCCGTTAAATATATTTCGAAATTAAGTTTATATCTAGAGATCAAAATAGAGTTTAGAAAAAGTTTGTAGGTAAAATAATTCTTATGTTATTGCACTATTTCACAGGAGGTGTAAAATTTAATATATTTATAAATAAAGATCTCAAATTGTGCAATAGATTACATCGCTGTTTCTCAATTTTAGTATATATATATATATATATATATATATATATATATATATATATATATATATATATATATATATAATATTAACTAAGAAGAAGTTTAATATAAAATTTTGACAGACCTCTATAACCACTCAATATAATATTTTTATCCTGTGCTATGACTCACCGAAGTGCAAGATGACCTTCATTAAAAATCATTGTATTACTCTATAATAATATTAAAATATAAATACGTAAATATGAAGTAGAAGAAACAATTTCTGTGTAATTGATTTAAAAATATTAATTTTAATTGATTCGATCAAATATATATATATTTTATTACAATGCAACACAATATTTTTATTGCGGCAATGAAAAAATATTAATTCTTCACTTCTATATATATATTTAGCGATACCATAAAACTAATATACGATGTTTCGTTTGCTAAAACAATATCACTTATGTGATGCAATAACAATAACACACGAGTCATAAAAGCACGTACAGAACAATTTCGTATAACAATAATTCGCGTATATTGCTATTATTTGTACGATATTTAAGAATATTTTAAAAAAAATATATATAAAGTCGAAAACCCTGATTTAAAAACTTTTCATATCTGGTGCGAAACTTAAAATAGCACGCGATATAAATTTGCACGACTTTCGTGCCGCCGTAAGTAAAGGAAACGAATTCAAAACAATGCACATTTGATCGAGATTTCAAAGGAAACTTTAAAACAAAAAATGTTTACACATTCGTGCTGGATACACAACGGGAATAAGTGCGCTAATTATAAAATATCTAGTAAATAATATAATATTAACAGTGTTAAAGATATATATATATATATATATATATATATATATATATATATATATATATATATAACACTGTGATCAAAAAATAAGGTGAATTTGTTTATAAAATATAAATTCTTTATTTATTCTTCCAAATCAATTTCATCCCCTTTAAAGTAATTCCCACCCAATAAAACGCACTTTTGTTTTATTGCGTCTTTAAGACTTTCTTCGATTCGGTTTTTATCTACTCAATCGTGTCAAAATGGTGTACCCGCATTGACCTTTTGAGTTTTTGTTTTTTTTTTTTTTGAGAAGTCGCACGGAGCTAAATCGGGCTAATACGGTGGTTGCCAAATGATATGAATCGAGTTTTTGGCAAAGTCGCGAAGAAACAATGCAGTATGACATGGTGCATTATCGTGATGAAGGAACCACGAATTTTAAAAACACGTGTATTTGGAGATAATTAAACATTTTGACAAACAGCCACTTGGCAAACGTTATAGACAGTTCTACCAACCTAGGAAAAAAATTAACTGCCTTTAAATGACAATTTCACCTTAATTTTTGATCACATAGTAAATAATTTCGATCTAGTAAAGTAAAGTACTTTCACATATATTGTGTACATTAGATGGCTTTATAAATCGTGCATTTTGTTGATATTGTCGATATTCGATATGGAGAAAACATAACTGCAAAACAAATGGATCAAATTGAGGTACAACATCCCCCCTGTCGATGTTACGATGTGGTAAATCAATACGCACGAGATGATTCCTGCGTGTGTTTTATTTGATTAGAAATAGAATACGAATCCCTAAATAGGGTAAGGGAAGGTGCACTTCAGTCAGAACTTAATAAAGTTTTCGCTTTGCAATCCCAATCCCTATTTTTCTACTTTGGTATATAGTATCGTCGAACAATAATGTGAAAAGACAACCTATCGAAGGGGAAACAGTTCTGAAATACACAAAATATATTTATATTATATATTCCTAGTGATGCCAGTACTAAGGGTATGTGTGTATTTTTTTTTGTAAGAATGCACTAGACGTAATAGCTTATTGTTAAATATGTATGTCAATTTTTTTTTTTTTTTTTGAGTTAAAAATGAGTAATCATCATTGAAGTTTTTAAATGAAAATATTTTTTTTTATATAAGTTTTACTTGTGCGTTTGTCTGGGTGGAATTTTGTTATAGATTTTTCTAGCACTTTTTGATGTCCGATTGAGCTGAAATTTTGCATAATTGCTCACTCTCAATGACAATGCAAGAATCAATTAATAGATTTACAAAATAATTGATCAATTAGTGGAAATTAATTGTATCGCTTTTACGATATAATGCAATAGCACGAATAATAATACAATGGTACGATTGTTACGATATAAAAATATGTTTTTATATAAAAAAATATATTATTACTACAGATTAATTGGAATTATATTTTTTTATTAATCAAAAACGTATCTATTAATCGAAAATATTAATACAATACTTTCGATCGACGATGTATATAGATGTATCACACTTAACGAATGTATGGGCTAACGGTTAATACGCGTGTAAGTCTAATGTATATACCATATATCTAATGTTCCCAAATGTGCATTTGAGACCATTAGGGAAACCGTATCAATGACAAATGACTATGTTAGAAAAACGTTCCTATTTTTTTTTTTATAACGAATGCAATAAAACGTCGCTATCTAAAGTATTTTGTTAAACTTTTCCCTTCCTTTCACCGGTTTCGTTTTTTTTTCCTGTTTTTCTTTTTTCCTTTTTTCTTCACATTTCCACAATTTCACGAAGATTCTTTCGTCGTTTTATCTTCTATTTTAAAAGCGGGAACGTCGTCGAGATTTAAAATCGATTTATAAACACGAAATTTATTTATTTGTATTTCGTATCAAAATATTTACAAAACATGTGATTAAAAAAATGTAAATTTAAATATTTTTATTACATATGATTTATAAACGCTAAACAACATTGTATACGCTTTCAACAAATAAATAAACCATAAATAATCATTATAATAATAACTATTAATATTATTATAAATTCTAAAATATCCGTAGATACTGTCAAATTTTACGACTTTGTGATTATATACGTTGTTATTTTATTCGCATAATAAGTATTATAATATTGAGTCATCGTCGGATTTTAATGGTTTTTTTTTCTAAATTTATTTTACGAGATTTGACGTCATTTTTGTCAGAATTACAGTTATTTATGCGTATTTTTACGATGTGAAATTATTTATGAGCAAATTATTGATTTATGTTGCTTTTCGCGCTGCAATATATGGACAGGTTTAATTGCTAAACAAATATATTTTTACAATAATAATTATACAGTCAAAAATGTTTTTTTTTTAAGTAAATATATATATATATATATATATATATATATATATATATAGTTAAAATTTTCTGGTGAAAAAAATAGTAGAATTTTAATTAAAATTTTTAAGAAATTAGCTTGATCTTTTTACAGATGGATAATTTTTTTATTACGTCAGTTTATATCAAAATAGCCATCGGATTCAAGTGCACCGTTTTGTACGCCGTCGCAAAATGATCGCGCTCGTTTGTCGACTGGCTGAAAAATATAAAACGGCACAGAAAAAAAAACATATTTTTTTGCTCTTCGTGAAAAGGCAAAACATTAAAAAAAAAAGAATAAAAATCCAGAAAGAGGAACGATAGAGGTAGTAATGAAACGCGAAGTCTGGCTGCTTGCTCTACGTGAAGATGGATAGTTTTACTCGTTTTACCTCCTTTGATGACACTCGTCCCTCGGGATTGTTCCCTCTTTCTTTGATGCGGCACGTTGTCTTGCTAATTAAAAAAGAAATTACCATCTTCAAACGAGGTAATAAGCTGTAGACAGGTGCCCATTGTAACATTGAGTACTCCAGTTTTTCTCTTGCAGGAGGAACACATTCTCGTTCATCAATTATATAATATGTATATATATTTACATATATATATTTCATATACAAATAATGTTTGCATAAAGATCACAATATGCGAAACCGTATCTAAACAAGTGTATTGTGTATTGTGATCGAGGAAATATATCGTAAAATTTATTCTTTGTTGCCGTCGTTCGCTTTTATATGGAATATATATGAAACTTTTGATGACACTGACATAGTATCAATTTTTATAGAGCGATCATAAAATTGTATTGTTTTAAAAATTTATAAAAAATATATCGTATGAAAATACAGACAATACTATAAAAAATAATCGAACTAAATAAATTTTTAATGCGTAAGTAGTAAAAATTTTAACTAATTCCATATGTCCAATAATTTACATTTAATATTTAATTTAAGTGTAAATATATTATTTAATTATTTAATAAATTATTTTAATATATCCAAAAATTCTAAGAAAATTACTATTAATCAAAACTGTTCAAATCACTTTTAATTTGAATAATATTATTAAATTTGTAAGTCACAAATATATATATATTATATTTTAATTACTGAAATAATTATGCATGATGTTGATCATAAGTTGAAGTACTCTAAACCACTGTTTCTACATCTTTTTCATGGTAATGCATGTAACTGCCGTTACAGAGCCGTAATTAGGCCTTTACTTGCATAACGACAAGCGGCAACAATTGAAGTAGTCATTGTCGCTTTTGCGTTTCGCAGATTTTCAGCCGTTTCTCGTTTTTCATTTTCAGATCAAAAGTACATTTCAGACACGTGCTCGTAATACGTACGAGCTAATGATTAAAACATTCCGAAAGTATCATCTTATACGAACCGTGTATACATACTATAATAATAATAATAATAATATACTAGGATTCAATAGTGAACTTTTGTTCGTTTGCATGTTGCGGTTAGAAAATAATGTACGACATTAACGAGATAAGAGAAGGTTCGTTTTTGAAGATATGAAAACAACTGTACTTTAGATGCTTATGAATTCTTTTCACGTTTGTCACGAAATACACTATTAAAAAATACATTTACATTCCAATATATATATATATATATATATATATATATATATATATATTCAATTTAATAGAAAATTATGAAAATGAGCATATATTATATGATTATGGTAACGCGTCACCAGAATGATAATTATGAACGCGTTGATGATATATATATATATATATATATATATAGCGAATTAAACGTAATGCTTTTATTGCAAAACTTTAGATATTAAGGCTTACAAACTCGTCTGAGAAAGTTTCGCGCGAATAGTTTCACCTGAACTGGTGAACAACTATCAACTAGACAACGGATTCAACGTCGCGAAAATTACTCCGTCGTAATTCAAATACGCCAACTACAAAATGTAACGAGACGTAATTGTTGCCTTTGAGCAATTGTGATGTCAAACTGAGACCGCTTCGATATAACCGATTGTGCTTTCGGTGCAAATTTTCAATTAATACTTGACAATAATAATTTTGTATTCAAATAACTGTATATAAAAATATTTTTGTCTAAAAAAAACATACACACTTTTATATCGTATTACTGTTTTGTCAATAATTACTATTATTATATCGTAAAAACGATATAACTATTTAATTATTTTGTAAATCTATTAATTGATTCTTGCAGTCATCTAGAGTGAACAATTATCCAAAATTTCAACTCTATAGGACATCGGGATTACAAATTTTCAACCAGACAAACACACAAGTGAATCTTATATAAAAAAACTGTATAATAATAATAATAAATGTTTTCTAATTTTATTTTATTATTATTCTGTTTTTAATATAAAATATTTAATGTGACTCATATATAGTTGGTTGAAAATTGAATCATCGATTTTATACTCGTCTTCACTATATTGTATTAAAACAATAAAGGGCTTTGATGTATATTGAAAGATGTTCGTTTTTATATATAATATAATTGTATATATCATAAAATCAATAACTGAATATGGTATTTGAGAATTGATATACTAGATGAATCGTCTGTTTAAACTCTGAACATTGTTCAGCAGGTATTCTATATCGAGCATCGTGGATCGTCAAAGTAACACACGACTATCTAATCGTCCGATAAAATCGCTATATGTAGTACCGATTGAACACACTTTACGGCATTCGGTAATGGTATGAGGGCGGTTGTTGTTCGGTATCATAATCGCGGTGGTTTTCCACCCTTTCAGGTGACACGGCGCTGGAAATCTGCAATGCAAATTCCATCGACGACAAGCGCCCGGCTTTCGGTGTCCTTGTAGCTTTGACGAGGGCCAAAAGTCAAATTTGACACACGCTATAGTAGACAGAAGGGTAGTTTTACTAAGGGAGAAGACCGATCCCTCTGTGTGTATGGGGAATCAAACACGAGAGTCGAAGCCGAATCGCTGTCAAGTCACCGAAACGTATATGTCATACCAATTCGTTTGTTCTAAGAATTCAAATTATATGGAAATGTAAAGCTATTACTAAACTAGTAATATTATAAATATCTATATCATAAATATATTATATTTAAAATATTATTAATGACAAGTGGACCCGTGTGCAAATTTGCACACTGTTAGCATTTTATATATATATATATATATATATATATATATGATATAAAATTTTAAACATAGATTATAAACCAAAATGGCTATTTCATTTTCAATTTATTCGAACACAGAGATAATATCATATTTTATTACGATAGTCATAAACGAATGAATTTGTAATTCGAACGATATAAATCATATTACGAGTCGTAGCCCTACGTCCGTTCCGTTTGACAATCGAACCGCATCGTTTTAAATATGGCCGTTCGATTCATTAAAATCGCGCAACGCACAAGCGGCAAAACTAACAACAATACAAATAAAATACGCGCGGGAAATTCGAATTCGACGGGTCAAATAATCGTAAATTTCGCGCCGTATTAGCGGAAAATGCGAACGGGCGCCGTTTCGTGTTTAGAAATGTGACCGGACGACATAAATCATGTTTGGTCCGGTGCAGATTCGCAATATAAATCAACATATAAGCCTTTTCCGAATGTACAGAATATATAATATTATTGTATTTTGCGTTTATTGGGAGAGCGCGTGACGGCGGACGGCGCGCGGCGGACGGGGCGCTGCGATCGCAATGAATCGAACGAAAATAGACCAATCGTCGGATGTTAATAAATCATCTGTTCATTATGTATAAATATTTTTTTATCTTTGTTTAATATATAATTATTTCAATTTCATATGTATATATTATAAATACACAATTTATATATTTTACTTAAATAGATATTTTTTAATCTAATTCTGATTGAATTAAAAATAATTTATTTATTTTTTATAAAAAAAAACATGACCCATATTTGAAAAAACTGTCTAATGGAAATTATCATCAAAAAAAAATCGTCCGAAACAAAAGCATTGGCTAGTGATGTTTTAAGGGAGGCGAATTCAACGCGTTAATAAGGGAGAAAGTCGACGACACACACACAAAAAAAAGCTCGTCGGTGCTTTTTCGCGATTCGGCGATAAAAGTTGCAGCCGAGGGAGTCGTTTGCAGCAGCTGCCTCGTGGCACTTAGCCCTTTATAACCCGTACAGTGCCTCCGGAGGGAGAAAAAGGAAATCTAAAAAGGGCTCACGGGGTCCGCGTTCCAGAGGCTCGCAGCATTATATTAAAACTAAACGCCACTTACGCGTGCTTCGCTCGCATTAGACTCGTTTCGCTCGCTGAATTAATTCGATACGTCGGATGTTATGTAAAATACGACGAAAAGAGCTGTGCGAAATTAGACGTAAATATAGTCGAGTCTTTTAAAATATGTCGTTTCTATATATAAAAATATTTCATATATAAAGAGAATTTAATGTGCAGGTATCGACATGGTGAAAGTAGCTTTCGGTATAAAATTCTTCTCATAGACTCAACTACATATTTTCATAAATCACCAAAAAGAGACACATTTCAAATCCTATTCATACTGAATCATTACTGAAAAAGTGCGATATGATATCGTTGCAAGTTTACCGGATAATTTAAAAAGTCGCCTGCATAAGGCACACTTTTAATTATTTTCATACATTTTCGGCTAATAGCTTTGCTAAAACTATGTAGACTACACTAAATTTTATATTTAGTCATATAAAATCGCAATTCAATATGATATTTCTCTATCAAAAATACATGTTTTGACGTAATATTCCAACAAAAATCCTTCGTAACCACAGTTAATTTTGAAATTCTTGTGTTTTTTCGCTTAAAATTTTATACATAATTTTCGTTTTTTATTCAAAACTTTCGTTTTCGTTATTGAAATCTCGATTTTCGGTAGAAAAAAATATCATAGATTTAAAGGAAACATTTTTATTACAATGATAATTTCCAGAAACATCTTTTTTTTAAAAAAAAATATGTATTCAACGGAAGTAAAACGTTTTTAGAAATGACTATGTATTTTTAACGTTACTTAAATATGTAGAAGAAAAAGGAAATTATATTTTATAATACAAAAAATAATATTATTTGATCCTAATTAATATAACTTTTTCTTAATAAATATGATAACCCCATTTAATGTTATTTTTTCCCGTTGAATATCACTGATTAAATTGACAGATTAAAAGATGCAACCATCTGAATCAACATAATAAAAAAAATCAAATATTTTAATAACAATACATTCAAATTAGATATCTTAAAATGTATGTCATTCTGTACAGAAGTTTCATCGCATAAACGTTGGTCTAATTGAATAATGAAACTCTTTATTCACATATTTCTAATCTTACTTTTTTTTAACATCTTTAATGTAAGTTTATTAAAAAAATAATTTCATTAATGTAATGTATTTTTTTTTTTAATTTAATTTTATTTTCTTACAGTTTTCTCAATCTCGCTACAATAAGAGACCGCCATTCTGTAGAAACCAAAATTACAATGAAGTTAAAAAAGTACTACCAAATAAAAAAAGTGATACTTCTTCCAACATAGCTTTTGAAATTGCTACAAGAATTTCTAAAAGAGCGGCAGCTGCTACTGATGCTGCAACTGCTGCATTAAATGCCGCTATTTCTGGTCTGACTGCTGAGGCTGTAACTGCTGCAGCAGTAGCAACGAATCATACACAAAACATGGATACCTCAATAGCATATGCAGCAGCAGCAGCTAATGCAGCAATTTACACTAAATATGCTGCAGCGTCCGCCGCTGCTGCGAATTCTGTTCTTAATTATCAGAAAGCAGCCAAAGCATCGGTTAGAGCTGCAACAGCAATTGCTGACATTGCTACAGTAAATAATAATGAAAAACCACTTCTTGTATCTAATTCGACAGCTATATATACTGCTTTTTTAGCGACTGGAAAAATTGCTAAAAATGCAGTTGCCGCCACAGATGCCGCAAATGTTGCAATACAAGCCGCTATATCAGATTCAAATACTACAGCCGCAATCGCAGACGCTACAGCTTTAGCTTCTAAATACGCAGAAGCAACTGATTCTGCAGCAAAAGATGTTAATGAGACACTAAAAACAACAGCTAATGGTGTATTTGCTTCTATTGCTGATAATATTGCTGTTTCAGCTACTGAATATGCCGAAGCAGCTAAAGCATCCGCTAAAGCTGCAGCAATAATTAAAACAGCATTATAATAATAGATTAGGAAGTTAACTATTATATAATCGAAAAATTATATTAAATATATATTCAAACTAATATCAAATTTTGGAATCCAATATTCATTGATTAATAAAATATGCTTTTTAAGTACTACTAATTTTCCTTTGAAATTTTGTTTTTATTTATAAAATTATGTACAAAAAATATATTATTATTAGGAAAAGAATAAAACAAATCTAGATATTCAATTTCATTTGACAAATTATAAGAAAATAAAGTTTTTTTATAATTTTCTTATTTATATTATTATATAAACGCAAATTCCCCGTCAACGGCCATACCACGCTGAATACACCGGTTCTCGTCCGATCACCGAAGTTAAGCAGCATTGGGCGCGGTCAGTACTTGGATGGGTGACCGCCTGGGAACACCGCGTGCTGTTGGCCTCTTTTCTTTTATTCTTTTTTTTTTTGTAAATTAAACCAGTAAATAAACTACTAAATTTGAAAACCTTTTTATTATATATATATATATATATATATATATATATATATATATATATATATATATATATATTTATATATATATATATATATATTTATATATATATATATATATATATATATATATATATATATATATAATATATTATATAAAAAAGATATTAAAATATTTTTAATATACAAAAACAATAGTTTACAATTTTAATTGAATTTTAAATTATAAAGTATTTCTAGCCAAATAATCAAGAATAATATTTATAAAAATAATAAAAATAAATATAATTTTTTTAACAAATTAAAATATAATAATATCTTTAGTAAGAAAGTATATTTCATGCCTAAAATTCTTTCATTTGTATGAAATTACTGAAATATTAAACATTTACATTTGTATTGAAAATGATGAAATTCAATACTTGTTTAGGTCTCGGCAAATTTTTTATCAATTTTGTTTTATCTATCGTTAGAAAGCTTTGATTTTTTTTATAATATATTTAATAAAATTTAATTATTATATTTTTAATTCAAATTATTTATTTTGAAACTTTAATTGAATTGTGTAAAAATGCATATAAACAAAATACTATATATATTATATAAAAAAATATTAACAACTAGTTATATCATATAAATATCTACGTGCGCATATTTTTAAAGGAAAAGAATTACATCTTCAAATGTATATATATATATATATATATATATATATATATATATATATATATATATATATATATATATATATATATATATATATATATATATATATATAAATTAATTAAGTTGTCGAATTAAAAGCGCGCGGACATAATTACACTTCGTTGATAAAATACTCACGGGGCAAAGTCCCCGATTTTTAACTTTCCGGTTGCTTGACGAAATTCCTTTGACTCGCAGGAAAGTCTTGATGCCATCAAAGAATTTTCGCGCGCGCAAGAGGTGTAAAATGAGCCCTTCTAATATGAATTTAATCCGAGCTGAGGCTTTTTCCGCTTTTCCATCCCCCACGGCTGCCTCTCTCTCTCTCATCCCCCCCTCTCGTCTCCCTAGTTCGCGTATTTTTCTTGGTTTTTAAAAAAATCTCACTTTTTTTTTAATGCGCCTAGCTTTTCAATTAATTAAAATTGTGAATTGTGTGTGTGTGTGTGTGTGTATGCGAGGTGTTGAGCAAGTTTGACTAGAAACCGCCTTCCCCATTCGCCCCCGAGGGCTCATTAGCATTCCTTAAGCGACCGCCTTGCCAACCTCGCAATGGAGCCTTTCAACTCTGGAGATTTCATAAATCCAGTTCAGACTGAGAGAAGTGAGAAAAATTCGAAATATATATATTTATATTTATATAGAAAAAAATTCAGTTCTGTTTTGTGGAGAGGAAAAAATCTCAAAAAATTCATACATGTGAATTTCGTTCACTTTGAACTTATTACAAACGCATAACAGTTATGAAATATTTTTATATTTTAATAACATAAATATAATTACCTTTAATTAACTAAAATTTTTAACAAAAATACTATTATATTAATTATCAAAATATTTAATTATTATTTTAATGATGTAGATACAACGCAGCGCCATCTATATTAACAACAATCAATAATATATTTTTCATATAAATATAATTTAAAAAAAATGTTACGTAAATTTATAATATATATATTATATTATCAATTTATATAATGAAACATAAATAAATAATATAAAATTTTAAAATTATTTGGTAACAATACTATATATCAGTATTAGTCATTTTTTTCCTTTTAAAAAATTGTCATAATAAATGTATCTTCAATATATATAGAACTACCATAAATAATAAAAAAAAATAAACATATAATTATTGAAGATAATCAAATATCACATAATTACCCTTGTTATATGAAATATAATATATCAAATTTTCACAGCAAATACGCTGGCCTTCGAATCGGGCAATTACTCAATTTTATAATATAACGATGATAATAATAATAAATAAATAAATAAATTGACGCAATCGACCAATTTATGTGTCCTTCAGGAGTTGTCGTATTCGTCGTCGTCGCGCAAAAGAAAGATTACGCTTTAACGCGTATAACGCGAAAATTTTGTGCTTACCCCGTATAACGCGTACGAGCAAATCGAAATTACTCCCATGTGTAATTTATAACGTAATATATACGGTCCCTTTTTACGTTGAGATTTGAGAAAACGTGAATTATGGCGCATTAAAAATTAATTTTTATCCATTCGTAAAGTACTAAATTTTTGTTTTTAGTAAGGTCGTTCCGTTCTATTTTCAATTTTTTATTTCGTTCAGAACTCAAAATGTCATTGATATATTTAAATTATACTTTTATATTAATCGTATGAAATTTTAATATAAAATTTTATTTATTATACGAATATAATTATTATTATTTAAAATCGGAAATTTATAATAAAAATTAAATAAAAAAAATAATTTCATATTTTTATATAATATAAAATTAACTGAAAATGTTGTGCTGAATATCAACAATAGGAAATGAATTAAAAATTCGCTACCAACTTTACTGTGAAAATTTAACGACGGAAAATTTCAATTTTTAATCCGATTTTCGACAAATTCAATTTTTTTTTCATATGTAAACATTAGAGATGTTTTTATAGTATTAGAATTATTATCATTCGATGAAATGGCAATTTTATACGATTATGCTTATATATATATATATATATATATATATATATATATATATACATGTTACAGGTAAAGTTCCAAATTCGGTTAAAGCGAAATAAAAACAAAAACAGAAAAACTCGCCGGAGTAATTTATAAAATTTAGCTCGGAAAAATTTTTGCCCGCGACAATTTTCCGCAAGTAATCCGGCGTCGAAACGTTTTTCTTCGTTACGCGTGAAAAATTATTTTCATAATAGTGGCGCAAACGTTTTCGTCCGGGAAAATTTTTTGTCGCCGAATTAGAATTGATTATGTTTTACGAACGCGCCTAATTCAATGTGTATATATTTTTACTTGTCAATTTTTTGCGACGAAAAAAGATTTTAAAATTAAATTATTTATAGAATATTTGATTTTAATTTCATATGTTTTTTAATTGTAAAATATTTTTAATAATATATCAAAAAAAAAATTGTTAAATAATAGGAATACGTGATAAAGTACTATAAATCACATATATAATAAAAACATAAATTTTCTCATAATATAGTGTAATAATTCGCGTAATAAAACATGCAATATTCACAATTATATATATGATATTTATATATATAAGTGATTGAGGGTTGCAAATAACCGACTAAAAACCTTCCAAGAGTGCACGCGATAAATTATGAATGGCGCGAAATCACTCGACGCCAACAGTTCTTCAAAGTCTAAAAATTCACAGTGCACACTTTTTCTTCTTTTTTCTTATATTTTTGTATATATATATATGTGTATATATATGGGAAGAAAAGCTTCCACGGGGTCGAAATCAAGTTAGACCACGACGTTCTTTGGGTCGGTCAGTCTTTTTGTTGATTCATATCACGTTCAAAGCGGGTATTCCCCCTCAGGACCAAACATAATTGCGATTTGAATTCGAAGCACGGTTTATGCGAAAGCGGTCAGCTCTACGGGACGTCCATCGATTCTATGTGTAGACAGACGTTCAGAACGAATTTTAAGTGATTTTACACCAACTTTTTATTAATATTGTGTATATGAAAAATATTTTATATATATGTATATGTATAAGTATGAAAAAAACTAGATGTACGCCTCTGCTTTTGATAAATTTCGCATTCTTCTTATGCGGTGCGCTGTGAAAATTTGATATATATCCAGTATAAAATTTTATCAATAAAAATAAATATTTTTTTTAATTATCCTACATATAATAAAAAAGAACTCATAATAATAATTTTTAAAATCTTTTATTTATATTTGAAACAAATATCTGTTTTCATTCTCTACAAATGGAACACGTAAATCGTTTATTTTTTTTATTATAAGTAATATCTTGATAAAGAAATTAATACATTCTTATTTCAAGTTTATATTTAAAAATTCGATTTTCCATTATTTTTAAAAATAAATAATTTTTCTAAAATTCCCAACGTGGTGCAAAAAAAGTTATTACACACACACGCACGTATGCATATATATATATATATATATATATATATATATATATATATTAGGGGTGCACACTAAATAAACAATCAGGTAAAGAGGTACACCAGTGAAAAAGATTGGAAACCACTGATCTGAGTAATAAACTATGTTAAATATAAATAATTCAGAATTGTTAATAATGATAAAAAAAAGCATGGAAATTATATTTTTAGTCATATCATCACAAATACAAAATATGATCTATGAATATTCAGAGGAAAATTCAATGAAAACAAAGATGTTATAACTATAAAATTTAAAGTAATAGACGAATGTTTAGGACACAATTAAACTGATTAGACTGTCTTAAGATAATAATGTCTTCAGCATGGTTATTGTCAGTTTAAAGATATATATATATATATATATATATATATATATATATATATATATATATATATATATATATATTATATAGATTCCTAATTTTGCAGATTACATACGATATCTAAAGCTAATCAAACATTATATTAGTTATATAATATCTAATTTAAACACGTGCACCAGATGCGACTTTATAGTTGATTGTATGTATCTCGATGACAACGATGATGATTAATATAATATATATGATATTTATATATGTACAGGGTGTATCTTAATGCGTGTCGTTCTTGCGTCTAAACTGTCATTCTAAATAATGGATATAATAAGCGGACACGGGTCGCATTGTAGTCCCGGTTTAATCCCCATGTCTTAATATTATGTACGTCGGGAATGGGTAACTTATTCTACGGTTCTATACGCCTGTTAACTATTATTTTATACGCTTTCGTTCCCCAGTCTCCCTTGGTATTAAAATAAAATTACCGGATATAAATTTTCCACGAAGAATTCGCGGACGACATTTTTTGGACTTTAATGCCTTGTAATTTTATATAATATAAATAAAAGGATTAAAACTAAAATGTTCAACGCGAGAAACTAATATATTAATAATAATTAAAATAATGCGCATTATTTAAATTTATATAATATTTATATGAAACGAATAATTTTTATTTCTCATTTACATGAATCGCGATAGAAAATACGATTGTCGAATAGTCGCAAAAATGTATAACTTGACGGAATGTCGATTTTTACGACTATATCAAAATAAATGAGGATCTAAACGTATGACAAACATATTGTACGTATATCTAAAAACGTGAAAAAATACAGTGGGTTTACGCTCTTATGCTATGGAAAGAAAATTATGATTTTGTCGTATTTTATATGATAATAGGCTTTAAATCAAATAATTTCATAAATTTTTCAATAAAATACTTTCTTTTTCACTAGATATTGTATAAAAAAATATTTCAAAATAAAAAATATTTGACGTTATTTAAATATATTTTCATGATTAACGCATTCATTTTAGTTTAATATAGTTAAAAACCCATATTAAAAAATGAATTATAAACAGCTGCCTTGTAGTATCAAGGAAATATCTTTTTAATTTTGATATATTTTTTTTTTTTTTTGAAAATAACTATATATTGAAATGCATAAATAAATAATATATAGACATCGTCGAACATATAAAAGACGATAGTTGTGCAAAATGAGCGAGAACCCACTGTATTTGTACGCGCGATGAGCGCAAACATGATCAGAGATTCTACGTCGTAAATTCCGTCATAAATTTTGTTTCGATAACCGATCGTAAATTTTCCCCCAAAAGCTCATTCATAGACGAGAGGCGAGACGCGGAAGTGAAGCGAGACGGGAGGTAGGAGGGTAAACCGGAAAAGCCTTTGAATATTACGCGCGCGATTTGAACCCGTTTTTGTTTTAGTCCGACGTCTGCGACGTCCGTATGCAAATTCCGGGCTTCAACACGCGGAAAATCCCATTAAGAGCAGTCTTTGGAGGGGGAGAGGGGATAGGGGGGGGGGGGGCGTTACCATTTTCCGGGGAAAGTTCACAACCGGAAAATGTCGCGGAAAATGTCAACGGCGACCACCGCAAAACCGCCCGCGTACGACGCCACGCTTTAAAACCGCCCCAAAGTCGTTACCACCGTCGGTATCCACTTACCGAGACCGACAATAATATTATTTTGCACGTTTTAACCGTCTCTAAAGCAGACGCTTCATATTATATGTTGTTATTATACGGGGTTTTGTTTTACCCGAAATTTGTTGACCTTGTACGAAAATTGTATACGAGCAGACATAAAGTTTATTCAGCGGTAAAATCTCACGGTGAAATAAATTTTTGAAATATAGTTTAAATTTTCTAAAAATAAAATACAAATATTTTTTTTTCTAATATAATACACTTTTATATCGTATTAGTATATTACCGATAATAACAATCGCACAACTGTATTATTAAAAATACAATAATATATATCGCATTATAATTAATTGCCACTAATTGGTCAATTATTTTGTAAATCTGTTAGTTAATTCTTGCTTTGTCATCGAGAATGAGCAAGTATGCAAAATTTCAGCTGAATTAAACTTTGAAAAGTGCTCCAAAAATCGATTACAAATTTTCACCCAGCAAACACACAAGTGAAATATTATATAGTGTAATATTATAAAGTAATTTTTTTTAAATTAAATTAAATTACATGAAATAAAATATATATTTTTAAAAAATAAACAATCAATAAAATAAAGATAAAAAAATAGGAGTCAACAGCACGCGGTGTTCCCAGGCGGTCACCCATCCAAGTACTGACCGCGCCCAATGCTGCTTAACTTCGGTGATCGGACGAGAACCGGTGTATTCAGCGTGGTATGGCCGTTGACGAGAGTTGCGGAAATTTTAAAGAACAGACTGTATATTTTTTTTAATTCTTCAAAATAATATTCTTTTTTTTATATAATACATATTCTATTCACCATATCTTCTTACATTTCATGAACATTAACAAAAATAATCATGTTAGAATGCGTATTTGTAATGTCTTTTTAAATAACACAATTTAAGATGCACGAATTTTTTCACTGGGCTACTTGTCGAAATTAAAAAGTAAAATGCATACCTAAATATTTATATAATATCTATTTCCTATGTTCTACATAAAATATATTGAAAATTATCTAAAAAATAGGTAATCAATCAAATTTATTAAAAAAAAAGGAAATAGGGGCCAACAGCACGCGGTGTTCCCAGGCGGTCACCCATCCAAGTACTGACCGCGCCCAATGCTGCTTAACTTCGGTGATCGGACGAGAACCGGTGTGTTCAGCGTGGTATGGCCGTTGGCAAGAGTCCGCGGTAATTTCGTTGAACAGAATAAATTGTATTTCAAATTCATTCAAAAATTGATTTTATTTATATATGATGAACATTTCAATATAATAATATTCGTCACCAACTTCTTCAATAAATCAAACATTAAAAATATAATTAAAACATTGTGCACGGGTATTTTTTTTAAATGCCGAAACTTGAATGCACGAATTCATTCACCAGGCTTACTTGTTTGAAACAATAGATATAATTCGTATTGAATGTTCACGTAATGTTTGTTTATTATATTGCATATAAATGAACGGTATATTTAAATATATATATATTAAATAAAAAAAGTAAAATTAAGGGGGGACCAACAGCACGCGGTTTTCCCAGGCGGTCACCCATCCAAGTACTGACCGCGCCCAATGCTGCTTGACTTCGGTGATCGGACGAGAACCGGTGTGTTCAGCATGGTATGGCCGTTGACGAGAGGCTGTGGTATTTTCGGCGAACAGACGAAATCGTTTTTCGATTTAATCTAAAAATCAAATTTAAGATGCACGAATTTATTCACAGGGTTAACTAGTTGCAAACAAAAACTAAATACGCGCCGTAAGCTTATACAACTTTTGTTTCATAGGTTTCGGAGAAAAACATTATTAACAAAAATACCGAAAAAAGTGAATTGAGAAATAAGCGATTAGTTGAAAAAAAAAGAAAAAAGTAAACTAAGGGCCAACAGCACGCGGTGTTCCCAGGCGGTCACCCATCCAAGTACTGACCGCGCCCAATGCTGCTTAACTTCGGTGATCGGACGAGAACCGGTGTGTTCAGCGTGGTATGGCCGTTGACAAACCACGCTCTTATATATTTGAGACAGTATTTTTTTTAATTAAAAAAATGTTTTTAATTTTATTTCTTTTAATATAAAAAAAAAATCTTAAAAATAATAATATTTTTTTATATTATATTATCTTATAAAATATGAAAAACAATTAAAGACAATAAAATAATAAATATATTATTCATTATTCGATTTATTCACATAATTTAACAAAAATAAATACTCACTCTGTATATAAGTAAATGTATTATACATAATACAAGTGTTAATGCGTGTTCTGGGCTCGTTTGGCCTCATTTAACGTTCATTATTAGACGGTCTTCGTACCTTTAAAAGGGTTTTTGTCGTTTTGTAAGCCCTCGACAGGCACATAAACAAAATGTCAATAAGGGAATTAAACTTAACACTGGACAAAGTTGACATTCATCAAATTAATCACACTAATTCGATTTTTTATATTTTTTTATTCAAATTGTATTTAATATAAAAAACTTTATTATATATCTGTTATTACGGTTATTTTAAAACCAGATTTGTATTACATAGTTTTAATTTCAACGGTTAATGTCTTTTATGGGTCGTTATTATGTGAGAATGTTTCTTACTGTAATTATATTAATTATATAATAATATAAAATTAAAAAATCCGATTTCAATAATTTCATTCTGCTTTGGCTAAATTGTTCCTCTTTCACTTTAGATAATTTAAGAAATTGTGGTATATTTTTTTGTAGGTTTTTGCAGAAAAAAAATCAAGTTTAAATTATTCCGTTGAAAATTCGCTCGTTTTTCCTCCATTGGTCGAACTTCAGTCGAGTCGCAGATTGAAAAATGAAGAAATAATGAAAAGTTTTTCAGCGATACTACCCCTTCGTAGTCCGAACCACCCTGCGGAGTTTCGAAATACTCGAACGGAAGAGCCGCAATAAAACTGCGGTAAATTTAATCAAGTCAGAAACACTTGCGGCGCCCGCAAAAGAAATATAAAAGGAGTAAGATCGCAGGAAAGCAAAAAAAAAAGGAGCGAAACCGAGTGAAAAAGGAGCAGGAACCGCGACAAAAAAAAACTTAAAAAATGCAGGAAGCATTAATAATAAAAAAACGAGTAATAAATATGGAAATAATAAATCTGCGAGAGTCGTCTTTTCTTCTTCTTCTTTTTTCTTTCTATCGTCTGTTGCAGCGAGCTTTTGTTTTAGTTTTAGTTCTGTGAAAATTTCAATTTCATTACGTGGAAACAAGCGACGTTGAAAAAAAAAACATTCCGCTTCCATCGTCTGCGCTTCGTCGTAATTGAGAGACGTCTTCAATCATCCTGAAAAGGGGGGGAAAGTAGAAGATTTTCATCTGAAAGTCGGGAAAAGTCGGAAGAAAAAATTGACGATAAGATAAATAGGCGACATTAGTGCGAACCTTATGCGACATATGCGAAGAATTTTGTTTCGTCTGAAGCATAATGCTTTTTATTTTATACACGTATATATATATATATATATATATATATATATATATATATATATATATATATATATATATTGCAATCTCTAAAAAATATAACAAAGTATTAACAATACAATAATGTTGTTAAAAAAAATAACTATAATTTAATTTGAATGAGATTTGATGTTTCTCAATTTTTTTAGCTATGTATATGTTTATCATTGTAAATAAAGTTGTTTTAATATTCCAAAAAAAATAAATCTTATATATTATTTAAAAAATGAGTGATTAATTAAAAAAAAAGTAAAAATTAAGGGGGGCCAACAGCACGCGGTGTTCCCAGGCGGTCACCCATCCAAGTACTGACCGCGCCCAATGCTGCTTAACTTCGGTGATCGGACGAGAACCGGTGTGTTCAGCGTGGTATGGCCGTTGACGAGAGGCTGTGGTATTTTCGGCGAACAGACGAAATTATTCTCCAAATTTATCAAAATTTAAGATGCACGAATTTATTCACTGGGTTAACTAGATTCAAACAAAAAACAAAATTGGCGCCGAATGCTCATATAATGTTTGTTTCATATATTTTAGAAATATAAGATTAATAAAGAAAACGAAAAAAGTAAACTAAGGGCTAACAGCACGCGGTGTTCCCAGGCGGTCACCCATCCAAGTACTGACCGCGCCCAATGCTGCTTAACTTCGGTGATCGGACGAGAACCGGTGTGTTCAGCGTGGTATGGCCGTTGACGTGCAATAAGTTTAAATATTTTAGAGAGTAGATTTATTTTTCATATTAAATGAAAAAAAAATACATTATTAATATTTTAAATTTAATTTAAAATATTTTGATTTAAAAAATATTCGTCTTTTATTAAAAATATTTTTCCTCTTATATTGTCGTACTGAAGATGAAAAAATAATAACGTATTTATTATTTTATCTTTTGGTAAATATAAACGATTATTATCTTATATAATTATAATTTTTAATTAAACATTATTACGTGACAAAACTAAACAAATAATGCAGATGTTACTAAAATAGCTATATTAAATTAAAAAAAATATATGAAAAGCTATTGTTCCGTTTCAATTTGTCGCGTTGTACGATAGATTGATTTATTGATGCTTTTAACGGTTAACGTCAGAGTAAAAACGAATTAGTTCCTTAAATAAGGCGATAAAAATAAAATATATTAGAAACACATATGTTTATATATAGTGATCTATTATAAAATCACTTAATAAAATGAAATAATATTTTTATTTTAATTTTTGATCCGTGTGATGTTTGTTATTCACGTGAGACTGAAATATTATAAACTTTGATTAAAGTTAATATTGTTATAGTGTTATAATATTATTAGATTTTTTTAAATTTATAATATATTTATTCACTTTTTTTTATAAATAAATCGTGCAATTTTTTTACTAAATTTTTCATATATACATGGGAAGTTAATTTTCTTTCATGAATCATACGAAAATTTCCATCATTCTCGATTGTTTTTTTTTTTCAGATAACCGAAATAAATTCATTTCTGAGAAAAGTTTCTATCGCTGAAACCGACCGTTTAAATCTTTTACAGTTAATATAAGCCGACTCGTTCGATTTTAATATATAAGTTTGATAGAAGAAGGGTGTTCTTCGGGCGGAGAGAAGCAAAGGAAAAGAAAAAAAAATATTAGAAGGAAATACATTGGAAAATGTTCGATTCGCACTTGAGAAAAAAAAAGTAAAATGAGAAGGGAAAAAATTGAGAAAATTTTCCAGGGAAAAGTGTGCAATAACATCGGCGCCGACTGTCTGCCGTTGGAAATATATTCTTCAATTTTATAACTTTAATATATATATATATATAAACATTCTTGAATTTATTTGTATAACATAATATAATATAATATAATATGATTTATTTTATTTATTTCGTCGTCGGATTGAAGATGGATTTATTATATCTATATTATATTAATCATATTATTTTGCGACGTTGATATTTATATAAATGAGTTATTTATTTATTTATCTTTCAAATATAATGCTATATAAAATTATATGAGTTGAAAATGTTTTCAAATAAAATATGATTATAAATTACATACGAGTATATATTTCTTATATATATGGTATATATATAAGAAATCATAAAATTTTATAATTTTGTAGGAATATATTCTTTTAAAAATTTTATCAATAAAATGAAAAGAAAATATATGTGAATAATCATGCAGATTTCTCACAAATTTATGTATCAACAGCATAAATTTTAGAACCATAGCACATTGTAAATTTAGGGGAAAACTACTCGGTTGTTTTCACGTCGGTAATGCAACTTGTAATCCATCCAAACACACTACGACAGTAATTCCCGGTGTAATTGCACGGGAATAAATGAAATAATATAGTGCAAACACTTGCAAGGCATTTCTGTTGTTTAATAAATCAGCTTTATCCTAAAACAACAACGCTGTAACGTTTTACCGACAAAGCGACACAAATGTAAACAAGACGAATCGAGTTTACCAAGAGTCATATTGATTTCCTTTGTACGTTAAAGAAGAGTGCCAGGGCAATGTTTTATACGATATAATAATGTCGTACATTATAATTTTTCTATCCAGTAAGTAATAAAACAGTAAAAAAATATCGCCGAAGAATATATTTCAGCCAGAGTTCAATTTTGTATCGATTTTTAATCGTATTGTAAATACAATTTTAGATAATAATAGTTATTCTATGATAGACAAAATTTTCAACAACTACTTGGAAGTTTACAAGTAAATATTTGACGCTTTCACTGAAAATGTAATTAATTGCTGCAATACGGATATTGAAATCGAACCCGAAATTTTGCTATACATCAAAGCTATTCAAACTATGAGCGTTCGAAATAATTTTTAGATTTGGTGTATATTGGTAAAATGGTGACTTAAAAAAATACTAATTATTATTTTAAATAATTTGAAAGAATAAAATTTTAAATTTATAATAGTTAAAATATATAATAGTTTTAATGTAAATATAATACATTTTAATTTTATTATTTTTATATAAAAATG
The DNA here is from genome assembly GCA_024500535.1 of Leptonema lineaticorne. Classification (NCBI taxonomy): domain Eukaryota; kingdom Metazoa; phylum Arthropoda; class Insecta; order Trichoptera; family Hydropsychidae; genus Leptonema; species Leptonema lineaticorne. The sequence continues at coordinate 2,552,689 of JANIJI010000059.1, read as the reverse complement.
AAAGATCATTATTATTTTTTTATTGTTGAAATTGAGGTCGAATCGAATATATAATGTTTTCAATAGGATTTATTTATATTTGAAATGTAAATCTGTACTTTATGTGAATAGTAGCGGAAAAAAAATGGGTCAATGATGAATATATAGTGTATTTTAGCAGATATGCGAATTAATAATGTGTTCTCGTAGATTTATTAGATCGTTACTCGTATAATGAGAAACTGGATCCGTAAAGTTTAGCATGTGGAAGTTCGTTAGACGAGTGACGTTAATGAACTTCGTACGTTTTAACGACGTTAGTCAATAATTACGACGGGGTAGGAGGATCGGGTAAGCGGGCGTGCGGGGGGTGGGGGGTGGTGGAAAAGAGGCCGATTTCAGGGGTTTTGAAAGGTGGGTGAGCGGGTTGGGACAATAACGCACGGACGGGTGTATCGGTGGTTCGTGTGGTGTTTTTGAAGTGAAATTTCCCGCGAAAAACTAGTGGACTGGAACGCCGTAAGTTTCAGTGCTCGAAACATATTGAATTTTCAGACTGCTGAATTTTCAGACGGCTAGAAAATCTCGTATCGTTCAATTAAATCGGCGAAGTTCGCGAAGCGTTCTAATCGCGCGCAAATATCTCGGGAAATATCGCAGCTTCTCAAACTTTGCCGAATTCGCAAACTGCCCGTTCGAACTATAACAAAATTTCAAGATGTGTTTCGCATCGAGTTAATATGAAGTGTGTTACTAGAAATTAAATATATCTGAAAATCGATAGATAACATTTAAAAAAATATATACAATATAAATCTACTTGATAATCTTATACTAGAATTGAAAATTAAAATATTATGAAAAATTATTTTGATTATATCTGATAATCTATAATAAACTTTATATCTATAATTAATTAAAAAAATCGTAATTTATTAATTATTTAATATCAGCTTCTAGAAAAATAAAAGTACGACCATGCACGCAGCTGCCGCACAATTCATTTTTACGGTTATTAATCCGTCGTCGGTACTGTGATGATTTTCATTCTGCTTTCGAAATGTCGGCAATTAATAACGCATTTTAACGTTAATATTTAGAATAGTTTAGAAAAAACCGTTAAACGACACGCCGATAAACACTTATAAAGAATGTACGACGTCGATGTTTCCGCCGAACAAAATAATGTCTGCGTGATTTATCGCCTTATAATAAATCGTTGACGTGTACGAAAAAAAAATATGTAAAAATTTAAAATCGAATCAAGGCGCTTATAATCTGTTTTATATTGCATTATTTTTTTTGTTTTGATTTTTTTTTTGTATTTGTTGTAAACAATTCCAGTAACTAAAGCTCGTCCGCGGCTACCAACAACCAACTAATGACACATTAACGGTTTGTTTGCATTGCTTTGACTCACGGTGTGTGTATGTATGAAAAAAAAAGTTACAACGCGGGGCAATTAGAGATGTCAGCTGCTCAAACACTCGGTTAAACAACCAGCGCTTCTGAGATTCTATATATGAAAAAAAAATCGACGATCGCCAGAGAGAAATTTTGATTTTTATGGTTTGTTAAATGTTCACTATGCTATATATATATTTTATGTAATTAAATAGATTCAATTTATACATTTTTTTAATCTCTTGTTTGTTGATATTAATTTTTGAATCAGTGTTTTTCTTTTTTTTTTTTACTTTGTATTTTTATAATTATTTTAAGAACAGTCTATCTCTGCCAACAGATGGCGTAGTAATAATATAATGATCAAATTTATTATCTTTTTGTTCGTATAATACTCAAATCAATTAATCTACATTATAACTGCCGTATTCTGATCTAATTAAGTAGATCACTAAATTATTTTACCATTAATCCTTTCATATATGTATTGCTTTTAACGTATATTGAATTTCTAATAATATATTTAATTTAAAATTCATAATTTTATTCGGTTTCAAAAATAAAATTAAAACAGAGGTTCACTTTAGAGACCAAATTACGTTCATTCACATACTATCGATTTTAAAAATTAAATTATAATATATCAGACGACAGACAAAGCAACTGGTCTATCCTTGCATCACCCTTAAAAATAATTTAATAATATAAATATAATTCATTTTTATTTTAAAGAAAATGATGTAGGATCAATTTCATAATCTCCGACTAATTTTACAATCCCTGAGAATATTAGTTTTGGACATCATTTTTTTTACTTTATATTTTAGAGTATCTTCATAATTATTACAAAAAAATAATGCTCTATAAATATAATAATTATATAATGAATAAATATCACAATAAATAAACGATATTACACAATATCAAATATTTATTTAATATGCGATCGCACATTAGTTTAAATAGGTGCAATCGAAAGTTTCCGTATTCTAGGTGACATCACCTTTATTGAATAATGAAAATATGTGTTATTCAAATAATGTACAACAACCGTGTTCATATTTCCCCATATATATATATATATATATCTATATAATAATATACCACATATTCTACTAGAAGCCTCTTCTATTTATCTAACGAGAGCAAATATTGTTCGACTTGTATGAACTGTTGTAACGCAGCAAAATATAATATTATATATATATATATATATATATATATATATATATATATTACATAGGATCTATATTATGAATTTTATACTTTGTACCACTTTTATTTTAATTTACTAAAGTATATAATTTTTGGAGTCAAATAGTTCTGAAGTTGATAGATACTTAATTTCTATTTTTCAATTTTGTTCTAAATCGAGAATAATAATTACTTACTCGTTTTGAATATTTACTATATTTACAAAATTTATATTAAATTACAAACACACACACACACATACATATGTACAGATATATATATATATATATATATATATATATATATATATATATATATATATATATATATATATATATATAAGATTTTAGACAAAATATAATTTTCAATGAAACTTAATCAGAGGTTGCAAAGCAATAATACGTTTTCTAAAATCGATTCGTAATGTTTTTAAATTGAAAATAGTATTTATGTTTATTAGTTTCAAAATATTATTTTTAAAATTATTAATTTGCTAAATTTTAATTTTTATATTTTAGCAAAATATTAGTTTATCAAAAATATTTTGTTCAAAAATTTTATATAATTTTTTTAGAGAAGCTATAGATTTATATAGTTGTTTTCTCAAGAAAGCATTTTATAGAATAATATAATTTAAATTCATAATATTAAGAAAATAAGAATATATATATATATATATATATATATATATATATATATATATATATATCTCAACCCAAATTTTATTCGCGTTCAGATTTTAACCAAAATTTTCTTTTATTTTATTTGAAGAAAAGCCATTTTTTTATTTTCAGAAGAAAAATAATAATTGCAGACATAAGCTTATTATAAAACTTATTTCGCAAGGCGGATTGAATTTTTTAATATAAATTAGATCTCGTATTTGTTGCGTAAATAAATGTAAATTTTTATCCACACATATTTTTTTATTTGCAAAACTTCAAAATATACCGTCGAAACCTGAATATTTTAACAGATTTAAAAATATACCAAAAAATACATTATATTCACATATACACACACATATATATAAAAAAAACATTCGTATTTTTATATATTATAAAATTTTAATTTAAAATATATATTATAAATAACCAAAAAAAAAAAAATTATGAATGCTTTTTCGTATGATCTGTCATATCTCTAGAGTATTTTTTAATATTGACATGCGACTCTTGCATATATAAAGATTGACTATCCCAGACTTTTCAAACATAGTCGTACAACATATGTAAGCGATAATGAAATACAAGGTATACTTTTTTTTTATTATTATATACATATGTAAGTTATTTTTTTTCAAATGGCAGTTATCGAACTGTTTCGTTATGTCAATAATGTTCGATATGTTTGTACTCGTTATATGTACAACATGTTTTACGACACCAATTCAAAACAAATACGACACATAAAATTAATTTCGAAAACTACTTAATGACCGACGAAAAAATATTTGTTGTGAAAATAATGTCGCACGAATGGGTTATTTTTATTGAGCGACAACAAAAATAAATAACTTTCTACGCGAGCTTCTCCTGATAAAATAATGGCTTTCGATGAGATTTGTAAAGTGTTTTCAATGTTTTTATATATTCTAGTAAAAAAAGGGAATATTGTAAAATAATTAACGTGCGACTTTTAATAAATGCATTGTTTATATTATATTTCTTGTAATGAAATGTTCTTCAAATATTCGCACCATTAACAAATGTTCTTTTGCCAATATATTTCTTCAGTCATACAATCGATATATTTTATTATTTTTAATCTGGATATTATAAAGAATTATTTATTATAAAATCATTATAATAAAATACCGTATTATATTGAGAAGATTTTAAACAATAATGAGTAAAAAAATATTTATTTTAAATGAAAAATTTTATATAGATAAACAATACATATTTAATTTTATTTCGAAATCTACTCAATATATTTTTTATTGATATTATAAAATATTTTATACACATCTTTTTTTAATATTGATATTAATTTTATTTAGAATTCATAGATAATTGAGAAAAAAAATCAATACTTCAAATTTAAAATAGCTTTAGAAAAGCACTAGAATTTCAATAGATTTCTATGAAATCGATAATCATACGTTGTCCCCTTTTATCCGAGCATTTCTCAGGATTCCCTCGTTCAAAAACGGGAAGAATTTTGACATCGATGACGGGAAGAGAAAACACACTTTACCGCACATTTCACCGACAAATCCACACGAGCTTTCATAAACAAATCCGTCGAATCGACCGAACGGTTTAAAGCCAGGCTGGAAGCGGATTTTTGACGACGGTCAACCAAAAGAGCATCATCTTCAAGAAAAAGTCTTCAAAAAACGACTCTATCCAAACAGAACAGTTCAACGTTTTCACGCTTACGTGTGACAAATTTTGAAGACGGTCGCATGTTTTTATTATTATTTTCTTTAAATCTTCAAAAAATATACGTACATAAAGTATAAAAGAATTTATATATATATATATATATATATATATATATATATATATATATGAAAAAAAAAAACCAGACGAAGACACTCGAAACTTGCGCAAACAGAGGCAACTGTCTATTGGAAGACGAGGCTTATCTTCTTGTGTTCTTGTAAACGTATGTTTTTTTTCTCGATATTTACAAGAATTTTTGTTATTTTTTTTCTTAAGGCGAAAAATTCACTCGTAAATCATTTTGAACAACATGTTAAATATTGATTCGAATATTTGCGTTGTTATTTTTATATTTTTCTGTTGCTTTCAACGGGCAAATGTTCGAATCAGTGCGATTATCTGTTAACACTGTTGACTGATGGCTCGCATTCACACGTACATTTTTTTTAAATGCGATAATAAAATATCAAAAATTAAATATTGCCGAATGAAACGTTGAAATTCGTAGTATATGATAAAAAAATGCACGCTACATAAATATGGAAAAATATTGTCAATATTTCTGTAATATATCATTATTAGATGACAAGGTTAAAGAAGGTATAAAATAAGTAATTGTTAATCCAATACATATTCAATTTTTTTATAATAAAATATATATTTCATAATTGGCGTAAATCATCAACAAAATTCGTATATTTATATAACACGACATAACGAATAATATTTTATATAAAGAATATGTTTTCAAGATATTTTTTTTTGCAATATAAGTAATTAATGATTTTTAAATAAACCTATTTATCTTCAATTTAAGTGAAAAATATATTTGATTTAAACAATAAATAAATTTTCGAATAAAAAATATATTAATATATATATAATAAATATTATAATTTTTTTTTGAATTAAATATTACACATAATATAATAAATAACGTTAGTGACATCTATATAAGAAAACTATAACTAAAATTAAATGAATTTATTGTTTCTATAAGTAATGTTTAACGTAATAATTAATATTATTATATATATATATATAAATAATTTAATACTGTTTAAAATACACGATGACTAACATAATAGTTATTTTCCGAAATGAAATTATATGTTGATATCTTTCATTAATGAATTCAGCATCGCGTCGAGAACAAAATACTATACAACAATAGTAGAAAACTCGTTTGAAACGCTGAAGTGTCGACACGTAGTCCGAAAGATTTTATCAGTTGAAATCGAGGGATGGGGTGCTGAATAGACAGCAGCACACCCCCCCCACCCGCTTCTATGGTCAAGTTTATCCGGCGGTCTTGTACACAAAACCATGAAAATATAATATGGTCATACGTGTGTTGCACGTCGAAGTATAGAAGTGTATAAAATATAAAAGGAACAACGGTGAAAAGGCAGATTCCGGTGTCGGTAGAGCTTCATTGAAGTTCTCCCTTACTGATAGGGATGGGAGATTTTGTCGAATTCCCTCAGGAATGTAGCATTCGACCGGCAAAAGTAACGAGAATCGAAACACATGTATACTATACAGTTCGAACGTTTTGCAATAAGGAAAAAATAAATTTTATATATTTACGAATTCACTATATGAAAATAAATATAAATAAAATTAAAAATTACACAAAATATATTTTCAATAAAAAAATATATAAAATAATTTATACTTTGCATATATGGGATATATAGTTTTCAGATATTATACTAAGAAAAACATCTAAATGATAATATAACAGTATAATACTTATATCGATGGATTCAAAATATATTACAATAAGCACGAAAGTGTTTTAATTAAAAAAATAACGTTTCAAAATATCACTTGAGAACTTTTTTTATTATTTCCTGAATGAAAAAACATAATATATTACATTATAGAATATAGTGGAAAAAGTTCAATTTGAAATATAATTGAAGGTAGTGTAAAAGTTCTTACTTAAAGTAAAAACATGACAAAATATAAGCTAATAGAAATAACGACAATAAAATTAAATAATAATATTTTTCTTTAATAAAATAAGGGATATTTTTTGAATAGTTAAAAAATATATTGTGTTAACAATTTCAAATACTTAAAATGATGAAAAATGATGAAAATATAAACTAAGTATTAAAATTAAAACGATTTCGTCTGTTCGCCGAAAATACCACAGCCTCTCGTCAACGGCCATACCATGCTGAACACACCGGTTCTCGTCCGATCACCGAAGTCAAGCAGCATTGGGCGCGGTCAGTACTTGGATGGGTGACCGCCTGGGAACACCGCGTGCTGATGGCCCTTAGTTTATTTTTTTCTTTTTTTTTTCAACTAATCGCTTATTTCTCAATTCACTTTTTTCGGTATTTTTGTTAATAATGTTTTTCTCCGAAACATATAAAACAAAAGTTGTATAAGCTTACGGCGCGTATTTAGTTTTTGTTTGCAACTAGTTAACCCTGTGAATAAATTCGTGCATCTTAAATTTGATTTTTAGATTAATTCGAAATACGATTTCGTCTGTTCGCCGAAAACACCACAGCCTCTCGTCAACGGCCATACCATGCTGAACACACCGGTTCTCGTCCGATCACCGAAGTCAAGCAGCATTGGGCGCGGTCAGTACTTGGATGGGTGACCGCCTGGGAACACCGCGTGCTGTTGGCCCTTAGTTTTTTTTTCGTTTTTTTCAACTAATCGCTTATTTCTCAATTCACTTTTTTCGGGTTTTTTGTTAATAATGTTTTTCTCCGAAACCTATGAAACAAAAGTTGTATAAGCTTACGGCGCGTATTTAGTTTTTGTTTGCAACTAGTTAACCCTGTGAATAAATTCGTGCATCTTAAATTTGATTTTTAGATTAATTCGAAATACGATTTCGTCTGTTCGCCGAAAACACCACAGCCTCTCGTCAACGGCCATACCATGCTGAACACACCGGTTCTCGTCCGATCACCGAAGTCAAGCAGCATTGGGCGCGGTCAGTACTTGGATGGGTGACCGCCTGGGAACACCGCGTGCTGTTGGCCCTTAGTTTATTTTTTTCTTTTTTTTTTCAACTAATCGCTTATTTCTCAATTCACTTTTTTCGGTATTTTTGTTAATAATGTTTTTCTCCGAAACATATAAAACAAAAGTTGTATAAGCTTACGGCGCGTATTTAGTTTTTGTTGCAACTAGTTAACCCTGTGAATAAATTCGTGCATCTTAAATTTGATTTTTAGATTAATTCGAAATACGATTTCGTCTGTTCGCCGAAAATACCACAGCCTCTCGTCAACGGCCATACCATGCTGAACACACCGGTTCTCGTCCGATCACCGAAGTCAAGCAGCATTGGGCGCGGTCAGTACTTGGATGGGTGACCGCCTGGGAACACCGCGTGCTGTTGGCCCTTAGTTTATTTTTTTCTTTTTTTTTTCAACTAATCGCTTATTTCTCAATTCACTTTTTTCGGTATTTTTGTTAATAATGTTTTTCTCCGAAACATATAAAACAAAAGTTGTATAAGCTTACGGCGCGTATTTAGTTTTTGTTGCAACTAGTTAACCCTGTGAATAAATTCGTGCATCTTAAATTTGATTTTTAGATTAATTCGAAATACGATTTCGTCTGTTCGCCGAAAATACCACAGCCTCTCGTCAACGGCCATACCATGCTGAACACACCGGTTCTCGTCCGATCACCGAAGTCAAGCAGCATTGGGCGCGGTCAGTACTTGGATGGGTGACCGCCTGGGAACACCGCGTGCTGATGGCCCTTAGTTTATTTTTTTCTTTTTTTTTTCAACTAATCGCTTATTTCTCAATTCACTTTTTTCGGTATTTTTGTTAATAATGTTTTTCTCCGAAACATATAAAACAAAAGTTGTATAAGCTTACGGCGCGTATTTAGTTTTTGTTTGCAACTAGTTAACCCTGTGAATAAATTCGTGCATCTTAAATTTGATTTTTAGATTAATTCGAAATACGATTTCGTCTGTTCGCCGAAAACACCACAGCCTCTCGTCAACGGCCATACCATGCTGAACACACCGGTTCTCGTCCGATCACCGAAGTCAAGCAGCATTGGGCGCGGTCAGTACTTGGATGGGTGACCGCCTGGGAACACCGCGTGCTGTTGGCCCTTAGTTTTTTTTTCGTTTTTTTCAACTAATCGCTTATTTCTCAATTCACTTTTTTCGGGTTTTTTGTTAATAATGTTTTTCTCCGAAACCTATGAAACAAAAGTTGTATAAGCTTACGGCGCGTATTTAGTTTTTGTTTGCAACTAGTTAACCCTGTGAATAAATTCGTGCATCTTAAATTTGATTTTTAGATTAATTCGAAATACGATTTCGTCTGTTCGCCGAAAACACCACAGCCTCTCGTCAACGGCCATACCATGCTGAACACACCGGTTCTCGTCCGATCACCGAAGTCAAGCAGCATTGGGCGCGGTCAGTACTTGGATGGGTGACCGCCTGGGAACACCGCGTGCTGTTGGCCCTTAGTTTATTTTTTTCTTTTTTTTTTCAACTAATCGCTTATTTCTCAATTCACTTTTTTCGGTATTTTTGTTAATAATGTTTTTCTCCGAAACATATAAAACAAAAGTTGTATAAGCTTACGGCGCGTATTTAGTTTTTGTTGCAACTAGTTAACCCTGTGAATAAATTCGTGCATCTTAAATTTGATTTTTAGATTAATTCGAAATACGATTTCGTCTGTTCGCCGAAAATACCACAGCCTCTCGTCAACGGCCATACCATGCTGAACACACCGGTTCTCGTCCGATCACCGAAGTCAAGCAGCATTGGGCGCGGTCAGTACTTGGATGGGTGACCGCCTGGGAACACCGCGTGCTGTTGGCCCTTAGTTTATTTTTTTCTTTTTTTTTTCAACTAATCGCTTATTTCTCAATTCACTTTTTTCGGTATTTTTGTTAATAATGTTTTTCTCCGAAACATATAAAACAAAAGTTGTATAAGCTTACGGCGCGTATTTAGTTTTTGTTGCAACTAGTTAACCCTGTGAATAAATTCGTGCATCTTAAATTTGATTTTTAGATTAATTCGAAATACGATTTCGTCTGTTCGCCGAAAATACCACAGCCTCTCGTCAACGGCCATACCATGCTGAACACACCGGTTCTCGTCCGATCACCGAAGTCAAGCAGCATTGGGCGCGGTCAGTACTTGGATGGGTGACCGCCTGGGAACACCGCGTGCTGTTGGCCCTTAGTTTATTTTTTTCTTTTTTTTTTCAACTAATCGCTTATTTCTCAATTCACTTTTTTCGGTATTTTTGTTAATAATGTTTTTCTCCGAAACATATAAAACAAAAGTTGTATAAGCTTACGGCGCGTATTTAGTTTTTGTTTGCAACTAGTTAACCCTGTGAATAAATTCGTGCATCTTAAATTTGATTTTTAGATTAATTCGAAATACGATTTCGTCTGTTCGCCGAAAACACCACAGCCTCTCGTCAACGGCCATACCATGCTGAACACACCGGTTCTCGTCCGATCACCGAAGTCAAGCAGCATTGGGCGCGGTCAGTACTTGGATGGGTGACCGCCTGGGAACACCGCGTGCTGTTGGCCCTTAGTTTATTTTTTTCTTTTTTTTTTCAACTAATCGCTTATTTCTCAATTCACTTTTTTCGGTATTTTTGTTAATAATGTTTTTCTCTGAAACATATAAAACAAAATTTGTATAAGCTTACGGCGCGTATTTAGTTTTTGTTGCAACTAGTTAACCCTGTGAATAAATTCGTGCGTCTTAAATTTGATTTTTAGATTAATTCGAAATACGATTTCGTCTGTTCGCCGAAAACACTACAGCCTCTCGTCAACGGCCATATCATGCTGAACACACCGGTTCTCGTCCGATCACCGAAGTCAAGCAGCATTGGGCGCGGTCAGTACTTGGATGGGTGACCGCCTGGGAACACCGCGTGCTGTTGGCCCTTAGTTTATTTTTTTCTTTTTTTTTTCAACTAATCGCTTATTTCTCAATTCACTTTTTTCGGTATTTTTGTTAATAATGTTTTTCTCCGAAACATATAAAACAAAAGTTGTATAAGCTTACGGCGCGTATTTAGTTTTTGTTGCAACTAGTTAACCCTGTGAATAAATTCGTGCATCTTAAATTTGATTTTTAGATTAATTCGAAATACGATTTCGTCTGTTCGCCGAAAATACCACAGCCTCTCGTCAACGGCCATACCATGCTGAACACACCGGTTCTCGTCCGATCACCGAAGTCAAGCAGCATTGGGCGCGGTCAGTACTTGGATGGGTGACCGCCTGGGAACACCGCGTGCTGTTGGCCCTTAGTTTATTTTTTTCTTTTTTTTTTCAACTAATCGCTTATTTCTCAATTCACTTTTTTCGGTATTTTTGTTAATAATGTTTTTCTCCGAAACATATAAAACAAAAGTTGTATAAGCTTACGGCGCGTATTTAGTTTTTGTTGCAACTAGTTAACCCTGTGAATAAATTCGTGCATCTTAAATTTGATTTTTAGATTAATTCGAAATTCGATTTCGTCTGTTCGCCGAAAACACCACAGCCTCTCGTCAACGGCCATACCATGCTGAATACACCGGTTCTCGTCCGATCACCGAAGTCAAGCAGCATTGGGCGCGGTCAGTACTTGGATGGGTGACCGCCTGGGAAAACCGCGTGCTGTTGGTCCCCCCTTAATTTTACTTTTTTTATTTAATATATATATTTTTAAATATACCGTTCATTTATATGCAATATAATAAACAAACGTTACGTGAACATTCAATACGAATTATATCTATTGTTTCAAACAAGTAAGCCTGGTGAATGAATTCGTGCATTCAAGTTTCGGCATTTAAAAAAAATACCCGTGCACAATGTTTTAATTATATTTTTAATGTTTGATTTATTGAAGAAGTTGGTGACGAATAATATTATATTGAAATGTTCATCATATATAAATAAAATCAATTTTTGAATGAATTTGAAATACAATTTATTCTGTTCAACGAAATTACCGCGGACTCTTGCCAACGGCCATACCACGCTGAATACACCGGTTCTCGTCCGATCACCGAAGTCAAGCAGCATTGGGCGCGGTCAGTACTTGGATGGGTGACCGCCTGGGAACACCGCGTGCTGTTGGCCCTTAGTTTATTTTTTTCTTTTTTTTTCAACTAATCGCTTATTTCTCAATTCACTTTTTTCGGTATTTTTGTTAATAATGTTTTTCTCCGAAACATATAAAACAAAAGTTGTATAAGCTTACGGCGCGTATTTAGTTTTTGTTTGCAACTAGTTAACCCTGTGAATAAATTCGTGCATCTTAAATTTGATTTTTAGATTAATTCGAAATACGATTTCGTCTGTTCGCCGAAAACACCACAGCCTCTCGTCAACGGCCATACCATGCTGAACACACCGGTTCTCGTCCGATCACCGAAGTCAAGCAGCATTGGGCGCGGTCAGTACTTGGATGGGTGACCGCCTGGGAACACCGCGTGCTGTTGGCCCTTAGTTTATTTTTTTCTTTTTTTTTTCAACTAATCGCTTATTTCTCAATTCACTTTTTTCGGTATTTTTGTTAATAATGTTTTTCTCCGAAACATATAAAACAAAAGTTGTATAAGCTTACGGCGCGTATTTAGTTTTTGTTGCAACTAGTTAACCCTGTGAATAAATTCGTGCATCTTAAATTTGATTTTTAGATTAATTCGAAATACGATTTCGTCTGTTCGCCGAAAACACCACAGCCTCTCGTCAACGGCCATACCATGCTGAACACACCGGTTCTCGTCCGATCACCGAAGTCAAGCAGCATTGGGCGCGGTCAGTACTTGGATGGGTGACCGCCTGGGAACACCGCGTGCTGTTGGCCCTTAGTTTATTTTTTTCTTTTTTTTTTCAACTAATCGCTTATTTCTCAATTCACTTTTTTCGGTATTTTTGTTAATAATGTTTTTCTCCGAAACATATAAAACAAAAGTTGTATAAGCTTACGGCGCGTATTTAGTTTTTGTTTGCAACTAGTTAACCCTGTGAATAAATTCGTGCATCTTAAATTTGATTTTTAGATTAATTCGAAATACGATTTCGTCTGTTCGCCGAAAACACCACAGCCTCTCGTCAACGGCCATACCATGCTGAACACACCGGTTCTCGTCCGATCACCGAAGTCAAGCAGCATTGGGCGCGGTCAGTACTTGGATGGGTGACCGCCTGGGAACACCGCGTGCTGTTGGCCCTTAGTTTATTTTTTTCTTTTTTTTTTCAACTAATCGCTTATTTCTCAATTCACTTTTTTCGGTATTTTTGTTAATAATGTTTTTCTCCGAAACATATAAAACAAAAGTTGTATAAGCTTACGGCGCGTATTTAGTTTTTGTTTGCAACTAGTTAACCCTGTGAATAAATTCGTGCATCTTAAATTTGATTTTTAGATTAATTCGAAATACGATTTCGTCTGTTCGCCGAAAACACCACAGCCTCTCGTCAACGGCCATACCATGCTGAACACACCGGTTCTCGTCCGATCACCGAAGTCAAGCAGCATTGGGCGCGGTCAGTACTTGGATGGGTCTGGTCCGTAACAAGATCAGGGGGCGAGTCCTCGACCAGTTTCTGGCCGATCCGTCGAATCTGCGGACGGTCGTCGACGGTCTGTTCCCCGCGCCTCTCGGGGGGGGCGCTCGCCATGGAGGCGATTCGCGAGCCGGAGAGGCGGGGGCGTTCGGCGGTGTCGACACCGAATGCACGGAAGACGAGCCTGAGCCCTTCTCAAGGGCCGAATTGGCGTTGGCAGCCGCCCGCCTGGGAGGGGATAAGACTCCTGGTCCAGACGGAGTACCGAACGCGGTGCTGCGCGTCGTAGCCGAGAAATACCCGGAGCTGCTTCTGGATACGTTCAATCCGTGCCTGAAACAGGGAGTGTTTGGGCGGTCCTGGAAGAGACAGAGGCTGGTTCTCATGCCGAAAGGCGGAGGATCGGTCTCCGGTCCGCCCACGTACAGACCGCTCTGCATGATCAGCGGGGTGGGCAAGCTACTGGAGCGTTTGATATTAAACAGGCTCCAGTCTTGCATCGAGCACCCGCTGACCGGATTGGCCGATAGCCAGTATGGCTTCCGCCGCGGCAGATCCACGATCGACGCCATCTCCCGGGTCGTCTCAAAAATACGGACGGCTTGGGAGGGATCTGTCAAAGCGAGCCACAGTGTCGTGATGGTGGCGCTTGACGTCCGGAACGCCTTCAACTCGGCGCGATGGGATCTAATTCTCAAAGCGCTGAGCGGAGGAGTCCGGGCGCCCAGCTCCATCGTCAAGTTACTGGCGAGTTACCTGAGCGATCGACATCTTGAGTATGTCGATCAGCTCGGAGTGACTCACACCAGAGCAGTGGAGGCGGGTGTTCCGCAGGGTTCGGTCCTCGGGCCAGCTCTGTGGAACATCATGTATGACGGCCTCCTCAGGGTGGATCTCCCCGCGGGGGCAGAAATAGTTGCCTTCGCGGACGACGCCGCCGTTATCGCCACGGGAAAGAGCACCTCCGAGCTGCAGTTCGTCACTCAAATGACGCTGCACCGGATCTGCTCCTGGATGCGGGAGTCGGGACTCAGACTGGCCCCTCACAAGACCGAGGCCGTTCTCTTCTCGAGGAGAAGGAAGATGGAGCCTCCCGCGCTGACGGTGGAGGGACACGGGGTGACTTTTGCACCCTCGCTTCGGTATCTAGGCGTCCACCTAGACCGTAAGCTTACCTTCGCCGAACACGTCCGGAAGGCATCCGCAAAGGCGGCCGTAGTGACAGAGCAGTTGGCGGGGCTGATGCCAAACATCGGGGGGCCGAGGTATAGGCGGAGGGTGCTGCTGAATTCGGTGGTGCACTCCACTATGCTCTACGGCGCTCCGGTGTGGGCGGCGGCTCTGTCGGTGCAGAGGACCAGGCGCATAATGGCACAAGTTCAGCGCAGAAGCGCCCTTCGGGTCGCGACTGCGTACAGAACTGTGTCCGAAGATGCCGTCCTCGTCATTGCGGCAATCTCGCCTATCGACCTTCTAGCCGAGGAGAGGCGGGCCGTTTACGGCGGAGCCACCAGATCTGACGCGAGAGCCGTCAGATATGAAGACTGGCAAAAGCGATGGGACGACTCTGAGAAGGGCAGATGGACGCACAGACTCATCGGCGACCTGAGGACGTGGTGTGGCAGATCGCACGGCGAGCTGAGCTACCATCTCACCCAACTCCTGTCCGGCCACGGGTCCTTCTCTTCGTACCTTCACAGGATCGGAAAGGAGAACTCGACGGCCTGTCACCATTGCGATTCCAGTCTGGACGACGCCGAGCATACCGCATTCCATTGCCCGGCGTGGATCGAGGAACGCTGCAAGCTCTCACGAGCTCTGCGACGGCCCTCGGTTACGCCGGAGGTGATGGTGAGCAGTATGCTCGAGAGCACGGAGAACTGGTCGTCCTGGCTCGACTTCGCCTCCGCCGTCATGAAAATGAAGGAGGAGGCGGAGAGGCTAAGAAGGCCAAGAGAATAACGTCTCGGCCCGGGTTCTGGACAGCAATGTCCGGATGACCGGGCCAGACAGAGAGAGTGAAGGCAACTAGATGCCCACAAACGCGAAGTATAGGCAGGCAGATGCCTACACCAGTGAAAGGCTGAAAAAACACGCCTAAACCACACCGACCTATTACAAAGCAATGCCTGGCGGCGGTTCTGGATAGGTCGGGAAAAACAGGAGGTTTTAGTGAGTCCCACCCAGAGTAATTTGTAAAATCTCTGGCGTGAATCTCACACTATAAGTGTCCGTCTGCTGCGGGCACTTTTGTTTGGTCGGCAAATTTCCTCCTTAGAAAAAAAAAAAAAAAAAAAAGTACTTGGATGGGTGACCGCCTGGGAACACCGCGTGCTGTTGGCCCTTAGTTTATTTTTTTCTTTTTTTTTCAACTAATCGCTTATTTCTCAATTCACTTTTTTCGGTATTTTTGTTAATAATGTTTTTCTCCGAAACATATAAAACAAAAGTTGTATAAGCTTACGGCGCGTATTTAGTTTTTGTTTGCAACTAGTTAACCCTGTAAATAAATTCGTGCATCTTAAATTTGATTTTTAGATTAATTCGAAATACGATTTCGTCTGTTCGCCGAAAACACCACAGTCTCTCGTCAACGGCCATACCATGCTGAACACACCGGTTCTCGTCCGATCACCGAAGTCAAGCAGCATTGGGCGCGGTCAGTACTTGGATGGGTGACCGCCTGGGAACACCGCGTGCTGTTGGCCCTTAGTTTATTTTTTTCTTTTTTTTTTCAACTAATCGCTTATTTCTCAATTCACTTTTTTCGGTATTTTTGTTAGTAATGTTTTTTTCCGAAACATATAAAACAAAAGTTGTATATGCGTGCTGTTGATGTCTAATTTTTTTTTTCATAAAACAAACAATAAGAATAATGAAAATTTAAAACAATATTAATTTAAAATGTTATCATAGATATTTAAGACTAGAGAATTATTCAATTAAATGTAAGACTTTTTTCAAAAAGTATCAAATATATATGAATACATTTAATAAAAATATAATTGATTCATTACTAACGTTTCTATCATTATTTCATAAGTTATATATTATTTTCCAATTCTTAACGATGTAAGCAACACATCGTTAGTGCAATTGTTGCCGATTTTGCGTTTACGTTCCACAGTTGTCTGTCTGTCTAACTGCTGTGGTTCGCAACACCCTTTAACCCCCTGGAGTTCCAATATCCCCAGGGCAGTTCTTCTCTGACTGACACATAGGAAATTGCAGAAAATCATGAGGGATAAAGTCGCAGTACTTACTGTTCTATCAACCCTCACAAACATACATACACATGTACTTTTGGTTCCGACAGGAAATTGTATTTATTTTTCGACACGATTAACCCCTTGTCAGCCGCGGAAGCCTTTGTCCGCCTGATTAGTCAGTAATTAAGGATAGAGACCAATACTTAAATGCAATAAATTTACAAATCCAAGATAACAGGATAAATTTTTAATAATGGTATTTCTAAGAATAAATTATTTACTTTAACACTTTAATTATATACAAATATTATGAAACATTCTTGAACTATAATTATTTTGAAGAGAAAACATATCAAACATTAAATGATAACACTACATAAATGTTAAATAGTGAAACCCACACAAAATTATTATTAAATTTCTTGTATAATATAATTTAAAAAAAAGTAAACTAGGGGCCAACAGCACGCGGTGTTCCCAGGCGGTCACCCATCCAAGTACTGACCGCGCCCAATGCTGCTTAACTTCGGTGATCGGACGAGAACCGGTGTATTCAGCGTGGTATGGCCGTTGGCAAGAGTCCGCGGTAATTTCGTTGAACAGAATAAATTGTATATCAAATTCATCCAAAAATTGATTTTATTTATATTGATGTACATTTCAATATATACTATTGTTTGTCACCAACTTCTTCAATTAAACAAACATTAAAAATATAATTTAAACATGTGAGCAGGTATTTTTTTTAAATGCCGAAACTTGAATGCACGAATTCATTTACCAGGCTTACTTGTTTGAAACAACAGCAATAATTCGTATTGAATGTTCACGTAACGTTTTTTTATTATATTGCATATAAATGAATGTTATATTTAAAAAAATATATATTAAATAAAAAAAAGCAAAATTAAGGGAGGCCAACAGCACGCGGTGTTCCCAGGCGGTCACCCATCCAAGTACTGACCGCGCCCAATGCTGCTTAACTTCGGTGATCGGACGAGAACCGGTGTATTCAGCGTGGTATGGCCGTTGGCAAGAGTCCGCGGTAATTTCGTTGAACAGAATAAATTGTATATCAAATTCATCCAAAAATTGATTTTATTTATATTGATGTACATTTCAATATATACTATTGTTTGTCACCAACTTCTTCAATTAAACAAACATTAAAAATATAATTTAAACATGTGAGCAGGTATTTTTTTTAAATGCCGAAACTTGAATGCACGAATTCATTTACCAGGCTTACTTGTTTGAAACAACAGCAATAATTCGTATTGAATGTTCACGTAACGTTTTTTTATTATATTGCATATAAATGAATGTTATATTTAAAAAAATATATATTAAATAAAAAAAAGCAAAATTAAGGGAGGCCAACAGCACGCGGTGTTCCCAGGCGGTCACCCATCCAAGTACTGACCGCGCCCAATGCTGCTTAACTTCGGTGATCGGACGAGAACCGGTGTATTCAGCGTGGTATGGCCGTTGGCAAAGAAACGTCGTAATTTTGAGTAACATATGAAATTATATTTTAAATTTATCCGAAAAATTTAAGATGCACAAATTTATTCACCAGTTTAACTATGACAAAACAAAAATAATCACTTCTGATTACTCATATTTATGTTTCTCACATTGTACTTAAAATGAGCCATTAATTAATTAAATATAACAATACATGAAATGAACCGTATATATCCTCTATATATGTATTTTTATAAAATTTGTGTCAATATTTATATATATATATATATATATATATATATATATATATATATATATATATATATATTATTAGAATTTTTCTAATATAACTTTATATTACATATATTTTTTTAATAATTTCATAATATTAATATGTATAACAAAAATAAAAAAAAATACAGCGACATCTTATGAAGTTTAGCAAAAACTTATTTGTAATATATTATAATTAAATATTTTTTTTATATCTGTCAAATAATAATTAGTCTATATATAGCAATATTTTTAAATAACATTTTTTTGATAAGCGATGTTTTTATCTTTATATATTTAAAATATAATAATTGCATTTTTTAATGGAAAATTATTGAGATTGTTATATGAGAGATTTCGTTAACTTTTATTTTTATCCCTCGTCGCTTATAAGATTAATTAGATTTAGAATTTGAACGTTTTATTCCGGACAGTATTTTAGCAAAAGTGAATCACAAAAAAAAGACTTTCTACAAAATAAAAAAAAAGGAGAATATTTTTGGCGTGATTTGCATTTAAAATCAACCAGATGACCGAGTACAATCCCGTTACACGTGCGAACAGGGAATTACCCGTGTATGGGGAATACGTTTTCGTCGAGGGTTTTTCCGAATAAATTTATATGGTAATATGTGTCAAAAAGATCGCAGGTGGATGCGGGAAAGAATGAAAATTCGTATAAAATAAAATCATCGCGAAATGTGTTAAAAATACGCGCCAAATAATATAATTTTTTATACGTCTCTTTCGAATAATGAACAACATCTCACTTATTTAACGAATTTTCTTTTTCTTTTATATTACTTCTTGATTCAGAGATATTTCATTGTGATTTTGTTTGTATAATGCTGTATAAATTCTTTTATTAGTCCTCTTTTATCATTATAAGAGTTCAGTTATAAATTTCATATTTTTTAGAATAGAATTATGGTTATAATTTTTGACAATATTATCTTTTTCAGTAATTCAGAGCCTATGTTATAATATGTTAATTATTATTTAAAGTTTTTACTGAATGTTACTTTATTGATTTTTAAAAAAAATTTCCGATTACTGAGATATATTTTTAGAAATTCTTACTACTTGTGATTTACGGCATTTTATAATAAAGATCATCTGTACTATTTATTATATATAAATATTTAACACATTTTACATATCTTAGCTTTATTTATATTTGAAACATCTCTGGCTTGTTTTCAATATATATATATATAATATTTCATTAGTAAATTCATATATGAAAGGATAACGCGGTTTAAGCGAAAAGCGTGTGATGTTTAAATTTAAACCGTGTAATTTACTCTAGTTCAACATCGCTAGTCGAAAGTTACTTTCTAAGTAAGTTCGCGAAAAGGAAAATTCATTAACTGCCAATCAATTAGATTAAATTAGAACTCCTTCAATAACGTATCGAATTTAAATTTTAAACGTCGCAACATCGCGGGCGCAAAAGCGTACGGTGGGTGTGAGTCGTGCGGCAAAATCGGGTGGGGCCCGAAGGTGGTTTGAATAATTAGAGGCGGCGCATTTTAATTATAAAGAGGGAAACGAGATGCCCGAAGGTTCTACCGATTTGCACAAATTACCCAAATTTATAACACTTTGTACGAGAGCACTCGCGTGTTCAGAAGGGATCCACCGCGATGTGTGCATGTACGCGCATAATTAAAACTCATATTTTGAAATCTCTACACACACACACACACACACAACATCCATAACCGATATACAATGGAGGCTTATTTATATATCCATACGTGTGTTCATATATTTCTACAAGATTAAATAGAGATCTGCCTGAAATTCCGATAGAAACCGGGCAAAACTTTTAACCATAACCACATTTTATATTTTAAGTACACATAAATGCCGACGAAAAAAAAAGAAAAACATTTTCGTGTATTGAAAGAACAGAAAGAATAATGTGAAAATGGAGGCGGCGTTATGAGAAGGGGGGGGGGAAAGTGTTGAATTTGAGTGAAATGCGCTTTGAACGGGTATTTCCTGCAATTTCTTTAATGACATCATTTTGTTGCTGTGT
Organism: Leptonema lineaticorne; assembly: GCA_024500535.1. Taxonomy (NCBI): domain Eukaryota; kingdom Metazoa; phylum Arthropoda; class Insecta; order Trichoptera; family Hydropsychidae; genus Leptonema; species Leptonema lineaticorne. The sequence goes on along the minus strand of JANIJI010000059.1, from coordinate 2,532,170 downwards.
TGACGGCACCCCCCCCCCCAAGAAAATGTGAGTTTCATCAGCGCCCATGTTAGGGAAAAATATACCGACAAAAGCGTTTTCCACGACGATTTAAAAAGAAAATGAAGAGGAAATTTCGGGAAATCAAATGTTTTTTTTGGTAAATGTGCTTTTTTTTCTTTTGTGTTATTTATTAATGGATTTATTGTATATAAACATATATACAAATTTAATTTTTAATTATTAAAAATAATTTAAATAATAATAAAATTTATACGAGTGCAAAAAAATACTATCGACTTAATCTATATAAATTGAAAATTTATATAGTCTAAGTCGATAGTATTTTGATATATTTATTACATTTAGAGTATTATATATTACTTATACAATACATATATTTAATGATAAATAGTAATATATTACTTTAACGCCATCTGTTATCACCATTAAACAATATAAAATATTTAAAAATATTTATGGTATTAATATATTTTTATTGGAGAGTACGTAAAAGAAAGTAGAGTGATATATTTTTAATTAATTTATAATTTAAAAAAATATAATAAAAAATAAGGGAACAAACTGAAAATTTTGTTCCCTTTATCAAAATATTTTTAACTATATTTGTACCATTTTTTTTAATTTCAGATCAACTTTTATGTTCATTTCCATCAGAATTAATCAAAAAGTATCAAATTGTATAAAAATATTCATTGCATTTATTTTATATTTATTAAATATTATTGCAATTTTGTACTCGATTATACAATTGTTATAATAATACGGTTGCTGAACATCTCTTGTTTATTCAGCGTTTAAATATATATATATATATATATTGAATTGTGCACATGAGGCAAACCGCAAAACGAATATGTAACAGATGGGCAAATTTGTCCAACGAAGAACCGCTTAAATATATATTAATTGCCCACCGCAAATTTGGCACTGAGTTTCAGTTTAACGCTATTATAGAACAATTGGTGCGATACGTTTAAATTATAATAATTCATGGTACAATCGACTAATTAAATTATCAAATGCTCCGATTGTTCGATACAAATGTATCGGCGGCCATGTTTGCCACTGTTACACGAAATTTGACATTAAATCATATCGAATTTTTGTTTGTGCGACAGACCGGGAAAATAATTAAATTTTACGATGATGAATAATTGGAAAACGGCCGTTTTACAATGGCGCAATATTGAATTTTATAAATGATCGCGGTGCACAGATGGCGCTGTTTTAAATGAGAGTGTTGCGAATGAATTTAAATAATATGCAAAACGCGTTTAAAGCACACACAAAAGAGTATATTAAAGTGATGTTAGTTTTTCAATTGCATTATCTAAAACGGTTGAGAATTACTGGTGGATATCAATTTATTTTTGAAGGGTGAGGAAAGGATTTTCGTCCGTGGTTGTTCATAATATCGTCGGATTATACGCCGATCAAGTTAAATTGAAATTTGGCGAGCGTGAAATTTTCATTTGGAAAATTTTGATTTACCTTCAAACAATTATAATTTCGTCATATCTGTCATTTTATCGATTTTGCCGTTTTTTATCAGTTAAATATCAACAAAGATAACGTTATTTTTATTAATGTTATACAATAATATTTGTATTATGTTATATTATCGTTTTCGTATTATGATAAAATCGATAAAAAATAGAAAGAAAAATATGATTATTTTATATTAAAATTTATTAATCATTAATTATAATTTTTATTATTTTTTATTTGAAATAAATAATCGTCTAGTTATAGTAGTTAGGACCTTAAGTTGTGGTCGTAGTAACCTAGGTTCGAATCCTGGTCACGGCTTTACTTTACTTTTACATTACTTTTTTAACTGCTTGTTGTCTATCTATAAATTAACTCTAACGACAATTTTAACGTAATCTTGATACAAAAAAAAATTGTTTTTTTTTTAAAAAAAAACGAAGTTTGCCGACATTTTTGACTGTGACGTTCCACAAAATGCTCATATTTATCACAATTTTTTTTCTACGGTCGATTCATGCACATGTACATGTTTTGTGTACGTACACGTTCAAAAACAGGTCCTAAAACGTACCTGTGTGTGATCTGTGCTTTTTTTTTTCATACCTGTACTGCTCGGTTGTCGACAACGGACCGTTTGGGCAACAGTACCGGGGCCATTGACCAAATGGGCAGATCGTTTCGCGTCTCCGTCGTCAACCTTCAAATCGGAAAGTGTTCATTAAATAACGATCATAACGATTGATAAAAAGCGTTAATTTTGTGTGAGGAACGATTTCGCTGTGAAAACGGCGAATAGAAAGCAAAACCCATTTAAAGGCTTTTTATTCGTAAGAAGGATCACGAAGCGAAGACGTCATTTTATCGATGATTATGTGTAAAAGTCGAATCGTTATCATAGTTGACTTTTAAAGTGTATTTTTGTGCGTTTTATTAGATAATTTTCGTTCGAATTGTTAGTGTTTTTGTGTTATTTATTGTCGTTGGAATGTTTACTTTCTGTGTTTTGAGACAACACGCCGCCATAATACGGTGTCGCCATCTGTAAACGTCAAATATAGCGCGCCGCTGTCATAACAATTCGTATTTTTTTTTTATTTTGAAGAAGAAGAAAATGGATATATTTTTATATTAAATTTTCCAATATATATATATATGTATATATATATATATATATATTTGAAGATAAGGAATTTAAAATGGGTTCTAGAGGCGTTGTTTGCGGTCCATGTTGCGCCGGCGGCGGCGGCGGGGAATACGCCGGTCTTCCGGGACTTTTGAGGGATTTACAAAGGCTTTCCGAAGACCAGGATTCTGCAGATATCGTATTTTTGCTCGGACCCCACGAGGAAAGGGTTTATGCCCATAGAATTATATTAGCCGCAAGGTAGGTGTTTCATATTTCTTCATCGTTTTAGCAAATATTTCAAAGGCATATATAGTTGATAGAGAACGTAAAAAGAAAATCGTATAACGTTTCCCACTTCGATGCGAATAATGAGATTATTCAAAATTCGATATTTTTAATTTTTATTTATAATATTATTTTAATATATTTTTTATAACGTCTATTATTAAAATGTTTTAAATATAAATATGTGATTCATATAAATTTAATTAAAATATTTTTTTTATTATATTATATTTATGATTTTTATCATTTTTTTAAATTAATATTAAAACGCATTATATATTTAATATAAAGTCACATTAGTAATTTAAATATATATTTATTTTGGAATTGATAAAATAAAATTATGAAAATTGGAGGCCTCTGTCGACAAAATTTTGTTTAATTCAATGATATTTTTCTCAATATATATAATATATATAGATTTTTAACTAGAATTATGATAATCTTTAGATTTGATTGTTATCAATGATAAGTATAGAAATTCTAAGAAAAATATTTTTATATTTTATTTTTTTGTATGAAAAAAAAAATAAAATTACGCAAGTTATTATTTAACGTTACATTTTTTATGTTTATTTGATACAGTGAAAATATTCCACTTCTATCAAATTTATAAGCAAATATTTGCCGAAAATTTAATCACCCCAGTTTTAGAAGGGTAGATAAACAAACGAACGGGTAAACAGATAAACAAATTTTGATAAGCGCAAACACATTACGTAAAATGGAAACGTTATTAGCGTACATTATAAAAAATATATATATAATATATATTAAATACAGCGAAAATCCTTAATAAAATTAAATTACGACATTCGAACGTTTTCCGAAAAATCTCTAACAAAATATATACAATTGTTCAATTTAAATATTTTAATTTATTTTATTTAAATTAACGAAAAATGCTCTGTTTTTAAATATGCATGAGCAATTTAAAGCATTCAGAAGTAACCGGTCATTTTCATGTACGATGATTATTATGATAATTTTATTGCGTCATTTTATGAATTGTCCTATTAAATTAACGAGAAAAAATATATTCCAAATTCTCATTATGATTATGATAATATATTTATTTTAATATTAAAATTATATATCAGTGGTGGCAAAACTGCGGTTCGCGAACCACATGCGGCTCTTTAAAGAATTATTTGTGGCTCTAGATAAACGTATCCGAGTTCTCTTTTCATTTTTAATTTTAAATAATAATCGAAAGAAGTAAAATATATGTGTTTAATTTGTAATATTTAAATTCAATACGCATATTTTGTATTTTTATTTATATGTATTCAATAAATATAATTTTTGTAAAAAAAAATAATGCCATTTTTGCATACCTTTTTAATACGTATTTAATTTTGAAAATTGACTCGGACTATCAAGAAACTTGGCCACCCCTCGTTATATATTTTATACGTATATTTATTTTTTTATATGATATAGAAAGCTGAAATGTGTACAAGAAGATAATTTTTTTTGTTCATCAAGGATTTTTTATAAAATATAAAAGGAATTTGATAGATAAAATTTAATTGTATCCGTATAATACTTTGATTATAATATTTTAAAATATTTACTTGAAAAATCCTGAGAATCACTAGCAGTAGTTCGTATGAATTTATATATGAAACTACCGAAAGTTGTACACGACGATAAATTCGTGTCTAGCGATTTTGCCGTCAACATAACGGACTTAAAAGCCCAACCTTTTTATTGCGCGACAACATACATATATACACATATAACTCTCGTTCAAGCGGACGTTTCAGCTTTATAATTCGGTTACACGCCGAGTTAAATCCAACGGTGCCACGGTTAGAGAGATGCTGGCTTTCCGCGACTAGAACCGGAAACAGATGGCAACGTAGAATATTTTAATCGAATCACAAACCGTGTGCACAATGCGACATTAACCGAATTAAGCTCGGCATCAGATACAATTTGTCAAACATAAGTTGCCAGTCTCGTTTATCGGTTAGCATTATATGCGGGAGGGTGTATTTTCGGGCAAGAAAGCTTCAGAGTCTAACTGTTATATAAGGGGATGGTAGTTCCGTCTCGAGTCAAAGGTCCCTTTGTTGCAAATTTAACGTAATAAACCCCTCGTCGTCTGCGAGCATGATAGACTTTGATGGCTTTAACGTTAAAGCTGCATCGTTAAACAATACGTTGACGAGTTTAATTCGATTTTTTTTTTATATTCGGTACGAATTTAACGAAGCGAATCGTAATACAACGAATTCGCTATACACTCGGTATCGGGTTTCGTCCCTTCGTTCAAAAGTTATTACCATAACCGACTCGATTATGGTAATAAACTTTTCCATTAGTACTTTCGGCGAGCTTTCGTTTTGTGTGACAACTGTTGATAACAATTATGCCGTTTCAACAATCAATTCCGTGACACGAAATCGGTTCTTGTAAACTTGCGCTTTCAATTATACGAGTGGGCATAAATGTAACTTTTACGAATCGATTGAGTGGATATTTAAAAGCTTTTGAACCTCAGTCGTATTGAAATATTTATTAATATTAATTAATATAATAAACAAAATGGGAATTTTGTAATTTGGATAACTAGAAAACTGATTCATATGTCATATGATTCATGTTGAGAACCACTGAAATATGCTATCTAATGAACTACCAGTCTTATAAACATGGTAAACTTAGACTCAAACGTAGTCACAAGCTAAAACAATTAAAAAGTTAACCTCCTGTAATAGTTTAATTGATATGATGCTCGTTCCAAGTTTTAATCACACGATACATGTTCTCGTTTTAAGCTTTTATTTATTTATATTAAATAATTATATAAAAAATATTAAAATATTTATAAATCAATGATATATAAAATAAATCAATGTCAATAATAGAAAAGGAATTTTAGGTTTTTGTGTGTTTTAAAGTATGAATAATATAATTAATAAAATTTTATATATTATCAGCATTTTATCTTTTTTTCTCAAAAAATATGTCTTTTGAGAAACACGATTATTTAGAAGTATAATATTATTTGAAGCGAGTCGCCCATCATAATTCTGTAAAACCGCATCGTCGACAAAAATTGTACAATGCGGAAAAAAATAACATCGAACGATACACATAATCGTATTTGCGCGAATGCCCTTTTTTCCCACTGAATAAAAAAAATTGGGAAATTCTTTAATAATAACAGCAGAGTCACCCCATTCGGGCGTACAAAAAACAGGGGTTTCCGGCGAAATGCAGCAACGCGGTTTCACGCACGCGAGCGAGCACGCTCGCTCGCACACGTTCAATGTCCTCCGGTAATGGATTATTGTATTTATAATTCCGCAGAGATGGAACCCAAATTGAGAAAATGCTCCGAAAGCCATTGTGCACGCTGTCATTTTAAATCCATACGCCGAAGCCTTAATGAAGTTAACTCGCAACTAGGGGAATTCAACCCCCCATTTATACAATATAATACATAATATGTACATACACTTTAAACGCAATGACTTTACAAAAAGGTACGTTATACACACACACATACACGTACGCATTCGTGAAATAAATTCGATTATTTTCGGGTTGTTTCTGCTAGAATGTCATTTGTGGACGTCCGGTAACTTTTTAGTTATCGTTGTGTAGTTGTTTATCAATTTTTATTATATAAAATATAATTTAAAAAAAAATGAAGAAAATAAAACTCAAGTAATTAAAAGCATTAACTTAAAAAAAAATTGGTGACTGGTCAAAATATTCGTTTATGAAATAATAAAAAAAAAATCGTTTAATTAATACACTTAGTCGACATTTTTACTATAAAGCTCGCGCGTTCAAAATCTCCCTTATGACGTCGTTAAAAAATCAAAGCTTATTTATTGTGTTATAATAAATACAATATATTACCATTATAAATATCAATTAACCGGGACAATGTCGCTAGTCTACAATGAAAAGTCGTTTATCTTCAAAGATGACTGTCAACTTTTTCAAAAAAAAAAAAAAAAACGATCGATGAAGCTTTTTATTAGCTTTTCCTACCTATATTATGTGCATATATATATATTTTTTTTTCACAGCCCCCTCATTATTATTTGCGACGTATAAAAAAAGAGAGCGTTAAAAGTGCGTTTAAAAACTCGAACGAAGGGGACCAAAAATACGTAGGACGAGAAGGACAAAATTAAAAGAAAAAATGAAATGGAAACAATCTAACTTTTCTGTCGTCGTTCGTTTCGTTTCAAGTTTTGTTTAATTTTGTTTGTTTTTTCAGGCGAAAGAGTGAGAAAGGGAGATATTAAAACGGGAAAGGGCGAATAGATAGAATGGGGCGTCGAGGGGGGGTGTTCGAATTAATAAAATGATTTTCTTTCAGCGTCGTCTGAAAAGGGAAAATTTTCGCCGATTTTCCCTTTCTTATCTCCGAAATCTTTCCCGTTTTCCGTCCTCTCTTTCTCGCTCTAGTTATTTGTTTAAATTAAAATTATGAACATTTTGTATTTATTTCTAATAAGATTTTTCGCGCTAGACGGTGTTTCTTTTATAATTTTTTTCCGCGCACTTTTCCGTTTTTCCTTATTTTTTACGTCTGCTTACTTTTTGTTTTCCGTTTTACGCTTTGTTTCGTTCTCGTCGAGAATCATTATTATTTATGACTATCTTCGCATTTGAATCGTTTTGAATAAAAAAAGTAAATAGCGAAGAATATTAATTTACATTTCTTGGCTTTATTTACTTACGAAATTGTCATTGCAACGAAATTATACAATTTTAATTATGCATTATATAAAATCGCGAATCAGCCGTATATATAATATTATATAATATCAAAATTATTTCATATGAACATTTTCATTACAATTTATATTTATATATCTATCTAGATATATTCGTTATATGAAACCGATCAATTTAATATATCATAGAATTATCATATAATAAAATGATTCATTCTCTTTCCACTGGATATAGTAAATATTGTTCCGGCGACTTAATAGAGAATCTCACTCAGCCTGGGGCGACAAAAACCAATCACTTCTTATAAAAACAGTCTTCTGTTATTCGTCCACTTTCATATAAATTCATATTTATCCGTCTCCCTGAGATTTTCTTATTATAAAGCAACACTATTTCTATATAATTATAGTCTTTTATAAGTGAAATATCAATATATATATATATATATATATATATATATATATATATATATATATATATGATAATATATATGAAAAAATAATTAAAAATATGTAATTTATTATTAAATTTAAATAATAAGTATTACGTCAATAGAAAAAAACATTAGATAACCTTCCAAAATATTTATATATAAAATCAACTTCATTCTAAATGTTATTTAATTCAACTATGATAAACTGATAAATATATCATTTTCTATATTATTATTATTTTTAATTATATTGTTTTTGTATTTACTATGAATTATTGTTTGAATACTAATTAAACAAAAATATAAGTTAAAAATGATAGAATGCAAGTTAAACTTATAAAATGCTTCTCATAATTGAATTAATGAAAATTTTACCATTGGACTATCGTTGGAATTCATTTTGATATATCATACGAAAACCTTGGATTTAATAGATATTTGTTATTTGGATCGGAAAATTATTATATTTATATCCTATCAATCTAATCCGCAAATATCATTCCAATTATTAATGAATATTATTTGTTATTTTTCTTCCGATAATCGATTTCGTTTTTGCGTTATATATATATATTATTATTATTATATATAAAGAAAATGTAGTAAATATTAATTGTATTATTAATTATATGTCGATAAATAAAAATGTTGTATATAAAATAAGTAAGCAATCGAAGCCAGTTTTGTAGTAAGACGTTTATGGGTGGTAAACAAAAATAAACACACGCGTAAAAGTCATATGGGTTGCGCGACAAAGGTTAATAGAAAGCTACCCTCAATCTTACGCACATCCCATTCCACCTTATAGCCGTGATCCTGTGTTTCTCAACATTTTCTTCTATCTATTATCAAAAAAAAAGACATTTCTATAATCGATTTTTTAGTTGATTTGACTCGTTTGCAATAGAGTCAAATCAATGATTCGTTGTTTAATATTCAGATATTTAATTTTTATTATTATTCAGTTTGAAGAATTAATATTTTTCAAAATTTTTAAAATTTAGTCATTTGGTCACCATTTAGAAAAATGCGAAAATAACAATTCACTATTTATATTAATTTCTTTATAACAAATTTTCATACTCTTTGTGTATAATATTATGAAGTGTAAAATGACACTTTTTTTAATAGAGATAAGATCTTCGTATCTTAAATTAGTTTGTAACTACATAACCACAAATCGAACTGAATTTTCGGTATTGAAATTTTAAAACTTTTTTTTTTGGTTAAAATTTGATGATATTGCTAGAAGGATTACTAGAGTTAAAATTTTTAATCCTTATAAATACGGAATAATAAAATGATTATGTAGATCAGCATACTTCAATATATTGTTTTTAAGAAATTCGTTCAATAAATCCATATATTCTATATAAAATCACTAAAGAATGTTAAAGTATAAAATTTTAATTTGTAAAATCATGTATAATAATTTTAAGTTCGATGTTAAAAATTCGACAATAATACTGTGAAACGTTTCGAGTGAAAACGGTTAAAAATGAACTAAATATAAAATATTTTTTTTGAGTATTATTTAAGAAACACCGTATTTAACCCTACCGATTGAATAATGCCTAGCGAGGTAAAAAAAAAAGTGCACGAAAGCAAGGATAGGGAGGTCTAAAAAGCCCCTTCGAAAGTTTTTTCGTGTATATATATATATATATTTTTTCAATGTAGGCGTTTCCAACGACCCGCTTTACGACGCCCGCACATAAACAATTCCCGGGATCCCGAATCGGGAAAACCGCGTCGTAAACGACGGAAACGGCGCGCTTTTTCAAATTATTATCGTTATTAAGGACACATTACGTTATTATTATTACGTCAAACTCGACACCGTTACGACCTAATTCGAGACCGGGGTGAAAATGAAAAAAAAAGACGGAAAATTGGGGACTGTATTGTATTATCATTATTATTATAGTTATTTATGCGGTTGATAATGACTCGAATGGTCTCGTGATATACAAAAAATGTCGGATATAAAGATATTATTCCAATTTATTCGTTGTTGTTATTGCAGTTTAGTTCCGGTTGATGAACAATATGATAGAATTTATAGTATATAATATTTAATTAGATTATTTTATTCATTTTCCGTATAATATTTACTTATAATATATTAAAAATATAACTTTTAAAATATAACAAAGAAAATGTGGTTTACTTAGATTAAGTTCTATCAAAACTTTAAAATGAACTTTAATGATTCTAATAATTTACATAAATTACATGCGTTATGATTATCAAATCTCATCAAATTAAAATTTATATATAAAAGTACATAAATGATTATTATTAGATTGACCGAATGATGCAAACATTTTATAAATAAATATAATAGTTTTGTATGAATATATCTAAAGTATAAAAATAAATATATAATATATAGGAATTAAGTAAAAAAATAATAATCCGTATTATAATTTAAAAGCAGAGTACGCTCCAATATATATTATATTAAATATAACATATTATCTAAATTTAATACTGTCGAGCAATCTATATCTTCAACGATTCTCAAACTTTTTATCACAATATAAATATTTTATTTTTAATCGGTTTTTGAATTTATATTGAAAATAATATCTTTAGAAAGCGTGCTTTACTTAGAACATAAAAAATTGTGCCTTGAATTAAGGAAAATCAATTAAGATACCTATATTATGGTCGGCTTCTTTTACCAGATTTTCCTTTAAATATATATATATATATATATATATATATATATATATATATATATATATATATATATATATAAATGTATATGCAGCATCGTCGGCGATTTCTTTTTGCGGTAAAAGGCTTTTACGGAAGAACTCGATGGGGTTTTAACAATGCGCCGAATAACCACAACAGAATTACGCGCATTTGAGTGGATTTGATGGCCCACTAATGGAATTCGTTCAACACTAACGTTAAAAGGGAAAACTTTTCGCAAAGTCACCGTCGACCTTTTCATACAAGCTTCGGGCCCACCCTCGACTCTAGTTTGGCACATACCATACATACACACACTTCGCCCCCTCCCCGCCCCGCGCACCGGAAAACCCTTTACGACAATCCGGGACCGTTTAATTCTTTCGTTTTTACGTCACTTTATCGCGTTTCGTACAATTATTACGCGCACTTTATTTTTATTATACGAGTGCACTTGTTTCTCGTGACTTTTGTAAAACGAATATTTTACAAAAGACAAATAATTATGATTTTAAAAAAAATGAAATATTAAATATTTTTTCAAAATATTAAAAAAAAAAAGATAATATTTTAATTGAACGCATTTTTTGTATAATTAATACAACAAGTCACATTTATTAATTAATGACAATTAAATATTTACGCGTATATAATATAATCTGGTTTGATTTGAAACGTGAAATTTTACCAAATCAATTAGATTAACATTTATTGCCATATATACGATAATCCATCGTGGCAAAATTAATTACATTTTTGTTGCCATTTGTTACACGCAACGTTAAAACGAATAAGATATAAGTGATATTTTGAAATTGATCGAATATATATGTATTCAATTATTTATATATATTATATTTACAAATTTCAAATACATTTCTATTATAAAATTTAATTAAGTTTATGTTAAAAGAATAAAATCAAAATTTTCGATGACTATAAATATTTATAAAAAAAAAGAAATCTATTTTTTATTATTTAAAAACTATAAAACATAATCGATATAATTATTGTATTTTTGATATTAAATAAATCGATATTTTTAAAGAAAATGCGTATTTTTATCCACTCGTATTAATAGGTTTATGAAAAATAGGTTTACGCAAACCTAATGTTAAAAATTGCGTTTATGCATATATATCATATACATTCTAAACGTACGGCGTATTTGATTCATTTTTGCGATATAATTTATTATAACGATCTATTATATATATATATATATATATATATATATATATATATATATATATACAATATGAAGAAAATATAATAAATTAATAAAAGGAAAAACGAATGCATTCATTTCGTGAGCGTTCGGCGATTATTATGTGATTGCTCGCAACCAGTCTTTTCACTTCCGATCCGTCGTGTTGTTTATGATTTTTTTTCCTCTTTTTCGCCAAAATGGACTTTTCCGTGTATAAAAGGATTTATTTTCCCTTTTTACACACGCGCGTACGTGTAATGACTCGCGTGCGAGTCGGGAAAAATCCGAGATTTTCACCGCTCTTTCGGCAGTAGGAAGGATGAAGAAAAATAAGGAAGAAAAAAAAAAGAATGGAGAGACGGCCTCCATTTTGCGTGAGTTCCCTTTCGCAACATCCAACAAAAGGGAGAGCACTTTTCCAGCGTCGTTCGCGTTCCATTCCTAGGAAAAAAAGATTGATCGTTTTCTACTATTACGGCTCTGAAGTTCTATTTTTTTTTTTCGGTCGCTATAATATATAGAAAATGCTCGTGCGAAATTTTTATTCAGTCCGAAATATGAAGTTTGTATATAAGAATGGCGAATAGAAAAATTGCATTAAAGTGTATATATTATATATTTTTAATACAGAAAAATAGGAATTAAATGGTGAAATAGCTATTATATAGTTTTGAAAGTTATAAATGATGGTCGCTAAATTCACACTTTACAAACACGATAATTCTATTGAGAACAATTAATTTTAAATTAGTGATAAGTGATTTTAAATTTATCACTGATTAATATTCAACAATTTAATATATTTCTTTTAAAATATTAATGTCAAAAAAAATCTTATTATTACACAATATTACATAACTTTAAATTTTGCAATTGTAAACAAATAAATAATGAAGAAAAAAAAAACAATATTCTATAATCCTAAATACTATATAAATATACTTCGATTGTATACCAGTTGAAGAATATTCGATTTAGCCGCAGGCCGGATGATTTCTAGCGAGTTGGCAATATTTTTTTCTTTTCTTCTATCCATCGTGAAAAATTGTGTCGCAGCCGAGTATTTTTCTATGGCGGCCATGTTGGCCTCTCTTTCGATTAATGGTACCAGCACTTTTCGAGATTTTTCCGCGTTCGAATTTCCATCGTCGTCAGCACAAAAGCGAGATAACACCGAAGAGTTTGCTCATCGTCGTCCATCCATCCATCAGTGCTGTCACGTCTCATCCTCTCTATGTATATATATATATATATATATATATATATATATATATATATATATATTATTGTTGGTAAATATATATAATATATTTATACGTCGACACAAATATATATATATATATATATATATATATATATATATATATATATATATATATGTATATGTATTATATTGTTAAGTTTTACTGCCAATGTTATATATAATATATATGAGATGCGTGAGCGTTTTCGCCCTTATCGCCCAATTAATCGAAAATAAACTATAGTATACAATCAACAAATTAATCAGACGCCATAAATAAATATTTGTATGGATTAAGGAATTCAGAATATTTAGAGAAATTAGAGTTATATTAATAGTAGAATTTAATAATCGTAATTTTTAAATATTTTTATAATATATGTAACAATATTTGTCTTGTATATATTTTTGATCTTTTGACTAATGTAGACAAAATTTTGCAAACCAAATATAGAAGACAGGTGTTGTTGATATTCCCGTTATATGTTTTCAAGTGAGAGATGGTTATAAAATGTAAAATAGATTTGATAAATGTATCTCAAAAATATTATATATGTATATACAATGTAAAAACTCTAAAATCAGTTATAATTTATATAAATTGAAATTGGTTTAAAATATTTCATAATAAGTAGAAAATTTTAATTAAATCCATCATATAAATATAATATATATATATTGCGTGCTTTAATAAAATTTTCAGTTAATTACAAAATATAGAAATATGTGTAGTAACATAAGATTTAATTTGATTAAAAAAATTGAGCACAGAATAAAATTGCAAGTTCATACACGTCCGGAAAAATTAGCAGACCTTTCAACTTTCTTCCGTATAAAGCCGAAAGGTCAGCGGTTAATTTTAATATTAAATGAAAAATTTTCGAACGCAAAAAGCCCATTCTTTCGGACCGGCCTGTTTATATATTGGCACGTTAACTTACACGTCCTCGTATTCGCAAGTTTGCTCGTCACCTATGCACAATTTTGTGCTGATGATGGCGATGTGAAAACCCTTTCGACGCATGTTGGTTCCAACGTTGACGTTGACTGATTGCCTAACTCATACTACTATCCTGAAACCCGAGCGTAAACACAGTCGATAATGAAGATTAATTGGTAGCAGTGGCTGATGACAAGGATCTGCCTTCCGACTCTAGCTGGACATCCTGAGTCGTCATATTTGGATGACGGACGTGGATATGAGCACGTCACATCTAATTACTTCGCGAAGAAGCAAGCTGACGATGCAGACTGAATTCAATTTCAGTCAGACGACGACGACGGATATATTAAGAAAAGTTTCCTCATACAAGTGCATATACAGCGATGGAATTTAAATATGTAAATATACCGAAGACGTTAGACCATATTCTATAATATGTATGTGTTATAACTTGGAAACGGTATACGAAGGGGTGTTGAAACCCGAGGAACACGCTCGCATTTTGATCCAGGGGTGGTAAACAAGCGGAAAGAATTTTTCAATCATCTTCGAAGATAGTTTCCGGTAGTCGAAGTAGCCAGAGGGCAACTGTCCACCACTTGTCACATACAAGTGAAATTGAAGTGCCTTCGCACTCGCTTGCCGTTTGTAAAATATATTAAAAAAAAAAATAACAAAAAAGTTATTTATTTACATTAACTTGATATATGAAACAATATATTATAATAAATATTTTGTATTAAGAATTGAGAACATTTTTTAAATTTCTATATACCTCTATATATACGTGCATGCAACACCGTAATTTATATTATTTTTAGCTCTATATGTATATGAAAAAGATTAATGAAAAATGCAAATTAATTTACTTATATAAAAATATCTGGTAAAGTTGATGAATTAATTTTGACAAAATTTCAATTTCAATTAATTTTGTTTCGCCGCTTCAGAATTAGGAAATATATAGTCAAATTGAAGTTTTAAATAGGAAAAACGGCAACTGAGTACGGTTGCATTACAAAGAGAAAATCCTTTTCAAAGGATCCAGGATGCAGCCGCGAGGGTTTGAGCTCGTCACTTGTATGCGAATCGTTTCAATTTGGTGTTGCCACGTCCTCCTTGGAAAACACTTATCGGTTTTTCCGCAGCTGTCAAACGGTTGTGCAATAATCTCGCATCGGGGAAAAACGTTGAGAGAAGATCGAAAGGGATGAAGGACCTGCATGCACTCATACGTTCATGTCTTGAGCAGAAAATCCTAGAAGCACCCTTTCTCACCCCATTGCAAACTGTCAATCTACCCCCTGGTAATTGTCGACAATCCTTTGTGTCGGCCATCAGGTGACCACCAATTACTCAACGCTGGAATTTTCTCCTTGGGGTTAAGGAATGTCTTCTCGGACATGTCGAGGGTATTCTTTTTTTTACACCCCCTTTTACGTCTCTTTTTGATGTCAACGACACTCGCGTTTGGATTGCAGTTATAAGTGCAAAGTACCAACAGTAAACGTTTCTTATTATAGTTTATATCTAAGAAAAATACAAAATATATATAATACACTCGTCAATTCTAAAGTGTGGGGAATAAAAATAATAAAATTTATTTTAGAGAAAGGGAATGTAATATTTAAAATAATTTGTGGGCGATTTTGATATTGAAATAAACCTTCCTGAACTGTACGTCTTTAATTGGATTTAGAAATTTGCCCTTTCACTATTTTCGTGTTACAAATGATTCGATGATTGTTCATCCATTGACATGCAGCTAAAGATATTAGGGTTGATTCAATTCAAAGATCCCCCGGATTGTGGGACAATCAAGCAACCATTCACTTCTAACAATGGTGGATGTTAAATGTAAATTAAATACCACAAGTGTATTACATTGAAGATATAACATAATTAATTAAAATATACGTTTTGGGTTTATTTTCAATTCTCAAATTTCAATTCATTATTTAAAATAAGACATTAACAATATTTTCGATTTTCAGATTTTTTTTTTATTAATAATGTATTACAATACAAATGATATCACGTCACATTTGTGATTTGTTGTGTGTTTATTGTAATAAATTAAAAATAAATATATGGGAAGTATTGATTTATAGGAAAAATTCAGTTCATCTAGATATATTGTCACGAAAATGCAATTAGTTTCATATGCCTTTTTTTTCATGCACAGTGCGGAATCCTTTGTGCTACGTGCACAGTGCAGGCGGATTCGCTCGTCACGTTGCAACAAAAGCAGTGCACATGCAATTTCGTTCAAAAATGTAAAATAATTCAGTTTGTGAAAAGTGGCAATGGATTATAGTGTGAATTTTTAAAAAACCATCTAGTAGCTTCGTTCGCTAAAAAATAGAATAATCGGATTTCGCTTGTTTCCACTGCAATTTAACCGTCCTACGAATGATGTAACGCTGTTTTAAAAATATTACATTTTTTTACATTATTTTTAATGATGCTTTGTTGTCGAAAAGCTATTTTTAAAGATGAATATATTATTGTATTTATGTTGTGATTATATTAAATTTCATAAATTAACTTTTTATTTTTTCAATATGTTTAGAATATAGTATTAGTATATATTCATAATTGAAAAATTTAATTGTCAATAATACGAGCATATATTCTGAAATTTATACGTGTACATAGATACATAAAAGAAGCCGTCCAAAATCGTATTATTTGCTCAGACTAATGGAAACTAAATTGTATTTGCTGAAACCGTCTCTATGAACGGGTTTTTCCTTTTCATTTTCATCTTTTTTTTCTTTTTTTTTTGAAAAGCACAGACGCGCGGTCGTTCGAGAGGAGAACGAAGCCCGAGTATTTCGATTTTGCCGCAAAATTTGTTTTTTTCGAATTTTTTTTCTTCGAAAATTGTCACCGGAGTTTCAATGAACAGGGAGGGAAACCGAACCGGTTTCTTTTGTTGTGCGACATGTCGATTTCAGCTTTTTCCGACGTCGCATTTCACGCTGCACTGGCACTCCAAAGAAAGCTCGTCCGTTCGTTCGGTGGCACTGTTTATTTTTCTCGCCGAAGGGGAGGAACGTTGAAAAAAATAAATAAATGTTTATTATTTCATATTGATATTTTTCGCCTGTATATGTGCGTATAAAAATATATGTAAATAATTTTTTGATGTATTTTTTTACGTTTTCAGATGTAAAAGCTTTCAAAATACTAAGAGGGGTGAAATATGTCGTATTCCGGGAAGTTCCGTATCGCCCGCGGCAGGTTCGGGACCTACCCCTGTTAGACTTCAGCATGCGTTGCCTGACACCTTTCGACAGTTTATTTTATATGTTTACACAGGAAAGGTTCTAAACTTGGATTTTATAGAAATTATTTAAAATATTTAATCGAAACTGTCGAATATATTTTGTTTAAATATTTTGTGATGCGAAATATATTTAAATATTTTTAATTGACTTTTCAGTTATTATTGCAAGATTCGGGAGTTTTCGAAATGATGACACTGGCTGCAGATTTGGGAGTCGAAGAATTGAGGTCCGCATGCGAAGATCACGTTACGTCGACATTATCCGTAGCCAGTGCTTGCACATTTTTAGCTGCGGCGATGGATATTCAGGAAAGACCTTCAGGTAATAAATAAATTAAAAAATAAAATATTTTTATATAAAGCGATAATCATAATTATAAGTGATTATATAATATATAAAGTTAGATATTATTTTTTATATTTAAATGAAAAATTATGTATATTAAAAGATAGTTATTTTTTTAGTAATATATATATATATATATATTAAGAATCTTTATTAATTTCTAAAGAGTTTTTATTGTA
Source organism: Leptonema lineaticorne (assembly GCA_024500535.1). Lineage (NCBI taxonomy): Eukaryota > Metazoa > Arthropoda > Insecta > Trichoptera > Hydropsychidae > Leptonema > Leptonema lineaticorne. The sequence goes on along the minus strand of JANIJI010000059.1, from coordinate 2,514,206 downwards.
TAAAAATAAATATTTTTATAATGATATAAAATAAAGTAAATATTAATTTTAATAAAAAAAGAACTATTTTGAAAGAAATACAATCGTAATATTGTGTCGTCGTAAACGTATTAAATAGTTAAAATACGAAAAGCAATAATATGTATGGTCGTAAATTATCGCGTTTGGTCTACGGCGTGCATTTGCCGCCGTAAAGTTGGCGGCGCTCGTTCGCGGCGCTCGTCTGCGTCGCTTTTCGTTTTGACCGGCCGGTTAGAAAAAAAAATCGCAAAAATGTCGTACAAAGGACCGGCGAAGGTGCAAAAGGTGATGGTGCAACCCATCAACCTGATCTTCAGATACCTGCAGAACAGGTCGCGGGTCCAGGTGTGGCTGTACGAGAACGTGAACCTTCGCATCGAGGGTCACATTGTCGGCTTCGACGAGTACATGAATCTGGTGCTCGACGAGGCCGAGGAGTTCCATATGAAGACCGGCACCAGAAAACAGCTCGGCAGGATCATGATGAAGGGCGACAACATCACGCTCATACAGAACGTCAACCCTCATTCGACACCTCTGCCTTAACCTGTGACACATAACCTATAATTGACTTTGAACGAGAATCGATGCGTTGTTACGGCGTTGTTTCATTTGTACAGTTTGAATTTGTGTATATTTTTAACACAATAATATTCCACTTCAATAGTATTCTGCTATTTATATTAGTTTTCAAGTCGACTGGTTTTTTTTTAAATTTCTTCAATACAAAAAAATCGTAACTTGAGTGTCGTTTAATTAAAATTCGAACTTAAATATTTATTATTCGATAAATAGTTCCGTTAATTGTGTGAAATAATTTTAAGTCTTACCTAATTTATAGGTTTCTATTGTTTACCACACTTTTTGATATAATGTAATGGCGATTGTTTTTTTTTTTATTTTGTATGCGTAATTTCATACAATTCTCAAGTATTATAACTCAAAAACATTTTCATGTTATATGGAATAATAAAACTTATTATCGATCTATAAAAATATTAGCCTTTAATCTATTACTTATAAATAATATAGTGGTAATTAATTCTAAATATTGAATAAATTTTTATTTTGTACAAAAAAGTGTATTATTTAAATGTTAATCCCTATATACGTTAAATTATTTTAATACGGTTTGGAATAAAAATATGGTTCTAGCATTGTATTTTGCATACTCGCAAGATTATTTCAGGCGTACGCGATAACGTTTAAAATTAACACTAAATTATTTTTAGGATGTAAAAGTGCCGCTTCTTTAATGGAAAAATGTATTCTATATATTGGCGAAAACGCTTCAGAATGTGTGAAAACAAATTCGTTTTTAAATTTACCAAAAGACGCTGTGATTATACTGATTTCTTCCGATTATGTAAGTTTCCATCGATTTTATTTGATATAAAATTAATTTATAATATATTTTATTTGATATAAAATTAATTCATATATTTAATATTTTATAGTTGTGTTTGGAAGAAGAGGACGTTTGGAGATGTGCTTTAAGTTGGGCAAAACACCAAGCGGGAGTTACACAACCGACCGCTCATTGGACCGAGGAAGAGCGTGCAAGAGTATGTCAACATCTCACTCCTCTAATGCCCCATATGCGATTGCTTTTAATTGGTAATTAATCTATTTAATAAAGTATACAATTTTTATAAGTAAAGTTTTTTTTGTATAAAAGTTATACCATTTTAGATAGTCAAGTGTTTGCAGAAGAAGTAGAACCTACAGGCGCAGTAGCCATGGAAGTTTCTCTAGAGCGGTACCGTCGAGCAGCATTGCGTGGAGCCGGAAGTGGAGGAGGTACATTAGGAAATTCTGCCGGATCCCGTGTCCGTAATCATCATTCTGATTTTGATAAACGACTTCAGCCAAGGTAAATTTGATTTAATGTTTTATGTTTTGAATTAAATTTTAAGCGTAAAACGTTGTTTATTGTGTGATTTTAGGTTGTCTCTTAATTTATTTCCTGGATCAGTAATATTACAACAAGAAAGAAATCATCTACAAAATATTTTGAATAATTGGTAATTTTCATTATTAAATATTATAAAATTTGAACGTAATGGAATTTTGAATGTTGTCAAGACAAATTCTAATTCTAATTTATATTTTTTCATAAAATACTCGAATTTCTTTTTTTTTTCAATGTTAACTCAAATTTTATTAATAATCTATATATTTAGTAAAGAATTATCTGATTTTAGGTATGGTGTTCCCAAACAAACTTGGCGTTTAGTTTTTCGTGCTTCGTCTCATGCATTTTCTGCAACAGCTTTTCACGCTCATTGTGATGGTATTGCTCCAACGATGATTCTTGTAATGGTAAATGTTAATTTATTTCTATAATATAATGTATGTTCTTTTTATTCCTTAAAATATTATTAATTATTATAGGGAAGTCGTGGGGAGATATGTGGAGGATATAGTGATGTTGCCTGGCATAAAACCAGTCACATAGGTGGTTATATATCGTCAGAGAAGGCTTTTCTCTTTTCACTTCACGGTGGCACAGACGCACCTGCTAAGTACAACATAGTTAAAAAACCATATGCCATTTGCTATCATGCCGAGTATGTGTTTTAAAAACTATTCTTTATATTTGATTATATCAGTTTAAAATATACTTTATGTTCTTTATAGATGTGGACCTATATTTGGAGCTGGCGCTGATCTTTTAATTACGCACAATTGTAATACTAATATGGAAAGTTATTCTAATTTACCCCATTCATATGATGGCGAAAATGCAAGTTCTGCTAGTTTAATGGGCGATTACAATTTTACTGTCATAAACTATGAAGTGTATACTGTGGATGCACCCGGTCATAATGTTAACAAAATCAAACACGAGAGGTATCCTTGATGTTGCGACATAATAGATACCACAATTTAATTTAGAATAAAAGAAGCATGAATTTTGTTTTCTATAAATAATTTATAATAATTTTTCATTAATTTTTTTTTTGTATAATATATATGAAGAAAATTGTGTATCTTATGAATAGATAAAAATTTGATAATATAAAATTTAGAAATGTTAAAGTTGAAATTTTAAAACGCTCAGAAGTATGATGTTTTAGTTTTATTTTAATATTTTTGGGTAATAGCTCTTCCATAGATTTGTGTATTATTTTCAAAAATGAATGTATATTTTTGTTACTCAGACTTTTTGAAAATATGTTTAAGTATGTACTTTAACGTCAAATTTTAAATGCTTTATGTAATTTTATATTAGCCAGTCGTTCATAAGATGTTTCATATATATTCATATTGTATATTTATTGATATAAAAAATCGCATTATCATTTTAAATATTTAAAAAAATCTACATTTTTTTTCCACTTTTACAATTTTTTATGTAGATCAACGTATCAGTATTTTGAATGTTATACGATCAATAATTCGATTTGTATTTTTTTTTATAATAAATACGATTCTTAAAATCGAGAACTTGTTTTACACGTTTAACTCTCACGCGTCGTATATATATATATAAGGTTTCAATATTAAATTCTAAATTGTATTTCATATTAAAACATGTATACATGGTTAATGCATAACTCTGTGTGTGTGTGTGCAACGTTTTAAATCAAATAAGACCAATATTGAAAATGCATTCTCATATTACATTACATTACGTGTTGTTCACTAATGGCTATTAATCGGTGTGCGTGGTGCACATGGTTGTTTTTACAGACGTAAATCGATTTGAAATTAATAAAGGCCAGGATAGGTTCCCTCTTGAGTCCGTAGAGAGAGAGACTATTGAATCGAAAACCACTTAATATATTATTTATTCATGTGAAAGTGGCTATGAGCCGATATAAATGCACTTGAGGGCTGATGAATTCAATTTTAATCACGAATAGAAGGAAAAATATATTTTCAAATAAATGTAAATTTATATAATATATATTAAATACACATATTTTCCAATAAAATTTTCCATAAATATTTCAATTATTACTATTCTATAAATTTTTTAATCGTATTATATACAATTTCTGTAAAATAATACATATATAAATGAAACTAAATTTGTCTAAACATTGCATAAAATTATAATGTCTAATGATTTATTTTCTATATGTTGAATTTTTCTAATCATATTAATAATCTCATATATTTATATCCAGTATGTGTTAGAGAAGAAAAAATATATAAATTATGAGTAAAATTAAGTTGGAGTTAATTTTCATGCATTTTTCAAACTCCTTTTTTATGTGCATCATAATATTTTTTTAATAAAAGTATTTTTAGATTAAAAATCATTTGTATAATGTATAGTAAAATTTGTGTTGTTGAAAACGTGTAAAAATTGACATTACTCTGAAAATAGTATGCAATTATCGGTTCTTTACAATTATTATTATTATTATGCAATAAAGTAAATTTAATATTCTTTTAGATTGAATATAATTTTGTTAACTTCTGATTTTTTTTTATTAATATATGGAAAATTATATTAATTCCTATTACATATTATATCATTTATTCGAATCGCAATCAGTTTGTAACATTATATTTTTTTTTCATATGAGAATTTATTATAAATAATACGTTATGCATAATCGTTATAATTCGGCGAACAATTGTATTAATAATTTTAATGCGCAACCCTGAATGTGAATAAATAAATATAAATAAATCAAAACTCCGCCCACAGTCTGAGCTCGAGCTCGAGTTGTTTGCCGATAGGGCGTGGTCCACATTTTTTCCTCTTTTCATCGCAACATTTTTAATTGATTAACTTCCCCCCCCCCGTCACCGACTGAGACGCGCCTCCGCCCTCACTTCTCTTCGGTAAAGCCCCCCCCCGTGCGAGCGTTCCTTACGTGAAATTAATCAATACGATATTAATGAAAATTAACAATTAAATTTGAACGCAACAACTTGTATACATGGCTTTTACGTGTCTTACTAATTTATAACCGTAATAAATATATTGATTTAGAACGCGCAGCTTTTTCTTATTGGGCGATCTTCAAAATATTAATAATTCCGAATCGATATGGGATTATTAGTCGTTTTTTTTATATATATATTTATATATTCGGTCTTCGACATTAATGGTTTTTTTTTTGAAAAACGTGTGTCTTAATTATTATATAGCTAAATTAAGCATGAAAATTTATATATCGTATTCGTTTTCGAATAGAAAATTGGTTTATTTTTTTTTTTGTGTATGTGTGAGGGTTGTGATTTTAAAACGCATATTTTATTTTATTTTTAATTTCGGTTACGAATATTAATCATAAAATTAATATAAACGTATTACATGTTAGGAAAATTACGGATTTAAAAAGTTGTTTTCGTTTTATAAAGTTTGTTTGAAATATTCATAGTTTCTGTTATATTGTGTGATTAAAGTAATAGAATTTTATTTATAACATTTATTATAAAATTTAATTTATTTTTTAATATATATATATATATATATATATATATATATATATATATATATATATATATGTATGTATGTATATATAGTATTCATTAAAATAATTTTAATATATAAAATGAAATATCAAAATAGATTTTTAAGGAATAATTTGAAAAATCTTCGTTATTTTCCAAATTATGATTTCGATTTCAAAAATATATATGAATATACTATAAGAACATTATCAAGATAATAAAATTGATAAATATTTTTTTCTAAATAAGAAATAAAAAATAAAAATGCTATTGAAATCTGATCAGTAAATAAAAAATAATATTTATGTACATTAAAAATATCAGATTTTTTTATTGTTGTATGAAGTTGCTAATAATGTGAACCAAATGATGACACAAATTAAATTTGATTATTTTGAAAATAATAACGAGTGTAATTAATTACTTTATTATTTTCATACAAATTAGAAATTTAATTATATTTTTAATTTTGTTAAATCGGATAGTATTTATCAAAAAAAAAAAAATTTCATACAAATAATTAAAAAAAATCATACACAAAACATTTTCTCAATACATAAATTTTACTTTTTGATTTTATTTATTGATACGGATGCTTTCTGATACCTCCAAAATAAAAAAAAAAATAAAAAAAACGAGATAGCAATAAAAATTGAAACCAAAAAAAGAAGACAGAAAGAAGAACCGATCCAACTTACGACACGTACGTATCGTACGTCACACGGAAGAACCCTCGATCTTCTTATATGGGAGTCGTTATGAGTCTTTTCCCATCCCCATGCGAGAATTTTGATGAGGAAACCTCCATTCGTCTTCTTTATGGCTCAGATACCGTAGAGGAATGTGGATATCGACAGCTTAGCCCGTCACGGCGAAGTTTATACAACGTACGCTCCATACATTCGATATCGTGTGAAATTGCACACAATATGAAGCTTTTTGAATACGTTAAACGGCCGCCCATATTTCGTTACGTGTCATGCAAAATTGGTTGAATTTATTGTATCGAAGAACGCCATAAAACGCACACGGATAATGTTATATTGGAAAGAGAGATGGACGCCTGAATTATCGATGCGATAGCCGCTTAATAGAATCGACACACTCGATTACGTTGCATTAATGGAAATTAAGGATATTTATATATTTCGTTCGAGAACTCTATTATTTATATATATATATATATATATATATATATATATATATATATATATATATATATATATATATATATATATAATAGAGTTTCTATTGTTTGCGAATATTTTTTTAATATAATGATTTCGATCTATCATGATATCTATTGAATTGTTATGATTTTACTATTTTGTACTATTGAAAATACTGAACAATTTTGAAATAAATAAATAAATAAATAAATATATATATATATATATATATATATATATATATATATATATATATTTGGAGGCGAAATCCATGATATTTGATCAGATATTGAATCTGAATTCAATGATATTTTACATTTAATTTATTGAAAAACTAATCTGAAAAATGAGCACTATTATATATTAAATCAACGTTTTCATTTTAGTGGCGTATTAAGCATATTTAAAAAAAAATATATGAAAGCTCGCAAAATTTCCAAATTGACTTCCTAAATGAATTCAATTGAACTTTAGAAAAAAAAAACAATAATAAAAATCATGTTTAATTATAATAATCAATATTCTAACGACATTTTTTTTCCATTAGAAGAAAGACGATAGAGCAGATTTCGAAAGTTACAATCGAAACGTTCGACTTTCAAGCTCGCATTCTACTTTTAAATATACCATTTTTTTTCTTACTCTTCATCGACACGCATTTTTCCATCATCAATTATTCATAAAACTGGAATTATGAGAGACCATGAATAGCGCAATCGCATCATTTCATCGGACCAGAAGCTCGTAACGAGCTTGCAACTCTTTTCTATTTATTTTTTTTTTCTTTCGTTTTCTTCGACGAAACAAATAGTTATCGGTAACACGGGCTCATATTGTATGAACGTGTGTATGCTGCTAAAGAGATTTCTTTTTTCTATTCTTCAAAGAAGACGAGTCAGTCGATAGATAGCCCCATTGTTATATATGGTCTTCTTCTTGTGCCAAGACCAAATTCGACGTGTTGCACACGTAATGGCGACAATAATGCTTCGATCGTGACGAGGATTGACGACACTTCCAGTGCGACATATCAAACCATACCTTCTCAAACTTATATTAAAATAATTATTAAAATGTTGATATTTATTACAAGTATCATAAAGAATGTTCTATCCATTAATTATATAGATCTTTCAATAGTTTTTCTATATACTACAGTTATCAAAAAGTAAGGTGAAATTGTCCTGTAAAAACTTCCGGGCATTAGGAAGGCAGGTAAATTGTTTATAACATTTGCCAAGCGTCTGTTTGTCAAAAGGTTTAATTATCTCCGTGTTACACGTGTTTTTATAACTCTTGGTTCCTTCATTACGATAATGCAACATGTCATACTGCATTGGTTTTTTCCAAAAACTCGACTCATATCGTTCCACAACCACCGTACTCGCCCGATTTGGCTTCGTGTGACTTTTGGCTATTCAGCAAACTCAAAAGACCAATATGGGGACGCAGTTTTGACACGATTGAGAAGATAAAAACCGAATCGATGAAGGTCTTGAAGGTTATAAGACTATTCCTACTGTTTTGAGGACTAAGAAAAAGAGTTGGCAAAAGTCCGTTTTATCAGACGGGAATTATTTGAAGGGGATGAAATTGATTTTGAAGAATAAATAAAGAATTTACATTTTATAAACAAATTTACCTTACTTTTTGATTACAGTATTATTTGTATGTATCACACCAGAGATTTATTGAGTGATATCTATAAATATTTTTTAATATATATATATATATATTGATAATATAAAATAAATTTCTACTGATTTAAAAGTTTGACATGCGATGTTTTTGAAAGAACATATATAACTTTTGTATTGTTGACATACACTCTGATCAAACTTTGTAGACATTTGTTGAACATAGACGAGCCAAAATCGGCTCAAGTCAAGAAAAACCATATAAGTTAACAAGTACAAATATATAGTTTGCACCAAGTTGTAAAATAACGAGACACTTTCCCTTTGGTAACGTTTTGTTATTTGTCTTTTGCAGTCAAACGTCCGACAATAAATAGGCACATTTTAGATATCATTAACTATTAAATATTATTATTTATTAAAAGGAATCTTTCAATTATATATGTAAATAAAATTATTGATTAATATGCACGAATTCATATTTGGGTCCACTTGTTCAATAATTTTATATATTATGAAATTCTGAATATATATTATTTTTTTTAATAATGAAAAGAATTATTATAATAAAGTATATAATATTTTAAATAAAAAATCTTTCGTATTTTTAATATTTTTTAATAAAGTAAAAATTAATTTTATATATTTATTATATTTTTAAAATATACAAATATATTCGTATGTTGTTAATTGATTGAAATGTCAATATATTTTATTATCCAAATTTTTCTTAAAAATAATCGACTCTCGATGCCATTTATTTTAATTTGACGTATTATTTTATATTATAAATTAAAATATCTGTTCAGTATTTTTTTTTATTTGGATATTAAACTATTTTAGTGAAAAATTCAATTAAGAACATAAATAAATTGACTTAAAATTATAGTGCATTAGAAATAGTTTAAAAACTGGAATTAGCGAAGAATTAATTAAAGCAAAATTTATAAAATCCATAAAACGAAAGGTGAAAACTATAAATTTAAATTTATATATTAAAAAATATACTTATACAGTTAATATTGTAGAAAATTGTGGTAGTAAAAAAAATCGTATCCACATAAATCTAGAATTAAACGTTCGACTCTGACCCGAGATCTGACCTTCCAGTCGTCGAATTCGACCATTTTTTCGACTTTCGACTCGAATTTTCTCAAATAAATAAATCGGATCGGAAAGCGGCACGTTTTGACCAAAAAAAAAAAAAATAAAAAAAAATATAACTGGGGGGACGGAGAAAGGGGGCAGACTAAAAAAATATTATATAAAACGCCGGCAATTTGTGCGTCAAATTCGAATCGACATCGACGCCTCTATATACGATTTACGCTTCGAATTGTGAATAAAAATGATCTAGGATTTGTATGAATTTATATACAGCGATGTTCTTGACTTCCGTCAGATTCGTGAATTCCTTAAAATTAGTACAAAAAAATATTTTATATTAAATCGACAGAATGAATTATTAAATATATAGTACAATGTTGTTGTAAGAATATTATAAAATTAATTATGTGAAGTGAAAGCATGTTTAACGATATAAAAACATAAACAATCGTGAAAATTATACGTCGAGCAAAAAAGGTCGAAAAAAAAACCGGACTCAATAATTTCGAAATAATATTTAATGCACCAGTATCCTTTGTGTTCTCGCTGATGAATATCATAAATTTGACTAAATATCGATACAATTTGAACTCGAAGTGAATGAAAAAAGAAAATCACGGGTTCAACTCGACTCGACGACGTGAAAAATTATCGTTATAACGATCGGTTTAAATCACGTAACGAAAGCAAACCACCGAATATAGTCACGCGCGTGAATTATTTATACGGTCATTTCGGTGCGCGATGCTTAAATTTTATTTTTTTACGCCTTTTCTTTGCCTCAGTATCAATGAAAGAGTATGATTTTTTAAAAATAGTAGACGATAAATGCCAATCGTCAATTTGTAGGTTTAAAATTGAAAAATTAAAATTGCTATGAATGAAAGATATATCAAATTAATCTTTTTTTTTTAGTTTATAAACACTGAATGCAATATCGAAACGCCATCTATTATCGAAAATATATATAATTTATCGTACATTAATCACGTGATATTATTTCAATATATATATTGATATTTATGTATCGTAATAATAATCTGATATAAAATATATCATAACAGCAAACTTTTTACAAAATAAATTAAAAAAAAACTATCGACGACATATTTTATATATAATATGTCAAAAAAAATCTTAAGAAATGATTTCATTGGTATTAAAATTTCGACCAATCGCTGTAAAATTTTCATCCGATTGGTCGAATGTGATCATTTTGTAATATTATTATCATAAAAATTTGGAGTGGAAGTCTTACTATTTTTTACATTCGATTTACATATATTTCTTTCATTTATAATCGTATATAAAGTTTATAAGAATAAAAATAAAATATTTTATCGCAATGAAATATTTATGATTTATTCGTCGAATGAATATTACAATTTTTAATTGGAATTTGACCTAAATTAATAAAAAAAATTATATCAATATCTTAAATATGAACAATATATTCAATTGGACAATCGTAATATTTTCAATTTTTTTTTTAATAAATAATTTTATATATAATTGCTAATTATACATTATGGATACGTAATTTGCTTAATAACGATTTTTTTGTATTAAATATTGAATATGTAAATTTTGCTTTATTTTAAATATCTTGTTGTGTTTTTTTTGTCACGTATTTTTAATGTATGATAATTTTATTCGTAATTTAAGTGTTTCTCAATACTTTGAGATAAAAAACATAAATGAATTTTGTTTTAGATAATAATTGAAAATTGAATTAGTTTTTTTTTAATTAATTTAAATAAAAAAAATATTATATAGATATTGATAAATAGCACAATTACAATATACATAAATATTTAAGCACATATTTGTTTCAATTTAGCGATTTATAAATGTCAAAGTTATGACGGCGACTGCCGTAATTCAGCGACTTGGATGCGCCGCCATTAACTTTAATGAATATTTATTCATGCAACGACGTCGATTATTATTATACACATACATACATTTAATATTTAAACTTTTCAAACATTTATATAGATATATATATATATATATATACGTATGTATATATTATATAAATTATGCCGCTGCAACAAAAGATCACGTTTTAAGAAAGTTTCATGTGAAAAACGTTTCCGATTTTACAAGTATGAAGGATGTTCTAGGCGCGCGTTCAACGATTACGCGTCATTCATTGTATTTTCTCGGATCGGTAAAGTTATTTATGATGGAACGTGTTTAGCACGTCGGAAAATTGTTTTAAATTATATAGCGATTATATAGAGAATGCGTCCAATAGAGATTTTCCGGACGATCGAGAACGTTTTCCGCTATGAAAAATTTCGATTTCTTACGTTTCTCGTTTTTCTCAAATGAGACGTTCGATTCTAAACGAACGATTTATATAATTAAAATATAATTTTAATATTCAATTTTGTTTAATAATAATGATGCGAATTAGGTATTTGAGAATTTTTTTTTATATAATATAATATTTTAATTGCTACATAGAAAATAATAATTAGATTATCTCAATAAAAATATCAAATATTTACATGACAATTGTAGTATATTAAGAAGACAGTTTTTGGAATGAATGAATTTATATTTTTATTATCAAAAATTTACTAAATAATACAAAGAATATTTTTGAAATATTATATTAAGAAATATTAGAATTAAATTGATATCTGTCTGATTTAGTTTAAATACTATGATATTTCATTATTTCTACTGAAAATAAAATAAAATAAATAAATAGAATATTTATTTATTTTATTTGATAATAATGTAATCAGATTTCTGTAAAGGAAAACGAGGCGGTAGCTGCTAGAGTTCAAATGTGTGATGATAAATAGAAAATCGGACATTTTCCCCCCGGTGTGTCCAAAAAGTAACGGTGTCGTCGACACGCGGCCACGATCACGCCGTTTCGTATCTTCGAGATCTGAATGGTTTATGGACAAAATGCCCATGGAAAATATGATGATATATGAACGTTTTAAACGTTAAAGAACGCAGAGACTTATTCAAAGCTACCACCCGCCGTTTTTTTGTACGCGTCGTGAAACGAGCCCAATTCACACTAACGCACGCCGGTGAAATACGAGCGATTTTAGACAAATAAATATGTCTTATAGAACTCGGTTGTATTATTCGAATTCGATAAAAATTTTATATATTTCACCGTTTCGATACAGGGTGCGCGCAAAGTACGCGTGCGCCACGAAACGTTGTTAGGTTTTCATTGAAATTCAAAACTAATTAACGTACGTATTGTATTTTTTTTTTCATATCGCTAGTCAACTTTCTCAAAAAGATTGAGATTCGCTGTTTTGCAATAATTTTAATTTAAATTAGTGATAAAAATTTTCTATAGTTTTTATGTTTATTGCTAATTTATATAATATTTATGAAATCGAGTCCTCGTCTTTATGCTCAATCTTAGATATATTATTTTTTAATAAAATATTTGACACGTGATTATATTTTTTTTTTTATATTTAAAATTAAACTAAATTATATAAATTTCGACTACAATATGAATTTAAACTCACATATTCTGAACAACTAAATGTATTTAATTATTTAGGTCTTTAATTTATAAAATTATTTATTAATATTTATATTATGACTATATTTGTGTTTTAATGATTAGATTAAAATTTAAATGATATTTTTATTATGAAAATATTATGTTCTAATAATTAAAGAAATTATTTCATTATAATCGATAAAGTTCAATTAAAGTGAATATAATTTGCTAAATATCTTTTAAAAAAAATATAATATAATCCTTTATGAAGTATATAAAATTTAATATATTTATTATTTTATAAAAATATCTATATTGTAATAAATTATATTAATAATAAACAAATGCAATATTTTCATGATAACATTAAGAAATTTTGGATCACACTATAGATATTCGAATATACATATAATAAATTGGGATTGCGTAATGCTAGTTTATTTCAAGTATATATTATAAAATACATACTCGTATGCATATATATTTTTCTATTTTTTTTCTATATATATATATATTTTTTTTTTTGGTCAGATTTTGTAGATCGGCCATTTGTCGAAGCATAATCGGTAATGCTTAAATAATGTTGTCCGAGTTCTAACCAAATACTGTGTTGATTAATATGGTTGAACAGGCGACCCATGCTACCCGTTGCCACTAATCATCGCACCGGGTGTTCACAAAGTGTCGTCAGAAATATATTCGTAACGAATTATAATAATCGGACGCGAGTTATAAAATATCGAAAAATAGTGTGCGTTCCAACAGAAAGATTACTCAATATTTATTAAAAAAAATAATTATATATATATATATATATATATATATATATATATATATGTAATTAAATAATGTATTTTAATAGAACAATATCGAGTCAATAATAGAGTAAATTATACATAAAATCAAACATTGTGACAGAAATGCAACGTGTCGTTAAAATATCGACAATACTTGGAATGGATAAAATTTGCATATTAATGTTTCGATTTTACAATTTTTTATGCAATTTATATTCATATGCTAGTTTTATTGGAAAATATATAAAAGAGGACATTGCGTTATTGGCATGCAAATCTTAATACAATGAATATAAAACTATAATAACTAATGCAGTGCAATAAGACTCTATAATGTTAAATTGTATTATATTTATTACAGTATAAAATATTTATTTTATCTACATTTTTGTTTATGATAATTTACATTTTTTTATATTTTTAATGATATATATAGAAAAAAATATTTAATATAAAATTCAGATTCATTAGAAATATTCATGAGAATAATATCAATTATTAAAATTTTCTTGTTATTTGAAAATATCAATTTTATCTATAATTATTGTTTTCGATTATTATTATTATTATGCTTTAAATGAATGTTTTTGTAATTATTTGTATATTTTAATATTGTTTTTTTATATTAATGATTCGTTTTTCGTATATTTTTTTGTTCAAATAATATCTAAAAATTATTTCAATATTTAATATCCAAATTAAAATTATTATTTTTTATTTTGAAATAAAATATTAATATATATTAATTCTAAAATAATATACAGATATCTTACATTTCATAAATAAATAGTTTAAAAAATATACGACCATATTTACATTATATTAATTGAGTTGATAATGATAAATTTACAATTTTAAATAAACCGAGAAGAAAATAAAACACATTTTTATATACACTAAATAGTTAATAGTAAATTCAAATAGTCTAAAAACTGAATAAACATGTATTACTTTATTTGATAAAAATAAAAAAAATATTATTAATAAAATAACGACACACCTGAACAAGGTTAATAAAATACGTCTAATTTATATTTAAAATAGTTAAATATTTTATCATTATAATGTTGACACCTTGAAAATTTATTTATAACAATATCATTATTTCATTCATTATAATGAAATTTATGCGTAAAAAAAATAAATAAAATTATCAATCGACGTCATTTAATATGACATGGAAAATTTTTACGCACATACAAACTACGTTACATAATATTGTATTTCGCATTACGAATATTCATTTTGCGACGATAACGTCGTATAAATATAATAATAAATAACATTTTATATCATCAACGTTATGCGCGACGTTATTATGCGAAATTATTATTTTTTTTATATATACTTATATGCATATATAATTTTCTTTTTCGTTTATTGTAATAATCGCATCTTATAAAACGCGGGGAGTTTTTATTTATTTTATATTAATACGACGTGATAATGCAGAAAATTGGCAATTTCGCGTAAATTTATACTCGTTTTTTTTTCTCATTCTTCGTGAAAATTTGCAAAAGTCGTCGACAGAACAAACGAATGCATAATTTTGCGTTCTTGAAATCTTAGCGGTTATATTGTAAATATTTTATATTACGATATCGTCATTGTTTATATATATATATATATATATATATATATATATATATATATATATATATATATATATATATATATATATATATATTTATAACTGATGCAGGTGGTTAATTTTTTTTTATTTATTTTATATTAAAATTTTAATTTTCATATGATTTTTCATTGTTTTTTCGACTAATAAAATCATATAATACATTATAGTTATTTATTACAAATAAATTCAAAAAATGCGTTAACACTATATTACAGTTCATACATTTAATATATAGATTTTATATAAAAAAAATACATTTTTATATATTTATGCTAAATAAATAACACATATATTTTATTATTAAATATAATATTATAATATAAAATAAATTAATAGTAAATTTATAAAGAAAAGCTTAAGCTTTTTAAGTATTGAAATTTTATTTCACACAAAATTAATAAGAATTTTAATATATAATTTACTTTATTTAAATTTTATATATACTTTAAATTAAATTAGAATAAAATATCGAAAGCGTAATAAAGTCGTTCAATGTATTAATATATATGATATATTGTCATTATTTTATTTCATATATGGTCTACGTAATTTAAACATTTGGATTAATTAAAATTTAATTAAATGAAAAAAAAATTAAATTATAAAGATAATATACATGCGAGAAAGTGTTTTATTATAAAATATTGCATAATTCAATATAAATATGCGCATTAAGCGATCGAGACGTGGAGGTTCGCTCGGTGATGTTTTTTTCTGACCACCCTGTAATTAAAAGCGGACACACGGCGCACCGTGTAAATCTTGATTAATGAGAAAATTTTCCATAAGCTCTCATTATAATTTCATGGATCGCCGTGAATTATTAGCTTATTTATAACGTTTTTAAAAGTAACACTGTGTTGCCGTGCCGCAGTTCGCTCCAATAGTGCGGCTCTGCGACGACACTGCGGCCCGTAAATGCGCGAGCTTTATCGTTTATTAATCGACGTACAGCGCTCTTCAAATATTCATCACATGCTTTTTATTTTTCTTTAGAATCGACGATGTTAATCGTTCATGCGTTGGAAAATGTTTGGATATGAAAATTTTTCAAATACGACTTTATTATTATTCAATTAATTATTTGTTTATATAAAAGTATGTTAAGTAATTATTTTTAGTTTCAGCTGTTTTCAAAATTTATTTTTGTATTTTAAATATATCGCATAAATATTAAATCTGTTATTAAAATATATAATTTTGAAATCATTATTTCATAAAAATATGTTAACTTTTATAAATAATATTAAAAAAAAACACACTTTTATATCGTTTTGTTGTATTACCAACAACAACAATTGTACAATTGTATTATCGTATTATATGATACTACAATGTGTTATTGTATTATCGTCATATCGCAATTATAATCGTAAAAGCAATAAAATTAATTATCACTAATTTGTCAATTATTTTGTAAATATGTTAATTAATTCTTACATTGTTATCATGAATGAACAATTATGCAAAGTTTCAGCTTAATTGGACATCGGGAAGTGTTCGAAAAATTGATTACAAAATTCCACCCAGACAAACACACAAATAAAATTGTGTATAAAAAGTATTATCCTAGATTTAAAATTCTTAAAATAAGATTCGATCGAAAAATTTTCATCTTATCCGATTGCATTTTAATAGAAATCTTAAAATATTGCATATTTCGTGTAACGTGTAAAATTTTTATCGATGAATCGAATTTATAACATTGTAAACGTCGAAATTAAGCAGTTTTTTATTATATTTCAACCGAGAAAAAGTGCACGTTAATATTATATTTAATTCAATATTTATATCGAAAAAGAACGCATTATTGAAAATTTACAGTGGTATTTAGTTCATTTTTTTCCTTATTTTATCGTTATTTTCCATTTTCCGATGTCACTTTAAAGACGCATAATCCCGATATTAAAGTTGCACCATCATCTCAAAAATAATCTTTTGACCTTATATCGATGGTGTAATATTTTTTTTTACGTTTCAAAATTAATATTAATTTATATAATATATAAAAAATTTACTGTATGAAAAAATAAAATTATTGTGAAATTTATTATTAAAATTTTATATTTATATTATCGAATTGAAAATATTTTTTATTATATTTCTTATTAGATATAGAAAAGTTTGAGAATCGCTATAATCAAGCGTGCGACTTGACTTTTATTATTAATACGTTTCAATTTAGTCGCGCGTTATCATAAAGAATAATATTAAATATATATATATTTGAAAAAAAATCGGGGGGGGGGACGAAGTCGACAAATTTGCAAACACTATTCGAAATTTAACGATTATTAATATTGTACAAATATGTGATAATATATTTAGTAAGATTTGTCGCCATATAAATTTTAGATAAAATCAGTGTGTATATATAATAGAAAATATGCATAAAAAAATATGATGTTCTATGAAAAATATTGTTTCCTATTTTTAAAAAATAATGTATGAATTATATTTTTTTTAATTTTATTTATAATATATTTAAAATGATTTTATTTATAATAATTTTTACATTAGTGAATTTAATGTATGAAATTTTTATATATATATATGAAAGGATGATGAATGTTTAGAATGGAGTTGTGTTGAATATATGATATTATACTATGTTTTTTACAAGGATAGAAGTTGAAGAGATATTTTTAGAACATCCTGTACATACACATTGAAGTATTATACACAATATACCTTCAGAATTTGAATACGTGCCACTTAAAGCCGGTAAGTTATAGATTTACGCCCGGTTTTACGAGAGAGTTTCGAACCCGATGAACTTTAAAACGTTGTTTGTCTCATTTCGTATGAAGATAAAAAATAATAATAAATAAATAAATACCTAATAATAAAGAGTCTCGTTGTGAATTGCGACCCGTTTCGGACCTTTGGCGCTCTTTTGTAAATTAAAAGCGCGTTGTTATGGTCGCCGTTGTTATTGTTATTGTCGTTATTGAAGCACCTTGCGCGACGTAAAGATATTTAAATGTCAAACGCGGTAGCCGCATTTACGATCCATTTTCAGGTCGCGATCGTAAAAGACGATCTTTAAACGACGTTTAAGGCTGTCGTTGCACTCGTCAAGTGTTGTATTTAATCGGCATATGTCGAATAGAAAAGTCGAACGGTTTATGAACGATTGCTATTTAATAATCAATTTAAATTTTTATACGATAATTTTCTTGGTAATATAATAATATTATGAAAATTTTATTAAAGTTGATAAAATATTTAAATGTTTTATTTGATATATGTGTATATTGTAAAATAAGCGATATAATTAGATATAATGTAATAAATGTTGATTTCACTATTTTATTCTTTTCAAATGACATTGACGACAAAAAGGTTCTGTATACTAAATTTATGATTTTGTCCATTATAACATTTAATTTATTAAAAATTTTGAAATTCATGTAGTTTATTTTATTTTCACTCGTCAGTTAGAATTTTAATTTTTTGCAATTTAGAAATTATAAATATTTTTTGTCTCACTTTATATATTATTTTACGATGTAATTATTTTCCATATACTATGATAATATTAATTTACAATATTATTAATCACATTATGAAATGTACATATTTATCAGCGATTTTTAAAGTGTACATATATGTCAATATACCATTTTTATTAATATGATTATTTTTATATAACAATCAATGAAAAAAATACGAATATTTTTCTATTATATATATATAACCGAATGAATTATCGCTGAAAATCGTTCGCTTCAATATAATTCAAATTATCAATCGCTTTAACCACAATCATCATCATCATCATCATTATTATTATTATTATAAAAATATTTTTAACGGACTACCGGGCGTTCAATTGAAAATATTATATTTATATATTTATAATATATTCATTAATAAATAAATACACGTTCACTTGTATATAATATCGAGATAAATATCGAATAGGCACAATCGAATCGATTTCACACGACGTTTGATCCTTCATTATGAAACTCGGTAAGGTTGCTGTACAAGAGGTGAGTCGGTTTATCCATTGTGTTTCGATATCGAAGACTCTTTGTCAATCAAATCGAATGTTCGCATGTCATATATTTAAACATACGAGCTTTTACATATGTGATATTTTATATTTTTATATAATATATTATATATATATATATATATGTGTGTGTTTAGAAAAGTAATAGTTCACACCGGTCGAATCGAAGGCATCGTCAATGACACTTATTATTTCGACAATGAGACTAATTCATGTCTCGATTCGTGGTAAATTGTATTTTTTTATACATATATGTATATATATATATTTCAAAAAAAAAACACAATGTCGTCTTTATTGCGCAAAAATCGTGTGTTTGTTTATTATTATTATTATTATTTTAGTTTTTTTTTTGGCGGTTCAATTAAAATGTGTGTAAGTAAAAGTGAATCGAATATGTTGTATTTATTAAACGGTGTCGTAAAATATTAAGTGGTTGTTAAATACGTGGGTGGTCTCGTCTCTTTTTTTTCTAATATATATTATTATTATTATTTATAGAATTTTTTTTTAGTAAAAATAAATAAATGATTTTATTTTATTTTTTTCTATGTGAAAAGAAAATTAGGTTAGATTGAAAAATGTAATAGTTTTCATTTGATTCTAAAATTTAAAATAATATAAGATTTATTTTATGAATATTTAAACAATTTTATATTATAAAAAAAAATATTATGATAGATAAACAAAATCTACGTTAAAATTTTCAACATTTTTTTTTAATAGAAAAACGATATAAACATGTCAAATCAAAAGATTTTCTTTGAAAAATAAGAGGTTTTCATTTATTTATATAATATAAAATTTTCAATAAGAAAATTATTTATGAAAAGTTTTTAAACAATAGTATATGCGTTATAAGATTAAAATGCATATTCAATAAATAACTCATGATCAACGTGTCGTCGTTTCAAAATTAATACTAACATATAAACATGATTTATTTTTTTTTGATTATTATTAAAAATGTGACATTATACATATTTATATGAAGAATTAAGTAAAAAAATCCATAAAATAATTTTGTGTTAAAATCAAAATAATTAAATCCATATTTTGTAGTATATAATTTTATTATATTTTTTTTAATATATCACAAATATATATATATATATATATATATATATATATATATATATATATATATATATATATATATATATAGCATTATATGTATATATATATATTTAAATAATATTAAAAAAAATTGTACGATTCAACGTTAACAATTGTCAAACGGTGTCAATGATTGACCGATCGATTGCGCGCGCGTCAATCAAAATGTTAGACGTAGACCGCAGGTGGTTTCTTTCGTTAAAACGAAACAGAAAAACCTCGACATCGTCGTAAGTCATTATCATTATCGTCGTTATCGTTATCGTCGTCGTTGCCTACTTTCGTTGCGATTCTTATCCGATCGTATTTGACGCGAAACGCCTAAACAAACAGTCCATTCATTCGGACGTTTCTATGGCGAAATATTTACAAATTATTTTTTTTTATTATATGTATATATATTATAAAATATATAGTTTTTTATCCACGTCAATAATGATAATTATAATGCGTAAAAATTGTCGTTGAAGTGAATGAGATGAAAAAATTAAAATAACGTGGAGATTTTCAAAATGGCGGTTGTCTCGAAGTAATTATTCCATTGCAAAAATTCGTACGATAATCCTTTTTAAATTAGTTTTTTATTCTAAATAGACGATAGTAGAAGTGATTTTCAATCGATTTGTAAAATATATTAAACAAATAATACATTTAAATATTTCTCACGTCTCAATTAATTTTATTGAATACTAAAAATATTTTATATTTGTTAAAAATAATAAAATAATCTCATTTTAATTTATTGTATAATTAATAATTTTAATCGAAGATTATTTTATACAATAAAAATATAAAAATGATGATTATAGAAATTATTTAAATTAATTAATTTGAATATTTAAGAAAAATGCGGTACACTATAATAATTAAATAGTCTTTTAGATTTTGAAGTTTTTTCAACTTTGCTTTGTAGTTATGTGTATTGGAAAAAGTGATAAGTAACCGCATTTATTTTTAATATTATTTTAGATTCAAATTGAATTTGTATAATTATTTATCACTATTGAATTATTAATATTTAATAAATATTATAAAATACTTTTGAAAATTTGAAAACTACTGGATTTTGAGATGATATTTTAACAAAATTGGATTAAAGACATTAAAAAATATTCGAGTGAGTGCTGTTTAGAAATACAGTTCTTTTTTATTATATTGCAAAATATATGTATTAGAAATTGACTTATATTTTCCTTAAACACACTTATAGAATGATTGAAAGAAAATCGAATCATTATTTTTAATAAATCTAGAACACAAATGACGATAATTTAAATAAATATTATTTCGATAATTGCGACGCAAATCGAATCGAAATAAATGTCATTCGATTTAATGGATGTCGAACGATTTCATATAAAAAATATATAATATAATATATGATTCAATAATAATACGAAATGATTCATTGTTTCCTTGGTCTTCCGAACGGATACATAAATTTTATATCTGCAAGCTCATTGATATATTAATGTAAATATAGAAAAATCTCGTTAAGCACAAATTGTAAAGAAAAAAAAAATAGTCAATTAAGCAATGTTAAAGAAAAAAATAAGCGACGTGCAAGAAGATTTATGAATGTTTAAACGGTCATTGTGGTATTAATTAAGTGTATTCAATTCGAGTCAAATATAATTTTAAGGTTTGATGTCTTGTTTTGTTGTACAATTTATTCAATAATATACATTAAGACATCCACGATCGGTTAATTGGTAATTTAAGTGTTAATTTAATGTCCGGGTTTAAATATTTTTAGCTTTTATATTAAAAAATATATATATATATGCGATAGATTGAATTCTTTGCTGGAAATAAACAATTAAAAGTTTATTGCAAAGTTTGAAATTAGCAGTTTAGCCAGTTAAAAATTATTAAAAATACAATTAATATTTTTTTAGAACTGCAGATTGATTTTAAAATGGTTATATTTGTATATTTTCTCATGTTTGCTTAATTATACGATAAATTTTAATATTAAAAGTTTAGTGTAAATTTAATAGTTAAATTCTAAATATTTCAAGATATCGTTATACATATATATAAAAAACTAAATTAAAGGAAAAAACTCAATATTTTTTTTTATACATAGAATTTAAAATATTCATATATAGTTTAATGCATTAAGAAAGTCTCGTGTAATTTTTACGTTACATTATATTGTATGTATTATAATAAAAAAAAAACAACATCAAAATAAAGACATAAACACGAGTCGAGGCGAAAATTAAAGGAAAAAAATAATAATAAAGAAAAAAAACAAATTATCCGTAACTGCGAAACAATGCTCATAATTGCGCCAATTCTATCACGTGAGTCAGTTGTTCTCAAACTGTGTGTGTTTAAGGTCATTATTTCATATATTCATCTATAAAAAAAATGAATTATTAGTTATAAAAACATATTGATTTCATTGTAATTTATGTGCGATATAATAATAATGTTCGGTTCAATAAGGAAATTAGCGATATATATTTATTTATTTAATACGTTTTTTTTTAATAGTAAGATTTAATCTTTATGAAATTAATAGTAATAGATATTAACTAATTTATATATATATATATATATATATATATATATATATATATATAAGTTCAAACGAAGCGAATACCTGACATTGTAAATCGATATAGTCGAAGTGCACATCAATGGCGATACATGTTATCCATTAGTAAAAGTTTGAGCGACACTGACGCACATACATCTAGTATAGAGTGCAAGAATTGTTAAATAACAATAACGGCAATAATCGAGCATTAATAGAGCGATCAAACTTTCTTCTTCAGCCGACTTTTGGATTTCCAGGTCTAATGGTTCAAAGTCGGCGCCCTCCGACCCAACAAATTACAAAGGCCATCATTAAAAACGATCCCGGGTCATATATTTACACACACACACACACGTGAGAGTTATTATTATTATATGTGTGTACATTTTTTTTTTATCTTTTGATTTTTTGATTTCAACCTTTCCTTATCCATCTTGGCCGGCGGGCAATGACTGATCATCTTTGGCAGCTCTATTTCTGTTATTCATTTATCATTCGAGTATCATGTCAAATTGAATGATAAATATGTGTTTCGCATGATGTTTTCGATTCCGGATACCCCATTTTTGTGGTCGTTTTTTTTTCAAAAAAAATATATATTCTATATATTTTTTAAAAGAGAAAATTGTGAAAAATTTCATATTTACTTTAAAACATTCTAAGATGTACAATATTTAAAAAAAAAATGTGCCAATATAATACTCGGAAAATCAAGCGTGTAATATAAAATCAATATTAAAATAAAATTTTTCAGTATAATATTACGATTATGCATCGTTATTGAATGTTCAAACGCAATAAAATTTGTCATTCTTTTATTGCGTGCATAATTTTCAACGTCTTAGTCATCGTCTCGTATTCTCTTACGATAATTGCATAATTTTTAAATTAATTGTTTTTACAGTATTAATTTTTAAATCGTACATTGTAATAAAACCGCTCTCACTAATTGGTATGAGACGTCAGATTGGTTCAAAGGCCCCGCAAAATATGCGTGCGTATCACTTATTTTATTTTATATTTTAATTTCTTTCTTTCATGTCGAATTATTGCTATTATCGAGCGTCACGTTAAACGATTCGTAATTAATAGCGCATTTTTAAATTGTTCACAGTCGAAATAGTTATCGGAAAAATATTAAACGTATATTATTAATAATAAAAATATACGTGGTTCGCTCGTCAATCTTATGCTCGGGCTAAAGGCTAGACAAAGAAAGATTCGTCAATCACAAAACGAATCGTTTAAATCGCCGAGGCCGATTCATTAATTTAATTAATAAAATCGATACTTGATCGGTTTTCAACGCTGCATGTCAGCGATGAAAATGAATGTATTTTTTTTTTGAAATACAGAGTGTCTCAATATATATACGCTAAAGAAATTATTGGTAAAAGTAAAAAAATCAACAATGCGATTATTTAAAATAGACGTAAACCCTGTTTGAGTTTCATATTTATTTTTATTCACGGAAACGAGTCGTCAAATCTCTATATTCATTTCCTATTAGTAATATTTTAAATATCGCATTTTAAGTTTAAACTATAGACATGTTATTTATGGTAATCACAAAAAGTATAATAATTGGACAAAAAATCGTTTCGAAGTTAACTACGCCTTATTTGTAATAAATTTAAATCAATGGTGAAGAACTTTATTCAGTTATAAAGATCTCTTTTGATATTAAAAGAGAAGACTTTCAGTTTTTAAATCGTTAATTAATATTTAATTTAATTTCTTTTGAAGAAATCGATACATTTTTATCGTATTTAAAATTTAATCAAAAAAGTCTAACTTAAAATCAAATTTGATTTTGAATATTTTTCAATAACACGAAAGTAAAATGTCCAAATAGTAAATACATTTAATCACTCAATCATTCATGTGTATTTATTATAAATTAAGAAGACTAATTAAATATAAAAAACCCAACATTATTATTTTTTAATTTTAAAGAGTGAATTTCTATATTGATAATCAAAATTTGTAGATTCTAATAAATTATTTGAAAAAATAATAAATTAATGTGTTTATATATTTATGGCACACTGCATATATTATGAATATTTAGAAAAAAACCCAATTATATATCTTAGCAAGTTGCACACGTATCGTTTTCTAAAAGGAATTTTTTGACGTCGTCCAAATATTCTATGAAAATAAAAAACATATACATACATTTTTTATTATGATTAATTATTTTAATTTTCATCGTGAACGACGCACACACATAAAGCCGCATGTTAATCGCACATATTCGTTATTAAATCATATCGATTTATAATATATATATATTTTATTTTAATGTCACGCGGATAGTTTAGTAACAGTTAATGGCACTTTTCATTAATTTGTCGCGGCAATAAAATCGAACACGAAAAATTTTCATCGCCGACGCGATAGAAGAAAAAATAAAAAGAAAACGCGACGAGACAGACAGAGATGGCGGATAAAAGGAAAAACGTACCCGGAGAAGCCTGAAAAAGATAAAAACCAAAAATGTCCGACGGCGGTAATTTCAATAATTTATAAAATATCGTCGGCCCATTAATAATGACGATTATGGGCGGATAATTATTGCGACATTACGAAATATATACGTATAAACTGTGGCAGGCTGTGTGTTTTTGTCGCATGACACGACGCTCGTTTGCATATGATTACCGTTTGAGAAACACTGGAATTAGAATAGCGATTCTATTATTATAACTAGTTTTCGAGTTGGAAATGTTTCAAATTTTTATATATATATATATATTGCGTAGAATGAAAATAAATTTTGTCGAATGATGATTTTTCTATTTATATATCGGATTCGAAATATATTCATAAATAAATCAGTGTCTCTTATTATCTTATATATCTGAGTTATTTCTTTTTAATTTCCTGTATAAAATTATTAGTCCTTATATCTAAATTTTTAATTATTTAAAAAAAATGTTCGCGCTTAATTTTTTGTCATTCTCTCAAAAATCACATAATGTCATATATCGCAGAAAAATAAATTAAATATGTAAATTATTTTAAAAGACATTATTAATATTTTTCATCAGGAAATTGAATAGATATTTGGTGTGCGTCATTTTTTGATGACTAAATTAGATTACATATATATGCAAGATTTTTGATTTTAAAATTCGAAAAAAAATCTATAATTCGTTATAAATTATGTTACATTATTTATTTATATTCAGTAAATATAACTATTTTTTTTTATAAAAATTATCGAATGATTTAAACAATTTTAATACTTCTATCAAGGTTTTATTTCAATTCTATTTATTATACACATTTTATATTAACAGATTGATTAAAATTTTTCGATTATTTTTATATATAAATTTCCTTAAAAATTTAAGAAAAAGATTTAGATCTAAGAAAATCACAGTTTATATAAATCTTTTTAATATTATTAATGTAAATCGAACTTTATAAGTTTGAATGTGTACGACGGCAATTTATTACGAATATACGATATGATAACGTTTTAGATAAAATTTTCACGGCATATAAAATAGGATCAAAACGCATATATCGATCGTCGTTATTACAATATTTTTGAATGAGCCCGCCCCCCCCTGCAGAGTGCGTCGATTTTCAAAAGAATCGAAAAACTCAAAAGTAATTAACCACGTCGATTAACAATCGTGTCGATAATAAACGATCGTTGACATCGGCGAACGACCAAAGACAGAACGGCAATATTATTGAAAATAATATTATTAATATTAATGTCGATAATATTCGAGATGGACCACAAAAATATATAAAAATGAATAATAATAATAATAATAAAAATACGATGTAATTCGAAGCCGAATTCCGCGCGCTTTATTGGCGATCGGTTATCGTTTCGTCGCTAATTAGCGTCGGTTTATGCAAAAACGCTATTTATTTGTCGATATGTGTTTTAATACTTATAATAAGAGATGACAAAAAAAAATAAACCGGTGTCGTCGATCATTAAAAATGGAAAAAATGACGTTTCGGCCATCTTCTGTCGATCGAATATGCGGAGTATATATCGAAAAAAAAAATTAAAATCGCATTTGATATATAGTATTGAAAATTAAAACAACAACAACAAAAAAAAATGAGCCGCATTCAAGTTGTGCTTTTGCGGGTTGTTGGTTAAATGTCATATTTTAAAAAAAATTATATAATGTTCGAATGACCAAAATTTATAAATTTTAATCGTTTATTAATGTGAGCTTTGATCTTTGTAACGGTTCACATTCGATTATACTTTTTAGATACACATCCATATTTATTTAATTGTACGAAAATTATTATGATCGTTATGGAAATAATAACGATCTTATTTAACTGATTGTGTAAAGTTCAAAAGAACAAAGAACGACGTTTATATAATTAGTTAAACAAATGGAGATATTCATATTTGTGTACGACGAATGCTTAAAAATATTATTTAGATAATACTCGTAAGAATTTAAATTTCATAATCTGAATGTATTTTTTTTTATTAAGAAAATATTTATTTTTGTATATAATTTTATAAATAAGATAGATTTCTATCAAAATTAACTGTGGTAAATGATGAATTAAAATTTATTTTTTATTATAAGAAATAAAATTGTGTACGATAGTCGAGAACGATTCTGTATATATTCGAGTTATTTTTTTTTCTCTCTGGAATATATATAAAATTGTTCACATAAAATTGTGCACATTGCGTTAGTGATGATAAATAATTTACGATACGTTCATTTTGCGCAAATCGACATTTTTATTTTATTATGCATTCATTCAAGAACGAACGACTCGCATTTAGGTCGCAACCTTTTCACGATGTTGCCATAAAATTAGTTTAATTTTCCTACACATTGTATTCATCTAAATCAATCGCGCTGTCAAATTACACCTGAACAAGTGTATTTTTTTTTTCTAAATAACAAAACTTTATAATTATGATTCTACCGCGAGATACGTTCTAGTTGTGAAACGGTTGTTTAATATATATATTTTATTATTTTATAGTAATAAGAAAATTATAAATTATTTTAAATATTGATTTAAGTTTTTTGAATAATTGTCAATTGCGATAGTCGTACAGTTTGTTTAACATAATCTAGATTACGTTCTAAAGCGGACAACTAAATATTATGCAAATTAAACGGTCAGAAACGCAAATTAGTTATGAAACATTGTAGTGAAGTTTGCTTTACATGAAACTATTTCTGCTTATATTTATTGTAGACAGTTATAATTTTTATTTTTTGAATGCATAACGATCAAAATTTTATATTAATAATAATATGAAATAATATTTATATTATTTGAAAATAGTTTTTATATTCAAATCTAGATTTCTATGTTTTCTTTTTCTTCTTTTATAGGATATCTCACATTTTTAATAAAAAAAAATATTATAAAACTGAAGATTATCAGTTTTAAAATCGTCATTTTGAAGATTTACATATTAACATTATATATATAATCAAATGAAAAATATTTATAGTAAAAAAATATTTACAGAATTTATTATAAATATTAAAAAATATGTACTAATATATATATAGACTATATGATATAATAGTAGAGTTTTAGTAGTTAATATTTTAGCAATAGATTGTAATGAAGAGCAATACAACAATAGAATATAAAGTCGATCGCCAGTTAGCGAATACAAAGCTTATTATGCACTTATACACTTCGGTCTTTAACCGCTTAGAATTCAATATATCCGCAGTTATTAATGTCGCACCGTTGACATTAATGAGTCGGGTTTAATATGCAAAATTATCCATTCTTAGAAGTAAATCGCGATAACGAGGTTACGACTTTTACGAAATTGCGCCTCTGGCTTCTTCGCGCTGAAAAGCGTACGCGACAATGGTCGTAGAAATTAAGCATTGTGCGTGCGTCGCAAAACGAATATAATAGTAAATAATTTTCGTTAAAAAAAAATAAATACGACAAACCTGGCAGAAAGAGCACGTGAACTTTCTTGCATTCGTCACGGAATACAATTTCTAATATATATCATCGTGACGATGTCGTGTATTAAGCTGAACGCACATCGACGACGGCTACGTGTGGTTTTCTTATGCGATTTTATCGATGTAATAATTTATATATATATATATATATTTTTTTTTAATATATATAGTATTGACGACAAATTATTTATAAAATTTTATTTGCATTCAATATATATGTTTGCTTATTAATTTATATCGTTATTAGTCCATAAATAGTTTCGAGTAAGATGATTGTATGTCGATTATGGTTTGAAAAAATCGTTATCTATTTTGAATATTGTTTTCTATATTTTTCGAATGGCTATTTTTTTAACAATAAAAGAAACGATAATTTTATTAAAATATTTATAAAAATGAATATATTATTTATTCGATGACGAAACTATTACAGATTTAGTATTTTTCGTTTTTCATTGAAGTCGTGCATTTTTTTTTATAATATCTTTCTATAGGAAAGATTAACGTTTTCCATAAGAATATAAATTTTATATATAATATTTATCACTATTTAATAACATACATTTTTTTTAAATTTATTATTAAAAAATTAAATTAAAAAAAAATATATTTTTTTTAATTTTATTATTATTATTTGATATATAGATTGTAATATAGGTTTATGCGGTATTTATTTCGATGTGAACGCGGCTTTATACGGACGGACGTGTGTCGCACGAAAGGAGGCACGGTCGTAATTCAAGTTGACCCAAACGGAAGATCGCGCGGGTCGAGCGCACTTCGGCATAATGGCGCACGACTCGCGAAGATGAGTTGCAGCACTATTGCGAAGGCAGTAATACGCCGTTGGGAAAGGCGGCCAACAAAAACGGGCGAGACTATATGAGAAAGGAGGCTCTGCGCGACCAGCATGTGAAGGTCGCGCAATAGTCGCGGGCGGCGGTCACATTGATTCGGCCCCGATCGGCGACCGCGCGCGAAGAAATCGACAACGGCCCTTATGAACGTGATTTATGCTATGAAATCTTTTTTTTTTTTTTTTTTGAAATAATATAATTATAATTTTATATATATATATCAATATTAATCTGATTATGAAGCGATATTTTAGAATATTTAAATTGAATTCACTCCAATCAAAAGTCCACATTATCAAAACTACTTTTTCATTATATATATATATATATATATAAATATTATTTTTAAAATATATAAATAAATATATTTTTTTTATCGATGATAAATAAATGCATTATTTATATAATAAAATTTGTATTAAAAATGTCCGCCAAATTAAAGTTTTTTTTTTTAATGAAAAAATTTGAGTCCTAATGTATTTGTAATTATTTATTATTTTGTAATGTATTTAAAGTCATAAATAGGGGTTGAAATACATTACAAAATTAATCTATACTTGATATTTATATTGTCATTAGATTAAGAACGACATTTATGTTTATATGAAAAATAGACGTAAAATTGATGATTCTATTTTAAAATAGTGAATTGATACTGTAAAAATTCGATAGATTTAAGATGTAAAAATGTTCCACTAAAAATTTACTAATTATTTTTTTAATAATTTGATATTTATAATTATTCAATAGAAATGTATTTATTTGTTAATGATAAGATAATTTCGTATTTAAAATATATAATACATTTTATATATAATTTTAAATCAAAATTTACTTAAATATTCAAAACATAAAATCTAAAATAACATTTTGTTTCAGTTTAGTAAAAAAATAATAATAATCAGACGCGCACTTAATGTGAACGCGACTATATAAAAATGCGATGACATATAGAATTGCAACAACAAGTGGCAATGAGACCATACTTTGTGATAAAACGTTTACATTACACGTAATCTTATAACGTACTGCAAAGTCGAGATTACGACGTTCATAATAAATACAAAACACAAACATTCAACATTTTTTTTTTACTAATCCCCCCAATATTGCCGGCTAATTATACTAATTTGCCTATTTTTCCAATAAAATATAAATTAATAAAATATATAATCTACCGCACGGTACATTATATTTAAAAAGATATTAACGAAATGGTAATATCTATATTCGAATATGTACTATATT
Organism: Leptonema lineaticorne; assembly: GCA_024500535.1. Classification (NCBI taxonomy): domain Eukaryota; kingdom Metazoa; phylum Arthropoda; class Insecta; order Trichoptera; family Hydropsychidae; genus Leptonema; species Leptonema lineaticorne. The sequence continues at coordinate 2,483,178 of JANIJI010000059.1, read as the reverse complement.
TTTATAACGCAATTTAAAAAAAAAATATTTAGCACACATTAAAATATTTTCGTCGGGTTCGTTAATAAAAATTTCTATGGAAATTATCGAAAATTTTAGCACCATAAATAACGATTTATCTCAATAATCGAAATTTTTATGTTAAGCGCGTAATTAACTTATCGCTTGGATTATTATCGATATTTTCGAATTTTTCCAGAATACGTTTCTCTCTCTCTCTCTCTCTCTCTCTCTCTCTCTCTTTATTTTAAAATATGAAATAATCGTAATTTACATAAATTATACGACATTACGTGGGAAATTATTCGAAACAAACCAACGACGCGTTGTAATTAGAAAATTAGAAAAAAAAATATTCATAATAATAATATGAGCAAATTTAATAAAATGGCATCGTATAAAGCGAACGAATTCCATAAAATATTTTTTTACGCTATGCGAATACATAAATTTAATTATAATACATAAATTTAATTATCTATGACTCATAGTGTTTTTGAATCTGAATTTTTTTTTGCCGAATTTTGAAATGTTTATTTTTTTATAATTTAAAATTACAAATTTCGTACACAGTATAAGTAATTATAAATTCGAAATTTATAAGTAAATTAATATTTTTTAAATTTTAATATAAATATTCTAGTAATTTTTGATTTTTTTTAAAATTTATATAGTATTTTTGAAATATGATGTCAGATTTTATATACATATATATATATATATATATATATATATATATATATATATATATATATATATATATATCTTCAATATGTTGAATTATTTCAATGAAAGAGATTGTTATTTTGATGCAACATTGTAATAAATAATAATTCATTTTAAAGAATTTGACGCAATTTTAAATCGAAGCCTATTATAATGTTATATAATGTTTTATGTTGTTTAGCCTTTCAATTTAACTTGTTTATGAATGTTTATAAGGTGTGTATTATTTTTAAATTACACGTATATATATATATATATATATATATATATATATATATATTTATTAAATATTGATAATTTAAATAAAATATTTTTTTTAATTTATTATTATTTTTATTAAAAAAAATGATTTAAACAATGCACGTGTGATTGAAATATGTGTACTTGATTTTTATACAAAATATATTTATAAGTAATTTTTATATATTGTTCTATAAAAAATCTCACATTCTAAATTTAGAAAATCAATTGAAAAATATAGTAATATTCACATAAATAATCTTGCATTAAGGTAAGGCTTTTTAGAGTGCTCTCGTCGATGAGGTGTTGTTCTCGCTCGCCGTATGTGAATTATTGCTTTAACACGTGGGCATGTGAGAAATTTTCGAATAATAAATAATTAATATTGGGCTGAGGGGCTGCGAAAGAATAAAAAAAAAATAAAATAAAATAATAACACTTCGAAGTTGGTTTCCCGCTGAGTTTCTCGAGTCCCGTTCACACATTTGAGGAACATTAGAAAATGCTCTGCTTTACAAAATATTACCCGTTCGACTCGTCGATATTTATGTTGTGGGTCCCGATGAATTTAAATTAAAATTTAACATCTTTGAAAAAGGTGTCTCCATAGCGTTCAAAGAGTCGTAAATTCAACGAAATGATGTATTGTTGTGAATTATATGTTCAGACTGGATTTTGAATTTGCATCTCGGCAAATTCTTAGAAATTCACGATACTTCGATAGAGTTGTCTTGTATATTGAAATGCTGCATAATTAGCTTATATAGATTGTGATGCAAGGTAAATTGAAGAATATAATTTATTTTAACGATTCAGTACAAACTGAAAATTAATGGTGAATTTAGAAATATTATAATAATTTATTTAATATTTTCCATATAATAATCATTTTATGTTTCATTGTTTAAATATATATTTTTTGAAATTTTATATTTTTATTTAATTTATCATTTTATAAATCTTAATATACTATATATATTTCATATTTAACGACTGATAACGTATTGAAATTTCATCTCATCAATGGATTTAATTGCTATAGAAGGGTTAATTTTTTCTATATTAAATTTCTTTTAAATGTACTCTACGTACTTTGATCGTCTGTTAGATGTAAATTTTTGCTATAAATAAATAAAACAACACTGCTGGCGATCCTTTTTATACACGTGCACGATTAATAGCGCACACGCCTGCAAGAACTGTTCGTACAACGCGTTTACCACATGTTAACACATTAATAAGAAGGCCGGCACTCGATGGTGTTTCATTATATTGTTTATTAGGATACCATTAGCGAGAAACGCGGGGTGAACGAGGGGGCGGGTGGGGTATGAAGAAGGAATCATCTTCAACATTTAACATATTACCCCGTTACACATACATAAATTAACCGCGGCTTCGGTAAAACGAACCGAAACGACGAAACAAGACATCCTCACGAACGAAATATATATATACCATATATATATATATATATATATATATATATATATATATATAAAAATACAACGAAATAATCGTCGATTGCGGCTTCGGCGTACAAAGCCGCAATATAAACGAATAATAAAAGAAACAAAAAAAAAATAGCGCCAGAGACAAATAACAACAATATTAATAATAACGAAAATAAAAATAAAGTAATAGCGTTGAACGCAAAGCGAGAAAACGCCCGAAGCGATACGTTTTATTATTTATATGTCACAGAGTAATAGCGCACGCGCATAATTAAAAAGTGCTATTAAAATGAAAAATATACGACAGTATATTACAAGAGACGCACACAACGTGTTAAAACTGTGAATAAAACATATATATTATGTCGACGGGATGACACACTTTATTAATTTATATACATATATACGTTTAAAATATATTTATATTCCGCAACCGCACGTTGGATATTTTCACGTTTGAATCGAATAAAAGTGATCGATTTCGAAAATGTCAGCGAAAAAAAAATGTAAATAAATAATGCTAAGTTTATATATATATATATATATATGTGTGTGTGTATTATTACAAATGTTGACGTTATTGGTAAATTTTATGATCATTTGAAATGGCTTAGTTAATTATTCGTTCGTATTGCTGTGAGTTCATTTTTATTATAGGTGACAAAATTTTCGATAGATTTAAATAACAGTATAGTGTAATAATATTTATTGATTCTTTTTAATGATAAAGTTATCTTAATGATTTTAATAATAAAAATATTTTTAATCAATACCAAAAAATTGATGTCTCAATTTAACGATTGAAACGAGTTTAGATTCATGATATTATTTTTTTTCAACATTTCTTAATTTATTTTATGATATCTTTTTTAGTATTCTGAATTGAAATCATATAAAATTGTTTAAATATTACATTAAATTACTTATAAATGTTGAATATAAAATTATATAAAAATATATAATTTTCAAAATTTTAAAAATAGTAAATAAGATTTTTTTACTTTTTATTTGTGAAAGATTTCTATTATCAGAAAAACATAAAAAGATTTGTCTGAAATATTTGAATAATTATAGTAATTTAGTATAATTGTTTAATCATTTAAATATATAAAGCACAAAAGTTTTATATAATATAAACATATTAATTTTGATTCATATAAAATTTACTCGTTTTAAATGTGTTATTTTTTATATTAAAATATACGATATATACTCGTATTACGTAAATATATGTATATTTATATGTTTTTTTTATAAATGATACAAGCGTTGATATATATTTATTTTTATTTCGTGAAAATATCCGTTTAAGCCGCGGCGCGTTATCAATAATTCAAAAGTCGAACACAAAAATAAGACGCGAACAAGCACCTTCGTCTTCAATTTGTAATTTGGTTTGATTTATTCAAAAGTGTTCGGTCGACAGTCGTTGACAAACGTCGATTGTGTGTTCGTTTTCTGCTTTTAATGTCAAATTTTACCGTATTTTCAATGACGTGTCGTATTTATGGCGAACAGTGGTTTTTAAACGGCGCAAAATGCGAACGTAAAAATGTCACTCGATCAAATTCGGATTGTTTATCTCGATCGCGATGATGGCTTTCGACGTTATATATATATATATATATATATATATATATATATATATATATATATATATATATATATATATATATATATATATTCATATTCAAATACGGTGAAAAAAATGATTAGATAAAATGTTACGACGCTCGAATGTAACGTATTAAATGTGTTATGCATAGATAAATTTCGTTTAATAGATTGCGGAGACAATTTTTATGGTAAATCGTTTATAATTTATAATGAGGGATGAAATATGATTCAATATTTTTCTTAATGTTTTTATACTTTTATAAACGGGAGATTTCAACGCGCGGTTAGATAAAAAACCTGTCAACGCGAAATTATTACGAAAATTTATTTTAATGTCAAATAACTTTTAATTAAATTTTATTTTTTTTAACACAAAATCATTTGTTTTGTTAATTTTTTAAATAGAAAAATATTTATTTATTTTTTTCTTCAGTTTTTTTCTACAACGAATATTCATTTTTAAGATTCATAATTATCAAGAGTTTCAATTTTCTTCATATATATATATATATATATATATATATATATATATATAATTGTTTTTTAATATTTTTTAAACTTTAATTAATTAAAATAAAAAAATACATTTTCTCTATATATTGAACATCAACATTATTTAATTTAATAGTTAAATTATATATATTTTTTGTTTATATCTTTATAATTATTATATTTATATTAAGCTATTGTTTTACTATGTTAAATTTTGCTATACAAGCAAAAAAATAAAATCGTTTAAAATCGGACGTTTAAAATAAAAACAAAAAAAATGTGAATATAAATTTATAGAACGATTTAACTAAAAATTTGTTGAAAATAGGCGGAAAAAAAAATAATTGACGTATATTTTGAGAAGTTATTGTCGAACGATTGATGTTTAGTGAACGAGGTGAAATCGCTATGATTCCATGTTATTATCGGCTAGGTGTTAAATCAGACACGTCTCTGCCCACCGAAAAAAGAAATATATTTATATAAATATATATTTATAATAAACTGCGACACGCGCTCCGCTATTTGTTTCGAATTAACGGACGTTTCTGGAATGTCCACCGCCATCGCTGACATTACAAAATGCTAATTCAATTTCGACAGCAAAAGTTTTATGATGATTAACGCGAAGCTCTCCAGCACGAGCTGAGGCCGTTCCTCTTCACGCGGAAAAAGTCGCTGTTATTTTCTAAATGTCGCAAATATATTATAAAATTGAAATATTTCACTGTGCCGACAACACGTAACACGGTTCTAGTTATAATTTATCAAAAAAAAAATCAAATGGTTCGTTAAAATATTGAGCAAAATTGCTTACATATCACAAATCTATCTACGCGTATCATTTTGATTTAAAAGTATTATTTTGATTTAATTATTGATTTAAATTAGATATATGTGCGTTATTACAATGCCATTATATCAAAAAGAAAATAGTTTTCTTCTATAAAAGTGTTCACTTTTCATTTTTGATGCTCTAAAATTTTAAATATTTTGTTTTATAATCTAATTAAATATTATTTTTAATATGTTATAATATATTATAGACTGTTTTTATTGTCCGTTTTCTCTTATAAAATACTATAGTATATTAATATATATATATTTATTTATTAATTACATTTATTTATAACAATAAGTAAAATAATCATGGAATAAATAGTATATGGTTTATTTATTGATTCAATTAATAATAGTTTTTAATATAATTTAAACAAAACAGATATTTGTAATGTACTATAATTTTAAAAATATATATATATATAATTATTTTAAAATATAGCTATGATTTCTATTTTTAATTTCAATTAAATGAATATATCTTAAAAAAAAACAGTAATACTAAATTTTCTATATACTGCAATTCTATTAAATAACACCTCTAAACGTTATATAATATATTTTTGAAATACTGTATATAAATTACTATATATATTTAATTAAAGTCTAAAATTTTAAAAATTGGAACTCGGAAACCTTTAAACATCCGCGTTAATAACAAGAAATGCGCTCATAAAATTAGAGTGCCATTTTGAACTCGGGCCGCACTTCGTGCAGGTCACTCGGGGCTATTCATGTAAAATATATATCGACAGCGGCCAACACATTAGGGTAACGTAATTATCTAATTTGGTGATTCTTTTCTGACTTGATTATGATTTGTAACTTGCGAGGCTGCGCCGGTGCCGTACCGTCGTCGGTTTGCCTTTAAAATAAATCCTCGACAGTTCTCGTTTTCGTTTCGAATATGTGCGGCCGTTGCTTCACAAATTAAAATTTTCAAATGAAATATGCGTACGAGACCTCGTGAAATATTATCGAAGAATGCAACGCGGTCCGCACCAAGATATTGTGATAATAATATCGTCTTTTTGAAGATGAAATGGACCGCATTTGGCGGTTGATCTATCGCTTTCGGAAACGTCGAGATAAATGGTCAAAAGTAGGTATTTTTTTTTTCTATCCACATTCACGTAATATATAATAACAATATATTTTCAACTAAATATCGAATTTATATAGTTTTATTTATTTATTAATATTATATATAGTTTTTAATCTTCAGCAGAGCACAATATCCTTCGCAAAAGGATGATAGATTTGCGTAATTACGGTCCAAACGAGTTCGATTCACTTGGTTCGAGGATATTGATGAGCTTTCCGCTTCGACCATGCTCGTTATTGAAGCATTTCTTCTCAGAAACAAATGTTCTTTGCACTATTATAATAAACTGATTTTTGTACATATAAGGCAACTGGAATATAAAAGGTGTCTGCAAAACGATCAACAAACATCTGAAATATTTTTAGCTACATATATATATATATATATATATATATATATATATATATATATATTGATAGATCTTCGATATATTCTGACAGCAAAAAAAAAGAAGATCGATTTCAAAATGAATACATTCCAATGACGATGGATCAGCGGTCACTAAATTAATACAATAACAACAGAATTCAACTCTGGAACAACGTCATGCCGAATGAAATATATGAAGTATGCTTTTTATATGTAGATATGTTTGGCTCCAGAGGGAGTGCGACCTATGGGTGAAGTATGAGATCCAGCACGCTTGCCGCCCGTTGCTTTTCATTTCGTTAATGGCCTCTAATGTGGAGGCCACCATAACACCGAAACGTACACATGAAAATATATACAATGGTCCGAGCCGTCAGCCCTCGGGGATAACGTCGATGCCTCTATTGAGAGATCAATACCCGCGAATACTCTATTAACTCCGCGCTATGTGTATGTAAGTACGAAGCGCTAATCGAACCTCGCACGAAAGCCTTACATTTCTTTTAGCTATTACAGTGGTTTTAAACTGAGACTAATCGGAGTAATTCGAAATTAAAAATTAATTAATGTACATAATATCAATGCGCAGTTTATCAACAAATTTGATTAATATAAAATATTAATTATTTTTAAACAAAAGTAATAAAAATGAATTTAATTTAAAAAATAATTATTTATAAAACTCATATTAAAAATAATAGATATTTTTAAATTTTTGTTTCGTATATATAAGATTTACTTTAGATTTCAACGCGCAGTAAAACAGTAAACCCAGTTAAACTTTACTATAATAGTATATCGTTGTTTTGATAACTGAAATATAGCTAATTAATAAGTTTTTATAATTTATCAATACAAATATTATATTAAAGATTATTTACGAAAATTAAAAATAATAAAAAATAAATAAACCGTGGATCCAAGTCATTGTTTCTTGAAATTAAAAGACAGCATATAAAAGTGTATATAATTTGCTGAGTCCGCAGACCGCTAATTGAAGATCGCTGAGTTGGACTGTTAAATAATGGTGCGACACCGACGCGTCCCCGTGGCGTTCTCGTAATTGCTTCGTGAACCGATCGAATTATTTCTCACGGTGTTTTGTGTCGAATTTATCATTTAGAAATTTCACGATAAACGCCCAGAGTTGTTAATTGTGAACAAATATCGACGACAATGTAATATAAATGTGCGCGCGTTATTTTCATAAACTCACCCGTTGGCTGCTAAAGGTCCAAAGGAATGAGTGCAATTAATTAATATGACCCGTCTATAAATATCTATAACTATATTGCATCAGCTTCGAACATATTATATTTGAATATAAAACGGTCTGTTATTTATTATAATTAAAATGCTTTTATATTAATATATATAAATTCAAAATAAATTTAAACTTTATATCTATACTGTACATTTTGATATTAAAATATAATAATAATACTAAATTGGCGTTCAGATATTGAAAAATTTGTTCTCTTCGGAAGAATAATAAGAGATTAATGATAGTTCTTAATGGAAATTGTTACGATACAAATTCGATGTTAACATTTTGTCTCTGGCATATCGTTCATCTTCGATTCATTCTTACCTTATTTACATTGATTTTGCGACTGGTAAAAGGTTCACGCTCAATTACCACCTTGACATTTGAGTGCAATCTTATCGCAACTGTTAAATCCGTGCAATTGCCATAAAATACAATATCTTAGCAGAGCGAAGCGAATAGATCGACAGGCAGCTGGAATAGATGAGAACAAGTAGAGGAAAAAAATAACAACATCTAAATTATTATTTATGAGGTCTTTTTATTGAAAATTTTCTCAGTGACGTGTATAATTGGAGCGATCACGAATCGGCTATACTTTATTACCCGTCTATATACAGAGTGGTTCTAAAAAAACATGTATTATAATTATTTTATTTTTCTTATTGAATTCTATAAGTTTACAATAGGTTATTCTATTATATAATTATTTGTTTTGAATATAGTTTTATCTTTACCTATTAATCGTTTAGTATATATATTTTTTATTTTGTTCTATTTTGATATTTAGATAATACACGTGAGTTTTTTATATCTAGATTTAAATCATTTTTGATATTAAAATATAACATACATTTTCAATATACAACAGATTACTAAAAAGTTTTCAAAGAATACTAAAATTATTTTTGGTTAAATATAATGGAAAATGTGGTTTCAAGATACAAATTTTGAATTGGAGAAAATCAATTTATGTAATATTTATTTTTACAAATATATTAACATAATAAACGATGCATCAAACTGTAACTAATATAGAAGTGCTTAAAAAATTCAACAGATATTAAAATATTTAAGAGTTGAATTTTGAAATATTTCTTGTTTATTTAAAGAATATTATTGTATAACTTCTCAATATATGAAAAAATCAATATCTTATATCTAAATTTAAAAAAAAACTTAATTTTTAATGGTAAATTATAATAATTCATTATAAAAATCGTTGTTCATCTAATTTTCTACTACCTTTTTAAAACATTTTTTACTTTGAACCATTTGAACTATTACAGATACAAATGATGTATCTGAGATAAAACAATATTGCCACGAGCAGTATTGTCGGTGCCTATTGCCGAGCTCGGTCCATCAATTCGATGCCGCCTAAGAAGAATAAGAAGAATCTACCAATAAAAGCGGTCAGTTACGGCTAATTGCCGACTGACAATTTAATGCTTTTCTAATATATTTATTATTGTTTTTTTTTCGTACACTATTTTATTTATTTCGCCGTGTCTCGAAGGCACGAGGCATCGGATAAAAAATGGTTTATAAATTTAGCGCCTGCCGATGGTACAAACCGTGACGAATCGACAACTATTTGTTGTATGCAATGCGGAGTTCGTTAGAAAAATTCTAGGAATTATTTTATTTTATTCGAATTTCATACGCGATAAATCTATATGATGTGCACGATCGTCGAATCAAATTGTAACAGTATTTATTTTTTATATATCATATTGAAATTTTTAATATTGATAGTTTGATAATTTTTAAATCATCTCGTATACATTAGATGTAATTTTTTTTGGCGAAATATCCTTAGTGTGTACGCAAAGGAATATATGAATTTTTATATGCGGTCCGTGATTCGAAATTAATTTATTGCGCAACGACGTTTTTATGGCACACCGCATTCGATATACGATCTCGGACTAGCAATATATTTATTGTTTGTACTTGATTGTGAAAAAGAGTCGAAAGGGCGTTGTTTCGACCCAGTTGTGGGTGCCCAAGGGTCGAAAATGGCGAAATTTAATCAGATGGCCGAACGTAATAAATTATTGAAGAAAAATCGTGCTGAAAAACGAGCGTCTGCTTCCTCATTATAGGGTTATGGATTTCATTATTATTTTTTATTTTATTTATGTCATTTATCAAATAATATGGAAAGGAGAAATTTATTCGTGCCGTTTATTGTGTCAGTAATAAATGTGTTATAGTTATATAAAAATATAATTATTATTTATTTGATTTTTTTTAATATAATATGACATAATCATAACTACAAGTTACTATCGTCACATTTAAAGGTTATAAATTTTAATACTTTGGTACAATTGAAATTGATAACTATAATTATAATAAGAACTTTTTATTATTAGTATTTTTTCTCAAATATTTAATTAAAATTTAAATGATTTTTAATATTGACAAAGTAAAAAAATCAATAAATTATTATTATACATTGGAGGAAAAATATATGAGTAATATTACTCTTAAATTTTTAATTTTTTAGTAATTATTTGAATTTCTCAAATAAAGATAAATATAGAAATATAGGGGTTGATAAATTTTTCATTATAAAACATACATTAAAAAAATCGTTTACATGTAAATATTTAATCCATAATTATTTCTACATGATTACTTTTAATTTTAATTAAAAATCGTTAAAAATTAAAATTATTCGATTATTTTTAGAAAAACATTTTTTTTAAATAGTCAATGGAGGTTTATTCGAGGTAAATAAAAAAGGTTTCTCAGTGAAAGTATTGCGTATTTTAGTCCTAATTATTGCAAATTTTCAATTTATAATTTATGATTGAAAATTTAAAATTATAATGCAATTTTTTTAGTAATAAATTATAAAACCATAGATCAACAATTATTCTAAACATGGATCACTTTTGAATTATAAGAAGAAGATTTATTTATTATTATTATTATTATTGCAAGTCATCAACTTTACGCCCAACTTTCAAAAAAAAAAAACGTTTTCATTGTAAAACTTGACCGTATTTCATTTAATAATAAAAATACATATTTTAAAACGAAACGCGCAAGTGCGTCACAATATCAATATTAAAAATGTACGCGAGAATCATACAATACAATTACAGACGCGCTTTCACAACCCTAAATATGTATATATATATATATATATATATAAATGGAAAAAAGAAAAACGTAAGTAGTACAAACATCATCACCAAATATTTCGTCTTCGATTATAATCAGTGAGGGCGTGGCTCGCTTTCAATTATTTATATTTATTGCCATTGATGATAAAGTAAAACACAATGTTCAATCTGCTCACATCTGGTAATTTATCGGTGTATGTGAATACGTGCGTGAGTTTGTTCGAGGGAACGTTCGAGCGCGCGCGTGTGTAAGTACGCCCGGTTGTAATTTAATCGTTTCGGGTCATTCCACCACGTCCCTCCGTTTATTACCGATCAATAAATTAAAAAGGAAAATACGCATTCGAAATAATAAAAATAAATATTGAGAAAAATAATCATAATAATAATAATAATAATAGTGAGTACAAAAGAGACGTAAATCGGAAACGAGTCGTAGGAATCAATTTTTGAATGAATCGTATTTTTTCTACGATTATGTAAAAGGAAATCACGGAATATTTCGTAACGTCTGCAATATAATTTTTTTATTTTTTTTCAGAATGTTTATATTATTAATTTATATACATATATATATTTTCAATTTATTATATGATGTCAATCATTCAATTGAAGAATATAAAATAAAATATATAGGGGGCGCTGTAACATTTTATTTAATTAATTACCACTAATTGATCAATTAAATGATAAATATGTTAATTGATTCCCATATTGTCATTGAGGATGAGCAAGTATGTAAAATTTCAACTTATTTGAATATTGGAAAGTGGTCTAAAAATCGATTACAAGAATCCGCTCGGACAAACAAACAAACAAACGTGTGTAAAAATAACATCTTTATGGTGTAAAGGAAAATATTTTTAATTAAAAAAAAATGAACTGAAAAAATATTTTGATTACAATTTGAGTATAATATTATCGATTTATAGGTATTATGATTTTTTTGTGATATATAAAAAGCAGTGTTTCTCAATCGAAACCGAAATGAAATATTTAATATTTAATATAATATCAATATTCAGTATGATTTTTTATTTATTACACGTATTATTATTATTATAATTATTATTTTCTTTAAACTTAAGTATATACGCGAGTTTTATGATTGAAAAAAATATATTTAAATATTACAATATATTTAAATATATTTAATTATTTCAGTGAATTTTTTGAACGAACTTTATATGATATAATTTTAATATTATAAATAAGTCTTTTAATTGTAAGATATATAAATTATATTAATAAATATACATAGAATTTTAATGCGATATTGTGATATTATTATGAATATTTATTATTAAATAGTATTGTTCAAAGTATGCATAATGAACTATAGATGTCTATCAACGTATTTTTTAGTTAATATTAATTGAAATTATTTAATTTTAAATAATTTATTTTAAATATATTCAAAAAATCATTTTTTTTCTATCGTAAAATTAATAACTTATTGTTCATGAATTTTATTCATCAATATATTATATGAAAAAAAAAACAATCGTTGAAAAGCAATTCACTAAGCTAATCCTTATTTTCATGTTAAAATGATTTTAATGCATAATTTACATAAAATTACGTTTTTATTAATCATTCGACGATTTTAATATTATAATGCGTATATATAAATGTGTAATACTGAGGATTATATCTCGTAAAGATATAACACTTCAATAATTAATTCTTTAATATAAAATTTATGATCTCGTGAAATTATAAAAAAAATTTAAGAATTTTTATTTTAAATTAGTTAAATATGACAAAATTTAAACTATTGTATTTCATAATAATACTTATTTTATCAAAAAATATATTTAACAATTTTTTTAATTTTTATAATATATTATTGAGTAAATTTTCGAATTTAATCTCATTGATTTTTCATATTTTTCAAAAAAAAAAATTATTAATTTTATGATAAATATACATTCATTAATGATATAAATTTTCATTTTAGTGTGTAAATATTTTTGAATATAATAAATTAAAGATCATGACATGATTATTTCAATAGATTTTCATATATTATTCTTATTTTGTTGTGCGCTTCTTTCTTATACAGATTCTACATATAATTTTCTATTACAATTTATTCAAAATTATATATGATAATACATATTGAATAGAACAATATTTTGCAAAAATGATTTTTAATCGGATTTGAATATTTTTGAAATAAAATAAACCGTAAAACAGATTCGGACGACGATGGATATCGAAAAAAAAATCGTCTCCATTACAAAATTCGACATCATTTAATTACAAAACTATTTCTAAATCGAGGAATAAAAAAAAATAAAATAAAATAAAACAACACTATACCGTAATCGATGTGTCATAATAATTATGTTAAAAATGATATACACACATAGAGCACAGTGCCGAGTTAATTTAACATGCGAACGCGTTGAGTTCAAAATCCGCCTCCAAATCACGAGTGCAGAGATTAATTTAATAGTTGAACGCATGAAGATAGCAAAAAAAAAATAAAATTCGATTAACTCAATATTTGAGCCAAAAAAGCGCCAGAAAAGACCGAAAAAGGGGCCAAACCGCTCGATAGACACCGGAAGATTCGGCCGAATACGACGACTATGACGATGATGAGATATATATGATTTAGTGCCAATTAGTTCGCTCGTCGAATTTATTACCATTATTACGACAAATTAAAAATAATGTCGAACGCGGCGCGAAACGGGTCAAAACGATGGACGTGGTTTTTTTATTTTATTTTATTTTTTTAATACACACACACACACACATATATATATATATATATATATATATATATATATATACATTAATATTGTATGTGTGTATTATAAATTTTATTCTGATATAAATCTTGTTTTTTTTTGGTGATATATAAATTTGTGGAAATGTATGGAATTTGTGAAATTTATATGTACGGTTGATAATGCAGCGTTTTTAACAGATTAAAAATGTTTATAATTGATTAATTTTATTTTTAATTATTGTATGAGAATTAAAAACTATAGTCGTATATTTAAAAAGCTGTTTATTATTCAATATTAAGTAATTATAATTTTTATTCTAATTGGAATTAGTCATTTAAAGATGCTTTATTTTAAATTGTGTTTTGATTATTGTGACAGTTTTTGTATGATTTGATTTGTGATAAATAATATTAAAAAATTATCGTAAAATATATATATTTATATATATAATTAGCGATTTTATATTGAAAAAAAATATTGTTGTATAAATTCATAAATAAACGTCTAATATGTCAAGTTAAATTAAAAAAAAAATTAATAACAAAGATGATTCCTTTTATTATAGAATATTGTAGGGAATAATTATGGGAAAAATAAAATAATTTTAGAATTTATTAGGCAGATTAAATATTAATAACGATTATTTATATATGTATTTAACACATTAATATATGAAATTTATAGCATATAAATACCGTGTGCTATAAATTTTAAAGGGTTAACGTGGCAATCGGGAAACTAATCATAGTTAAATATTTTTTTTTATTATCACAAAACGTTAATATAGATACTTATTCCATTCCATTTCAAAAATAGAATAAAATTAATTATAATATAGAAATTGCGGTCGCACTGAATTGAAACGTCAATTTAACAGTTGAATTATATTGAATATATTTTTATCGACGATAAGAATTAAAAAGCCATAATTCGATTTTTTAGGTCGTAATATAAATTTTTACGACGTTATGCAGGCGAAACATGTGGAAGAATTTGAAAATACGCATATTTTCAAATGCCGAAGAAAGGAGTGATTAGCGGCGTTGAAAGTTTTATTGCATTTACCAGAAAAAAAAATATACGACTAAATAAAGCTATAAAACATTTCCACTTCTTTTTCTGTCGACGAAGAAATGAAAAATAAAAAAACGGTCAAAATTCCGATCGGACAAATTATAACAGATAAATTAAAATATATTGCATTACGCAATTTTAAAAATATCGATATTTAATATAATATCAAATATGTATATCAGTACGAATTTTTGTTAATATTTTAATATTTATTTCTTATGTATGATAATTTGTGATACGTATACATTTTAATGAAATATATATATATAAATATTAATTAGATTTTTAATTGGAAAACTGGAAATATTCTGAATATCAAAATCTAGTTAATTAGAATTGAGAGCGTTATATGTTAATTAAGGAAGTAATCTAATTTGATTAAAATAAAAAAAAACAACTTAATATTATAAAAAAAACTATTATTATTAGAGCATATAAATAAAATATTTTTTATAAAACATCTTGGTTATAAAAAAAAATCACAATTCGAATATTAATTTTAAAGCATAAAACAATCGATTTTTTTTGCTATGTGAAGAAAAACACGAGAATTTTACGGAATGTCCGAAAGAAAAGCCGGTCAAATAAATATAAAATGTAATTTATTGCTTGTTTATTTTATTAATTATTCAAAATCGTTTACTTGCGAGTTTACACAATATGGAAAAAAGTCGTAAAACTATTCGAAACGATCTTTAAATCTTCAATGTTGTCTTCAAAAACTTTGCCGTGACCATGTCATAGTCAATATACGACGTGTCCTTTTTATGATCATTTTTATTTTAGGAATAATTAAATATCAGCAGGTGACATATTAAGAAAATAGTATATAGATTTTAAAAATGCGTTTTTTTATAATTTAAAATATTTTTGATATTTTTTTTTAATTTTATGGTAAAAAAAATCACAAAAAGAAAATATTTAAAATCAAAACTAAAATATTTATAACAATATATTACTGATCCATATCTGATAATGTTTAATTTAATTTCATTTCGTTTGATAATATTGCAATATTGAATTACACTTGGAAATACCGTATGAAAAATTCGCTTTTTCGAATAAAATACATCAGTTTTTTTTTGGCGATATAATATAAAATTTATTTTACACAAAATACAAAACGAAAAAAAAATATATATTACATATTAGCAATGAATCATCAAGATGTGTCCAGTTTTAATTTTTTCGATATAATTAAAGCACGATATGCAAATAAACCCGTTCCAGGATATCGAGTGCAAAACCGATACGAAGTGCCTTACAAGTTTGTAACGCTATTATTACACACACACATACACACACACACACACATACACACACACATATATATATATATATATATATATATATATATATATATATATATATATATGGTATAATATTATATATATATTTTCGAATACGTATACATCCAATAAACTTCTCGTCTATGACACCTGCTAGATAAAAGTCAATTTGCACGTGAAAAATGGCTTTTTTATGTAATTGAAATCCGGACCTGTCGATGTCTGAAGCGATATATGACCAAATCGTATGACCTGTGAGGTCAAAGAGATTAAAGCCGTGTCTTACCCACGTATATATATATATATATATATATATATATATTTTTGTATATGTATATGGCTTGTTCTATTATGAATGCGATTTCCTTTATTTTTTTTATTCCATTTTTTATTATTATTTTGTACGTATATTGTTTTATTATATATATATATATATATATATATATATATATTAATGCGTTTCAATTCGATTACGAATTGGCGCCATTGTGAATTTTGAACGTCGATTTTGGCATGTATGATTTTTTTTTATAATGCGATTGTGAGTCGATTTTATAGAATATTTTTATTTAAAATTATAATGAAAAAAATAAGACACGTCTCTAAAGAATCGCTAGTGGTTTAATATTCAATTATCTTTTGATATATAGCAAAATATCGATTTATTTTAGATCAAAGTTTTTACATTGAAACTAAATTTTTCATTATATTTAAAAAAATATAATTGCAATAATATGAGTGAATTTTCTTTATACCAATAAAAATTAAAAATATATATTTTTTTAAAATGAAAATAAAAATTTCATTGCTAGTATAGTTTTAGTCAAGAGACAGAAATAGAGCACAAAAAATATTTGTAAGTAGAGAAACAATTATATTTCAAATTTGAATACTAACATGTATAACAATTAATTTTATTTTATAATATGAATAGAATGATTAAAAAAAAGTAAAAGCTTTTACGACAATTTCATCGATATTTTACAATTGTAAAAACATATCTATTTGTCAATTTACGATTTCATAAATGGTGCAAAGTTTAGAAATATAAAACGCGTTTTCATTTTTTATATTCCAGTTGCAAATAACTGTACATCGGAACGACGTAATTAAATTAGAGCTTTTATAGCTAATAAAATTTTAAATAAACGGTAATGCTAATAAATTGCCGTAATATTATATTTCACACTGTATAACACGTATGTATGTATGTGTGTATGTAAATCGTAAATTGAATGATATTTTTTTCATATACTACAAGTGACGTAAATAAAAATTCTTTTAGAAAAAAATAGATTTTTATCAATATTTAATAAAATTATTATAAAAATATATTTAAAAGCATAAAAATATATTATTGATAAAAATTTAAATAGTATTCTATATGCTAAATTAAGATTATTATTATCATTTTAAGTTAATATATCACAATATTGGCTCTAAATTGATATATGTTAAAAATAGCAACGTCACTAATATATATAAATATATATTTATAATATACAACTTTTCGTTTGAAAATGAATCATCAATAGAATTTGTTCATTTTTTTTATTATTATTCGTCGTTTTTGTGTATCGTGTCGCAATAAATCTTTCTATATCTATATAAGGATAATAAAAATGTTACATTGACAATTCGCTAATAATACAGATTAAAATGGACACACTCGAAAATCGGACCTTTGGTAAAAAAAAAACGCAGAATAAAAGCCTTAAATTTTACGACTAAGTGTCTCCGATTGTGCAATACTTATTTTAACAACCGTAAGTGTGTTTTTGTTTTTAGAGTCACCAACGATGGTTTAAATGGCACTTTATATTTATAGCGCAGATAATTCTTTTATATAAACGTATACGTAAAATAATGTCATAGGTTATTTATGTATATATTCCGATGATTCTTATATATATATATATATATATATATATATATATATATATATATATATATATTCAAAAAAAAAATATAAAATGAAAAAAAAACGAACTTTTACGCATCAACAATATACGCTATAAAAGTCGAATCGAATATTTGTATTCGGAAAAATTTAATATGGTATAAAAATATAATTTATAACATAATTATAACGCTTAAATAGACGTTTATTGTATGAATTATAAGTTGAGCAGATATATTATTATATTAATATTAGATTTTTTTTTTGGAAAATTAGAATTTAATCGCTATTAAATTATTATAATTGTGATGTTTCGCTCGTGACAGATATATTGAAATAAACGGAAAATTTATTAAATAAATTGATGTTTTTTGAAAAGGGAAAGCTTTTTCATTGATGTAATCTGATAATTTTATCGATGTACATTGTCTTTATGTTAAATGTAAAATTATATAGAAACTGAAATTTAACTTTCAATTTATAAATTTCAATACAAAAAGTATGAAAAATTTAGATAAAAGTAAAATAAATTTGAATTATTAAAATATATTTTATTTGATATTAATATAATCTTATATCATTATCGATATGTATAACAATTCCATAAAAATAAATTTAGATTTAAAATAAATTTGGAAAACCTGCAATATACAGATTATTAATAACTATAGTATAATTATATTTTTAATGAAAAGTGTTAGATTATAATTTATTTGATTTAAAAAAAAAAAACAATTATTCTAACTTAGTCATCGATTAGTAGATATTGTTCGATTTTATCGATTTCGATTATTCATTCCGAGTCCTACTTTTGACACGATTAAGACAATTATCATCTTTGTTTTTTTTTTTTTAACACTTATTAGAGAATAATTTTGACTATATAGAAAAAAAATTAAATCACATAATTTTATCTACTCTATTTTTTTTCTATTAATAAATTATTTTTTTACTATATTATGTATATATATATATATATATATATATATATATATATATATATAATTATATATATATATTTTGATACTGAAGATGAACGAGTACATTCTAGTAAACATATCGACGAGTCGAACGGCCACCAATACGACGTATCGAAATCGTCATTAATTTCGTAAGATTTGTCGGCCACGGTGTAACGCACGCACACACACACACACTCACACCAATACTGGTACAATACGCCATAATCTATCCGTGTCGAGCCTTAAAAGCGCTTATTTGGAATGGAATGTCTGATTGAATAGTGTTATTAGATTACATCTGCGATGAGACGTTGTGCCGAAGAAACGGCCAACAGAACGGGTCATAGGCCATGAGCGCGCGCGCGAGACACGGATCCGTTAACTTTGTCAATAAAATCGATGCCTAAAAATTGCCATACACACACACACACAAACATATATGAAAGTATAAAGGCATATATGCCTAAAACGGACACTACTCTAGTGGTGGATAGAGTAAATTAAAATTCGGGAAAAAAATGAATTAGTGACCACCGCCTATTTGACATCGATACCGAGTCAACAACGCTGGCAGTCAGATATTAATCTTGGAAGCGATCGCCATATAGCTTATTTTCATTCGTGTGTACAGACAGGTACAGAAAAATGTGCAAATATAATATATAAATATTTAAATGTGGTATATTTATTATGCGACACCCGTGGTAAAATATTTCTGCTGTTGAGTTTGTTTATTGATTATGCGTGATGTTAGTTCGATTTGCGATAACGTTCGCATATTTTATTAATTAATTAATTAATTAATAATATTTATTAAATTCAAAACAATCGTTTTATTTTATAGTTAAAATAAATAATTTGAAATTAAAATGAAAAGATAGATGTTTGAAGTGTCATAAATGTCGTTTATCGGACAAAAAACATTTTTTTTAATTGGTTTATATTCTATAAAAAAAAGTATTATTAAACAGAATATAGCAATGTTTTTAACGGTCCATATTTTTTTTAACAATCAAATAAATAATTTGAATAATGTTTTTATTTCATATCAGTTGAATAAATAAGATTTCATTATTGTTTTTGAACTTTTTATGCATTTTTTTGGAACATTCTGTATATTTTTTTTATGCTTATAAAAAGTCGATTGTAAATATTCTGTAGAGATCAATTCTATTCCAATCGTATCTTTTTGTGACCGAGGATGTTGGATTAGTACAATAAATATATTAATTAGCGATAATAAATCTCTTTTACAGGCTTTTGAAAATTATAAGAATGAAAATTGCGTTAGAAAACTCGACGTATTTTATATCGAATGATTTATATAAAATAATATATGTGTAGCTTATAATAAATATTATGATGTATCGAAAAATTATTTTAAATTTTAACAATGTTATATTTTATTTTTATTGTAATTTATATAATATTTATATGTAATTTAATGTGAAAAGCTTTTAGTGATCCGTTAGTGTAACGATTGAAAAATATGTGTCGGTTTGACAGGTGATATAAAATAACGGCATTTTTACACATGCGCTGTACAATATTGAACGAGATTTGTACAAATATTTAAAGCGGTGATTCTCAACATTTTACTCGAATGTAAAAAAAAAATATGCGATTGTTTTAAAAAGATACAAAAATATATATTTTTTTATATAAATTATAAAAGAAATATTGGAAGATAGAATATGTGATCTGATTGATAAACGGACGAACAAGTGCATTACTATTAGACCACCGAGAAAGTTATAAATATATTTTATTATAAAAATATTCGCATTTGACAATGTATATGTTTCGCCGATAAATTATATTTATTACACAATGAAACGGGTAGTAAAAATTAGTTAACACATGCAGAAAAAAAAATAGTAATAGAGATGCGATAAATCGATGACTGATATACAATAATATAATAAAATTCCAGTTTGTGTTAATAATAATTCATAATTTAATATATTTTTAATGCCCAAAAAAAAAACGGTTAATATAAAAATTTACGATTTGCTTCGCTTGAAAGGCGCTGCGAATTGTTTATGCCGCATACATTCTTATATATATTATATAATATGTATTAAATATCGAATATTCTAAAACGCTTTCGACGTTTTTATTAGTAAGATGATTTTATTGGTGACAGGGTCAAATGTTAGTTACGATTTAACGTTATTATTATGGAACCAGTACCCGTTGCCCGTCATAAGACGGGTCAAATAATGTATTATTTAAAACGTCGTTTTTGTTCATTCATATTTATAACAAATCGTTATTTTTTCAAGTAAATGGTCAAAGTAATATTTTTTTGTAAATATCGGAAATTTGTCAAAATTGATTAAATATGCTGAAAACTCATTATTATAATTAAATGTATGACAACGAATATATAGCACGTGTTATTACAGTGAAATATGACTAATATCAAATAAAATACAATACATCATTTATATCTTTTTCTATTAATATTTAAAATATTCTTTATATTCGGTGAAACGTTAAAAAATACTACATTACTGTTTTAAGCAGTATTTTATTTTTTTACTGGAATTATAAATATTAAAAAACTCATTTGGTAGCAAATTACATCAAGTGATACTTATTTTATTTACGAAATTTGTAATAATTATTAAATTTATTTTTGTATTGAAATATATAATATAATAATATAGTTATATACATATAACTATATAGTTATATAGTTATATGTATTGTATTGACATAGGAATGTTCTATTTCATTACTTCAATTTTTTTGTACATTTGACAATTTTTTCTTTAACAGTATTTTCTATGATAAAATATTTTTATTTAGTGTGTATAGATTTGAAATTTGATGCTAATATTTGTACGTTTTCATTTTTTATTTATATAATGTAAAAATAATATCTGATAGTTGAGAGGAAAATTGACGATATAATTACAAAAAAAAAAATTTAAAAATAAAACTTACATTTCATTATTTATGACAAATAAATGACACTTTAAAGCGTTAAATATAATCGTATATGCCTTTCGTTGATTTATGCGTATATAAGATATACACACTTAATAAATTATACATTACGACGTGAAAGCTCACCGAGTATAAAAATCGGTATATTGTTTCACAAGAAAATTATTCAACAACAACAACAATAATAATAATAATAATAATAAAGAAGAATAATTGCGTAATTGATGATTTTTGTTTCTCACTCGGCTTCATCTACAAATAAGGTTTAATATACAATTAAAATATAAAAGTTTTATGTGAGCCGTTTGTTTTTATAACGCGCTCGTATATTTTCGTAACGCGTTCGTGTTTTACAAGTCATGATACGATTTTACGACGCTTCAATGGAATGTTCACAATGTAATTTTAATCGTTCAACTATCGATTCTTTTTAGATAAATACGACGATCGTTCGACGTTTTCTTCTTCTATTTTTTTTCCGACTATACTCGATTCGTATCCTGAGAAATCGTCGTGATTTATATATATATATATATATATATATATATATATATATATATATATATATATATATATATATATATATATAATATTGTAAATATTATCGAATTACCAAATTAAATAAGACGCACGTTCGATTCATTTATGTAGGAGCCGTTTATGCGTTATATATATATATATATATATATATATATATATATATATATATATATATATATATATATATATATATTTGACGGTTGAAAAAAATATATGAAAGTTTAATCATTTATATGAGGTTTAATAAGAAGATTTCAGAAGTTTTTTGTGATTTTTCAATATAAAAGAAACAATGATTTTTCATTATAAAAACTTTTATAAAATTAACAATTTAGACTGGAAAAAGCGTTGGAAAAAGTGCAATTTAACAACGAACGGGAATTACTTTTTAAATGGGATAAAATCGATTTGGAAGAATAAATAAAGAATTTACATTTTATAAATAAATTCACCTTAATTTTTGGATCACAGTGTTATAATAAAAAAAAAAAAAAACTAGAAAACATAAATATGATGTATTTTTAATTTCAATCATAATTAAAGTCGTGATAATAATTATTTCATAGTAAAAAAAAATCATTTACAATTAACACAAATTATAAAAAAAAGAAAGCGTTAAACGTAAAAAAAATACTATTTTATTAGGTAGAAAAAAAAATAAAACATAATATAATAATTTAGCGTCGGTTTCGTATATAAAAGGGTCAAATATGAACGCGAGGCCGACATTTCTTAATACGCGTCTACTAATTGATCAATTTTAAAATAATGCTCGTTTAATTGTTCTATTCTCAAAATTGAGTCATTATTAAAGTTCTTTATTTTATTCGTTTAACGCTGTTTTTTTCAAAATATATAATAATATTTCAGTTTTTTTTTTGCGCGGTTAATGCTAGATAATTTATCACATTTTGTCACGAATTAAACGATTATGTATCGGTAAAATATATCCTTAAATATTTTTGAGTTTTTTTTTCAAATTGAAATTAGATTTATAATCATAATAGTGTATATATGTATGACTTGAATTTGATATTTATATTGCATTTGATAGATGTCATAAATAATAAATATCAATAGTATTTAGTATTATTAGCTATAATAATATATAATTCTGAAATAACGAATATATCCATAACATTTATAATAGCATATTTGCTGATATACATTCCGTGATACAGTTTAATGACTTTTATTTTATATTTCACAATGAGAAACGGATTCGTAATGATCAATAAATAATATGTAGAGATTAAATTGCAACAATTACCTTCGTCAGTTTCGCATTATTGCATTGTGCACGTTGTCATGAGGCTCTCAAGATTGGCATGTTTATAATATTAAACGTCATTGTTACAATATGCATTCGTCATGTTTTTACTATAATAAGATGATCATTTTTAATGAAAATTGTCTATTTCACGCAGTGGTCTTAGATAAATGTTGTCGATATTGCCATTGTACTGGGAATCGAAACATGATGTGAAAATTCACGATAAATACATCGTTAACATTATAAAATATAAATTCAATAAATCGTTTTGTTTATATTAAATATGTATTATTAAAAATATAAATAATTATAAATGATATGAATTCGATTGATATGATTCTGAAAAATATAAATTATTATATAGTAAATGAATTTAATAAATTTTACTTTTAGACGCCTAATGAATGTTTTATGTGATTGTAATAAAAATTTAATGTTCTCAGTAACCTAAAAATGAACGTATTTTAAAAGACAATTTAACCATAATTACTACACGCGTAATGAAAAGAAAAATGCAATAAAGTCGATTAACTGTACAAAGGTATTTTTAATTTTAATTTATCACTTTTTTTCCGTCGAAATTGTGCGTATTAAAATAAATATGTATTTTTTTTTAGACGCATTAAAAGCGGTTAATATCGATATTCGTTAAAAGGCTCGGGGAAAACGTTTCGATTTTTATGATCGCACATTTCAATATTAATATATATATATATATATATATATATATATATATATTAATTCGATGCCATTAAAAATTCGAAACGAACATTAACACGAATAAATGCGAAATATTCGTCAATCGACATTTCTAAATCGATACTTAGGCGAATTTTAGATACGAAATATGATGTGAAATTAACATTAATGTTCTTCCATCTCGCAGTGGAATATCGGCGAATTTTTATTGTGTCAAAATTTCTAAGGGTGGAAAATTATGAAAATCGTTTAAACGTTATTATTATTATTATTTTTTTTAATAATTTTGATTATGTTTATTTGGGAAATTAATTCGTTATGAACATTTTTATTCGTGCAATTTTATGAATATATTTTATATGAATTGATGTCCGTAACGACAATATGATCAAGTATCGATATTCAAACACGATTTTCATGCCGTCATATCGCAATTTTTACATCATAAAAAATAACGTTTAATTATGTGGAATGTTCTTTTTTTAGATATTTATATAATTTTATGAAAAATTTTATATGAATTTATATATCCGTAACGATAATATAATCAAGCAAAAAGGACTCAGATATAATTAATATGCCGCGGAATCGTTTATTTTTATACGATATTAATTTATTTACTTTTTTACTTTTTCGCAATCATTGAAACAACGTATTTTTTTCGAAATATTTCAATATATATAATATTATTCAATTTAAAAATGAAGAATTAACGTAATATATAACTTGAACTTTAGTTACAAGTTTTCACTTTAACATTGATTTATAAGAAAATGTATACATCAATATATTTAAATTGTTAAAAAATGTATTGTACATGTAAATTTAATGACACTAAATACGTTATTTTAAATAGTATGTTGTGGTGAAAATGAGATTGAAATTTATATGATTATTTTTTTAAATGAAAATATATTTAAAATGATCAATAATAATAAAAAATAAATAAATCCATATATTCAATATGATATCAGTTATTTATATATATATTGCTAATCAGACAATTTCAAGTTTAATATGCGAATCATCAATCAATAAAATCGTCATAAAAACTCGCATTAAATATTTGCATAATAAAATTTTCAAAATTACATTTTAAAACGATTAGTCGATTAAATAACTAGAGAAAGAGAGAGAGAGATATATATAAAAAAAATAGTAATCAACCAAAAAAAATAACATTAAGAGTCTCTTAGAGACGTGTCACGCGCGTGAAAACGTATACTTTAATTATCGTTAAAACATTACGCAGTCGCCATGTTGTTTTAATAATATATTTTCATAATATTTGACAGTGTACATGTGCGATATTGCAAAATGTTTATTTAATTTCAATTTTTTTCTTCCCTTCTCCCCTCACCTCCCCTTTCCCCCCGAATATAAATATTTCGATATGTCGATTTATACGTTTCATAAGCGGACGTTGAACCGCATTAAAATCAAATATTAGTTTTACCTTTGGGTTACATTTGTACGCATCTAAGGTTCATAAGGTTCAATTTATGGCCGTATTAAAAAAAAAAGAGAGAAAAAGAAAATGGCCACGTCGTGAAAATACATAGTTAATATTAATGCGCGCGGTTTAATATTAATCTTAATTAAATACAACATTTTAAAATTTATTGCATGTGAATGGCCGCAATTAATATGTGCCTTATTTCGTCGAAGTGTTTGTTTGTGTGTGTGTGTGTTTCGCTGATTTATTTTGTTCGAAGTTAAAGAAAAATGTTTCATAATGCATTGAAAGTTGAAATAAAAATTAATCGATTTGACTGATTTTTGTTGATATATTTTTTTTTGTCATTTTTCAATTTCAATTCTTTTACTGTCGCTATGTATTATAAAATTTTTATTTATGATTTA
Source organism: Leptonema lineaticorne (assembly GCA_024500535.1). Classification (NCBI taxonomy): domain Eukaryota; kingdom Metazoa; phylum Arthropoda; class Insecta; order Trichoptera; family Hydropsychidae; genus Leptonema; species Leptonema lineaticorne. The sequence continues at coordinate 2,456,629 of JANIJI010000059.1, read as the reverse complement.
CTTTAACGTAGTGATAAGGGGTTTTTTTTTTGTTTGTATCCAAGTTTTTAAAATAATTATAACTGTATCACTATAATAATACTATAAATGAAAAACGCACGTAAAAGGTAAACTTTTGAAAATTACCATTTATGAACAATGGTCTACCATATAAAGCTTTTAATTTTAATTAGATATCATAAAGTTTGGATATTGTTTTAATAACAAAACTTAAATTTAGGAGACTTTTTGATTTTTACAGAATATATTATATTTTTTTAATTTCATATATAATATTTACATCGCCCAATAAGTGTGGTAATATAAGTTTTAAAATCCATTTCTAAAATATATTAGTAATAAATATCTAAATGGTTAAATAAAAAAAAATTCACTTATCTTTATTGAGCTGTTTAAAATGTATGAATTAAAATCCGTGTTGTTGATATAATTTTAATATAAATAAGATATTAATGTTTTGATTTGAAATATATTAAAAAAATATCTTTAAAGAACTGGTGACTCGACTCTGTAAAAATTAAACAAGTGTTTTAATTAAAAAAAATGAGATTTTTAGCCTTTAATACTATCTTATTTAATTGATGAGTAAAAAATAAGCCAAAAAAGCAGTAATTATTACAAATAGCTATGTTGATTTTTTTATATAAATTTTAAATTTATATTACTGATTTTAAAGTAAAAGAATTGTCATAACTAAAAGTTGAAGTGAAGAATTTTAATTTTTGATTTTAATGAATTCAGATATATTGAAATATATAATTATATTTTAGAGATTAGAGTAATTATATTATATTTAACCATAAAGAAGAATTGCACACTCTAATCGCCAGTTACATAGAATAAAACCGATGCGAATGTGCTTCGGTTAAACTATTCGAAATACTCATTAATGCCATTATTTTAAAACACGACACTTGTTTATCTTTCGTTTCGCGATTTAATATTGTAAAATACAACGTTTCTGTGCAGTAACAACAACCACAATAATAATAATATTAAATTTATTCCGTTTTCTTAACGCGAAAGGAAAATGTCACCGAGCATGTTTATCCGTTTCAGGGATTTTTAATATAAATGCGATCTTGAACATTGAAGATTTTCATTTATTTTTAGAATGATCATTGAGAGAAAATCTTATATTGTGACGCTCATAAAATCGATCGATCAATAATGATTATTTGCCATATTGCCGTTTTTGAAGGCTTTCATAAGATAACATTTTGTGGAACGAAAAAATATAATAAAATATATTTTAAAGACGAGTTGAATGCAATGTTTATAATTGTGAAATTTAATTTTGACATCCGTACGAATGTGAATGAATTTTAAGTGTATTGAAATTATCTCATTTTCGATTTAATTACTATTTTAATTCTTAATATTTTTTATGATTTATAAATATAATAATAATATATAAATTTATTAAGTAAAATTAGTGTGTATAAATATTTAGATATCCATTCAATTATACAGATCAATAATATTTAACTCGTTATAATATTAAAAACGCAGTCGATTTTTTTCTATTATGCTTAATATTTTATATTTTATATTGATTTTTGGTATTGATGAAGGACGTTTGTATTAAAAATACATTTCAAAGTTAGTCAAAATTTGATATTATTATTTTTTTAAACATTTCTTATTGCTAAATAAGTATTTTAATAAACGATCTAATTTTAAATTTAATAAAATTATATACGATCGTTAATAATTGGTATGTGAGAAATTAGAAACTCCTGAACTACATCGTGTTTTATATATGGTTTTAAAATGACACACGGTTTCAATGTTCGCACAACGAGAACATCACAAGTAAGCAGGAAGACCAGAAGATGTTGTCGACGACGACGATGATGAAGAATGAGGAGTTCACACTTGAAACACCGTGAGACTCTTGACCGATAGATACTCGAAACGCAAATATTGCAATGTTTACGAAGCGCACACAGCACACACGAAAATGGGATCGTGCGAAGATATTGTGCAACATTTTTTTTTCAAATAGACAACCAGAACAAAATAAAATAGACCAAGAATGAACCAAAAAAAGGTTCATATTTACAATATATATGTATGTACATATATATATATATATATATATATATATATATATATATATATATATATATACAAGTCTCGTGTTAATTTCAGATCTTGGCAGATTTATACTTGGTTGTATATAAACTAAGCGTATGTTTTCATATGGTAGTTAGTTTGCCAGTTTTGCCAGAGGTCAAGCAGTGTCGTAGAAGTGTTTATTGTCGCGCGCACGTTATTCACGATATATTATATATATATGTATATATATATATATATATATATATATATATATATATATATATATTTATATGTTTCGCATTTGAAATAATATAAATGTATATATGAACGAGGACCAGATCGGATGATATAAACACCGTACGGCTTAATTGGGTGGAATAGTCTTATTTACGATAGAAATGACCTGGACATCCAGTTTCGCGAGACCAGCGTGTACAATATTGCGTGTTGTGAAATTGTTACACAATTTGATCGTCTCCAGTTTGCCGGTTTTAATGCCGCACAATTAAATGTGTGTGTGTGTGAATGATATATAGGGTGTTTTTTTTTTTTAGAGGTATCGTAATTGTTTGGACACGATTGGAACTTGTTGATTGATATTTTCTTTTGAGATATATATATATATATATATATATATATATATATATATATATATATATATATGATCGACGAATAAGATCGTTTATTTATTATACAAAAAATAAGTTGACTTGTAAAATTGTTTATTTAGAGAAAATTGACGAAATACTAGGAAAAAACTAAAAAGAAAAATGTTTCATATTCATGCATATATGAATGTGAATAATGACGATTAAACGTACAGTTGATGATTTGACTCAATATCTATTTTTTTTATTCAAATTTAAAAAAAAATCATACTGTATAAACATTTTTATCTATACGTCTCTAATATATATATGTATATGTGTGATTTCTTTGCGTTAATTCATTTGCATTTTAATGATTTTTTAAATTAACCTATTTGAATCATCGTCGATATACATATATTACTAATTTTGCACACATTTTTAAATATTCGTCAATATATAATTTATTCACTTCCACATATTTCAATATTAGAAATCTTAGTTTAATTTTAATATTAAAAAATAACATAAACAAATTATTTTTCAAACTTTCATAATATTTTTTTTTCATTTAAAAAAAAAATATATATATATATATATAATGAGATTAAATCGCGTCGATTAATGTTATAATTATACTTTATCACCGACGTAGACTATAAGAATCTTATTTATGTGTTCTTTAACGTCATAACTGGCCGTTGATAAGGCTTTACAGGTAACACGTTGAATATATGAACCGTGTTGTAGTATTGCATAAAATATCCGATTTATGTTTTTTTTTTACACCGAATGACATATTTCAATATAAAAATATGAAAAAAAATAACCATTAATTAATCGATAACATTGTACGATATATTAATTAATCATTGTAATTATCTTTCTTATAAATTTTATATATTTTTTAATACATTGAAGATTAAAATATGCAATTAATCATTCTCAATATTGATATTACAGTATTTAATTTTTATTGCATTCATCTATTTGTGCAATAACACGTATGACTAGTGACATTTATTCTTATATAAAATGTTAAAAATATATTTCGAAATTAAGGATAAATATTATTATTGAAATTTGTGTTAAATAGGTAAATTTCAAAATTCGTATCTAATGTGACCGCATCCATCCATATTCAACAGAATGATTTGCCGCTTCGTAAGTTTATTATAGAATTGTTTTGATAAGTGTGCGTACATATTTCAAAAGCTTTTCAGTACAATGTACTAACACTTAAACGGTGCGTTTGCAATGTTACCGGATTAAACAAATAAAAAAAAATATTTAAAATTTATTTTTTTTTCATTATATTGTATAATATGTTATGAATAAAATTTAAAGTATTTTTACAATCATTTTGTTATTTGAATGATTTAGTATATGGCGATAGTGTATACATATTGGAATATATTTTTATATAAAAATCGAGCCGCTAACTTTTCGAACGTTGAATCGTTTTGACGGTTGTTGTTGAGGCCGTCATCTTTCGAGTTTTGAACCCTGAGAGAGAAATATATATATATATAAATATATAAAGAAAAGACCACCAACTCGGGGCACGGTTCGCTCGTGATGTTGAATTAGTATATCATGTTGTAATTATGTCTACATTTGCCGGTGCGCGTCATACATCGACGTCTCGACATGCAAATGATTGATGAAATACCCGTAATCGATTTAGAACATATACAGGGTCGGATTGTGTTCGTAACGCGCACCAGGATCCGTTTCAGCCCCGTATTGTTTAATTTATACGGTGCGCGCGATGGTTTATTTTATTATTATTTTTTTTATTGTGTATTGTATATAGTCGAGTTGTCAGTTTTACGCTTTATCTTCATCATTTTATCAAATAAAAGATGTAAATATAATTGACGCTTCGAGTATATATATATATTTTTTTATTTATATCAGTGTTTGATTGAAGTGTCATAAAATGATTTTAGATATAATAATTACATCATATAATTATTAAATTTATATTATAATAAACTCTGTTTTATAATTATAAATATATCAATAAATTGTAGCTATATTTAAAATTAAAATTTTAATAATATTTACTTTATAAATCCATCATTATTATATATAAGAATTTTCTTTTCATTTTACTTTATTGATGTTATTTTATAGTTTTAAACCCATTATATGTATTAAGATTATTTTACATGAGTATTGCTTTATATTTATTATATATCGTTTATATTATAAAAAAGATTTTTTTTTGTAAATTATTTTTTTTTTAAAATATACGTGATATATTTTTGATAGAGTTTTGAATATAATATTTTAATCTAAAATATTATATATTGACATTTAAAATTATTATATATAGACATTTAAAATCCTAATCAAATATTTTATAATTCGATCAAATAATAAAACATTTGACTAGAATCAATAATCAAATAGAATCAGAAACATTATTTATTATTATTATTATTTAAAAAAAAACACAATTTAAGTGGTGAAGAACATCGATGTCCAACCCTGTCATGTCTGAATGCGGACAAGCTGAGGTCAGACAGAGTGGCAGCTGAATATTCGTGATTTTTGCTCCCACCATGTGGTAGATGACTTCCCAGAATTGAGACTTTCGCGCGCGCATTTTGTCCAAATATAACGACAACAACAACAACAATAATAACGACCAACTGAAAGAACAGAGCCTCAACAGCGACCAACTGACTGATCGTTCGGCGACGATTGCAACTTTGAGAAATTTCGATACGAAACACGAAAACCGATGAAAAGCCTTCGGCAATTCACGATTACTCCACGAATGCGGCTTCTTCTTCTCTTTTATTTTTTGCAACCCTGTAATTTGACTATTTTATGCTGTTTTTAATTAATAATAAGTCTCCTTACTTTTTACATATAATTCTAGTTTAAAAGATATAAAATAACTAAAAGTATTAAAACAACAAATCACTACTCGATTGTATATTTATATACGAATTTTTTTTCTCTCGTATTCAAAGAATGAAGCTTTCAAAATTATCATACTTTTTCTTTATTAATATTTAAATATATTTTTAAATTAAATTATCAATTCAATTTTATATGAAAGTAAATTATATAAACAAACAAACATTAGAGTATTTTTTTTCTTTTACATAAAAATTAAATTTTTATTGAATAAATCATGATGCTATACGTAAAATTTAACCATTAATATATAATATATATTATAATTTTCTTTTCCGTTAAATTAAAACGATCATTTTTATAATCGTCTATATAAAAATTTCTCCATCTAAAAATCATATGTAAACGGAAAAAGTACGCTAATCACTATAAAAGCGTAATTGCCAAATAACGGTTAAAATAAAAATTCGCTATGAAATCTGTTTTAAATATTAGCGAAACGCATTTCGACGAAAAAAAAATTCGGTAACTAGAACTTATTTTACATAATTAAACGTTAGAAAAAACGCATTAAATATTTGAAAATTTCATATTAAAGTCGCTAAACGATTTCTATACGGTTTCGAAATTGACATATAATTCAATGAAAATTATCGTTTATTATTGATATTGATATAAAAAAATATGATTTTTAAAGATTATAACTGTAATTAAACACACACACACACACACACACACATATATATATATATATATATATATATATATATATATATATATATATATTGACTATTTAAAAGTGGTAACGTACATTTTACATTAAAATACTAATAGGAATTTGTTGTTAATTTACATTAAAAATAACATATTTATGCATTAAACTCTACTTTATATCAATTATTATTTTATTTTCCAGCATAATATGATCAAAATATTTATTATATGAAAAGTATTCTGATTTAAACCTTGATTATTAATGTCTGAAAGTAAATTTGTTATGATAAAATTACATCAAGGTTTAAATTCTGAAATATTCGAAAGACACTTTCATGTATTAAAATATAAAAGGATAATTTTATTGTGACATATTTCGAAACGATTAAAAGATAAGTATCGATTACAGTATCAATTTTGATATTATGATGATATTACAATATTGATTATAATAAAAATAATGATCAATTTTAAAATTAAGATGATTATTTTTAATATAGATAAAATTTTGATTATATCTCCTATGTAAATTTAATCGGTAAGTTGACGAATATTTATATGGATTTAAATATTATAGGAAATCTTTATGTATATTTCATAAAAATTGTCAACAATAGTATATATAAAAAAATGAGTTTCTTCTTCCCTTTTATACAATAATAACAGTAATATAATATATGTACAATTGAAATAAAAAAAAATCAATATCCGTTCGTATATAATGACGGCGTAATGTAAAGTTTACGGTACAAAATCCGAAAAATCCGTGATCATAAATATTAATGCGTACATTTTCTTCACGTGTAAATAATCAAAATGGTATATTCGTTCGCTTACCGTTTAATAATAATGAATAAATGTGTACAGATGGGCACAAAAAAAAAATAAATATTGAAAAAAAAATAGTCAAATATATCGATTGATCTGTGTGTGGCAATGCGATTTTGCATTGCAAATCGTTCGCTTCGTCGAGTGTCACGCAATTTCACGTGAAATTCGTTGCCGTTGTGACACATCGTCATTGTTGTTGTTGTTTGTTGTCAACTTTTTCTTCGAAATGTTTCCTGTGTATTATTGCACTTTGTTCTCGTTATTATCTACTTTCGATATATACGAATTTTTCCGTTCGGATTTGTCGCAGTTGAATTTTGAATTTTAAACGAAACGTAATTCGACGTTATCGTCGTCGAAGGCGGATCGTATATATTAGCCGTTTTTTTTTCACGTCCGTATTGTTATTGAAACGTTTTTTGGTTGAAGCGATGTAAAATTATAATATGCCGTTCGTTGATGAGAGAAATTATTCGTTTTTTCTGTTTGTTCAGATCCGTTTCCGTTCCATAATAAAAATGAATAAAATCATAATATTAATATTGGATTTTAATATAATTATAGTGAATTTTCGAATAGTATGAATACGCTATATGATATACGATACATAATTATTAAGTTTTCAGAAGACTTAAATTCTGTATTATCATATAGTAGAAAAAGTTACAATAATACAATAGATTTTTTTACATTTAAAAAAAACTAGTATATAGATTTTTTTAGTTAAATCTATTAATTTTTTTTAAAATTACGTTATATAAATTTAATATAATATAGATATTATTAATAAAAATCATAACGGTAATAATATATTTAGTTCATTGATTATTAATCAATAATGGATATTATACAACTTTGTATTCAATAATCTCAAAATCTAAAAGCATCTTGTTTTTTTTATATTTCTAGTTTTATTTTAATTTTCCATAGTTATGAAGTGAATAGATAGTTGAAAAAAACTCATATTTCTATTTAGATTAAAAGCAGTGGTATTGCAAAACGTTAGCGTTTGATCTTGACAGATTTTCAAAATCATAAAAAAAAATAGATAAAACTATATATAATGATAGTTGCAGCAAAAAGTTTAAAAACAACCTTATAGCAAACACTAAATAAAATTAAAAACAAATTAACACACTTTTACGTTTCGATCATAGTAGAAGTAATTGCGATTTTTTTGCAATAGCAATTAAATCAGATCAAAACATCAAAATATGATCGATGGCATAATTTTAAAACGTAAAAAAATGCTGCATTTATATAACGAATATTATTGAAACAATATTTTTCAGCTGAAGCAAAGTTGATTATTGAAATAAAAAAAATAACTATTTTATCGCACATATTCAATATTTAGCAGTCGATCGAAGAATTGAATGATATCGCAGATACGACTATCAAAATTTCAGTAGTTTATCGATGACGTGTTTAAGGCGTTAGAATGAACGTTTTTCCTTATTAGGAAAATACATTGTATTTTTTTTTCGACATTACATATATATTTATAAATATATAATATATGTAAGCAGAAGCGTCAATGTCACATGTCAAACTTAAAGATTAACAATCTTCAAGGGTGACTACCAGCAATATAGCAGCCAGAACACATACATACATAAGGACGCGCATAAATAAGAATAAATATGAATCGTTCGAGTCAAATGTTGATTTATTATTGTCATTGTTGAACATTGAACGTTTACCAGAATGGGGGCCCTCGACGTTTAACATCGGATATATCGCAATCGATTAGAAAATGAACGCTCGTAAAAATGCACGATTCCAACACGCTATCGCTATTATATGGATTTTTTTTCGTTTATATTTATTAATATATATTTTTTTTTATTGACGATGAAACTGTCGATATTACGAAGAATGGCATCCATATATGAAATATTGCGCGAAAAAAAAATATATAGTAAAATTTTGAATATTGTACTCGTTTTCATGTGAACACGTGTTCGAATTCGTATCGTAGATTATTCGTGAATTTTTCTCAGAAATAAATATATATATATATCGATTTTATTAATTTCGTTTCATGACACATTAATGATATTAATTAATTTAATTTTTTGAAATGATATTGCGAGTCAGTGAAAAAAAAAACAGTACGTTTTACTGTAATTAATAGCGTTGCAGTGTTAAAGTGTAATCGGATATATTACAATCTGAAACGTTATTTTTATCATTTTCTTCGTAATTAAATCGTTGAGAAACATAATATGTTTGTATTTTATACAAATAAAAATAAATCTTTAAAACCTTATGAATTTCAGTCAATTTTTTTATTTTTTCAGGGTGTTAAATTTTTTTTATAATAATGAATACTAATTATTGTTAAATCCAGATTTTTTTTATTATTCAAACAGTATCAGATTTTTAAATTTATGGCACATCAATAGTTATAAAAATTAGATTTATTTATTAGAATGTTGAAAAAAATATATATTATCAGTTTCGTAATATATATATATATATATATATATATATATATATATATATATATATATCTTCTATAAATCTGAAAAATCGCTAATATTCAAAACAATTTTAATGTCTACGCCCACACAACCGGCAGGCATTTATTAAATATTATTATTATAGTACTACGTATCCGAGGACTCGTCTCCTTTTATATAATATGACGAAAAAATGCGATCCAGCTCGGCACGAGTATCAGATTTCTCGCCATGACGCTAATGACTACACACTTTATTGGCATCGTAAACGAGATACTAGAGATATTTGAAGATCATCTCGGTGCCTTGTGTCAAATCAGAGATGACAATGCGTTTGTTTCAATAAATGTTAAGCTCGGAATGCTCAGGCTGCGATCGCACTCGCTGTTATTATAATATTGGCGCTTTTACGGCCGGTACATTCCTCGACTTCTGATAGTCATCATCCATAATATATAATATATCGACCAGTGGAATATTAAAACTATATTTTTTTATGAATTTATTATAATATTTATTTCATCTGAAATAAACAAAAAAAATTATTATTATCATTCTTATTGTTTTGGTATATAAAAAAAACTTCTTAATATCTTTTTTAACCTCTTAGAAAGTCAAATATTGTATTTTCTTTATATGCATTAATAATTAAATACATGAATTATTAATATAAAATTACAATTGGTGATGTAAATGCATATTATTTCAATTTTAAATAAAAAAAAGTGTTCAAAAATAAACTATATAATTGAAAGTTGGACTCAGAATTAGCGAATCGATCTTGTAATTTTTTTTTCAGTAGAACGAATCTTGAATGAAATATTTTGACCCAAATCTATTTATAGGCCAAATAGAATTATAGAATAATGATATCTAGATTTGAATTTAGAACGTAAATTTATTTATAGCGTCAATGTAATACTTTTTTATATTCATTTCATTGCAATTTTATTAAAAAAAATACATTACATTATTTTCACTGTATAATAAAAATGTAAATAAAAGTATTAAACTTCTTGAGTAGAATTACGTTTCAAATCGATTCACATTATTTTACCTCAATAAAACCATATTAAGACAAAATATTATAATGTTTTTTTTTCCAAAATAATATAGCAAATAAATATAATGTATTGTAAAATATTCATATTATACAAAAAAGAACAAATTGTACGACTATTACGATTTCATTGTATTATATTTTTCTTGAACAAAGAGCGATTTTCCACAATCATGCGGAAAAATCGTATCCGTTTTTTTTAACATAGTTTTTAAAATACATTTGTTTTTTTTTTGCGCATAGTAAAAATGATAGAAATTCTTATTCAATTTATGATCAAATATCGCGTCGCATTTTACGGTTCAAAATATCGAAAGGCGGCTGAATTATCTCACCAGTTCGATCAAAACGATTATTTTACAATGTTAAACGCGTAAAACATTTATTTTATTGCGGGTTTCGAACGATATCGACGGACCTCGTCATCGGCGTCATCGTCGTTATCATCGTCGACGTTATTATCGTCGTCGTCATCGGTAGCGAATACGGTAAAGTACGACGAATATTCGCATAACGACTTATGTAGAAAATTCATAGACCACTGTTCGATCGTTGTCAGTCTTGTGCTCGTTTCGTTTTATTGAATCGTGTTTATTGAAAATCGTATGAACGTTTCATATCGACGATTCTCAAACCGCAAATATACAAGATTAAATATCATATAATGATCTTCTTAAGACGTTGATAATTTTTTGTCCGAACATAGCTACATTGAAATATTTTCAAATTAACTTAGTTGGATTTATAATATAGTAAAAAGTTTTATAGATTTTTTTTAATAAATTACTATAACGCTATTGATCAAGTACAGTTGTTTTTTTTAAATTAAAAAATAATTATATGTAATTAATCTAAAAGGAAAAAATCTGTTATCAAACATATATCCAAACAATTTTGCTACCTTCGGATTATATTAAATTACTATTAATTAATTAATATTGTAATCATAAAAATGGAAATAAAAAGTATACATAAATTTAGTAACAACTGCGTTAAAGAAGATAATGTAATTTGTTTGTTTTTTTATGGATTACTTTTTTTTTGAAAATATATAAAAAATATATATAATTTAATGAAATAGATTTTGGATTCAATTGTGTATTAAGTTATACTTTTTAATGCTTTAAATATACAGTAATATGAGTTGTTTATAAAAAAAAAATAAGACTAGATATCTGTGAAAATAAATTCAAATTAAATATGTTGAAAGTTAAAATTTGATTTTTAAAGAACTACGGAATTATCGATGTACTTTTCACGTGTAAAATAAAAATGAATATGAAGATATTAATTTAAGAAACACTGTTTTAAATCATTTTAATGAGCAAATCCACGGATATTAAATTTGTTATTGAAAATATTATTTTGACCGACCTTCACTGTCGGGTTTGACATACGAAGGTCCTTTATCTTCGATCTAAAAAAATATCGATTTTTCTTACATAAAAATAAATCGTCATTTTATTAATTCATATTTATATGCAAATGCATATTTATATGTTAATGTTATATATTTATATTTTTAGCATAATTTCAATATAATAATCATATATAATATAAAGTGAATTTATCATATATGAATCAGTTACGGTTTTTGGAATTCACATTATTAAAATAAGTTTTAATAAAAATTAATGGTTTTATTTCAAATAGTGTAAATGTATTGTACTTTAAACACATTACAATTGAAAATATACGGATAAAACAAAGAATGTCTATGTTTTTTATTGAATTGTTACAAAAAAAATATAAATACCTATATTAAAAAATGCTTCTTGTGATTTTCAATTCTTCACTACAAAAAATAACATATTAAGCATTATCAAAACGGTTTTTCAATTGTCTTCAGTGTTAGTTTTTCATTTATATCACTTATAAAAATGTAAATGAATGTAATTTTCTAGCATTAGTATTGTGGCCAACAAAAATAAAGGCGATAATATATACTGAATTTAAAAAGTATTTTTTTTTAATAGAAATTATTCAATAACGATTACTTTTTTTTTGTAATATTTCGACATATTTTAACATGTTAAATTGTTCTTTAAAAAAATTTAATATTATTTATTTCACAATTTTTAATATTATTATTTAATATAAAAAATATTTATTTATAATAGAATAGAATGAATATACTTATATATATATATATATATATATATATATATATATATATATATATATATATATATATATTGAAAGGTAACCGATTTGATATGTTGTCTAAATTGTTTCGATGACACGTTGGCAGCCCTGAATCTCATCTTTTTCAATATTTGTACGTGCGCGCGTACACACGTACGTGTGTGTAAATTTCGCGCTCGTTGATTGGTCGCTCGGTTCGCGGGCGTCTTCTTTCGGCCAATCACGATCGACAATTAGAGCGTCACCGGCTCGCTTTGATTCGCGTAACACCGAGGCGAATTACTACCCGATACACACAGATTTACACGCGTTTTCAACACTGTGGCGCGCGTAAATTATACTTTTTTTTAAAATTAAAATTAAAAATAATAATAATAATAATAATAACAATTAAATATTTTATTACACATTTATATTAATAATAATAAACAGAATACAATTGAAATTTATTATCAAATATTAAACGATTAAAATGTTGACATATAAAATAGATAATGATACAAAAATCAAAATGTTAAAATTTATTTAAAAAAAAAATATATCTGAGAATGTAAGTCAAAAAAAAAATCAAACATCAGATATGCTTAAATGTTTTAAGAATAATTTATAACTCAATAAAAATGGAATTAATGATTTTCGAATAAATTAAAAAAAAAATGTGTTATTCTCTACTTAATGGATAAAACAACGGCCGATACTATAAAAAGTAATCTGTACTGAATTACGTTTTTGGACATAATGCCAAAACTGGTATTTTGATATAAAACTATTTAATTGTATAAATAATAAAAATAAATAAATCAATGTTGCTATGGCTTTTTTTTTTTGAGGACGATCTGTTATATATCCAGTTACAATAAATAATATATATTTTTTATTGAGTTGAGTTGTTAATTTTGCGAATCAATATTCAAATATTTAATTTTGCATATCATTAATAATATATATGTAACAATTGAAAAATTATATTTTATGTTCTAATTTTCTTTTAATTCAAATTAATTAGTCGATATTCGAAAAAAATATAATTTATACACGTTTTTTCCTGCAATAAATATTTTAATTCAATGAATGTAAATTAAATTAATTTTAATCAAAATTCAACTAAGAAGGTTCGATTTCTTTAATAATCGGAATTGAAGGAAGTAAAAAATATAATCTAATTGAAAAACGACTCACAAATAATAATTTGATATAAAAGAAAAATGCATAATTCATATTTTGTACTGTGTTTTTTAAAATATATTTTATTTATTTCAGACAAAACAATTGTAATATATTTATAAAAAAATGGATATTAATGTTAAATATATTTAAAAAATATTATAATTAATAATAATACATATATGTTTTTTATATAATTTAAAGTCATAGTATTATGAAAAGGTGACATTGAGAGTATTTTTTTGTAATATATTTACTTATTATATTTTTGTCATTGAATTATATTAGAATATTAGATGTTTAAGTATTTATTGAAAAAAATGTAATCTATTAAATTAGTTATTTCTAAAACTTTGATTTAAAATACAAATAAATAAAATTTTTCATTTTAATCTCTCAAAAATATTTATAATTTTATTTTATTTTTTTACTTTAAAATCGAATTTTATAGTTTAAATTTGTAAATTTTGTATATGACGTTATCAAAAATATTTAATATTACATAAAGGGGAGCATTTTATTTAATAAAGTTTGAGAAGTCCGACCGGTTATTCGGTCGCCATTGCTAATCTGTAACGTCGGTGGATTTTATTCAAATCAGACCGTTCGATCTGTGTCCAATTATTAACATTATTATCAGAAAACACATCTTTACGACATAACCACGAGGTTTTCAACATTAAATTTACCTTAATTTGCTTCGGAACAGACGTATAAAATATTATAAAATATATAATGGCAATGTTTATCGGACTTGTCCCGAGTACTGCTCCCTCATTTCGTGGCAATTAATCGCATTATTTATTTATTAATTTGTAGAGAAATATACTTTCATAACGAATCTAGTTTATTACTTATAGAATTTTCTATTTCAAGAAAATTTAACCGTGAAATTATTCATTTAGAATATGTGAACATGTTGAAGATTATATATTTTTAATTCACTTAAATTGAAAGCGAGAACAAGATATAACACTATTAGTAAGAAGATATAAAAAGTTTACATATTAACCATTTATTTGTGTTAAAAGCTTTTAAACATTTTTTTCCTTTTATTGAATATAATAATATAATAATTATTTTCTATTTGATATTTAAACATTTTCATGACGAAAAACTGTAAATATTGTTTTCAAAAATTTGTTAATTTCTGCGTTTATGAATAACAAATGACAGATTCAAGTTTATAATATTGTTTACACATTAATGTAAATTTTCAAATTATAAAATTTATCGATATTCTGATTTGAAATAATATCAAAATAAAATACATCAATATGCAAAATTAATAATAAAAAAATAGCTGAAGGTTAGATGTATGGCAGACGACACGATTTTTGGAAATTGTCACATTGATTTATTGTTCTATTATTCTATTTTAAAGTTTTACATGTTTATTATTCGAAAAACATAATTTTAAAAATATTTATGTGAAATATATGATTTAATAGATATTTTTTTCTAATCTATTAGATATTTATATATTTATTTAATCATATATATATATATATATATATATATATATATATATATATATATATATATATATATATATATTCAAAATATAATATTTTGAAATAAAATTACTCGTAAAAAAAATTATAACGCATATCGTTCACAATGCGATCGTAAATATTTTTTTTGTATTATCGACCACATGCAAAAAATGGCGTCGTTTCACGAAAATTAGAGCTTCGTTCGAACTTTTCGTCGCGCGCTTATTAAATATTTCGCAATGAAATATTTTTTTTTATCATTCTAAGTATTTCGCAGTTCGTAATGCAATGTCAAAATATGATTAACGTCGGTTACGTCATTTCGTCTTGTACGACCTTAATGTCGTTTCATGTTGTCGTTGCGGTCAACAAATTTTGGCGTCGTTGCAAATTGATTCAATTTATTATTATGTCATAAAAACGGCGGATCGATAAATATTGCCAATAAAATTAATGCGTTTTTTTTTCATTTACGAAGCACAAATATTATTGTTTTAAATCGTGCACATATGTATTTTTTTGCGTTAAAATGAGAAAAGTGTTAAATTTTTGATGCGGAATTGAATCGGCCATGTTGATTTTATCAATATATTTTTTTTCATAAAATTCAATCATCTGTTTATTGATTAAATTTATTATTTGCTAACTAAAATTTGTTGTAAATTATAAAAAAAAAATAATATTAATCATATATTTAATACATTGTTGATTACACTATAATTAATCGATAAATTAAAGGTTTTCAATATTGATTACAAAAAACATTATTAAATAGATTTATGCTATAAATGCTGATTTGCTTTATACGTTTTTCATTTAAATAGTCGAACATTATTTAAAATACTTTATATAGTTTTTATATTAAATATAAATAAATAGTAATTAAAAATCTGTCGTATTTTTTTCTTTAATATCTATAAAATCATAAGTGGTCAGAATCATAATAATATGCAAATTATGACGATGTTTTTATTATTATTATTGCAATTTATGCATTTTTTTAATCAATAAATGCATATAATTAAATTTAATTTAACGCTATATTACAATAATATATAACGTCGATACAACAATCGTGTTCTTTAAATTTCTAATATAAAAAAAGAGTGATTTATTAGTTTTCTTCGGAGAACGACTACGGCGATTATTTTTTTACAAATCTAAAATTTTTCATTAATGTTACGAAATATTTACATTTCCATAAAAGGCATTACATTAATTTATTATAAGATACAAAAATTCTATTGTGTTTATAACGCTTGGAACGCGTTTGAAAAATTGTTTATATATGCGTAATTAAATAATGAGACACGTGTAATTGAAAATCGACATATATTATTATGAAATAAACAACTACGATACATTATTTAAATTTTAATCACTATTTTTTGTCTTTTTATCGATGATATATATATATATATATATATATATATATATATATATATATATAAATATGATTAAGTTTTCTTGTTGAAATAAAACTTTTTTTCTGTATTATAAAATGCTATTTTTTTTTTAATATTTATCGTAATTTGATAAACAATATTTAAAACTAGAATAGAAACAGATTTTTTAATTAATGAATATTAATATTTTTTCAATAAAATTTCATTACAATAATATATATATATATATATATATATATATATATATATATATATATATATATATATATATATAACTCAATCAATGAAAAATATCATAGTTATATTTAGAATGGAATTTTTATATTTTTTTGAATTTTAGTTATCGTTTCGATAGTACTATTATTATTATTTTTTGACACAATTGTGTTTACTGCGCAATGACAATGGTATTTATCAGTGACACTCATTGACATCGTCGACCGGTCGAAGTAACAACTTTGGTCAGGTGTGGTGCTTTTGTCAATCTGTGTTGCCAATTAGTCACAAGTCGCCATATTTGACGCTGCATATTCATCGTGTGACCTCGGCTTTTAAACTCTAATACGGCCTCGCGTAGATATGTTTTACTTGTGTTAATTGATTGGAAAGCACAGTTTTAAATTTCACTTTTGTTCGAAAACGACAAATCTCAAACAATCATATAAAATCTTCGTATTGATTTTAATAATAATTTTATTGATATTTTTATGTTTTCAAAGTCTAGCGTCTGTTTGTCAAAAGGTTAATTATCTTTCGAGTTACGTGTGTTTTTACAACTCTTGGTTATACAGCATTGGTTTTTCGCAACATTTTTGAAAAAAATTCGACTCATATCGTTCTTCAACCACTGTATTCGCCTGATTTTGACACCGTTTTGACACGATTGAGGTGATAAAAACCGAATCGAAGAAGGTCTTAAAAGCTATACAAAAGTGCGTTTTATCGGACGGGGATTACTTTGAAGGGGATGAAATTGATTTGGAAAAATAAATAAAGAATTTACATTTCATATACAAATTCACCATACTTTTTGATCATAGTGTTAAATTCATTCATCACTGATTTAAGTCAATTTTCACGAAGAATAACGACATTTCATGTAACTAAGACTGTATTAATAGGTTTCTATCAAAAGTACCATTATATATATTTTATTTATATAATGATATTTGTTTTAATACTCGTATTTACAGTTATGATATTAAATATACACACACACACATACACATATGACAATGGAGATGAATCCGCTCGGTCAGATCGAAATTGTAGTTTATCCAGTTTATCTAAGATTAATAACACGTATATATAATATATGCATACGCGTTTGAAATCAAAATACAACATATGATATTTGAGCTCGGTGGCAAAGGTAAAACGGTTTCGATGTCACGCCCGTTTTGCACACACACACAAATACATATATACATACACAAATATATATATATATATATATATATATATATATATACATAGACAGGATTGTCAAGTGGAACCATATTAATAAGCCGTTCAGAAAAGATTGTCTGCTCAATAAATTCGCGTCAATAGAAAATGCCGATTAATGCCTAGCCTCGTGTGCATCGTCCAAGTTTGCTATATGGTAATCTAGCACCGGTCCTTTTCGATGACCACCTATCGGAACCGATATTAGATATTAATAACGATTGTCAAAAGAATGAATGAACGACCTCAGAACGTCTCCGCGAACAATAATTGAATATTAATAATTTTATATAAGGTCGAACGTTTGCCATACGGGATGATTATGAATTAATATCGAATCATTATTGACGTATTCGTGACTGAAACATGGAAATTTTTATTGAAAGTGTCCTCAAATTTTTGAAGAATTTCTATCATTATAATTCATTCTTTATTTCCTGGATATTTTAAAAATTATATTTATGATAGAAAAGTGAAGGTAATTTTTACATATTATATCTGATATTGTTTTTATTCGTGTTTTTTCCAAGATTTTTGTAAACAAAAAGCATAGTGTTAATAACAAAAAAATATATTAATCACATTAAAAAACAAAGAAAAAAATATAAAAAATATATTTCATCTTTTTTTTTGTAATTATTATATAATTATTACTTTTATTTTAGAATTTTATAATGTAGTCATAAATTAAAAAAAAACTTACTTATTAAAATTTTGTTGCTATGAAAAATAAAAATAAACTATGAGAAATCATAATGTAATATATAAATATTTTATGAATTTATTAAATTTTAATACAATATTTTGTGGAATTCATATATAATAAAATAATATTAAAGAATGAATTTTTATTGACACAAAAAAATCTCGTCACTTTTTGATCACACCTCATATAAATGTGCTTGAATGAAAAGCGTTTGTTTATTATATTTAATATCTCGGGTTTATTTCAATGTTCTTCGGTCCAGTGGTTGCTCAGATGTCAACTTGGTAACATTCTCAGCAGCGGGAGCTTTCGACGTGAAGCTTTTATATATACGAATTCAATTTCAGATTTTTAAAACCGGACTGTGGAGAAGTTAAGAACTCGACATGAAATAACTTCAGTTTAATTTAAGCACAATAAAGAAAGAAAGTTATGAAATATGAAAATATATTTTTTTTTCAAATTTAATTTTTTCTTTAAAAATATTGTATATATAATTTATTATATTAAAATCATTCATATATTTGATATGAAAAAAAGTAAATATATTAAATTTTGTAAATCGTGTTTTAATATCTCGATTTATTTTATAATAATTGAAATTTTAAATTGACAGGTATTTTTTATTTTAGTAGGTATAATTTATAATTTAGGTATTTTTTTATAGGCGAAATGATAGTTCGATAATTTTCAAACTTTTAACGCTATATATGGTACATATTTGTATGGAATTGGTAGCTATATTCGATTTTTTTTTAAATATCAATTGCGGACGTGGTATTAACGAGCAACAACGGCTAAAAAGCTCGTATATAACGCTTAAAACACGCGATTTTCACGCTCCGTTGCCGGGAGGTCTCGGCGATCATTATTTATAAGATTTTTCAAACCTCATCGTCGGTCGAGTGCGTCGCTTACGATTTTATTCAACCTTAAACACTGTGACTTTACAGGCTATCATATTAACGGTGACTTTTATGCCCTTATTGGTCGTTAATTTACGACCGCGATCGTCACTCTTTGTAAAAAAGCTCTCGTCGTCGACTGCGAGCGAACGAACCAACGAATTTCTACTACGACAAACAAACCGATATATCCGCGATAATTATCGTTTATTTTTTTATATTATATATATATATATATATATATATATATATATATATATATATATATATATATATTATAGTTTGTTTCGTTATATATTGTTGACTATTAAAATTGGAAAAGATGTACGAGACGGTCGGTTTATATAGTTTTAACCTTTGGCCGTAGATAACATTGTTGGTGGGTGCACTTGTTGTGTAATAAATATTCTACACGCTTCAGTTTTTGTATTTAATATTTTATTATATATAAAAAAAGAATTAAGAAATCATCGATGAAATCTACGATTTCAAACTTTTTTTTTTTGGAAACATTTTTTTGAATCTGTAAAATTTTCTGTATAAATTTCCATTCAAGTTCAGATTTGAGAATTTAGTATTATAAATTATTAATATATTAGTCTATATTTTTAAAAGTAAATAATATTATATACTATATTTTACTATATGATATTATTATATTAGATTGTATTATATTATTACAGCAAGCCATTTACGTATTCCTGGAAAAATTGCATCTGTCTTCATAAATGCATTAAAGATTAATAAAATATTATAAGAGAGATAATTTTTCATCTATATTGAAGAATATCGATGTTAAATTAAACACTTGAAAATATTCCCGACGTATTTATTATATTATACATATTGCCTGGAGAGCGACGAACTTATATGATAGTATTTAACGCCGAACGGGGATTGTTTCGACGTTGCGAATTTGTACGCAGGTTATACAGGTGGCAAATTACACAAATCGTAAATCAATCATCTTTTATATATTTCTATACGATCGATTGTCGACATCATTTAGAATAATAGCGAATCGATTGAGATAAACGACCGCGAACGTGTTGCATAATGCGTTTTGTGAAATTGGACGATGCTTAGGTGGCATTCCTTCATGCGCTTCTACAACGGACTTAAATGAATGGACATGACAAGAATTTGATAATGATTGCTGAATATGAAAATATATACAGGCCGCTTAATAATAAACTACCCCATAATAAAATAGGATTGTCGAAATGAAACGTCCATATTTTATCTTGAAATATATTTATTTCAAATGCGACAATATATCAAATACTTTATATAGAAACTCTGACTGAATCTTGGATATTAAATAATGATGTGTTTTTGTAATTGTTATCAGACAAAATAAATAAATATATGAAATTTGCGTTGAAATTAAATTATAAAAAAATTTACAAAATTAATATAGTTCAATTTGAGTTATTGTATATTAGATAAAATATACATAGAAAAAATATTAGAGATTAATTTAATGTATGTTTATAAAAGCTTCATATAATCGAATGCATTACGAGTCCATTTTGCTTAAAAGTATATGAAATCAATATCATAAATTACGAACATCAAATAAAATAAATTCTATTATAATTTATACTATTATATTTTTTTCAAAATTTAACTTTCAAATTTTATAATCTTGTATATTATTATTATTATTAATAATGTGTTATGTACGAAAGTAGAAAACTACCTGTATACACTTCTATACATATATATATATATATATATATATATATATATATATATATATATATATATATATATCTGTGAGAGCGTTATGCACAAACGCACATCTCGACCCGTACCAAAGTGGTAAATATGCCCTTTTGACCTCAACGTGCGACACCTGTGGGAACAAATGGCTAAGACGACACAGGTTGCAAGTGCAACCGAGACACGAAGAGTATAGTATATTCCCGGTTTTGAAGCCAATTCAATAAATCAACACGCACATGCCTGCTGGAGGTCCTGAACGAGGATTTGCACAATCGGTTCGTGATCTATTATTAGCGTTATAAAGGTGAGCGTACATCGAATGCGCCTAATTTGTAATTATATTGCATTAAGTCGCATAGGAATGCGCGTTTAGCGTTTAGGCTTGCAAAACGATCGTATTGAACGGTATGAATATATATATATATATATATATATATATATATATATATATATATATATATATATATATATATATAAACGGTATGAAATGTCGGAGTGAAAAAAAAAAGTGTTAATAAGCAGTAGCGCTAAATGCCAGCGTTAAATCGACGTTAATGAATGACATTAATTGCGCTAGACGTTGTTAATTATAATACGTGTATGTTTTTAATATGAATTGGCATTTACATATGTCACGCTTATATGGAATTAGAAGAAAATTGTTCTAATTTCTGTTAGAATGCATAAATGTGTATTTAAAATTATATGATTATTCATTTTTTGATTTATCAATTATAATAAAATATTAATTAATTAATTTAATTTTCATTATATATATATATATATATATATATATATATATATAAATATATATATAAATATATATATATATATATATATATGGTATATGTATGTATGTGTGTGTGTGTGTGTGTGTGTGTTATAATATTTAATTTCAGATTAAAATATGTTTCAGTTTAAAAATCTTATTTAGAATTTCTCTTCATTATATTTATATATAGAAAAAAATGAGACGTTTTTTTTAAAAATCTAAAATTTTATATATTTAAATTAAATTTCAATCTAGAATACGAAAAAATTTCATAAGTCCAGATTATCATTGTAATTATTTTTTAAATAGAATCAACAACAGCTTTTATATAAACTTTTAAATATAAAATAATATAATAATATTTTTCATACAAAATAATTCTTGAAATAATTTAACAAAATACAATTCTGTATAATTAATTACCAAAATAACGAATAATAATGCGTAAATATTGTTAAAAGTTTATCTTTTGATAAAAAAAATGAGCTGTAAACTTATATATTTATTAAGAAAATAAACATTAAATTGTATTTTTCCAATATTAAACATCTTTCATAAAAACTTGAAATTAAAAGTATACCTTGAAATTTATACTTATAATAAGTTATATTAATATAAAAATATTATACATTTTAAATATATTTAAAACCGTCATAAATTTAATTTTATATATTGAAAATTACCGGAAACCAAACTTTAACTTAACTTGCCTCATCAAATAAATATCTGATAATTTTTTTATCAATATTTTTCAGCAAATGATTCGAGTTTTCATTCTATAATTTATTTAAATAGATAATAATCTTCAATAAATTGGAGTTTATTTATATGATTTTACCATTAAAATACTTATTTAGATTATTATCTTAGTATTTTAACTGTAATCAATTTATTTATAAATATTTTATATTTAATCTATGTTTTCAGCGATTCAATTTACATATAATTATCAATATAATACTTATAAAACTATAAATTAAATAAATTTTCCGTTGCTTTTCATTAAATTATTTTATTTACTACTATTTAAAATATGTTTATTGAGATAAATATTTTTATTAATATTTATGAATATATAATAAACGTGACTGAATGCACATCGACAACTTTTAATACTATATAATATAATAATAAGAATAATTTTCAATTAATAAACGGGGAAAAATGTAGAAAACCAGCTATTAATGTTTATATAATATATGAGAATACATTTTAGTAAATAATATATTTTCCTTAATATTCCTATTTAATAAATGATAATTGATATTTACTATTTATTGAATAATAGATGCGAAATACGATGTATTATTTTTTGATAAATCAAATAGTAATAAATTTGTTATATGGAAGATTCTGTGTTAGAATTTTAATATATCTATAAATATAAAATATCATTTACACATTAATATTTTTTTTTTAATCGAAAAATATATTTTAATTATTGTATAAATTTTCGTAAGGGTTGAACCGCTACTAATTTATTTTATAAAGCTTCTATATTATTTTTCTATATATTCTAGTGATATAAATATTTTTACGTATAAAAAGAAACATGATCGCAGGTGTAAAATTTATGTGTATATAATATAATAAAAAAAATAAAATAAAATAAAAACAGGAGAAATTCTTCGAATAAAATTCCTAAAATTCTTCTAAAACACATAAAAATTAACTCGTCTTTGTGTGTTTTACTAATATTATTATAATTTTATTAATCATCGATTGAGCTATTTTCGATTGTGATGCTGAACAATATAAAATCGTTAAATTCAGTGTAGCTATATATATATATATATATATATATATATATATATATAAATATTTTTTTTTCATATAATAATAACGTAATAAAAAAAATGCGGGGAAAAAATGCCGACCCGTTCAAAACACAAATTCAATTCATAACGACAATTTATCGACTAATAATATTTAATTTTGGCCGCAATAAAAAGAGAATTTACGATTTTTACGACGGTTCGAAACCTGCTGCCATATAAACGTATGTTAATCGGGCGAAACTGTCGTTGACAAAGTATTGTGTGAAAAGTTATTTCCTCGTTCTCTTTTTTAGATCTGGATTGGCTTTTTGAAGGCGTACTCAAAAATATATAATTGTGTGTAAACATGTATATATATATATATATATGTTTTTTTTTGAGTCATTTTGTGTGTTGATCATGTTTTCAAATCGCAAAAAAGGTAATATGTTGCTATATAAAAATTATGCGTTTCAAAAGAAAAGCAAATTAATTATTTTTTTTTAGAACACTTTCATTAAGTCTTTAGATATTTCAATTATTTTTAACTAACTATATTTGAATTTCATTGTAAATATTGTTATTATTTTTTTATATAGAAAATGTTTGTTCTTTGGTCGAAAAGAAAGATAAAATTTGATATCAAATTCAAAAATTTCCTTGTTTTTTAAATATTTTTTTTTTAATTATAATATTTCATTTATAAAATTGTAATTGTATTTATTTTTTTTTCGTATATTCAGTCGTTCAGTTGTAGTTTAAAACTGATTTCGATTTTCATCTTTATGTTAATAATATAATTTTTATTCAAAACAAGTGTGTTGACATTAAGCGACTTATTTATATTAAAATGTCATAAATATACGTTTAACATTTTTTCTTAACAAAGTCAAGATATTGAACTATTTCATGTAAACGATATGATAATTTTTTTTAATATAACGAAATTTTAAATATTTTCATTTATTCCGTAAAAAACTTTGACATTTTTCATTTGAATATTTAGATTTTTGCAAGTTATAAATCCAATAAAAATCAGATTATCTATATTTATAGAAGGACATTTGTAGGCAGCAGGTCATGGGTTTGATCCCTCATTATATTATTATTTATACTTTTGATTTACAAAAAAAAAAAAAAAATTAATATTAAAAATTGCATACTTTGAATAGTTGTCGTTCCGATCTTTTAAACGATGTCAGATTAAATTCGTGCAATGTTGTAATTTTTTAAACACTCTGTTAAAAATGCGATCCAAACGATTACTAAAATGTCATAAGTACAATATGAATCTAATAAATTTTAACAATAATATATATATATATATATATATATATATATATATATATATATATAAACGTATTGTATATGAATATCGATATCGAACTATTTAGAATCAAGTTAACGAGCATTTTTTTTTGTACGATGTCATTTCGAGCGTATAATTCGAAATATTTCATTTAATCGGGGTGCCAACCTTTGACATTTTCAAATTGAATTTTTGGATACTCAGCACGTTCGGATATCGATACAAATTCAATAAAAATCAGATTACTACTGTTTATAGGCGAGAAACCTTGTAAGTTAATATTTATAGTCGTCGTCGCGCGGACCAGTTGAAATGCGGCATTAAACGGTCGTAAACAACGTCTTAAAAAAAAAACTGGAGGCAATCTTTCGAGGATCAAGATTAGGTTTTACGATCTCTAAAACTTAATGCTGTAAATAATAAATTTACCATACAGTTCGAACATTACGCGAATGCAATATCGTTACATAATAATGTTCGATAAGAAGAAGAAGAAGTAGAAGAAGAAAAAAATATATAATGACATATACTAACTTGTAGTCGATAATTCTTCAAGAATACAAGCCGTTTAAGGTCGCATCCAAAATTTACGTCGGACAACCATAAAATTGTGTTTTGAATACTGGAATCGTAATAGGAATGCGTATTTATTAATATTATATGATTATGTTCACGTGACACACTCAAATATAATATCATAAATTGTTTTTTTATTTCTCGTACGTAAAATAAAAGTCAAATCTAGATTTAGTGTATTGGACAAAAGTTAATTTATATACTTCTTCGATTTTCTACTTTCTTCTTCATATTATTTATTTTAAATACAAGTGTACATATTTTTTGAAAATGTCGTTAATCTAAAAAATAAATATAACAAATCATATTCGTCATCTTAAAGATTGATAAAAATGTATGGATAATTTGTAATATAAAATATTTTAAATCGTTACGGAGATTACGTTTTAATTATTATAATTTAAGTATTATGATGAAGAAATAAGTATTATGATACTAAATGCAATGTTATTTATTTATAAATAAATTCATTATAAAAGAACAATAAACTTAAGTGGAGCGTTGTCCAATGAAAATCGGTTTCGATTTCAATGCACTTTTATATAATAAAATAATTGCAAAAAGAAAAATGTAAAAAAAAAATATGAAGGCCATAGTAAATTTCACAATAATAAATAACAATTCTTTTAATGCATTCACTTTATATATTTGTAAATTGTACAGTTTATACATAAAAATAAATAAGAATAATATTGAGGTCAACCGTTTCAGACTCTTTTAATCTTTATCGATACTCAATCGAAAAATAAAACATTCGATCGATTTTCGTTATAATTTTGAATATATTATTAGACGTGCATTATAAAGAATATCTAATTTGTGATTTTTGATTTAAAGCATTTACAAAAAAATAACAAAATAGCTGTCAAATATCAAGTGACGGGTTAATATTGTTGAACTTTATGAAATTTTATACATTTTTTCTATATATAATATATCAAGATTTTTATTATTTTTTTAATAATTTAACGTTTTTTAATATGATGTTAAATTATGTTTTTCGTTTACTTTATTATATTATTTTCAATAGGGTTAAAATTATACGTGGGATGTATGGAAAATCTTCATGTTTACTGCAATTTATTGGATGGTAAATAAAATCTATTTGTTTTGAACTGAATTGGAAATTCAAGATTTTAAATTAGATCATAAAATTATACACGGAACATTCGCATCATTGAAATTGATTGTTAACATTGATTGTATAGAACGATGTAATGTTGAACAAGTAGTCTTGTTTATTCCAATGGATAATATATTGGTTTATTTTTGCATTAAAAATGACATCAAAGCATTATTATTAACATATAATATATATTTATTGATATTTAACATAAAAAAATATATTTTAATTATAATATATTAAATATCGAATATTTTATATATAATTTTATATTATTGAAGAGTTATTTTTAATATGGTAGTATATCATATTTATATAATTATATAGATTCAATATGAAAAATAATTGAAATTTTGTAGTTTCGAAAAAAAATATCATTATTTATTTATTTTTATATTTTCAGTTAGATAATGGTAATCGATAGTCAGATTTACGTCATAAATATATTTTTTCGATATTTGACATTCCGAATCCAAGATATATATCATAATATTAATCATGGCAACAAACAATATATTTATATAGTCAGTTCTCGAGTTACGACCATCTCGATTTACGACAAAAAAAATTTTTCTTAATATATATATATATATATATATATATATATATATATATATATATATCAATTATAGTATATATATATATATATATAATATAATCGATTGTTCAAATGATAATCAACTATAAACCAGAATATTACTACTTATTTAAGTATGTAATTATTTAGTCAATCGAATAAAATAATAAAAATTTGAAATAAGAATATTTGTCTATATACAATATTATTTATTTTTGTATAAAATTCGACTTGCTTCCAAAATTGCTGAACTAATATTGTATTAATATAATACAAAATAATTTATAAAATTTAATTTGCACCACATAATTGAATAGCGTCACACGATACACGTAGACGATTAGAAACGTACAAAATATAAAACGTTAATATCGTAAACAGGTGGTTCATCGAGGGGAGTTTCAGGTTGGACACCCCGCGGTCCACGAGAGACGTCCATAAACTCTGACCCGCCAGAGTCCGATATTAGGATACGACGTCTGCAATAAACATGAGCGTAAGAGTGAGAGAGGGAGAGAGAGTGAGAGAGAGAGAGAGAGAAAGCTCCTCGACTGGTTTCTTGACTCGATCTGATCGCCTATAACTGGTTCCTGAATGTCGCTTAATTTATTTACCATTGATTGGCCGCGGCGATGATCTCATGGGTAACACGAGCCGCTGCCCCCGCCCTCACCGACTCATATTTTAACCGAAGCGTATGACAGCCTCGCCATTACACATGTTGACCCTGTTTTCTTGCCTATGATTTATCTAGGATTATCTATTTTATCGTCTCTAGTAATTTCCAGATGGCGTCCAATGAAGAAGTATATATATGGTATATATATATATATATATATATATATATATATATATATATATATAGAAGGGTGCGCTTTCAGTTTTGAATATTGTCCGATGGTAGTCTGATTATACGATGTTATAGAACAATACTGGCTTTCGATAAATATACCATAGTTACTTTTTTATTTTTAAATTAAAAAAAAAAATATATCAAAAATATTGCAATAAATGTGTTTAATTTTTAATATTTAAATTCAATACATATATTTTATAATTTTATTTATACGTTTTCAATAAATATAATTTTTGTTAAAAAAATTTTCAATATCTTTTTTGCATACATATTTTCGAATTTTGTTAAAATGGTTCGAACTATCGAGAAGCTTGGCCGCCCCTGTTATAGAGTTTATTAGTTAGATGTACGTTGATAAAATTCATAAAATTGTTGTGTTTTTATTTTTTGACATTTTATTATTATTATATATAAATATATATATATATATATATATATATATATATATATATATATATATATATATATATATATATATTGTAAAATGATAATGAAAGATTAAAAAAATAGGAACGTACAGTGTTGTATAAATTAAAAATTAAATTATACATAAATAAATAAAACAATATTATAAGTGTGTTTTATACTTTGATTCACATTTTAGAAATTAATAAAATTTGTAACAATTTAAAAATTATATAACTTAGACATATATATATATATATATATATATATATATATATATATATATATCATTAGATATTTTATTATTTAAGTAATAATCTGTCCAAAATATTTTTAAATTAAATAAATTTTAACATTTAAAAAATTATTATAATCAATTTTTTTAATGAGAAATAAAAGTAGCACCTAAAAAAAATTGCGACATTTTTTATTGATTTTTTTTAAGTAGATGAATGTTAGGTTATAAAATTAACATTTTTTTTTATTAAAATTATAATTATTTTAAATAAATATTGTTTTTTATGATTGTAGAAAATTTTTAAAGGTCAATATATTTTTTTAAGGTTTAAAAATTCAAATTACGATATTTTATTTCAACGACGTTATATAATGATTAATTAAAACGATAATATAAAAATCGCACTATTTCCATATAATAAAATGTTCTCTGTTCTAAACAAATATATTAATAAATAAAAATTAACAATTTAAACATTCTATATATATATATATATATATATATATATATATATATATATATATATATATATATATATATATATATATATATGTAGAAGAATTTATAAATTATATTATAAATATATATTTTTAATATTCCAAGAACGAGATCGGTCTCATTTACTAAGAGGATCTTAACAATTTGTTTCGCGCGAACTCGCAAATGTTTACGCCGAATAAAAACCGTATTAAAAGACCCTTCGTTATCCGGTCGATCTTTATTATCGTTGGTCTGTTGTTTGAAAATTGATCTTTTCATTTGTGCGTGCGTTCATATAAAAAAATAAATTTGTGTTTATTATATAGACCGATAAGATCGCGCGTTGTTCATTTAAAAGATGGACCAAATTTAGATAGGAATCGAGAAATCTTCGGAATGTCCCTATCTAGAATGCCTATTTCATATGAGCTTAAATTAAAAAAAAAATCTCAACCCCCCCCCCTTTACCCACTTTACCATTTTTCTTTGAATTTATGCGTTTTATTATAGAATATTTTTTTTGTTTATTTGTAATATTTCTGTATTTTATGACGAGTCGGCTCTGTTAAAATATTTATATTAAGAAGTATTCTGGAGTAAACATTGGAAAATGTTAAATTAAAATTAATAAGACGATATTGAAATATTTTTTTCTGTTAATGTTTTTAGTACAAATCTAAAGATTAAGTATGTAATTTTAATGCAATACTTATAAGAATTGAGATCTCTCAAAATATCGAGTCGAATTGTAAGCTTTAAGCTCAAATATTTTATTAAGGAATTTAAATTGCCGTATTTTTATTATATTTTATAATAAAAAAATATTTTAAACGATTATATATATATATATATATATATATATATATATTGATTTCAAAGTTTTATAAATTGTAAAAATATATTTTAGCAAGTAAAAAAAATTGAACGAATATTTTTCAAATAAAATAAAATCATAGATGTGATGAAATACGATAAATTAAATACATTATATAGAAGTATAAATCTTCATATGAATATGAGGAAACATTTTATATGTCGCAGGCGACAATGTCCAATAAATATTTATTTTCACTAGAGTCCATTGTTGATACTCAAAATTTATATTTATTGCGTATATAATAACGTTTCCCATATACATACGTATAAAAATACGTGTAATAAGATATACACGCGCACACAATAATGGTAATAAAAAGATGAAATATAAAATTATTTAAAAGTGAAAAATAAAAAAGCGTGAGAAAACCGTTTTGAATGATATACAGAATTCTATCGAAAAATTTTGAATACAAATTATGTGACAAGTGGTTCAAGTCCGAACCGGGGGGGGATTGAACACGATAATAAAAACGATAAAAAGTAATGTTTTTCTTTTTTCGATATGTTTTTTTTTTTTTGGTCGTTATTGTCGTTGTATGTCGAGGTATCATAATTTCGACATAAGTCAAGTTTTTCTCCACTAAGGCTAGTGCGACAAAAATCAGAATCGTATGGGAACTTCGTAGTTTGACTATTGCGCTTTCGTCTATACGATATGTTTTATATCGGTGTGCTTTTTTTTCAATATATAGCCGTATATTCGATATTGTGGAAGCTTTATGTCGTCGTTTGAATGTTTGCAAATTATTATTATTTTTTTTGTATCGGATGCTTCTTGTAAAAATGTGTGATTTACGATTGTTTTAAAACTTGATTTTTATATATATATATATATATATATATGTATCGTCTGTTTAGAGCGTATTTTATACAGAAGTGACTTTAATATTCTATTTAATGGTGACTATTTTAATGGATATTCTAACATTTATAATAATAATAATATAAAAAAATGAAAAATAGAAGCAATATTTTAACTTGATAATATGAAATAAAAAAAATAGTTCTTCAATATACACGAAATTCGAGAATTTTTAAGATATATTTTTAAATATATTTTATTCGATTTTTTGATATCTAAAAAATTAGATTCTCATTTTTGAATTAACAGTCCTACTAGAGGTCTAAAAATTTATAAATACTATAATAACAGGACTATCAAATTAAGATGATTATGAATTGTCATATATTATATATGAATGAATGATTTTTTATTAGATCAGACCAAAGGTCTACGTTTACAGTATAATTAGAAGAATTTCACATAATAAATTTCTCATAAAATCGACCTAAAATTCGTATAATTTATTTTTATATCGTTGAAAATTTAAAACAAAAATGAATAATGATGATATAATGTAAAAATTACGATTTAAATCATACATTTCAACGAGAATTCCGTTCGATAATTGGAAATTTTTCATTCGTTCGAGCGTAGCTTTCGACTCGTACGAACTCGGAACATTCTTCGAATAGTCGACAATCGGCTATTCGGATAACTGTGACCTCTTATCAAATTGTTGTGTCTCCGTTTGAAGATACACACACACACACACACACACAAGAATCGGTGAATTGTTGTCTTTCTTGTGTCGACTACACCTTCATTAACATTGAAAAACGATTGTTGGCCGCGAACGTCGGTTTTCCGACATAGGAAACGATTCAATTATACACGCGCGGACGTTATCTAAATTATAAATTAATATTTAGATTTGGACTCGTCGACCGAGAATTCTTTCTTAGATCGAATAAAATTATTATATATTTAAACATATGTGTATATATATATATATATATATATATATATATATATATATATATATATATATAAAAGAATTGTGAGCGATCGTTAAGTTCGTTCATTCGTGTAATATCGACGATTATTTATTGTGTATTAGTTTTTTTTGACAATAATTTCGCCATTCTTTACGTCGGCAAATTGTCTTTTGATTTTCGTATTGGCGGTGCTTTTAATCGATTTCGATTTTTTTTTTCAAATTTTTATGCCTTCATTTATAGGACGATACTATTATTTAAACGATTGTATTATTACTAATTAAAATATTAAAATATTAAAGCAAATATGAATATTTTTGTAAAAATGACAATTTAATATTATATAACAAATTGTTCAAAATGATGAAAATATATGAATTGAAAATTAATAATTTTATTAGAATATTTAATAATAATAAAAAAAAAATATTTTAAAATTAGAATAATATTGTAAAAGGCGATAAATCAAGATGAAAAAAAAGGTTCAGAAATAGTTAATATCAATTCAAATTGTCGCTATTCTTAATATCAGAGTTGATCGAGCTTTCATGACGTTATTTACGATCGAAGAAAAATCCAATAAATAATTATACAATACGAGTACAATGTGATACAAAATAAAAAATAATAATAATAAAACTATAAAAAAAAACGCGTGCCCAATGGTGAGAGATTATAAAAATATATTATGATTAGTCCAAAAACCCATTTTTCTCGTATTCGAGTGCAAAAACGCTTCTCATTTTTTTATAATTTACGATCGAGGCGTGATGTAAGTTTCTTTCAAAAGGTAAAATGTCAATACAATAAATTATATTTACTACACATTATATATTTATATGAATAGAAAAAAAACGATCAGTTCGCGTTCGTAAAGATTTTTATATTAAAATTTTGGTTTTTATTCAATGATAAAGGCTATAAAGCGATGAACCGAGAAGTGTGTATTTTTTTCTTTGATAATAAAGTATATACGGAGATCTTCAAAAATATGTGTGATTTTTGAGATTAATATTATTTTTTACATAATAATTATATTCTAAAAATATTATTATTATTATTATCAATAAGAACATTGTATTTATAAATAAATAATTGAGTAAAATAAAGAGAATGTTTGTGTTACATGTCAGAAAATATTAAATTGTATATACAAACTTCAATGATACGATGTGAATAAAAATATTTAAAAACATTAATATGTATTAAAAAAAATATTGTATAAAATTAGTATAAAATTTTTATTTTAATATTGAGACATTGGAAATTTTTCGTAATAAATTTCAATTTTTAAAATTCAGACG
The DNA here is from genome assembly GCA_024500535.1 of Leptonema lineaticorne. Taxonomy (NCBI): domain Eukaryota; kingdom Metazoa; phylum Arthropoda; class Insecta; order Trichoptera; family Hydropsychidae; genus Leptonema; species Leptonema lineaticorne. Next base: position 2,422,986 of record JANIJI010000059.1, on the reverse strand, counting down.
CACGCATTATTTCGGATGATCCTATATAATATAAATATATATCACGTTAATTGCTGATTTACGATACGCGTAATTTATTGTTTTGGCATTTTGGTCGAGTAACGGATTGAATTGTTAATTTTACACATTTTCCGGAGGTTGATGTGAAAATATAAATAAAATAAACAATACGCCAGTTTTGGAAATGAGCGGTAGTAGGGATTCGGCGTATTTGGACTCGCGATTGAATTATGGAATTCATTCCAAAAAATTTCGAAGCGTTCACCGGATTATTTTTTTTTTTTCGGAATCGAATTCGATCTAAGCAATAATTTTGAAATTTGATACGCGTTTGTGGAAGCCATCGGGAATCATATCGTTTGATTCTCTATAGAAAATTAATATAATATCTTCGCCGGTGCACCTGTGTTTTAATCGTATGTAAATGTGCGAGATTCTCTAATAATTTTATACGAAAGCGATGACTAAAATATAAAAAAAAAAATGTATAAAAATCCCATAAAAAGCGGCGATTGAACTGAATTTCTGAAGACGACGTTCGATTATATATATATATATATATATATATATATATATATATATATATTAACTGTTCGAAGTTATTATTGTTATTCGACATTGATAATTAACAGCGTTCTCGAATATAACGCATATATATTCGAGGTGCGATCAAAAAGTGACAGGATGTTTCATTTTTGACTAAACAACCATTTTTATTTTCTATATATTTATGTGTAAAATTTCAAGCATATTTGAACTAATATTTTTAATATACAACATGTATATAATCAATTATAAATTCTATGGATGGAGTATATATATATATATATATATATAATATTTTTTTTTGTAAAAATGATAATTCTGGATACTTTTTTATTGCATCTACTATATAATAGAATATATATATATATATATATATATATATATATATATATATATATATATATATATATATAGATAAAAGACGTTGGTTCGGTAGAAAATTTTAATCATAATTTGAATCGATGACATCATGCGTGTATTATGTTAAAAGCTCGTCTAATAAAAGTAACGTTAATGTTCAATAATTTGGTGATTTATAGAATCGTCAACGGTTCGTAATAGAAATACGAAATAGTTGTGTATTTTTTCGACGGCAAAAATTGTTATCGTCGATCGTTATTGGTGATTTTTATTAAAACTTATTATGTACGCGTTTTAACGATTCTTTCCGATGACGCTTTTTTTGCGTTATAAAACAGGTGTTTAAAATATAATAATAATAAGTATGTATATATATATATATATATATATATATATATATATATATATATGAGTTAATGACATTTATAATATTATAGCCATTATTTGATATGAACTGTTTACTTTAGTTATAATTAGTAATAATATTTTAATATGAAATCTATTCTAATTAAGCATGTAATTTTTTAATTCATATATCATCCGTTTACAAAATAGAATAATTTTTTCGATCATGAATGATTGTATAATTTAATTTACGATTTTAAAATATTAATTTAAAAATCACTTTCGAAGTGTTAAATTATCTTTGGACTGATGTATTAAATATATGCAATATAAATTTGCGTAATATTTGTCTTAAATACATTTATTTAGTAGAAAATAATTAATATGCAAAAAGTCTCAAGTTATTAGTATGAATTAAATAAAATTAATAATATTATATTTTAGCCTTAATACAAATTTATATACAATTTGAATGATAAATATTTTATTTATAATTGATAAATGATTTTTGTATTGTCGTTCGTACAATATTTAACATATATGTGAAGCAATAGAATTTAATCGAATATCGATATTTATCGATAATATAAGCGTACAAAGACGAAATAATAACATTTTTCCGATGTGTAGACGACAGAATGATAAAGAGACAAGAATTTCGGAATGAACTCCGAGAATTTTTGTCGCCGTCGATAAAAATCATACGAGTGAATCGTTTTTTCTCATTTTCTAGACGACGGGGGTGTGATTTCTTTTTTATTATCGTATACGACTCGCTCTTTTTATTATATTTTTTCCCCCGCCCTCCTCCCGCTCATTCTTTTTCATCGTACATATTCTGGTTATATATATATGTTTATATATATACACATTTTTTTTTCAGATCCAACGGATGAAATTCGATCGAGTTATTCGAAGAATTCGAAATTTGGAATTCTCGCGCACGTACGCATTCACTTTTAAGACCGTTAAATAAATCGTGCGGTCGAATTGTCGGGCACGTTCTCGGAAAACTCGTACATTTATATATAAAAACTTTATATATTATTATTTTTATTTTATTTTTGAAAATTTTTTTTCAAAGCATTAAATAGCATAAATACCGAATGAGCGGTACGCGAGCCATATATGATTGGCCAAATTGACTATACAATACAATATAATATATCAATTAACATAATTATTTTCACTTATTTTAAAAATTATTATTTTTCTACAATATTCAATTTTATAATTTTCTAGTTTATACTAATTGAAATAAATTGTTCGATTTATCACTTTTTACATACATTTATAGTAGATAGCTTTTAAAAATTAATTATACTACATAAAAAACAAAAAAAAAATGAAATAATATATTATAAAAAATATTAAAATTTAAGATTTAATTTACTTTGTATTAATTATTTGTTAAAAATAATTAGAAAAATATAAAAATAATTAACGATATAAATATATGTTTTTTTAAATATAATAATATACTATTTAATAAGAAATAATATATTGTTTATTTATGTTGTATTTATAAATGATTAAATAATTAAATTTAGATTATTAATATTAAACAATATTTACGCATTAAAAACTGAGTAAATATATAAAACTTCATCTATATCATCTTAAATGTTTTAATTTGTCTATGTTAATTTTGATACTAATTTTTGATACATCTAAAAAATATTATAGTTATATATATTAAAATATTGACTGAATATTTGAAACATTGATAATTAAAATCAATTATCATAGATTTAATTGAGTCTAAACTATTTTCAGAGAAATAAAACATCGGTTGAACGATATGCGACATTGTAAAGATTGAGCATCACTGTTCCGTAGGATTCTCTCGTGTGTGAAAAATTCTCAGAAATCCATATTTCTTTCTTGAACATCTTCAAAACGATTCAGAATCGAAAGCTTAATCGGGCAGTTCATATGCGAAGTTCGAATCGAATACGCGAGCTTTCACGGTTAATACTCGACAATTAACAGGCGTAAAGGTTTTAAACGTTTATCGACGACGTCTTCGAGGACTTTCAATAGGGTCATTATCGTTTTTCTAACTTTTTTTTTTTTGAATCGATATTAACGATACAAAATTCCGTATTAAACCATCGTTCCACTCTTTAATTTGATTTTTTTTCTCTATTATTAAGTGTGGGAGTGAACTGTGCGTGCAATATATAAAAATTTAAAAGAAAATTCAACATCGCACTTTATTGCCTATTATTGCGACGATAAAGATTATGATTGTTTTAATCGAAGTCGTAATAATTAAGATTTATTTATCGTTTTTAGTTATATTTATAAATAAAAAAAAATAATTCAATGATCTGCTTTATACAAATATATATAGATTTAATATTAAAATATAAATGAATAGGATACTTTTATATAAGAAATTTAGTTATAATATAGATATACATCTGGAATTTAAATATCAACTATTAAACGATTAAATCTAATTTCTTTTTATTCGTACAAAAATAAACGAAATTATAAGTATGATTTCGTTATTTAAACCGTGCGATAAGAGATGACCTCTAGAAATCGTCTCGGTAACATAATTATTTTTTTTTAGGCATATTCTTTCGAAATGCTCCCCCCCCCTTCTATATTTATAATACTTTTTATTCGTTCCGTTTCAACATTTAGACGTAAAATATATTATGGTCCACGACCTGCTCGAATGGATATATGTAACAGATAAACATGGCGAAGGACCGTCTCCGTCTGTCGTTGTAATTATAAATTGTTGTCGTATCTGACGACGAGATCGTCCGAAGGCGACCTTCTCCTCTCCCGTGGCTCCTTCTTCATCCTCATGGATCTTTTTTTATTTTTTATTATTATTATTATTATTATCCGGCTGGCCACAATTAAAACGGTTGACTTACGATCGCTTATGCGCTCGTGGAAGCTCACCGAGAAAGCTCATTTGAATATGAAGGTGAGCGTTGAACGCACGCTTTATTGTTATTTTATATATTTATATGGTGGATGTTCGTCGATTAATTGTAATTGCGAGCGTGTTTCTATAGATCTTTAAGTATCGCCGATTTAAATTGCGCATTAACCGTTAACAGGACCGTAAGTCAATTTATACGTAATTTAATGAAAATGCGCATATTAATGTTAAAACAATATTTTACAATAATATTTTCAATAATCATAAATTTTTCATTATTAATAAATATTTTAAAATTGTTAAACAAATTTAAAATAATTTAGAATTTTAATATATATATATATATATATATATATATATATATATATATATATATATAAAACTATGAAAAAAATGAAAGATTTTTTTTTCCAATACGAATTACTTGAAAGTCTTCTTTTATTTATAATTTATTGGTGAAAACTAATATCAAATATTATACGTTACTATTCATTTTTTTAATATATATATATATATATATTGAAATTCGCATATTAGATTCGGTTTAATAAAATTGCAGAAAAAAAGCGGTATATCGAACTGTTCTAGTGTTGCGAAATGGAACGCGAATGAGGAAAATCTACGGTGAAACTCGCAATAAAACCATATTAGAAATTATAAAATATGCAATAAAGCATCCGAATCAAAATAAATTAATTTCGTTTTAAGTATTTTATTGCATTTTTTTTCAATCGATAATTAAAGAGAGAAAGGGATAGAAATATATATATATATATATATATATATATATATATATATATATATATATATATATATTAAAAAAACGCCATTCTAAAATTTTACGCCGTTAAAATATGTCAATTAAACCATTTGAATATTATCGGAATGAAACTAGGATCGTTTTTAGATAATTATCGATTTAATATTTATATAAATGTTTATATGAAACAGATGTGTTCAACTATTTAATTTATACCGAAAAATATATTAATTATATAATTAATGATTTTCTTACATAAAAAAAAATAAATAGACTAGTCGTGATATAAATTTTAATATTTCAGATGTTATTATATTTGTAAATTTATATTAAGTTATATATTTATATTTTCATGTTATATATATATATGAATATATAGTATTTTAAAATATTGTTTTAATATACCTTTTTTATTTCTTAAATGAAAAAAAATCTTAAGTTAAATATTGGATTTGATTTAATGCGTTTCTAAAAAAAAATAATTTAACGATATTTTACAACAAATTTTAAACTATATACAATTTACGATTCACAGATTGAATGAATCTGCCGAATGAAAATAAAAATTTCGCTACATTTCGCATGTGTATACGAAATTCGAGAAAATATGTAATATTGTAATATTCCACGCTGCGTCATTATCGATTTAAATAATTTTGAATTGCGGTATTTTGTGTTAATTTTGAGAGAAAAATCAAAAAAAAATAATAGTCATAAACGAAACGATAAAAAAGTCCGTACGAAACGAATGAGCGATTCAAAAATCGGCGAAAATAGTCGCGTTAATTCTTCGCAATCAACATTTTCGCATTCGTTACGTACTCGTTTATTTTAAACGATTTTCTTTTTTTTATTATTCGGTTTGTGACTGCGATATTTAATGCTTAATTTTGTTCCATAATATTTTTTTTTATTCGAGCGAAAAGACGATTTTTCTAGTTGAGAATTGAGAATTTTCACGATGCTCTAAGAAATTGGATATACTTCATTAAATTTTTTTATAAAAAATTTAAATATACTTATATATAAAATAATATAATATAATAATCTTTAAATACGCTTTTATCTAGTGAATATTTTTCCTTTATATTATTTATATATTATAACAAAAATATTGACATAATATGAAATGTGAAAATATTTTCATTATATTTTATATTAATAAAAAACGTTTAATGCGTAAAAATGGATAATATATCTCGTCATAAAATATACATACAATCAAACATTAACATAAAACATCACAATTTTCCACAATAAAAACGTCCGACTATAGAAAATCTCAATCGACAACCGAATCCAGTTTTCGATCAACTCTCGTAGATTCGATTCGCGATTTATTTCGACTAATATTTTCTATGAAAATACGTTTTTAATCATCACTTTTAAGGGTTAAATCGTAATTCAAAACGTTGTAGTTGCTTATTTCTTTCTTTTCTGTTTTTTTTAACGTTTGACATACCGCCTATGGAGAAACCGGGAGTCGGTGACATCTCACTAGCCGTTTCAACTTTCCTTTAATGGCCTTAGCAGATTTCATCGTTGATAAAATATTTTCTACACGCTAGCAAACACATATTCAAAGTGCTAGTATAAGAATCGTTTCATATTGGAAAATGCGGTCGTAAAAAACGTACGAAATCGATTCGATAATGCGATATTGGTTTCGGCGTTAAAACAGCGCGTTTATCATAAATACATTTATATTATGTATATGAGAAAAAAAATTCGAACTTTGGAACGTTTAAAAAAATTACGATTTAATCTATATAAATACTTTTTTATTTGCTCTGAAAATGACTTTGGAATTATAAATCGAGATATTTGCATAAAACTTTATGTCAAATATTTTGTATTTAATTCGTATATATTTTTTTTATTTGATTATATGTAATAAAAAATTATTGTTTTTGAAAAATTGTTCGAATATATTTATTTTGATTTTATGTAGTAAATATACTATATGAAAAGTTGATATAATTTTAAAATATTTTTGACATTTACATTTATATTAGAGGATTTTATCGTATTATTGACTGATGATAATAAAATATTTCATACAAAATAATTTTTTATTAGGAAAGTTTATATTAAAAATTTCAATTTTATATTAAAAAAAATTGTATAATATTAGGTATCGTATGATCAATTTGATGATTTTTTTCATTAAAATCAAAATATTTGAGAGATAATAAAATTAAATTTTATTTTAATATAAGAAAGTGTAATTGTAGTTTACAATTATCAATTTTAATTTATTTATATTTATATAATTATTACTGTTTAACTCTTTATATTATTTTTCATAATCATATCAAAAACTATCATTCAATAAGTATATAGAAATTGTTTTAAAACATTATTAAATTAAATTTATATTATCTGTATACGAATACTTTGTTTACATTTAAACACAAACTATGAGAACTGTGAACATTTTTCATAATCGAATTAATATTCAAAAAAAAAAGTCATATACAAATAAAACAAAATAATCGTAAAACTATGTAAATCTTCATATTGCAGCATTAAATCGATATATCAAAAAAAAAAAAACGAAATAAATTAAAAAGTTAGTCCGCCAACGCATTTTCTATACGGCACGCGCCATCATCATATCGTCATCGTCTCCGACGAAGATTATTGTCGTCGTCGAATTTTGAAGAAGCCGCTACTGCCGATATAACTTCGAACTGGCATTCGTATGCAAATTCGAACGACGCCTTCTTCAGTCCACCTTCTTCGATCGTTTCATTCTTACGACGTTCGATGATTGAAAACCGAGATAGTAAAGCCGCCTTCGACAATGGATCGACCGTTTGATTGACGTTCGTCGTATAGACGTTGTCGTTGTCGTTTTTAACTTTAAACTTTATGCGAATAATGCAAGGATATATATACAACAATAATAATAATAATAATAAGGAATGTTGTCGACGGTTGAAATCGATACAGAAGAACGTCTTTCGGATCTCGATACGTCGTCGGAAAAACGAAGAAAATCCGACACGATAGATGCCGCAATATGCGTTAAACGGGTTCCAGATTATCGAAATTGTTTCTGTATAATTTTATATTTATTCAAATCAATAATAATAATTTAATGCATAACTTGTACGCATATTATAATTTTAAAATTTATATAAATCGATGACGAAATATTAAAATTTTATAGTAGGTATTTTTAACCTTCTCTCTTATGAATTTTTATTTTGTAATCTGAAAAAAAATTGAGTCATTTTTAATATTCTTCATTTTATACATCATTGGTTTTTTTAGAGTATTTTGAATTATTTTGATGTGTGTTTTTTTTCATAATTTTATTATCAAGTTTGAAGTAATTAACGAATTTTCATCATTACCTTGACTATTATTAAAAAGCATCCATATATTTGTTTATATTTTAATTTAATGCATAATATTTATAATAAATTCAATAAAATAAAGATGCAAAGTAGTTTTTGAAATGTGAAATATTCTTAAGATGAGAATTTGTAAAATGAAAGTGAACTAATGTAATTTCTTATATTTCGATATTTTGTAACTCAATTTATATATTTAAATTTCTATTTTTCAACCATTTTATATTTATATACAGCATTATCCTTTTCTATGACAAAAAGTTTTAGTTTATTTTACATTCATTTTCTTAACTTCTACGTAATATAATATTATTATTAGTTTTTTCGAAGAATAATTTGTAAAAAATTTTAATGACTCATTTGGAATTTTCAGAATTAATTTTCGTCGTATCATATTGATGATTGATATAACTTTTATAAATTAATAAAAAACGTACAATTTTATGATTTTGACAAATATCAGACATGGCGTTTTTTTAATATTTATTTGTTTTTTTATATTAATTTTTGGTTTTGAGCATTTTTCAATTCTTCGTATTCTTGGAAAATAAATATACTTTTACCAGTGTTCTTATACAGCTTTGATTATATTACCTTTTTACCTAAAAAAATCTGGAAAATATCATAATTTTCAAAACAATTATGCAAAACTTTGAACAAAAAATTTTTAAATTATTTTAAAACTTTACATTAATACTTTTAATACAAATTTGTACAATTTTGATGTTTAATAATCTCTTTCTGGTTAATAGTAATACCTTTAAATAGTCATTTTTTTTAGTATGACATATAAAAAAATATTACATAATATATATAGTGGAGTTTAAAAAAAACACATATTCAATAAAGTGTATTTTTTTATTATATTGTTTTTTTTTCTAGCAGTTACAATTGTATTGTGATAATCTTAAATAGAATTAATTATTGTCATGTATTACATTTGTAAAAAAAATAGAATAAAAGTAATATAAATATTCGTGTAAAAATTTGTGAACATTTGTATATAATAATAAATTACTGGCCCTCAAAGTCCCACATTTAATTACACATTACGAATAGATATATATATAAAAATATATTTTTCTTCTTTGAGATCTAAATATGGGCCAATACGGTCAATTTAAACAGTATATACCCATTACTAAAAAAAACAGTTAATTTTTTTAATATTTATATTTTTCTGTTTCACAAATATCAGATTTCAGTGATAAAATATTTAAAGAAATTGTACTAAAATTACTGGAATGAATATCGTATGAACAAACAGGATATGTATTATTTTTTTTACTAAATTGCTAGAAATTTTCATGTCATAATTATTTTACTACATAAATATTGCGTCATACGTCTGAAGAGAATGTAATAAAATCTATAATTAATAATACATATTATTTATGTATAAAAATATATGTACAAAATTCATAATATCAAACATTTAATGTGTTCGCTTAAAACTACAATAACAATTTTCAATGACAAGTAAATGTAAAAAAAAATATTCATATAAAAATATACAAAATTTACAATGCATTTATATAATGTATATATATATATATATATATATATATATATATATATATATAAAATACGTACTGGCCTCAAATTCGATAGTAATTATTTTAATTTTTTTTCACTTTAATTAAATAATATATAATTTAAACTAAAATACAGATAACTTTGATGCATCGCAGAAGGGTAATAACAATAGATTTGTGATGTGATATTTATAATACATTGATGTTTTGTTTTTTGAACGAAATTTTCATTGTTCGTTGTCTATCTTTTATGCTGTCAATTAAATATTATGACGTTAAACAAGATGACGGAAAAACGAGGTTTTGCTTTTGTGAAAGATAATTGGAAATCGTCGTGCATTTTCATCGGAGAAAATATGATTTCATTTTTATCTTCGAGGTTAAAGGTCTCATTATTGAAATAAAAGATTGTTTCTCGTGTTTAACGCGAATAATATTTTCAAAATAAACGATTTCATTCAATATTTAAACGGACTGAAAGTAATAATAATTAATATAGAAAGTGAAAAACAATATTGTTAATTTCTAATATAGTTAATTATGAATCATAAAATCAAATTAATTATATTTTATAGAAAATATTGAATTGTAAATATGTGTAGAATATTTGGAATAATGATTTAAATATAATTATAAGGTTTAGTTATATTAGTAAAAATACATATTGTGTTTATATTAAAAAATGTATGTATTGTTGAAAAATATTCTTATATATTATTATATTGGTTCATATCGTGATTTTTAACGATCATTTCGCGGATTTAACCGTTGTTTTCGTTGGATAAGGTGGTGACGTCGATTAAGCAATCAACGGCGATTACTCCATCATCATCATCATCATCACTATCATCGTCGTCGTCTTCATCGTCCGTTATAAAAGATGAAGATGGCACACAGGCGATAGATATTACTGCGATCGCGTGAAGTTTTCGTACGAATCGAGAAAATTTACGATTTCGACGATTTGATTTATAGCGACCCCGAGATAAATTTGAAATAAAGAATTAAAGACCAAATATATATATATATATATATATATATATATATATATATATATATATATATATATATATATATATATATATGGTATATAAAATACCTCGGGAGAGTGTTAAAAAAATAGGCAATCAATCTATCATGGTCGAATTTGATTTGTTGACGTTAGAAAGTGCGCGTGTTCTACTGTCTGCGCTGTGTTAATATTATAATAATAATATATTTTTATATTATCTAATAAATTTGCGTGACGAAAAATACGAAAAAAAATCAGTAAGATTGATGCGCAACCTTTTCTAATCTATATTACAAAAAAAATCCATTTCATACTATTGAACATCTTTCTGTAATCATATTGTGGCATATCGATTATTATTAATGTTTAATAATAATTATCGATAATCTGTTTAATATAACATTCGCAAAAGAAAGTTTATTTCATACAAAAAAAAATATATTATTAATCACGAAAAAAAAACTCGGTAAATACTTGTTTTAAATGATTGAAAGGTATATTTATAAACCGTGTCTAAATTTTTTACAATATCACGGATTTCCTATTTTTTTCTTAATTTGGTTCAAAATGTAATAAATTATACAATACAAGAAAATAATTAATTATCTTAAATTGAGTGTTTTTTTTTAATTTTAATATCTTTAATCTCATGATTTTTTTTTCATTTTTAAATTAAGACTATTGATTGACCTTTTTCATGAATAATATACAAAAAAAAATTCAAAATATCTTAGTATTGTTTTTAGCAAAATACCAATAAATTTTAATATATTTTAAATTATCAAATTATTGTTAAAAATATATTAATATAACAATTTTTAAAGATTTAGACGTGAAAATGAATAATGTGAAATACTAAATAGTTTAAAATGCAAACTATGATACCTCATAATACTGTGTATATTTAACCGCAACGTTGATTTAACGACTCGTTTCGTAAACGAGTCACTACTTTTGAACGTTATGAATTAGCCTTTCAACAACAAAAAATGGAAAAAAGAGCGGAAAAAAGGGTCCGGTCCGAGTAAACATCGAAAACCACTCACTTAAAGGGTCACTCGAGCGGTTTGAACCTCGCGGCTTTTTTTTTTTTTTTTTGAAACCGCACGTCTTCGAGTTCGAGTCCCGGAATAGAGGTCAGAAAATTGAAAAGAGACTCATTTATTTCGAACATTGTGCTCCGGTTGACAGTCGAGTGTCGAAAAATAAGAAGTGTACGTTGCCTGTGCGGCTTCATCATCATGCCGCTTGAATATTCAATCGGGAGTGTCGTTCTTTATTTATTTATTTTTTTTTTACCGAGGCTTTTTTCCACATATTGAAGAGGCTTCTATTCTAATTAAGAGCGTTCAGTGCAACAAACGAAAAGTTATTCACGCGTCAACGTCGATGCCCAAAGTTTACTACCGTTTCTTTTTCTTTTTTCTTTATTTTTTTTTAACGTCTGACTTCTATTCAAATGCACTAATTATATACGGTAGTGTGTGACCGATGTATGTACAGTAGCTGTTCAATGTTAGAGTTGATATAAAAATATTGATTTAATTTTTCACGATCAATTAAAAGTATTGGAATTAATATAATATCTCAGAAAAGTATAATTAATTTGATGATAGTGCAAGTGATTCAATCAAAATATTGATCCATTTAAAGCTGTGTAATGTAGAAAATCGATCGAAAATTGACATTCAATTTATTCAAGGGTGATTTTGAATATTAATCAGTGTTAAAATCGATTAATCATCGTGCAGTTTTTAATATATAAAATTATTTAAAATTATTCGTAATGACAACGGCAATGTGTAAATTAGTACTTTTGACTCGCGCTTATTGCATCAAAAAGAACAAAAAAATATATGAATAAATAAATAAAACGGAAAAATATTAAAAAAAAAACGGATTGCCAAACCTCGTCAATCTTGTCACTCGTTAAAAAAACAGATCATTCGGGGTCCATCATCGACGGTGACTGAACAAATTTTAACCATCAATTACCGCACCGGCATTCATTCAAAATATAATAAGACGTTGCGCGGTCCGCGTATTGATATAATGCTCTGAAAACCCAATTAGAATAAACGAATGCCAAAAAAAAAAAAAGTGAAAAATTAAATTTTGGAACCAGTGTTATATAAAAGACGAATCAAAGTCTTTTCGGTGTACGGTAATTTAATAAAAATGATGCATATTAACATTTCGCCACACGTATATAGTATATGTGCTGAGCTAAGCGAAATTAACAAGCAAAAACAAACTAGATTACCGTGAAGGTACTGTATGAAATATTATGTCTTTATTTTTATATTATTATGATTATTTTTTTTTACAAACATACATATATGTATATGTATATTCACGTGTCACATTTATATATTACGGCTTTGACTCATATGGAATGTAATTTGGTTTAATCCGAAAATATTGTATGTATTTTATAAAATTGATTTCTTTTATAGAGTGTACTCAATAAGAAGATAATATTAGTTTATTACGTGAGATATTTATATAAAGGTTATATAATTTTTTATTACATTACAAGTAAATAAATTAAAGTATAATATAACCTTTACATTTTTATATTTTAATAATAATATATTTTAAATGAAAATATAGATTAATAATTATAATGAAAATGTAATTAGTATTTTCAGAATATTATTATATACTTCAATATTGAAAGTCTTCATACGAACGTTATAATTATAAATAGGTTATGGTATTATTGATGTATATGATTTTAAAGTAATTAAACTGATTATATAGTAGATACTGTATTAAAATTTAAAGGCAAGATTGATATAAAAAAAAAAATTTTACTTTCGCAGTGCAGCAATAAACGACGAAAAACACCTTGAATTTTATCCCAGCGTTATTATCGCACACGAAAATTAATCATCCGAAGACAATGTAAACATCGAAGTTCGCCATTTGTGAACAAATTGAGCAATTGCAGATCGAGCGTGCGGACCGACCGATTAACTTGGAAAATGCCAGTCAGTCGGCGTGTCGGTTTGTCTATGTGTAACTCGACCGGGAGGCGAGGAGCTGAACCGTTCGGACGATTATTGATTATCTGACGAGTGGTCAGCAAACGGGGCTTTGGTAAACGTAAAAGCACTTCTTCATGACGTTCGCACGATAATCGCTCTCGTAATAAATTACACGAGCGTGAGAAAAACATTCGGGGATGAAAAATGCCAAATGGGACGCTTTAAAATGGAACCTACATTTTGCTAAATACCTAACGTAAATAGCGATCAATATATATATATATATATATATATATATATATATATATATATATATATATATATATATATATCGTATTATATCGTTCTTAATAAAAATTAAAACGAAAATCTAGTACGATATTTATTTTATTACGGTAAGATCGGCAGCGATTTCACAAGAAACGGTATAAAATCGACTTTTAACAGATAGCAGATGAAAAATGAGCTGCGGAAATTGTGGAATAAGACGTGATGACACGTCACGTGAGTGTAATAACGTATTATATGAAAAAAAAATGTCCGTAAGTGCGGTTAGTGAATTATGTTGTTGATGTTAATGCACAATAACGGACATGAGAAAAACTTAAGAAAGTTTTCATCTTGCGTGTGATGCGTTTTAAATCGATTTTTTCCTGTTAATTTTCGAGGAAATGCCGTCGTTCTTTTCTATATATATATATATGTGTGTGTGTGTGTGTGTGTGTGTGTGTGTATGTTTGTTTTTTTCGTCAATATATACGGAAGCCATTGTTTGTTTTACAATCGCTTTTGATTTCCAGCTATTGATCTCTGATTGGTGTTGATTTATAAAAATTCGCGTCACACTATCGATTGTATTATTTTATTTATTTGTTTATTTCGAGAGCACAATTTAATATGTATTATAATAATGCGATTGATTGCATTCGATTTAATCACTGGACGAATTCTTGAGAAAAACTAATTTGATGTATGATTACTCGATAAATTCAATAGTCAATTAATCACATGTATCTATGATTTTCAATCGTATGAATTAAAATAAAAATTAAATAATATTAGTTTATATCTAAGAAAAAAATCTATACAATAAACAGTTTGAAAGTCGTTAAACCACGAATTTGATATTTAAATATCGACGCGTCGTACTCTATATTTATATTGAAATATTAATATTTACAAAGCGTAAAGCAATAATTAATACAAATGAGTAATTATATTCGTACCGAGAATCGGGCGATTATAATTTTCAATCAATAACGCATGCGATTAAAAACACAGTAATTGATACAAATACAGTGTACGTCAATCATATTTACGTCAGTTACGAATTGAAATATTTCACGAATATGAATAATGAGTGTCTATGTACACATTATGTAATGTTTAATGGATTATTTGATGACTTAATTGATAGATTTTTCTCGAGATGCTCGACTTATAATTGATTATTGAAAATTTTTAATATCGATTTTGATATTTCGATCGTTACGAGTTTGAGTGTTATTTTTGATTTACTTTCATTGATTATTTAAAAATATATTTTTTTATATCTTTTTTTAATATTTTACACTTGTGTATTGCGTGATATCAATTTTCCATTATGATATATATATATATATATATATATATATATATATATATATATTTTAATATTTATTTAAAAAATAATTTGATATTTACTAATTGAAGCGATTATAGTTGGTTGCGTTGGTATGATAGAAGAACGCTATTTGAACGTTTAAGAGAAAAATATATATCGTGTTTTTTTTTGTCTTCAACTGTGTGAATCGTTTTAGATTTTTCAAATCACGAACCGACGAGTGAAGTTATTACCGTAATGACATATTAAATTATATACCGAAAACACCGAGTCTAATGCCGAGAGTAGCGGATCCAAATAATAAATACGATCATTGATTAACTTTCCCAAATGATGATGGAGCGAATCGTTTATCGTCCAATGTTCACACAAACACATAATATATATTATATATATATATAAACATACAAACGGACACACGTCATTTTTTATTTTTCATATTGACCATCGTTCGGTGTGTATGTATCTATTTGCTGTTATTATTTCAAAGTTAAAGTAAATAAATCATTCGATTCGAACGTTTGCCACTCTCGTGGGAAATGTCGGTTCACAAGTGCAGCAATTCTGTTAACGGGTCAAAGTAACCACACGAAAAATTATTATTGTGGTCTGTCGGATTTGAACCACAGTGTAAATATTTGAGTTTGACGCTTTTCTCGAAAAGTCGTTGTCGTGTATTTTTATGCCGTTTAGTTCGTCATCACTGTTTTGTATAATATAATATTTAATACGAGTGTCCCGGGGCAAATTCGCGAATCACGCCGTCAAATCAATATTCTTCCACTTGTCGTTATCGACACGGCGTCGTTATTTCGAGTGTTGACAGGGTTAATTTTTATTAATTTTTTTTTACTATATATTACATATGAAATGTCTTAAATAGAAGTACGGATATAATATGATTTTTTTTAATAGAATGATTCAAATATGAAGATTTTAAATAGGGAAAAATACAGAAGAGCTTTCTCTAATACAAATAGACGATTAATTTTGTATATACTTAATATTTTAAATATAAGGCATTAAAATTGTTACATATTTATATTTGAATTTTTCATAAAAAAAGAAAACTATTTTCATATTTTAAAAAAAAATATTTAAAATTTTATATACTTTAAAAGGTACATATGACAAAGTTTTATCTGTGTCAAAATATAAATATGAATTAAATTAAAATTCTATGTTTATACAGTGATTTTAAATGAATAAAAACTTTCTAACGAAAACTTGAAAATTCCATATATATTATATATAAAATAATATTTAATGTTGAACGTCTGTTACGTGACAAACACGGAAATATAACATGATTGATTGCGGTTCTCACGTGTATTTTGATGTATTATCAATTCAGATTACGCGGCGGGATAACCAGTTAAAAATAAATTAAAATATCCATTAATCGTTCATCAACTGCAGACATAATCGTTTCGACAAGTATAAGACGCTCAATTGATATATATATATATATATATATATATATATATATATATATATATATATATATATATATATATATATATATTTATATGAGAAAACTGACAATTTAATACGACAGTCACAATAAATGAAGGCTGCGAATAGGAGAAAAACATGGAAAATTATCGTCGGACAACGCAAGATTGATTTTTAGAAATCGTATTTGTTTCTTATATTTTAGAAGAAAATGCGTGTTTATATATATATATATATATATATATATATATATATATATATATATGGTATATATACATTTATTTATTTTTGGAAACGTATAATTATGGAATGATTTTTTGAGTGAGATGTCCAACTCGGTATATGTGTTGTTTGGAAAAATGTTGTTTTCCAAAAGGCAAACATTCATAAATCGTCCGTCGTGATTAATAAGAAGCAAAGCTTAAATGATTACGAACGTTCGTGTGAAATATTTGTACAAAAAATTTTTGTAGAAGACAAATCATCTTCAAAACGCAATATTATATATAAATGATATAACGTAATGGCACAACGTCGAGTCGAATTCACGGGATATAAATTTTACGGGTATTTTTTTTCCTCATTTTTGTATGAAAAAAAAAAACACCACATTCAAAAAGATAAAACAACCGTTCGATCGCGATCGATCGTCGTTTAAATATAAAACGCAAAAGATCGAATGTCTTATTAAAAATGTTAATGCGATGTTGTTTTATGATCATGAAAAAATTTGACAGTGTTGAAAATGATTTAAAATATGTTATTATTTTTTAATTAGATACAGAAAGGAAAATATAATTTTAAAATATAGAAGCATTTGAATAATTTAAATTTGAATTAGTAATTTGTTTTCAATTATGAAAAATAAATATTTCAATTATTAAAAAAATTCTAATTTTTTACTACATTAATTGTTTTGTGTTGTTCAATTAATTAATTGTTATTGATAGTATGTAGAATATAAATGATTATACATTAAAGTATAAAATAAATATAGAATCACTGAAATATTCATTATTATAATAATTTCATTTAAATTACAATGATTTTCTTTCGTAAAAAATGGCAACGGTAAATGAACTTAGAAATGGCACATTTAATATATGAATTATGTGATTATTATTTAAATAATGATAATTACTGAACTTTTGATAAATAATAAAGTTAAAACAATAACGTTTGCAAATGCATAAAGACTTGGATGTTAATGTTGTAATTTAAAATAAGATAACATTGATTCATAGCGATTCATTATTCAAATGCTTTTTGTAATTTAACTATCAAATCCACAATAAGGTGTTGAAAATTAGTCGTAAAATCGACGTTTAGAAAGTATGAAAAGTTCAAAATAGCTCCCGTTATACACAATTCAATTACGTCATTAGTGTCTATTTATAAATATTGATGCCTTTTATGCAACATAGTCTTGAATCACTTTACACATCGTGTACAATGAATATTATTATTACGGCGAAACATCGTATAGTCGGACTCGACGCGAAAAAAATCGTCAGTATGAGAACATCGCAGACGATTTCTAACAAAATCACGTTTGATATAAATATATACATGTAATATGGAAAAATTGTTAAAACGAGGAATTTTCGCACGCGTGCACCGTTCACAGTACGTGCGATATTCGAAGCGGGTCAATAATATCCCGAGGGCTGGTGAGAGCACGGGGTAGATTGCGTACATATGTACGTAAACGGGATCGCCGTTAACTATGAGAAGTTCTCGTTATATGCGAAAAATTCTCGTTATATGTGAATCGTGTCGATTGTGGTCGGTCGCATGCGAGAGTCGGAACTTTTTATTTTTACGTTTTTTTTTTCGTTTTTTTTTTACTTTTTTGCACTCAAATCGAGTCGTCTCTGTCAGGTTTTTCCCATGAAACTGTGCGCCCGTGGACGAACCCTGCTCTTTTCTCCTCGCTGGTATCCGACATCTTGAGAATTGAGAGACGATACCGCGAAATTCCGGGAAACTCATTACGATCGTCGTGTGGCTTTCGACGTCACATCGTCGCGAAACGGTCTCGTCTTACGACGTTCTCGTCTTTGCATCGGTCGTACCGCGAACGACAAGCTTTCGCTTCGTGTAACACGTCGAAAGCTTCCGCAAAAAGAAAAAAACTTTACTAAACGATCGATTTCGCACGATGTGAGATTTTATGATTGTTTTTCAAGTATTTATAGATATTTAATAGAAAAAGAAAGAGATTTTATAGTTTAAGAAAATTAGGTAATAAGTGTGACATTTAAAAAAACAGACCATTAAAATAATTAATGTATTCTAGAATTTTGATATACTTAGAACTTTTTGAATTCAACTTCAAATTATTACTGAATTTGTAATTGAAATTATATTTAAGAGATTTACTAAAATATTTTATGAATTTATAAAAAAATGTTATTTATTTATTAATTTGTTATTACAAATTTCAATGGTTTATTTTTTTATTAATATATAATTTATACACCTTATTATTGAATTAACTATAATATTAAATTGTTTTATCAGAACAAAACATATTTATTTAATGTAACCTGTTTATATATTTTAACATATCAGAATATATAAAATGATAGTCAAAGTCAAATGATAGACAATCGAGAGTCGTAAAAATCATTTTGAAGTACTTGTTATGTGAAAAAAAAAATATCTCTATGATATTTACGCATTGTTTCTCGGAGTTTTGATTCGAATCGTGCAATTAGAATTATTATTATGACGTAATTTACAACTTAATATTTTAGATTTTACGATCGACAATTAGAATCGCACCAATTGAATAGCTCAGTCAATGGAGAATTGCGCAATCGTTGTTTTTTTTTCTAATTAAAAATAAATTTTACGATTTGTCTGCATTGTATATGTTGGCATGTACAAATTAATTATGAGAACTAATAAAATTTTATTGCGCCCGAGTCTCATATTCACTGATTTAATAAGCGCATTCAACATTCTGAGGATATTCGAGTGCAAAGGGCGCAAAAATGTCAAGGAGCATAGGAAGTATCCGAATACAATGGAACGATATATCAACGGATTGAGTTTGATTGAAAAGGCGATTCGATCAATGGATAATTATTGATCGAGGTATATTAATAATGAAATATATACATATTTTATCACACTTGTTCGAAATGTTTGAATCAGAGATATTCAATTTCGTGAAAATGGCGAACATTCATTTCGATATATTTTGATTGAACGAATAAAATATAATCAATTTGAATTTGTCTCCTGTGATTATTGCTTTCGATATTTTTTTTCTGATGAAAATTCACAGTCAAAATAATAATTTATATAAGCATATTAATGTAAATGTGCGTTGATTAATAATGAATTGTAAAATATTGTCGTGTTCACCTTCGAAAAATTTCATGAGATTTATTCTCGTGAATCGATATATAAATAATCAATGTCAACTTTTTGACGGTATCATTATGAAATATGAATTTTGATAAATGTATATTCGTGTTTATTATATGTTAAAACGTGTAGAATGTGTTTCGTTCGAGGTGAATTGATCTTAATATGATAATTTTAGATATTTGATTATAATGAGATCTTGACATTAGGAAACAAATATTTTCTCTTATAAAATCTAACATAAAATTCAATTTTCAATGTTTTATTTTTATTTTATACATGTAAATAAATTTTTACACATATCATTTTTCCAAAATTTTATTTTTATAATATATATTAATTTATTTCTTTTGTGTGATTTTAATTGATAGGTTTTGAAAGAAATTTTGTGTTTTAGAATTTTTTAAGTTTCAAATTATATATTTTAAAATCGATTTATTTAAATGGCCATAAGTTTTTTGATGACTTTTTGTCAAAATTAAAAATATTTAATTTTATGACCTACTATTTTGTTTAAATAAAAATGATTAAAAACAGTTTTTAGTGTATAAAATGTTCAAATGGATTTATTTGTTATATTAATGAATGACTGATAAAACTTTTGAAAGGGGTATTTAAAAAAAAAAATACACTCTAATTTCAAATAAATATTACAAGATTATAGAGGCAAAGTTAAACTGTAAAAGTAAACCTATAGTTATAATATATTATATAAAGCATTCGTTGTAATGCAATTTTGTGCTTCATCAATGACGAAAAGACAGTTCATCTTTTGGGACGGACAGCTCTTGTTACATGGATAGCAACTAACGACGCTTTAATCGCGGCAATCTGCATTCGGTCCAGATTATTTCGTATAGCGAAAAGTTTGTAGTCGGTTTGATAAGCGCTCTGGTTGCCATCCCATTAACCTCGACCCGAGTATAGTTGCGGTCCGTTCTCATGACATTTGACCGCCGGATCGTTTGGACGTCCGACAACGAGTGCAAGCTGGCAAAAGCAAGCCAGCAAAAGCCAGCAAGTAAGCAAGCAAGCAAACAAGCAAGCAAAAGACGTTTTGACAACGACGCGGGACGCGGGATAAGACTCATTACAGACGTCGTCACGTCTCGGCCATACTAACAGCTTCGGTTAAATCTCGTTTACCACGATTTGAAATTTGCAGCAAGGGTTCGTGGTCCATCTAATTCTAGAATTATGTTCTATTTTATGAGAGATATCGATGATGTATAATGCAATGTTAAAATTGTTAAACCTTTGCCATTTTTGTCCTCGATGTTTTAAAATTTGTAAATATTATAAGTATAGTGTTTAATTTTTATAAATATAATATAAAATATTAAAATTTCTATTTTTTTTATATTGAATTCATTTATTTAACTATATATTTAAAAAATGCCTAAAAAATATATATATATTACAATTCTGGGTTTGTTGTTTAACCGCGCGTTAGTGTTTCCGCAATTTACAAACGTTAAATTTAGAAACAATCTTTATAAATCAATCTTAAATTAAAAATGCACAACGAAATTATAAAAATGATATCATTATGCGTGATGAAATACAACAATATAATTATATACATTACTAATTGAACATCATAAACAAAATGCTAATATTGCGCAATATGCGCTGTGAACGCGAAACGATTTTTCCATCTGTAATACAAATTTTGTAAAATAATAGTAATATAACTATACAAATTGTAACAAATTACCCTTCTGCAATTGAAGTGCGATGAGCACAGTCACCTGTTTGCGTAACAGCAAATAATAAGTACTGGCATTGACGATGTTCGAAGATAAAAAAAGCACCTGACAAGGAGCGAGGCCGCTAAGACGATAGATTGTTCGTCTTCCAACAAATAGCCTCTCCTCGTTGACATGGCGGAGCATTATCATTATAGCTCCATTGCCAAATCGGTCTCGGATGACCCCTGTGGTTCAAGGAACAAACTCCACTGTTAATAATAATTACAGCGTTAAAAAATAATATATAAAAATACACAAAATGCATCGGCCTCCTCAAGTTTCGCGCACAAAAATAGCAAAAGCTAACTTTTTTAAAGATATTTCATGTAAATTATACGTAATACAAAAGCTTCTACATTAGTTTTGCTATGAATTGTAATCGAAACTTTACTCTGTAAACACTACACATTGTCATAGTTTTGATTTATAAGGCACAATTTACATTTACTAAGAGCAAATATAGTATGTCAAGTACGTTATAAGGAAAAACTGCAATAATTTATTTTATACTTTAAATTAATATTTGAATTATTATAAATTAATGCTGATAATATTATGACACAATTATATTGTATAAATAAGAAATATATATTTGCTCATAATAAATTGCATGGTCCTTAAGAGTAACAAATAAAAAAATAATATTTAATACAACGATAAACCAAATTCGATCTACTTAAACAACACTTTTAAAAAATTAATTCTAGGCACATATTTTGAACACACTATTAATTATTTTCTTTGTACGTTTGAAACATTACCATTTTTTCTATATTGACTACAATTTTAATTTAAAAATTTTGTCCGTTTTCTTAAAAAAAAAAACAGTTCGTGCTTTTCAAACTTTTGTCGTTAAATCCAACGGTGCGGTGCGATGTAATTTCAGTCGTTTAACGTCGTGCGTTGTAAATAATTCCCCGGAAGCCGCATCGTCCATTCCCTCACCGGCGCTTTCACTGTCGACTTCCGCTTCCTCAGGTTCCTCGGGAGTTGCTCTCCTCTCATCGCCGGAAAAACTACCGGATTTCATAGAAAGATCCATAGGATTTTCTTGTACGGGAGATGATGAACCTTTACGTGATACAGTTAATCCGGTATTAAAATTCAATGATGTCAATGACAATGGAATAGGTCTAGGAATATCGTCTACAGGACGTGGTGAGTCTATTTCTTCGGGATCTAATGATTCATCTTCGTTATCGCCATGTGCCGATTTTGCACTACTACTTGATGGTGATGATCGTTGTGATTTTAAAACTGCATCTAAGTAGAATCTTTTCGTGAACGACTCCACGTGAGATTCGTTGTTATTGTTATTATTGTTGTTGTTGTTGTTATTCGTGTATCGATTATTGTTGTTAGTCGCTGGTTTGAGAAGGCCTCTAGGCGGATAGAGAGCCGGATGGAATCCGGGGGAGAAAAGAAGATGAGGTGGTGGAAGCATTGGCGGTGGGAAACCAGGTAGCGGCAATCCTGGGAACGGTAAGGGCATGAAGAGGTCAGTTGCTAAAGCTCTTCTGCGGCTTTCGTCTTCACTATGAGGACTTTCCGGAGACATGCCTTTTTGATATTCTTCTAAGAGTAAATCTCTCGGTGGACCTCCCGGTATAGGAGGTCCACCCTGTCCCGGCCTCAGCTGTCCGGCAGCTTGCTGTTGCTGTTCTTGTAATAAACAATGTATTTTGAACCAGTTAGACCGTCTTCCATATCTGGAACCACTTTTGGACATTCCGACGAGTAAACACTTGCGCAGTCGGCACGCTTTGCACGCCGTGCGATTTTTCTTATTTATGACGCATTCTCCATTATTCTTGCACTCAGATATAGAACTCAAGTTGTTATACGATCGTCCGAAGAAACTCTGAAACAAAATTAAAAAAAACAGAACTGTATTAAAACCGAATTTTAAAGGCAACCCAAATGACGTTCAACGAACAGGTCTGACATTTTCGAATCGATATACATTTCGAGACGCTCATTAGGAATCCGAAGTTGCGAATTCGCAACGGCAATGATTGATGATGGCATCAAAAGCCAATGTGGATATTACACCGTTTAAAAAAGTAAATACTACGACTGCACACGTATAAACATTTAACATCGCGCAATTTTAACGCGACGCGACATTGATTAAGAACGCACTCGAGATACGACGATTTAACGGAGCGTAAAAAATTCAACAATTATTCAAAAAACGATTTAATATTATATAAATTTATAAATAATAATAATAATAATGAGATATGTTTGAGTATATATATATATATATATATATATATATATATATATATATATATATATATATAATGGAAAAACAATACTATATATCGTCGAGCCAGAGGCGCATAGTTGATTGGTCGGGAATGCGTTGTGCGAAAGGTTAAGAGTTGACCGAAGCGAAAATTTGTCTACAATCATTGGACATTTAAAAAATAATTTATCATGACACGGCCTCTCGAACAACGCGAGGAATTTATTAATATATCTTCATTTGGTGTTGACCTATCGCATTTTGGACAATGGCAACACTTTCTCCGAAGATCGTCTTGATTGATGCGGCCACGTTCCTAATTTATGCCCATGCACACACGATCAACAACAAAAAATAATAGATTTTACCATTTTTATACGAATTATAATATTATTATTATTGCATTATAATTCGTTAAAAAACGATTGAGCCGTGTTTCGCATGAAAAATTATCATGAAGCTGTTGTTTCATAATAGTGTTAGTGGATTGTAAAAAAATGATTCATATAATTGATATTGAAAATATATTTTATTTAAAATAAAATGTTATTTATATATTATTAATAAATTTAATTTTGTATGTATTTTATTAATAGGTCGTCTATCTAGAAATAAGCAAATCTGAATCAACACAAATACTAAAACATTATCGATCATAACGATTGCTAAATGTGTCGCATTGTGATTTGTACGCATACAATCACTTTGCAATCATCCTGTAGCGGGTAAACGGTGTACGCTTGTGTGTGTGTGTGTGTGTATGTCGTTTTTATTTAATCACGGTTGTTTCGGTCGCCATTATTATCTCGACGAAAACGACAAGTGGTAGCCTCTGTCCGACGCTCGGACTTATTGCCCAACAGATGAGCCGTCCTCGATTGCGACCGGTGGTAACACACATATACGCGCACTCCAAATGCGGACTATTAACATGTCATAGTGTAATGTGTCGTGCGACAATGACGAAATTCGTACGAACGTCGTAAAAACGTGATCAAATGTCCGTAACAATACGGTCGACGGACTTCGAGCCGATAATCGACTTATTATTGAGAAAATAACGATTCAGATTCATTTTATAGTTTTATTTTATGTAAGACTAGATATTTGTAATATAAACTTGTGGATTACTTAATAATAATTTTGAATTATATGATGATTTTTTTTCTTAATATATAATAATAAAAATAGTAATTTGTATAATTATTTAACTAAGACTTAAATTTAATGTAAAAATATATTTGTTTATCATATATATTAATGCATGTTTGATTAATGTTTCCGTATTTTAAAAGACGTTTACTTTTCATTTGTTCAATTACGAGTTGACAAAATTTACATTCAATTGACATTGATATATTCAACAGCTTCTTGTTTGTTCGATGAATTTTTGCATAAATATTAATTTTAATGCATTTCGTTAACCACGACTTATAAAAACAATTTACACTATGAGTTGAATTACTTTTTAATCAATAAAATACTTAATATTTTACAAATATTTAATATTATAGATAAATTTTACAAAAAAAATATTCGAAAAAAATTAAAATATAAATTTTATTTTGTATGATTTAATATGTGCTAAATAATTTATTACCAATTAACTTATTCTATATATCTTAAAGCAGTACTTTAGTTGAGTGCTATTAAGAAATTTTCCTTGTTAATTTTAACACACTCATTACCAAAGTTGACACACGAATGCAATTTTCTAGCGTTTGTTCTTAATCTAAATATATTTTTTTTTAAGAAAAAAAAAACAAACTTTGTCCTAAAATCGTATTTCTCACCACGTGTCGAAATTCACAAGTATTTGACGACGACAATTCACGTTTGACACGTGTATGAAAAATCACATAAAACGTTTAGTAATACGCGCATTGCGCAATCGAAGTAATGTCTCCGTAACAACAACATCAACAACAACAACATCGGCAAACGACACAATAACAAAATAACACAAAACGAGAAAAACACATCAATCGTATTTTATTTTTCATTGTGCACGCTCATATATGTAAGTGCGTATATGTACACGTTTTTATCGTTATTTAATATATATATTATATTATTTTTCGTATATGGGTTACACACGATGTTCGCTTAACCGTGACACAATTGAAAAATAATTGCGAGCGTGTGACAAAAACGTCCGTTTTGCAACTTTTGACCATTGAATGGACTCGCAGTAATACGTCGTAATATGCTATATGTGTGTATGTGCTTAACAGAAGTTTTAAACGAGGCTGTAAAAGCGTACATATTATACAATATATTTATGATAATTTATATGAAAAAAAAACAATACAGTTATTTACATACTTTATATTAAAAAAAAATAAAGAAAATACATATGAAAAATATTATGCTTAATAATGGATATTGTAGGGTTTTTATTTTATAATTATTTTTTAATAAATTTTAAATCTAAATAATTAAGAAGTTAAATTCGTTAAGTATGACATCTATATATTTTAAATAAATAATATTTTAAAAATATAATATATTTTTTAATTTTAAAAACATCTGATGTGTCAAAAAAAATCATAAAATTACACTACGATTCCGTCAAATTTAGGACATAAGTGTATCATCTTTGTGTGTTTTTATGTCGTATTGCGAAACCAGTCGTTATTCATTTAATATTCGTTGTCGTTTTTGATCAAAATATACACACGCGAAGAACGCTGTTTTTTTTTCTATCATTTTTTCCTTCATTAGTACGCTTTTCGTACAATAATAATATCGTGTGAATCTTGTCAAGGTGACTCCAAGTTATAAACAGTTAACAATCGACCGAACGATAAAGAAGTCGTGAAGGCGAACGATTTGAGACACTTTAATGACAACCGAAGAACGAATTACATTTCGAAAAAACACACACACACACACATAAAGAATAATCGAATTAAAAGTGTCGTCGTAAATGGCGACCGGTAATTTGATTATTTCTATTGCGGTGACATTTGCAGACAATTGTTGTTTTTTTTTCTTGTAATAAGATATTGTTATTCGAAGACGTGTTCGTTTTCAGTTTCAATATTTATATTTTTTTATCGCTGATTGATTGATTGTTACGATAAAATATTAATATTAATGTGTATAATATTATTTGGATATTAAAAAGCGATCTTTAAACTGTATATATATATATATATATATATATATATATATATATATATATATATATATATATATATATATATATATATACGTTTATCATTTACAATGACAATAAAATAATTCAAATTAAAAAAAATCGATTAACGTAAGTGCAAACAATATTTACAATTGCTCGTATAATTTTTAATGAATATAAAACACTGTTTATCATATTTAGAAATATGAATATCATATTTAATATAATTAATTACGCATTCAAATTTAATACGTGTGCATATTTAACATTGTTTTTCATTCTATATATGTTGAAATCATTTTTAGCCATTGTTCACTAAGAAAAATTTATGAGGTTTGATTTCTTACTAAAATTTAAATGTGAGATTTTTTCTAAATCCTGAATAATATTGCATACATTTTTAAAATAAATAAAAATTTACGATATTTTTTTTAATATTTTATACAACAATTTTTTAATTTAAAGTAATTCAAATATTTAATTCTTAATTGTATATTAATAAAAAATAAATAAATATATAATTAGAAATAATAAATAAAAATTTAGGTAAAATCTAAATTATTTTGGTCAACGTTATTGATGATTTATTAATAGAATATAATTTGTTTATTTTATTGTTTTATAACAATTTCAATTAAAAATACATAATATAGCATAAATTAAATTTTGAGATTTTTTTTAAGTATATCCTGCATAGTCATCAGCTTGCAGCGGCAACTACAGCGCAAATAATCAATTGTCCTAATGCAAATCCAAGAACAATCGGTATGGAAACAAGGCAAAATGGATCGGGATGTAACGCGACAGTGGTTCCCCAACCTTGAACCAATTCCGCGATGCCGTTCAAGGCTTGCACACGTAAAACAAGACAAGAACGTGAAAAGAAAATGAAAAAAAAAATAACCACCTGAACGACGATAATCTGCCCGAGGAGATCAGAAGTTCGTGAGGCGTGCCATAACGGAACCGGCCGAAGGTCACCCCAATTTAAAAAAAAAACGGTGGTCGAAAATACCTCAAAACACCATTGTTGGCTAATAAAAAAAGAAAAAAATAGATGTTGCGTAATGGAAGCGAAGAGCTCGATATCAGGTAGCCACTTTTAGTTGAATAATAATAACACAATGCACCGACTATTCCCAAGCTGTCAAAATTTAGGCCGTGCAAATTGAATATAAAATCCCACAGTAATCGAGTCTGAATGAATTGTTGTATTATAATCGTCCGAAAGCTACTAGTCGTGCAAAAAAAATGTAATAATATGCTAAAAATAATTTATTTAATAAAAAAAGAGGTCTATATTTAGTTCAAGGTTTTATTTATATATTTCAAAATTATATAAACACAAAAAAATATATAGCTAGATTTTTAATATATTTTTAGATCAAATTAAAAAATGTATCGAATATGAGAAAAATATTTCTATACTAAAAAGGAGTTATATTTTAATAAAATATAGTTCCTCGCTATCAATGGTTAAATTAAAAAATGTATTTTATTACATTTTTAATGAATGATCAAAATTTACGATTGATTTTTAAACCATATTTATATTAATATTTTCAGAGACATCTCCATATAAACGGATATTTTTTATTTCATTAAAATTTAACATCTTGATCTACACATTTTTTGAATATCTTTTTCTATACCTTTTTTTTCAAAAAAATATATTTATTTCCTATGGTTATAATGTAACTAAAATTCTAAATAAAGTACTACGATGTATGAAAAAGAAAATGAACGTCATTTACTAGGTTAAATAACGATTATAATGAATGAAAGTATTATATAGAAAAAAAATAATAAAATCAATTATTAAATTGAATTTTTTTTTTGACTATTATAACATATTTTATTTTTGTCATAGAATGAAATAAGATATTTCAAGGAAGATTTATGAAAACAATAAAATTTTAAATCAGAATCCAACGCAAATATTTTGCAATTGAAAAAATTCAATTTCATTTTGAAATCAGTCGGTTGTACAAATGAAACTATGAGTACTGCTCGCATTCTTATAAAATCTTCGTTTCGTTTTCTTTAACATTTTATTGTTGTTTATTCTTTTTTTTCTGCCGGTTTCGCTATCGGGCTAATGGTTCGTTCAGATGCGAAAGCAAAGCAAGTATATATATATATATATATATATATATATATATATATATATATATTTTTATTCTTTTTGATCCGTGTTCGGATCCCGATTATTCGATTCGTTAGCCGCGACACGTTTTGGACCGTTTGTCGATTGCGGTACATTTAAGTGTATTTGCGCAATATTGTCGCGGATGACGTATTCGGGTCAAATTTTCGCTACGGTAACCAAATCGACACGGACGTCTGTATGGATCCAGCTTAATGATATTTGATTCGTGTTTTATCGTATGTACGATTAATTCGATGGTACTATTATATATCTATTCGACGAGGAAGTGACTAATAACTATTGTTATGAAAAATCGATGTAGATTTTGAACATCGCTGTTCGTCTAATTTTTATTATATTTATTTTTATGTTTTTATTTTAATTTTATCAGATCGTAATATGGATGTTAAAAAATAAATAATTGTTATATTTAAAATAAAACAGTTTATATTTTTTAACAGGCAACGTTTTTAAAATTATTATTCTTAGATTTATGATGTGATAATTTTGATGATTAGTATTATTATATTTTATTACTGAATCAAGTTTCTACCTTTAGATTTAATTCTCAGATATTTATTTCTATTATAAATTTTGATATAAAATTCCGTTAATGACGCGAATGTATTCAGGAATTTAAAGTTTGAATTATTATATATTTAATATAGTTTTTTAATCAGATATTATATTAAAAAAATTAAAATTTGATATAAATAGTATTATATTATAAAAGTCAGCGTATTTATTAGAAATATTTTAGTGATATTAACGCGCGCGAAAGATATAAACCCTATATTGAACAAATTTTCGTGAATTTATTTATGGTCAAATATGCATAACAAACAGGATAACGATCGTAAAATAAAGAAAATTTCGGCTTAAAACGATTTAATATTGCGCAATAAAATCGACAGTTGCGCTTCTCAGCCTTGAATCGTATTCGTAGCGTGACGCCTGCGAGCTATCCGGAGCAGAAAACGAAAACGGACCGAAAGAACAGTCGAACAAACAAATAAACAAACGAGCGAACCGATTAAAATACGCACCGACGCACGCACTCGATCCGTTAAAAAGCGACCGGAAGTCGCGGTGATTTTTATTTTTTACGCAATGCGGACCCGTTCGCGTTTCTTGCGCTTCGGGGAGCGCGAAAGCGACGCTCGTCCGTCGTTGTGACGCTTCAGAGAGCGTCGCGGCGCTCTGACTCAAACGGCCCCGTTACAACGACCGACGTTAAGCCGTCACGCAACGGCAGACTCGACTGCACTTCCGGTCCGCCGTTGCATCACCGCACTGACCTATATCCGGTGACGTCATTCGGTTCATTCGCGCGCGAACGCCTTCGTTTTAGTATCGCAGTCGTCGATAATCGAACGTGATCGACGATTAATATCTCATTTCATTCGTGAACGTGTTAATTTTTTTTATCTTAAAATATCATTTTTATTAATAGACGTCCATTATCATATTGATTAGTATTATTTTTATTTATAATTACATTCTAACAATACGATATATTATATAAATTTATCAAATTTTTCAATCAGAATATTCTATACTTTCTCAATTACATTTTAAATCGCGATAAATTGTAAATATATGATATTTTAGAAAGTAAATAGTATTAAATTAAAAACAATTTTTATTTATTTATATATAATGACTATAAGATGAGTTTAATTTTATATATTAAAACGCTACAAAAATTTATTACTAATTTTAAACACTTCGATTTACATTATAAATGTTGGAAATCTGATTATTGATGGTACAACATTTTTCTCTATATATTGCATATTAATTAAAAATCAATATTTTAATATTAAAATTATTTTATATCCAAAATAATTAATATAATTATTCTCATTATTAAACGAATGTTTTATAATTAATTTACTATAAATCTTGCATCGATTAACTGAAGACTCATCATGAAAACGACATTTTCGATAATACGTTCAGAACGATAACGACGAGAGCTTAATCTTTATAGACGTTTAAATTCGCTACCGTAATTAGCATTATTC
Organism: Leptonema lineaticorne; assembly: GCA_024500535.1. NCBI lineage: Eukaryota > Metazoa > Arthropoda > Insecta > Trichoptera > Hydropsychidae > Leptonema > Leptonema lineaticorne. The sequence goes on along the minus strand of JANIJI010000059.1, from coordinate 2,391,412 downwards.
AGGCGGTTATTAAAACGGCGTTGGTTTTTGATTAAGCATCATCGATCCGACGTTCGGAAGGATATTAATGCGTCATCCTGGAACGCGCGGTTAATACGTTCCCGATGATAAATGAACGACACGAGATGGAAAGGATTCCTTATAAATTAACCATGTTTTATTGAAGCATCTCTGACCCCAAGAGTTAAGAGCCGCATTGCGCAACGTACGGAGCCGCATTGCGCAACAACGTTGCTAAGGCGAACGGGCGTCGACCACGATTCGACATATATATCGATAATATTTATGTTCGTTGACAAATATGCCACTTTATGTTTATGGATTTTAATTGATTCTAATATTTTTATATGTAAATAAAAATAATATAAAATAAAAACAGGTGCAGATTCATAAAGTTTATAATTTATATTAGATGTAAGGATGCCATTAAATAATACTATGTTTTATTTCGTTTCTATTTAATCATTTAAATTTCAATATGTAAATTAATTATTTAAATTAATGTGAAATATATTTTTATTATTAACTAAAAATTGAAATATCAAATTTAAATTGAAATTCCGTAAATTTAAATAAATAACGAAACTCAATTATTTACGAAAATAAATATTTAGAGATGGAAATATGAATTATTATAAAAGTATACAGAAAACAAAAAAAATCTATTTAGAAATAACATATTAATTATATGCATTATTATGTGCAATAAATCACAAATTAAAATTGCATACTATCAAATCATTTTTACATTTTCATATAAAACATATTTATTTTAAATTTTGAAAGTGATATTTAATCAAATAATTATTGTTGTTGTTGTTGTTGATCTATAAAAATAAATTAAAATTTTCAATAAATTTAGTACTATTTTTATATTAAGCGAATTTTTTCCAGAAATTTTAATTGAATTAATCGTATTATATAATATCATCAAAAATATCTCAATTAACTACATAATTAGTATAATATTTACTAATCGTATTAATAGAATAAAAAATGATATTAAGTATCATTGATACCATTTTACCGATTTATATATATATATATATATATATATATATATATATATGGTATATATATATATATATATATATATATATATATATATATATATATATATATATATATATATATGGTATATATATATATATATATATATATATATATATATATATATATATATATATATATAAAGAGACAAGAATTTATAAGGCTCGCATTTGCAATCGATTCCGATTAACAAATTCGATTGATATCATCGAAATAGTATTCATTTTATTGTCACAACGATTGGTATAATCGCTGACGTATTTTTCATTAGGTGTTATTATGTCGTTTGTTACAATTTGTAACGGTCGAATAGACGATTGCGATTGATAAAGCAACGTGTTCTAGTTCGTTGTTTTTACTGTGCGCAATCGAGCATAACATCTGCCACACGCCAATGGTGTATAAATTGAAAATTATTCAACGATAAATTCCGTGTGCCTTATTATATTGACACTCAGTGAACGAAACGCGGTTTCCTGATTTGAATAAAAATTTTATTGAAAAATTAACGCCTTATATATTTGATCTATGGTATATCAATACCAAAAAAAATACTTTTTTTATATATTTTTTTTTTTGATTATTAGATATAATAATAAAACAGTTTTTGTATTTAAAAACAATATATATGATGTGCTTTTATGTACAATTATAAATATTTTTTTTTTGTAATTTCAAGTTACAGTGATTAACATTTTAGTATTTGATAGTAAATAAAGCGTTTTTATACTTTAAAATTTACATAAATTTTTTTGAATATTTCAAGAATAATAAAGACTTTTTTCAATGTACATTTAAGACGTTTTATTATTAAAAATCAGAGATATTTAGCCAAATGTGTATCATATAAAGTTTTAGTTAATAAATTATTCATATTTTTTTCAATTTAAGAATAGATAATAAACGATCATATTGTGAGTAAATAAATATAAGTGCTTAAAATATATATTTTTTTATTATTATTATGATTGATTTTGTCATTTTTTTTGACGTTGCGTCGAACGTTGGCCGTTGACAATTAAAATCGACAATGGTACATCGAATCGTGCAATTATGAACGTTTTTCGTCGCATTCGGGTCAATCGATATGCAAATTTGGAATCGGCGAAGGTTGCCGACAATTATTGTTACTTTGTGGATAATGCGCACGATTTATCCGCCGTTGACTTTTGTCTCTTTGCTGAACGATTTCGAAACGAAAAACCGAGGAAAAAAAGTACGAGCGGCAACAACAAGAACAACATCTGTTGCACAACGCGATACGCTCTAATAAAATTTCACTTTTGAACTCGCCACCGACCGAAAAGTTGACCGTTGAACCGGTGACGGTTTTCATAATTTTATATATATATATATATATATATATATATATATATATATATATATTATTTTTAGCTATCTAAATACGTATTATATATATATTTTTTGGTCGTTTCTCATTTGTTTCAATGGAGCATCATCGTTGAGACGGACTTAATTCACAATTCGCGTGTAAATAATGGCGCATGCAGAGGAAGATGGACTGTTTACCATTAGGACGATTAGTGGGCTATTGTGATCCGACATTACACGATACTAAATCTAATTCGTTCGAGCACGACTCCAAATTGTGTGGTAACATCGCTAATAACATATACGAGTTACAGTTATAACGAAATAATTAGAAAATCTTCCAAAATTCGACGAACATGCATATGGATCCATATACTGTTACATGTCAAAATGACCCCTATAGGAAAATACTGATTTGTAATTCCTGTCATTATGAAGTGCGTGTTTATAAATTTTATATAATTTATACGGTTGAATAATTTGTATATCAACATACTGGTTGTGTATATATAATATATTATATTAATATAAGAGAAGTAATGAATGAAATATAATCAAAATTAATGACTTGACTAATTAAAAAAATTAAATCATTTTAAATTTTAAAAGATTTCACAGTCCATATGTGCTATCTCAAAAATAGTAATGATTTTAATCATATGCATGCAAATCTACTAGATAAAAATATATTTTTTAACTTTTACAAGTAATGTTATTAAAAATGTATATGATATAAATAATAAATTACACACACTTTTTTTTGATATGAATAACTATTAAGACATCAACTGTAAAACTTACGATCGTCATTGTTGAAGGAAAACGTTAATGCGGCCTTGATAAAGATTTATGTTACGGTTATTGTTGAGCTATTTTCCACTAGAGTCCATTGTGAACGATTGTATTGTAAACATTTCTTGTAAGATATGGACTTTTATGCATTAATATTCACACCATTGCCTCTAGTCATACATACGATTTCCATAATAAATCATATTTATCAGTCTCATACGGTTATTAAGTAATGAACGATTTTAATCAAGATTTATTTTTTTATTTATTTATTTATTATTTATTACATGTGTATTTTGAGAGAAATCGATGATTAAATAATAAGAAAAACGACGAACGTTTTAATATATATTTTGACATTTTCTTTTAAATATACTTAATGATGATGATTTATTAAATACCTTGCATCCTTCGCAGGTGAAAGCCCCGAAGTGGAAACCCGCAGCCGGTTCACCGCACACTTTGCACTGTTGGTTCATCTGCAACAACAAGACAAATGCGTGAAAAGTCAGTTTAAATTTATAAATTACCCTTATTTATACACGAGCGTGTAAGGCTCGACGGATTTATCATTGAAACTTCACGCGGCTCAAAATCGTATTAAAAATACTTATTCGCGTATAAATTATTGCACGACATTGCGCATAGTTTGCAACCCACGCGATCTCGGGGTTGAACACCGTTTTAATTGCGACATAGAAATATTAGTTTCATTATATAATATTGAACGGTCTTGGATATCCTTTATATATATATATATATATATATATATATATATATATATATATATATATATATATATATATATATATATATATATATATATATATATATAGTGTGGCTTTTATTGCACAGCTCATTATGAAGGCTTTCACGGTCCTGAGATGAATACATCAAAGAGTGCTCTTTCATCGTTTGACATTGACTAATCTGGTTCACTTGTTGTCTCGGGTTACCTGGAAACGTCTAGACAATAATAATGGTAGCTCGGTCAACTCATTGTGATATGCTACTGATTTTCTTGACTATTTGGTTTGTGTGGGTATATACAAATAACCGTAATTATGTACGTTCGCCTCTCGCGAAGAATAAAAGAGTGGTACGTAAAAAAAAAAAGTGAACGAGATAAATAAGCTTATAACAGAGCGTTTGAACTATTAAAATGGAAGTCATTATGGAGATTTGAAATTGTATAAACAATTTCTGATAAAAAAAAATACGATATCAAAGTATTTTTTCTTTTAAAATAAAAATAAACAAACTACTGAATTTGTTTTTTTTTTATATTCCAATTGTATAATAATAGACGAAAAAAAATGCAACACTCATATTAATTCGACAAATAAGTTGATTTTCTATATAATAATATTTTTAAAATGTTTTATTTTTTTAATATGTAATATATTTATTAGCAAAAAACCAAACATAGTTCATAAATCATCTTTTAACTGTGGAAAAAAATTTCAAACGATATATAATTATTAAAAAATCGTAAATAACTAAAGCAGGTTACTTAATTAGAAATACATTGAAATGTTTCAAAATGTAACTTTCTAAGAAATTACGAAAATTACAATTCACATGTACACACGGTGAAAGATAATTTGATCCAATTTGTTATCTTGAAAGAACACGATCCAGAAAGTTTAGTCATTTTCGTAATATACTCGATTTTAGCCATTTTATATTAACTTAAAATAATTATTTTTTTTATATGTAAAAACGGTAAACTTGTTTTTAGGATATTTGTATTCATTCTATACGATTACAATTTATTATTACACATATCATTTGCGATACAATTAACGTACATATATAGCTTTATACAAACATTCCCACTGATTGAAATCGTTCTTATAAAGATCAAGGTTTGTTTTCGAAAAAAAAATTGAATCTTCTTTTTTTTTTGTATGACTTTTTTCAATATAACGGAGCGTTAATACGTTAAAAGAAGATCGAAAAGAAGCGGTTCATTGTTGAGGCTCGTTCCGACGACCGTAAGTCAATTAATTCTTCACCCGAGGCTGGTTTATTTGACGTCGCAGATCACTGCTTGAATTTCGCGAGAGAGTACTGAGTATGATAATAAAAAAATAAATAAAGAGTTAAAAATAAAAAAATACATATTAAAAAAATACTGAAAGAGCAAATGATGTATATGAATACAGTTAATATTTGATTTTTTTTTTAATTATATAGTATATGGTGATTCAACTTTTTAGAAATAAAATCCAAGAATCTTAATTAAAATAGTTTTAATTGCTGATATAAAGATATCAGTAGTGTTTAATGTCATTATATGATATATATATATATATATATATATATATATATATAAACTTATAAGATTCTTATAGATCTATTGTAGTTCTATGTTAAAAAGTTATTGAAGGAAGCGCACATGATGTTCACTTCAACTTATATACTCTTATAGTCTTACATTAAAACATGTATAAGGCGTAACGAACACATATACAGACACGATTTCGATACGAATCGTATCCCAATTATTTTGACAGTAATCCCACGCGGAGACGTAATATCAAAACGAAAAAGTCGACATTAAATATTTTCGCTCGTATTTCATCTTTTGATCGGTCCAATTGAAATGTTTCTTGCCGATACTCTTTCACTTTATTATGTTTATTTTTCGGCGCGTAATTTGCATTAAAATTCAACTCAAAATAAATCACGACAAAATCAAAAAAAAAAAAAGGAAATTGGCGAATTTAATTCAAAATAAACGCGCTTAAATTCGATGCGATTCAATACTGAAAAACGAGGCCACGCACGATTCGAATCTTTCAAGAAAAAAAATTTAACATGATCCTGAGATTTTGATTTACCGATATGATGACGGAATAATTTGTGAATACCTTGATTTTTTGATGAACTCATTCTGTTCAAATAATAATAATAATAATAATCGAAATCATTTATGCATATGACTGTTTTAATGGAATGCATCACGGCGTAAAAAACGATGTAAATGTGCATATGACAGCTGCTGCATTATTGAAATGATAAATTATTATGGTAATTCATCATAAATGCGAGAAAAAACAAACCAATTTCAATTATGAGAGTTTGGTTTTGTAGTTATAATAACGCAATATTATTGTATCAATGATGACCATGTGGTCAACGCACCAGACTATCACGGAATAAATCTTAAATTAAATTTCTATTTTATACATTCTAAAATAATAAACTATTCTAATTTTTAAATATTAAACAATTTGTTAAAATTTTAAGAACTTATTGCCGATAAAATATGTGATAAAAATATCGTTATGTTTACATATTTATTATTTTTAAACGGATAGAAATCGATAAAAACCATTTGCTCTAAATCTAAATCACGCAAAATCGTTTCGCAATTTATCGAACGAAAAATACGATCGATAAAAAACATTTTTATTGTTTAAACAAACGGAATGCATAATCGACGGAAATTCGCACGTGAATTGAATCGATTTTTGCGAAACGGCAAATCAAAGTTGAATAGTGGCAGTCAGAAATAGACTGTGGTAAAACGTTTAATCAATCACACCGACGGCTTTTTGCCATTATTATTTCATTTCTAAATAATTTATATCATTCAACTTTTCATTATAATAGCTCATATATATATATATATATATATATATATATATATATATATATATATATATATATATATAATATTATATAACTGCATTGAGGAAAAGCTCGTCAACAATTCTAACAGTCAGATTGATATACTAAACAAACCGGTACGCGAATAATAAATATAATTTGATATATAGTACAGCAACTTCCAGAGGGAAAGTTTAATAATTTTCAATAATTTATTACCGTATCGATTACTAGAATTTTATATATAATTAAATGGATAATTGAAATCATTTTCAATTCAATGAAAAATGTGAATTATTCTTTTTAAACATCATATAGCTTCCTTATTAATACGCGAAGTTTAAACGGATAAAGTGAGGTAATAAAATAAATAGTTTATATATTTTGGGTAAAAGAAGTACTTTTTTTAATTATTTATTGATATAATTATAATATTTTATATATGTTGATAATACATATTTTGAGATAAAAATTATTTTTCAAGATTCAGAAATAATATTATTTCATAAATTTCATACTAAAATAAATACCATATAAAAATTAAATGTGTTTTTATATATAAATTATAATTAAAAAATATAATTTATATATAAAAACTGTAATTATATTCTAATAATATATACATATGATTGAAAGATTAATATCAATATAATTATACTAGATTAAAATATAATATCGATAATAAAAATATATATTATATATATATATATATATATATATATATATATATATAAAATTGTTTAAAATATGTATCCTGCAATTTTAATAATCGAACTCACACATTATCCGTGTAATTATCGATTTTTTTTATAATATTAATAGAAAAAAAAATAGAAAACTCTATCAATAATAAAATCGAATATAATCCGTGATGGACGTCCACTCTACATCTTTTTAATTATACATCGGACAACAATTACAATTTGATTAATTGGACTCGAACTACGTCGAACAATACGCACCAGAAGAGTTCATACACATTTTATTATTATTATTATTATTCACTATTCACATACAAATTCAACGTTCGTGAAATGAAAACAAGATAAGAAAAAAAAAATAAACGATAATAAAAGCTCGATACAATGACGGCTTCCGTTCATTAAAGCTAAAGCTTCTGTTCTCTGTGTATCGTTTTGTTCACTGTTTATATTATTATACGCGTTTCACGCGCACACAAACTCACACACACACACACACAATGACGAGCGTTATTTTCTCAGAAGCTCTATTCTTTCTATGATGTTATAGAAATCAAACCTTCCGCAATGCGCTCTTCTTAATTTGACGTTATTATATTATATCATATTATATATATGTTATATTTTTTTTCAGCACATCGATATACCGTTACTTATTCGAAATATTTTGCGATAATTTATTTTTTATATTTATATATTTACCTATGGTTATTATATTGCAAATTACTATTATTATACTTGAAATATATGATAGGTATTTTTTTCAGACTGTGTATCTGAAAAAATCTATAAAAGAAAATTGTTGTTTTATTATATTAACCTAATTTTATATAGAAAAAAAAATTATAATATTAAATTATTATAATTTAAATTTTATAAAATATTTTTTTTTATTATCGATAATGATTCAAAACAAAATGTATACATTTTAATTTTTATAGCTTAAATAGAACGACAAGGAAAAACGAGCGAAAAAATACGAATATTTACAAAAAATAAAAATGCAATACATAAAATTACGTGTACACGATGTTTTAAAATCGACAATAAAATTAATTAGTGTGAAAAATAACAGCGATTTCGACGCCGATGATGATAAGCGAAGCCGTTGTAACAGAAGGTAAATTGTCGAATTAATCAACGGTTATATTCACTATAAACGGCTGAACCAGTTTAATATACATATACTATATACATGGTGTCATAATTATATTATTATTAAAATAAAGTTTAATTATATTATATATTATTAGAAATGAATATATTTTGATTTTTATAGTATGTAATCAAATTATAGATCTGTATAGATTTTTTTGTTTTATTTTTAAAAGTCGAATAATTTATAAAGCATCCTGTATATTCGCGTTCGTGTTTTTTGAGGTTCTATCTCGTAATTATAAGACATTAGTCGGTCGACTTTGACGAACGAATTGGACGATGAAGACGTCCAAAAACACGAACTACACGCAAAGTCGCTTTACGTCTTTTTTACACACACACACACACACACACACATAAAATTTACGGTCATAAGTCATGGGAAATAATCATATTTTATTGAGTGTTGTCGCGTATCGGTCGCGCGTATCGAATCTATAATGATACGCCTGAGGTCTCGTTTTCGTCCTAACCGATCACGGTTACCGCTCTCGTCGACCGTCTCGTATCGGAGTCGAGACGTTTACCAAATAGACCGTGTCGAAATCTTATTATACGAGTCGAATCAAAACGAAGATCTTGTTTTTTTATTTCATTCTTCATTCTTTCTTTTCGATTCTTTTACTTCGTGCCTTGAATCGAATCGAAGACGAAAGCTCTGGGCAAATCTTATCGATCGCCTTATCAAGTATCGAATAATTGGCGAATATAATATGAAAATTATTACGTTGTCTCTTTTTTATTTTCACAATTCGTAATACGATAATAATAATATTATAATTGATGATTTATGTCTAATTCATATATAGTACACGAGACGATAAAATTATTATTTAGATAGTATATATTTTATATAAATATTTGGTACAAATTATATTATTTAAATAATCAATGTTTAAAAATTATTAGACTTTATAATCTAATTTTTAAATTATTTATATATATATATATATATATATATATATATATATATATATATCAAACATTTTATATCAATTTTTATTGCTTTATTAAAATTTTATGTTGCACTTAATATTATAAGTTCATATTGACTATGATATTCAATTAAATTTTCATACATTTAAAGTTTATATCTATATAAATTTTAAATGTTGAATGAGTTGAATCTTTGTAAATCTAATATTTATTATTTATACAAGTAATAGATGAGTTATTAAGCAAAAAAGATAATTTAACAACCACACAGAATACAAGAATATAGATAATAAAATTATCTATAATCAAATCCTTGAAATATTAAAAATAACGATAAAAAAAACTAAACAATCATTTAAAATCCAAACTATTTATGTTACACGCAACTCTGACTTTCATTGTGTTATCACAATACGAAAAATAAACTGTGAAAATTGCGATACATCATTTTCTAGTATCACCGAGAAAAATCGTAAATTTCACGGGCGCATACATAAATATATTATATTTTCACCGTCACGTCGGAAAAACTCGCTTCCGCTCGGAAAATCCGACGCGAAAAGCGTTTTTGAAAACATTCAAAAAATTATACGCGATTCGTATCGATACCGAAATCGCGCATATATTTCACGCACTTTTTTTTTTATATTTTACACGCCCCGTCGGTAAATTCGCAGAATCGCCGTATAAACGAGCGGCGTAAAATTTTAATTTAGCGAGAAATTCGAGGGGAGCACGTTTCAACGTAATAACGATGCGCGCTAATGTCGCAAGTCGATATTATTATTATTATTTATAATAATAATAATTAAATTATATTAATGGGCGTAATTAAAATTGTTTATTTTTAAACAATATATATAATCGCGAGGGTGGTTGGTTATAGGTGATTTTTTTTTTTGAAATGGAATTTTTAACGCGCGCGTACGTTTTTCTTTATTTATTTATATAATTAAATTTTACAGTAGATCGAATGGAGGCCGTGTGGATAGATATAAAAATAAATTAAATATTTCTTAATCTGTCATAAAAATGATGGAATATCAGTTTGATTTAATAGTTAGTTATAAAATGTATTTAATAGTTGAAATAGATGAGCGCGTGCTTTATTGTTCGTTTGTGTAACAAAATGTATTTTCCGGACTAAAGTTAAATTATAGGCTTATGAGTTAATCTTTATATATTTTATACACGTTTTTTATTATGTATATATATATATATATATATATATATATATATATATATATATATATAATTTCCAGAAATTGTAATAAATCAAATATTTTCAGTTAAAATAATTAAATAAAGTATCAAAAAAAATCTGTATATAAAATTAAAATATTTTTTGATTCAAAATATTAGAACTAAAATATATTTAATTATTAATTATTGAAAAATATTTTTTAAATATAATTAATTCTGTATTATGAAATAAAAAAGAATTATAAAAATATTTTTATTCAATATTCCACTATTATTATTTCGACTTTCTTTTCGTACGATTCCGAGGAGAAACTTCGTACTTATGGTCATCCTATTTACGATATTATAATTTTTTTTTCATACATACTCCTTTCATAAAATTCGTGGGTGTGAGCGTGCAAATCAATAATGATGCGTTCAAAAAGAGGTGTCCGATAACACTAATAATTTTCACCGTACTCGATCGTTTAATCAATAATATAGGTACATTTTAACGGTCGTATAAAAAATTGCGCTTTAAGACCAAAAACAAAAAAAAAGAAAAAACGGGCATGCACCGACATTTTATGACCGCTCGGAAAATCGTGACCTTTTATAGGGAGAGAAGCGTTAATGTTTACACATATTGTGTAAACTTTCATATTGAATAATACGGCATTCTTCTTTCTTTTTTTGGGATGTTATTTAAAAGCACAAAAAGGAATAATATTGCTAGTTTTTCAATTTTATTGCGCTATTTAAGGTCGTACGTGCGGCAATATTTATTCAAAGAATTTTTGTAATATATATATATATATATATATATATATATATATATATATATATATATATATATATATATATATATTTGATTTTTCATGAATATATTTGAAAATAAAATTATAAACTTAGTGTCTATGTAAAGTTTCATTTTAGACTACAATAAAAAAAATATGAAATTTAGAAATATTGAAAAAACTCATAGAACAGGTCGTAAATTTTAATTTTTATAAGTTATAACACTTTAAAGAGAATCAATACGTACATGTTTAACTAATATTACCTTTTTTTAACATAATCAAAAATGTGTTTTATTATTAATATTATAATATATTTACGAATATATAAGATATATTTGAAAAATATTTAAATTTAATTTTTACTGTTTATTGATTCTTTTCGACATTTTTTTTTCATAAATTTAGTTAAAATATTGTCGAAAAAAAATTGATGCGCAAAAATGAATGTCAAAATATAGCAAAACGCCAATAATATGCATCTTCATCTAATGTAAAAAAAATGTGATCGTCATCGCTTTTAATAATAACAAATTTTTATAATCCAACGTCGGTATCGTACATCATTAATCATACAGTATCATAAAATATTTTATACACATAAAGGCGTTATAAAAATAAAAACCGAACAAAAAAAATCATAAAAATCTTCCTCACAATGGAAAACGAGAAAGATACAAATGCAATATTATTAATAATGGTAAAAGTGGCAAAAGAAAAATATTCAAAAGGTCTCTCCCAAAATATGAATGAGAGCAAATCGTATATGTTTTATTTATTTTTTTTTTATTCAATCGAATGATTCAGGTAATTTTATAGTTGAAAACTTTGAGAAATACTGTATAGGACACTAGCAGATGTTATACTTTGATATTATAATATATTATTATTATTATTTATATTATATTTGCTTCTACGTACGCCGAGTCGTGTTAGTTTATTTATTGTCATTTTTTGGATATTCACGCCTTTTTAGCGATTCTAAACATTTTTTTTTCAACACCGTAACATTATGTAAAAATATGATAAAATAAACGATATTCAGAATTTTAACTAGAGAATCGTCGAAGGAGAAATATAAAAGTATAATAAATATATTTCCGTGTAAAACGATATAAATATAATTAATGCAATCGTAAGTTATTATAGCGAGATTTTCATAGTGGAAACGAGTTTCGAACCAAGCGTAGACCATCAATCGAGATTTTGAGATTGCTAATTTTTCCACGCGTATTATTCATTCAAAGATATATGATGGTAATTTGACAGTTTTGTGTTTTGAAAATTATTCAAAACGCGTGTCCAAACCGCAGAATGATATTTTTAAATCTGATATATTGATTTGTAACCGTCGATTCCGATAATAAATTGCCGAACGTAAAGAATATATGAAAATCGGTCGATTCTCATTGTTGTAAATTAAGACGCATCGCGGTGGAATTTTTGTAATAAATTAAAATTGAAAACTAAAGCTGATTATTGATGTGTGTTGAAAATTACGTCAGAGCTGATGATTTTCAATTTTTAGAAGCGAGTAAAATTTGATTATTCCAATAATTTTTGTGTATTAAAAAAAAATCAAAATTTTCGAACAAATATTTAAATATAAAATAAATTCAGTTCATTTTACAATTTATTTAAAAATTTTCACTGAATCTTGTTTAAATATAAAATATAAGTTTTATTAATAAATTTACGACTATTAATGCTTATAAATTAAATATTCAAACACGTCTCAAACAAATAGAATTAAACTACGCGAGAAAACGATGAAAATATACGTTTAGACGACAATTTTCGCGATCGCATTTTAATTGAAATCAAATTGAACCTCATTAACCGCCATAATATGTATATAATTGAACGCAATGCGACTGAATATCGTCGTTTTCATCGGAATAAATTAAATAATATACAAGTGCGAACGTTAAAAATGGAATCTGTTCGCTTTAAACGCGTATAATTTGTCGTATATTTTGCCCGAGTAACGTTTACTGAAACCGTTAAAATTACCGAGTTTATAGAGGCGTCGAGTTACGACGATTTGCATACGTATATTTGCATTTTTTTTTCGTTTTTTTTTTGTAATTGATAATATGTAAATAAATGGCGTACATTAGAATTATAGAAATTTGATATTGTACGTTTTTGAACAGTTCGTTCGCGTGCCAAAATTATACCATACATGTTTTATATACATTTTTTTTTTGCACATATAATTTATTAATCGACCGTTAATGAAGCTTTTAAACATTAAAGAATTGTTTAAATTAAAATGCACAAGTTAAAAAGATTAATACATCTGTTTTTTTTTTAATTAAGAATTTATAATATCGATATCCGTAATTAATATGTTATCGTTGTTTTTGTTATAAAATCGTGTATTTTTCGAAATTATTTTGAATCATCGATTTAATTAAAAGCAAAATTTTAATTAAATATAAAACACCGTTCTTTTTCAACATTTCTTTATAAATATTTGATATTATTATAAATTATTTCATGTATATAATAGATATATGATTTTTATTATGAAAAATATAAATTCTTATAAAATTATATATTGAAAGTCCATCATATTTATAAAAAAAAATTATCGAAATTAAATTTAAAAATAACACATGCGATTAATTATACAATATTTTGTTTATTAATTTATTTTAATTTAATTTAAAAAGATGTATGTTATTATATTTTATATATAAATTTCTGAAATATTTTAGATTTTTTTTTCAATTTTAAAATTTTGATATATGAAAGTATTACTGTAAAATTTTGATCAAGAAAAAATAATTAGATTTAAATTATATTGTTTATATTTAACTTAATACATTGAAATTTTTAATATAATTTAAAAAATGAATAATAATATGTATTAAAATGTTAAAAATCACTATTTTATATAGTGGCATATTTTAATATGTATATATATATATATATATATATATATATATATATATATATGGTCGATTTCTTTTGATCATTCATGGTAACAGGAAACGATTGTGCGCCCATTGCGCCCATGACGCGTCTGTTTGATTTGATGATTCGACAATATTGCTCCGTATAAGGAAGTGATCCGAGCGTGAAATCTCAATGTTACAGTTAAAACCGACACTATAAATTATAACGATTTATATATATATATATATATATATATATATATATATATATATATACATATATATATATATATATATATATATATATATATACATATATATATATATATATATATATATATATATATATATATATCTATATATATATATTGTGTACGTTGTGTCCCAAGGCGCAATTATTGTTCCGATCACTTTAATGGCGGTTTGAATGATGAATCGTTCGCAAAAAGGGCCATTATTATCAAAACGACTACGAATTCCAGGTTCGATTCCCGCGATTGATATCGACATTTGACATTATGAATAAAGAATTGATTCTTGTTACCGACTATAGCATCTAGTTATTCATTCATAAATGATTCTTATACTATATTTATTGTAACAATAAAAAATGATTTTTCATCTCTATACATACATACACACATATATATATATATATATATATATATATATATATATATATATATATATATTAAATTTATTAATGTTCGCTTACTTTGTATAAATTAACGCCAAATACTACAAGTAACGTTTTAAAAAAAAATATAAACAATAATAAATCGACCGCAATAAAGCGTGCTTTTTATTATGATCATATAAGATAAAATATATGGCGCATAATTGTGACAAATAAATATTGTTCGCTATCGCTCATAATTTTTGTGGTAAAAATAACAGTGGTAACAAGTTTAACCTTTCGCCTGTGAAACGGCGATTCGCTTTCGAAGATCATTCTTTAATTAAAATTATGACGAAACGTTTAATTAATATTACAGCAAGAAAATAATTAAACGATTCACGCAATCGCTTTCTTATGACATGTCTTAAATGCGGCTACTTAAAATGTTATACAATTTTTTATATATAAAAAAAATCTATAACGTCTGTTCAAAAATTATGAATCAATATTTCTTCAGTTATTATAATTTAAATTTTTTTATTCAAATTTATATATATATATATATATATATATATATATATATATATATATATATATATATATATATATATATTAAATAAAATTTTAACTATCAAGTAAAAATATTATTGATGAAACGTTGATGTATTATGGATGATAAATAGTTAGTAATATAAAATTAACTGTAATAGTATATTATAACTTGTTGCAGTAAATTTGTAAATACGCCGCAGTAAAGCTGTATTAATAACTATACAGTTAATCGTTTTTTTTTTGTATTTTATAATTTATAGCAAATTTTAATTAATAACGTAAATAATCTGGAAACTGTTAAGATTTGCGAAGAAAAAAAATATCGCTTTTATACGGATATAAATAAAAGTTACCAATAAATAATTCATGAAAATTTGTGTAAACGGGTTCTTCGAGTTTTGCAGAAAGAAAAAAAAACAGATTATACATTAAATATAATCTAAATTAGAGAAATCGATTTAATATATATATTTATAAAATATAGAAATTAAACTGTTTATGTTTTATTTGTCGAAAGCTACTTTCGATCAATTCAAGTCTTATATTAATATATAAATTAGGCTAATGAAGAAATAATTAATTCTAATTCCAATTTTGATCAATGATTCTCAAAATAAAAAAAATCATCAATATATAATAACAAATTTTAATTATTAAAACATATCTTCATCAACTTATTTGATTTTATAGAAGATTGATTTTTTTAATATTATATATATATATATATATATATATATATATATATATATATATATATATATATATATATATATATATATGAATAATATAATTATTAAAAGGGTATTGATTTTACGAGGAAATATTTAAATTTCGTTATAAAATATATATAAAAACATATAAATCAAATTTTTATGTAAATTTAAGACATAATAAACCGATATTCATATTAGTTATATAGAAAAGAATCAGTAATTATGATGATTCAAACATAAAGAATGATACGAATATTTCGAAGAAGTCATAACAATAATTTATTTAAATAATAAATTACACGGTATTATTAGAGAAAAAGCATCGCAATATAGCAAAAAAAAAATAGTGAATACAATGAGTCGTTATAAATATCAATTATTGAAACTAAAACCATTCTTTCCTGTTCTTATAAAGATTTTTAGAGTAGGCGACATATACTTTTCACAGAACTAAATATCGACTGCGTTAATAAATCAATTGTGCAACGATTAAATCTGCATATTTCGTGAATGTATTTATATTATAAACGTTTAACCGTTTGATATATCAATTCGACGATAAAATTATAAATCACGCTGTATATCATCGAAGCGAGAGATAAAAAAAACAATAGTTCGAACGAAGCTCGATAATTTTAGGCTTTGCCGAAAAGGCTACCAGAAATAACACGTTGCAATTACTCGGGTGAAGCAACGATGGAATCTCTATAATTAAATATATAGTCATCTTTATGGGCGGATAGGTCGTTTAGAACAATAATATAATAAAACGATCGTGTGTATGTGCGCGCTCTTTATATGGCAGTTACCATAATTCGGTTGAATTATATGTGTATCATTTTTTTTTATGATTTAAAACGCGAAATAAGAACGTTTATGGAGAGCAATTATGTCAGAAAATCAAGAGCGGAGCAATATTAAAATTGAATTAGTATATAATTTATATGGCTTTAATGGTTTAGAAATTAATATTTTTAAATTATAAATTAATTATTTATAATGTATTTTACTCATTTTATTTTTTTTAATCAAATTTCACAACATGTGTATTAGTTTAATTTATAAATAAAATACTTGTAATATAGTTAATACAATGAATAGTGCTATCAAACAATAAATATAGTGCAAGTGCAGCTTAAAAGCGATCAATCGCCAGGTTGTTTCGATTGTACAAATATGGAAGTGACAATGGCATCGAAACACAAACGTACACACACAATATATATATAACATTAAAGCACAATAAACAAAATACTGGATCGACTTTCAGAGAGGACACGAATCCAGATCGTCTAGATAAAGAGCGGCCAAACTTCAACAATCGAATCTGTGATCTGCCGTTTTACTTCACAATCGCGAGACATTTGAATGCGATACGATTTGTGGGAAAAAAACTACTCTCTATCCTGGTTTAAAGAAAAAAAAAAAATATATATATATATATATATATATATATTTAATACAATATTCGTTATAAAATGTTCAGTTACAAACACAACGGACATAACGAAGCGTTTGTTTTTATAATATTAATCGATTATAATTATATATAGCGGAATAGGAAAGAACTGATGAAAAAATATATGTGTGTGTATAGATTCGTTAGAGTGAACAGGAATTTTTCATCCTTGAAATGTGGCACAATGGTGTAAAATTATTGCGCGATTTGAATCAATGCGAATGCATAAATTAATTAGCGGAAAATTTGTGATCATATTAAATTTAATTTATCGTTGAAATAAAATAACTCGTCTATTATTGAAAAGTCTTTTTTTTTAGTGCTGTAAGCTTTTTGGTTGTCGTTTGATTGGTTTTTTTTTTTTGATAATTTTTGACTTGATCATTCTTTTACGTTTTAATGATAAAAGATGCTGCCGATTAAAAGTCGTTTGAGTGCGAAAAACTTGATTTTAAATCAAATCGCTAATTTAAATTGTATTAATAGAATTTATGTTGTAAAAAAAAACAGTATATATTAAAAATTATCTATTGTTAATTTAAATTATAAAATAAATTCGTAACTATTACTTAAATTAATATATATTCAATGAAAAATAAACTGTAAAATTTTGCAAAAAAAAATCTATATCTAATATATGAAATGAATAAAATGCAAATTTAATTAAAGATTCCGAATCGTCGTTGTAACACTACTGATTTATAGAATTATAATTTAACATCTCGTACAATACGTATAGTACTAAAAGAAAAAAACTATTTTAATATTGTAATATATTAACAGATTTTTAATTGACTGTATATTTAGTCGAATTTGATTCGCGCGTGCATTTATTAGAATATATAATTTACGCGAAAAATTCGACGTATATAAAATAGTCAAACAATAAATTTTACGATCGCATTAATATGCAATTTTATTCGGATATTCTATTGTGTTTGTAGTGTTTAAATTTTTGTAAATATATCAAAGAATGAAAGAAAAACGAAACACCTGAGAAACAGTTATACGTGTATAAATTAATTTATATGAGGATAAAAAATTAAATTTACATGTATTATCGAATAATTAATGCGCTTTTATTGTGATAATGCGCATTAACCTATAAATATATGATTAAAATTATATGCTTTAAATTATTAACATAATTTTGTTGCATTTCAAAAATCAAAATTCATTCTCGATATATAATAAAAGATGTGAAATGTTTTAAATATGGAACACAGATAAATCGATTCATGAATTTTGATACTATTTTATTTTCAAATAAAAATAAAAACTATTCAAGTTACTGCATTAATATGAAATATTATTAAATCAAAATTGACATTGAATATTTGTTCTAGACGATTTTTTGGCAGTTGTATTATAAATATTTAACAAAAAATTGTACTAAAAATATTAGTATTATATTATATACGTATATGTGTAGTCAAGATTGTTATTTCATTTTTATTTATTTATTTTTTTTTAGTATTTTACGTGTACTTAAACTTTTAGCGATTGTATTTAGCGAGAAGTATGTTTTTCCGATATTTTACTATTAGTTAACGAGTTTTTGTACAACTTTACTTTCTATATTCTGAAAAAAATGGGATTCTTATTGATTAACAATATATATAAAAAAAATTTTTTTTGTTCAACATGTATTAAAAATGTAAATTTTATGCTAATAAAATAATAACTAAATTATTAAATTTTTATAGTTATCATTTCTATAAAGTGTATCAAATATATATATATATATGATATAAAAATCTATCGTGGTCGAGCAAGCAAAAAGTACCGGTTGCATATTATTGCATAACTATAAACAAGGGAAAAACGGTCTATTTTCAGTGGTGCAATCATAAAATTACAAAACGACAAAAGAACAGATTAGGATCCGCAAACAAGGGCGTGCGTAAGAACCGAGATAATCAAGTAGCGTGAAAGAGGGGCGATCTTGCAACAAACTGTTTCTATTCTTGTTTTTCTCTTTTTTGGTCTTCATATATGCTGCTTTTTTTTACCTATGACGACAATCTAAATGATAATTTGCATTATGACGCGTTCATTTCTTTTAGGTAATCCTAAATAAAATGAAAGGCAATGAAGAATCACTATTAAATCACAGATTTTTTATTTCATTAAATATTGTGAAAAATTCATTTTGAGCATCACAATATAGTAAATGCATTCAATAAAATGAGTAAAAACCATGAACTATACTATTATGCACGCACAAATGCACGTTCTCTTGTTGGATGCGGGATCTAATAAATATGTTCGAAGACTAATGCATTTTATGATACCATATAAGAATATTATTGCATTCTCATTTATGGTATAAGTGTCGAGTAATGGAAGTTTAATATTTACTTAATTTAACAAATTTTCATAAAAATATTTATCTATTATATAAAGATTAATAGTATTTATTTTTATTAAGATATTTGATTGATTATATAGATATTTGGTATATATAATTCAAAAATTAATAATTAGTATGTCCATTAAAAAATAAATTTAAATTTAACGTAAAAATATGACAAAAACAAAAACGGGTAATTTTTCACGTTCGCGAAAAATTTTTACGATTAGTAAAATATAAAAGAATCAATGACACGCTCGTGTTTTGCGAATTTGTCGCGTGTCATTTTCGCAATTTTGTCGCGTAATTTGTGCGACTTCTGTTCCAATTGCGTCGCTATTGCATTATTCGATTGCACTTGTTGCCGTTGCGCAATCGTGTGAAAAACTGCATCGACGCATCCGATGAGGCTTTATTTGAGTTCGATTATATATATATATATATATATATATTTTTTTTTTTTTTTTTTTTTGATATTCGTACAATTTTAAAAATCGACGTGCGCCGCGAGGTCTTCGAAATAAATCAATAAGATTTACGACCGGCAGATCGTATCTAATGCAAAAATTTGCGATATTTTACAAAATATCTAAAAATATATATATATATATATATATATTTTGAAATCGTAAATTGCGAATATGGCATTTTTGTTGTTTTTTTTTTAAATAAATCAGTGAGATTTGAAGTTTTTTCACGTCTCGTATATTATCGGCGACACAATGAAAAGGGATGATGCATTTTAATTATCGGAAATGACCTTAAAAAAATATTATATATCAATACACACACACACATATATATATATATATATATATATATATAATATGGTGTTTGCACATAAATAAAACACGTTAAATGTGCTAATGAATCCATTACTGCAACAATACGGCATTTGAAAGAATATAACAACGCAAATAAAACGTTGCATTGAAATCGCGCATGCACTATGCATTTGTGCAACATAAATGCATTCGATTCTTTTTTTATCATAACATTCATTTTTCATAGCGCAGGGTCATACGGCAATAATGATCGAAAGCACTTAACGTTAAACAGTGTGTGTGTATATATTTATATATATATTATATATATATATATATATTTTTTTTCCAGGTTTTATTCATTGGAGCTTCTTTATTTTCCAGCGGATTTACACGGTCAATTTGTATCGCTTCCATCTTGACGCAGTAAACATGAATGTTTATTTAAGATCGCTTTAAATATGTGACCTCTCTTTTCGAACCGGACTGTATATGTATATATATATATATATATATATATATATATATATATATATATATATATGGTGTGTTTATATTTGAACGTTTGATTGGGGTTTTCCATCAGAACAGCGGGTGGCTCTCGCACCAAAACGGCAGAGCTTAATTAAAAGCATCGCAACCATTCGAAAATTGTTTCAGACGCTTTGCGCCGCATTTTTTTCAGGATTTTATCTTTTTTATCAATCGATCGTGTATGTATGCGTGTGTTATTTTATTCTAAACGTGTTCGTATGCGTGTTTCGATATATAAATTTGAGTTTTTATCGCCGAACGCGTTCATATCAAATCGTCGATTCGCCGCCTTGACTATTAATCTTCTTGAGGTCGTTTGTGATTCAAAGACGATTCGTAAAGAATTATATATATATATATATATATATATATATATATATATATATATATATATATATATATATATATATATATATATATATATATATATAAGTTTGTATATAAATGTGTATTTTATTTTAATTTAATCATAGTTTTTAGTTAAGTATTGTATTTATAGCGTTTGATTAGTTAAAATATATGCGTATAATTTCAAACAAAATAGCGTATAACGTTAGAAATAACACGTATTCGCATATTATACATATAATTTGACGAATTTTAAAGGCATATTTGCATTTATAAATAAACAAATGAATGATCAGACATTTTCTTTTAAAAATTTAGAACGCACTGATTTATATTTTATTGGATCAAAAATAATATATATATATATATATATATATATATATATATATATATATATATATATATGATACACATATATTCTGATATTAAAAAATGTTTTTTTTGCATAATGAATAAAATATTAAAAATTTTGTTCTAGAATAAATTTATTGAAAAACGACAAAAATACCTACGAGTTAATAAAATAATAATATTAGGAATATTATTAAATCTTCAAATAATATTTATATAATATAAAAAATATTTATTATTTTTAAATATATATCATATAATATAAATGTAATATTAATTTATTTTTCAATAAATATTATTATTATATCATAGAAAATTATTCCCTTCTGAAAGAGCGCCGATATTACGTTTCGCACGGCGCCGAAACGCCTCACGATTTTAAGGCTTTTTATAGTGGATATAACTCGGTAGACTTTCACGTTGTCTCAAAGTGAAGACGCCTCGACATATTCTATAGTGTAATAGATGTGTGTGTGTGTGTGTGTGTTCAAGGGTCATTGTATCGATGCGATCTCGGAGCATTATTTATGCGTTGTCTGCGCGTTGTCAACGGACAAAATATTGCGCGTCTAGCCGTTACGACATGGCGGGACATAAAATTTCAAACTTGCATCAAGTGCACTTCTGCGAAACGGATAAGATTAGCCCAAGCACGATATGTGCAATACTGTATATACTATCCGCCATGTTACCCATGTTACAGTCTCATGTGTTCGAAAACAGACGTATAAAAACCTAATTGGTCTCTTGAATAGTTTTTATACGCGTCGCAATATACATACATACATATATATATATATATATATATATATATATATATATATTTATAAATGTATATATACATGTTCGACGACGTATTCTCATTTTATAATTAAATTGAATCGACGATTTTCAAACTTTTTCCAATATTTCATATAATAAAAATAAATAAATATTAATGATGATGTTCAATTTTTCCATATATTGTACAGATTCTAATATATATGATTTTGATTAGATAAAAATTAAACAATGCAAATACAACTATATATAGTATAAAAAATATCAATATTTATAGACGATATAGTTTTAATAAACTATTAAATATGCTAATATATATATATATGTGAAAAAATATAGAAAAATCGAATTCGTTTTTAAATATATTATTTTTTAAATTAAAAAACGGATACACGTCTAACAATATTAATCAGCTTCATTAATAAAGATAATAACTTTATTATGTTAAACAACGTAAACACAAATAAATTTTTGATAGATCGATATCAAAATATATATAAAATTTGCATTAGTCATTATTTTACATAGAATAATAATTAAGACGATATTTTCTATAGTCAACTGTATCATAAATCGAAAAATCCCACATACATTTATATTCGTAGAAATGTGTTTTTTTTTTTTTTGTTAAAATTTTTTAATATGATAAAAGTTCAAAGTGCGATATTTATTATGAAAAAAAAAGTGAAACGAGAACGATTTCCGAAACGGTGGATCTAAAATAATAATAGTCTAAATGAATTTTAATCTTTGCTCTTCTGCAATCGTTTGGACGACAAAAAAAATGTGACTCAATATTCAAAGATCATAAATGTCGTGTTCGAAGAATGAAAACGAATAAACTAATTTGCATTTCATTAAAATGAATTAAAAATGTCGAAATGCGTCGTCGAACATATTCTAATTTTGCACTATTAAAAATATAATTTATTTGTTCAAATATTTATTAGCGTTTATATTGTGGACGATGTTTTATTAATTTGAAATAAAAAAAATATTCTAGAAGATTTTTTTTTTAATTTATAAAGTATTTAGGTAATTTTCTTAAAATTATATTTTATCCGTCTATCTACGTACAAGTATAAAAAAAATTGAAAAAAATCTGTAAAATAATTGAATTTTTATATATTTTTATGATTTTTCTATTTCTTGCAAGTTTGCCATAGATTTTCCACTTCTGCTTTATACTATGTTGCATTGTCGATTGTCAGTTATTTATTTGAAGTCTTCTAAACGTTATATATATATATATATATATATATATATATATATATATATATATATATATATATATATATATATATATATATACGTCGCAGTTAACTGTTATAGATTAACGACTAATATATTGAAACGTGTAAACGTTCGTTTTGGAATATTTATCGACGCGATTAAATCGCAATGAATTTCTTATCGACTCACTGCTTCTTCCCAGTTTGCATCGCGCATAATATTATATACAATTTACGACCGCATTGAGACAATAATTTGCAAGATTACACACGCACACACATCTATATTTGTACACGATAAAAATGACACATCAACATGATTCAAATTGATTATACGCTAACAAAACACACGGTGCACTTATTGAAACCTGGGCATGAACATTAAAGTCGTTCAGATTCGATTTCAAATCTTTTATACGATCTTATTGCGAGATTTTTATCGATCGTGTATGGGCTTATTAATACGCACAAGAACACATGTAAATACTTGCATTATTTTAACTAAAATTGATCAATTTATTTACGTGCATAATAATATACTTGCGATTTTAAATTAGTGTTATTTAAACTCGGAATAATTTGAATATTATTAAACGAAAATTTAACCACAAGTACAGATAATAAATATAAAGTTTAATAGAAACCGCTATGGTGGAATTGTAGGCTTAACAGTCTGGGAAATGTTGTAGTTGATTGACTTTTTATACTTAATAAGATTATTATTACTTTGACTTGGTTAAACTAATATTCATAACTGATCATTAAGGTAAAAGGTTAAAAGATCATGACTTTTATCGTAATTTCAATGTGGAATTATTTATATAGTTCAATATTGATTTTCCTACCTCTAAAAGGTTTTTGATCATTTTAATTTGATATTTTAATGTCGAAAAAAATTGTTTTGATAAAAAAAAATATTTTATTCTTTAATAAAACATCAATTCAATTCTCTAAAATTTTCTATATTAATAGCTTTATAAAGTTTTTTTTTATTAACGACGTGCAACCTGTCTATATATCAAAGTGGCGCCTGAACAATTTTATATTTAATACTAATAATAATAATAAACGTATCAATAAATCATTTGAGAACAAAAAATAAACATTTGATGAACAACAAAATTTATCGTTAAAAATCTAATATCAATCTTAATATAAAAAAATAGAACAAAATGTTAGAATTATAAATCCATATAATTTAAATTAAAAAAATCATTTTCTTTCGTCAAAAATAAATAAATTTATAAAATTGACGAGCAAATCTATCCATATTTTCATGGATAATCGCGAGAAAGTCGATGATCGAACGAAACAGAGTTCAAACGGTCTAAAATAAGTTGAATTTAATCAATTGTGAGAGGCCCACAATGCCACACGTCTCACGACACCTGACATCATATATAGGAAAATCGTGGTCAAATTTTAACACCGGACTAGGAATACGTAAAAAAAAAACACCGCGCGCACATAAATTATTAATATCTGTGTCGATTTTGCACGTAATCAATAATAATATCGTCCGTGAATGAAAAATGCCGGAAAAATTTCGGCATCCTAAGTGCGAGTGCACAATGGGTCGATCGAGAGAGAAAAAAAAGGCACTTGGCTCGATTTGATGAGTAAAAAAATTTTAGCAAAAAAGGAATGATCTCAATATCCTGCACACGAATTTCGTGCTAATAATATATATAAATGTTTCACACGTACATACACATGTTACTTTTGAGTAATGACTCAGTTTTTCGAGTTCTCAGTAAATATTGATCATCGTATTGATAGTTTCGCGCTTGTCTCATAATGGATTCCGTTCAGTTTTATCACATGTTTGTTTATACACGTTTTTTTTTCATGTTTAAGTATAATATTTTAGACCACATGTAAGCTGAGAATTCGTCAAATATTTACTTTGCCTTTTATAATTATTACTAATTTTCGAATAAATACATTAAAAACGAGGAATCGCTCGTTATATTATGCAATGCATTTTTTTGATATTACATAAAATTAAAATTTTAGTTAAGTAAAGGATTATATATTGTATATTGAAAATATATTTTTTTTGTATGGGTTTGATAATTATATGTTCGTTGATATCTCCAATTGAATAAATAATTAGTAAATATTAAAACTTATTAACAAAAGACATCAATGAGTAGTTATATATAAAACCCGTAAGTATTTTTCGTAGGTATTTTTATTCACTTTCGATAATGTAATTACGTTCTGTCATAAAAAAAAAGTAAGCACTTACCGGCATACCGCAATTAACTTTCATTTTCGTCTTCTTGCACTCGTAAAAATGCAATCAAGTTCACTTTTGACGCGGGTCAGCTTTGGACGTGCATTTATGAACTTTTGGCCGCATTCACTTGCGCTCATTATGCAATCGCGACACACGACGAGCAAAATATTGCCAAGTTTGACGACGACCGATTCGCGTAATTGTCGAAGAGCATGCTCCGATAGCGATTTGGATAACACGATTACGTACACACACACTTGTTTAAAGTTTTAATGACATATACAGCACGATACAAAAATCGTTTTTGAAAGCAATTTTTTTTTATGAACTAATATATATATATATATATATATATATATATATATGTATATATATATATATATATATATATATATATATATATATATATATATATATATATATGTATATATATATATATATATATATATATATATATTAAATCGAATAATTCATATTTCTAAACTGTAATATATTATTATATTAAAAATAGTATATCTATATTTTATTGTAAAATTGGCTAAACAATTGAAGAAGTAAATATTTTGAAGTTCTCATTGATCGATATTTTTTAAAATCATCCTGTATATAGATCGTATGTGTGGACGTATTCGATACGAATATAATTTGCGATTCGACCTTACACGTTGTCACGTTCGCGGCGATTACATGACGGCATCGCGACCTTGATAGTTCCAATAATTTTGCTAATAAATTGGATCCTTGTCAATTTTGATTTGGCTTTTCATAAAGATCCTAGTCGGTATGTGTACACGCATAAACTGGTATGGAAATATAACGATTCGCGCCGTTTTCCATTAGCGAAAAAATACGACGTTCTAATTCGACATGCCGTTTCGCGCCACCGCAATATATTAAGTTATGATGCTCTTTTACAACCAGTTATTCAAATTATTCAAAAATATGCATAATCTTGCGCACGCTTACTTATATAAATATACGCATGATTCATATTTGCGAACTTTGTTTTTCGCTTCATTAAAGATAATAAAAAAAATATCGACAGAAATTCGTATATTTGGGACAAGTTAACTAAACATCAATTGACAACCACTAATATAGATATCTATATAAAAAAAATCACAGTTATTTCTGATGACTCATATTCTACAAAATAAAATATATATATAAATAAAAACTTGTTTATCAATACAATTAATAGTAGAAATCTTAAAATTTTTCCTTATTTAAATTTTAAAATTCGCTATAGTATTGTTCCAATACTTTTTTATATATTAAAAAAAAGAATGTTTCAACGTTCTTTTAATGTTAATAATTAGAAAAACCATATTATAGATAAATTTTATTAATTTTTTAAACAAATAAATTAAAATCGTTTGTGTATTCAATTTTTTTCAAGTCGACCTGTCATGTGAATTCGCGCACCAGGTGTACTTTAAATTTATAATTAAACATTTTTAACGTTGCGCGAACATTTGTATCGACGTGTTAAAATAAAATTCTTCAATGTTTGTATTACAAAACATTACTTTTAGCACATAAAAATTAAAAAAAGTTATATATATATATATATATATATATATATATATATATATATTTACCCAATATTCCGAGTAAAATTTCAATTTTCCATAAAAGCCGCAACGCAAATATTGATCGTGTTTTGAAAATATTTTATCGAAGCCGTAAAAGCGATTAAACAGCGGATAAATCGCAAGGTGGATATATTAAAAAAAAAAGACATAACGTTTACATTTGTCATTTATAATCATCGCCTACGCGTTCTAATATAATTGTCATCGTCTAAAACCACCTTTATATTTTTTTTCTAATAACATTATTAAAATTTAAAGTTCTAAATATCGAGAAAAAGCCATATATTATTCAAATGCATTTTTTCCATGATTTATACACGTATGGATATATGGCTTTATAGAAGTCCATAATAAAATCAGCGAGAAAATTTATTGAGTCACATATATATTCGCATGCTTTATTGTTCGGTTGAGCCTGTCCGCTTTTCAAATTTAATAATTTATGTTTTCCTTTTATTGACACATGCGATCTTGTAAAATATTTTATATAATATATGAAAAGTTTTTTTTTTATTTCATTATTGTGTCGTGTCTCATGAATAATTGTATTTTTATTAACCGAATTTAAATTATTTTCAAATTGCACTTAATAGGTTTTCTAGTATATCAATTTATTATATTAAAAAAAATATTTTTATTATTACTTTTAATATTCGTTCATACTATATATAAAATATATCTACATTATTAAAAAAAATACCGATTTAAAAGCTACTTATAAAAAATTTTACGATAAATATTACAAATGAATAAAAAATGTAAAAATAATTAGTTCTTGATATTTTTTTTATAAATATAAAAATGTTATTTATTTTATATTTAACTATGGATTTGATACTAAAATATCGAATTTAATGAATTTACACAAGAAAAATGATCTGTAACTGGAAGTGACCTTCTTAAAAGGAGCGTGTTGAAAAAAATTAGAATGTCTGCCCTAGATATATTTCTACAAATTAAGAGATGAAAATGTAAACACTTCAATCATGTTGTAATAGGAAGCACATATAGAATTATTTATTTGATCGTACGAAATCAAGTTAAATAATGAATTAGGTATAACTATAATAATTACCGGTTTACTTTGCATTAGATTAATCAATTATGCTAACGGTTTAAATATTCAATATGAAATTATAG
The DNA here is from genome assembly GCA_024500535.1 of Leptonema lineaticorne. Lineage (NCBI taxonomy): Eukaryota > Metazoa > Arthropoda > Insecta > Trichoptera > Hydropsychidae > Leptonema > Leptonema lineaticorne. The sequence goes on along the minus strand of JANIJI010000059.1, from coordinate 2,362,261 downwards.
TATGTCATCATATTAAAAAAAATAAAATAATTTTACATTTACTTTGTACCATTTTATTCACGCATTCCCGGAAAATTTCACATTAGTATGTGAGAATAAATGAAAAAAAACATACGAATTCATTGCATCATTTCAACTTCTGGGAACGATTATCTGAGGCAAATATCTTTTTTTTTGCAATTGAATGCATAAATGCGTATTCATATTCGTCTTTTTTTTTTAACCGTGCAAATTCCTCAAAAGAACAAAAACTGAAAAGATTAAATAGTAATATATGAAAAAAAAAACATTACAGAATAGACTGTAAATGATTCATTCTTCGGGTCGTCCTATTATATTATATCATATTATAGATACGTTTTCTTGCTTGTTTAAACGGCGTTTCAAAAACTTTTTCTATTGTAAGATATTTTTATATGTCTAATATAATATTAAAATTAATATCTTAAGCTTATAGAGAAAATTATATCATTTTATTTTTGTCTTCGGTTATGGCTTATATTTTTATAATATGAATAGTGAATTTTAGCGTAAACTTTGAGAAGCGCATCTTCAAAAGAATCGATACGAATAAATTTAAAATGTGAATCGACCGTAAATCACGCGAATTATTTTAATACGATATATATATATATATATATATATATATATAGCCAATATTTATTGCCGATTTTTAATACTTATTTTTCATGACGCCCATTTGGCGGCCATGACGCCAAATACTTCCATACGCGAACAATTTGTCAGAATTTTTGTTCTTATTTCTGTCGTTTTTTTTTTCACGTTATTATTATTGTTCCCTCTCTCGATATATTTATATATATATAAACATATCTAAGATCTTCGATGATGTATGATGATTTGTAACGCGGTCCGGTAAACGTGTACGAGATAAAATATCGCGTACGATCCAGACAATTGATCTATTGAAAAATGCAATTAGATCACCGCAATCACCTTGAACATGAAACGTGATATTGTTTGTGGCGTGTAATTGTTTTCTTCTTGTGTTCTTTTTTTTATATTATTATTATTTCAACCTCAGATCCATTTATCTTGTAGTTAAAACGAACGGACGATTCTTTCGTGTTTTATAGGGCATGCGTGTTCTTCTTCGTCTGCCCACCGCGTACCATATTACATATTATATACAGAACGGATACAAAATTATAGTATTCTTTTAACTGAGATTGTAAAATTACTATATTGCAATATTGAATTTACAAACGTAAATAAACATTTAATATATTATTAGTTAAATATAGCCACAGTTCGTCTATTTCGATAGCAATAATACAATTAATAGTACTATTAATTTTATAAGCGTATATTTTTTTACTTTGTATCAAGAAAAACTGATATTTAAATAAACATAATTAAATTTATATTTCTATATATAAAAAAAATGTATTTTTTATTCTTAAAATCACATTAAAATAATCGCCAACCATGTTAATAATTTATGTAAAAAATATATATGACAATATTATTTTTGATATATGTTATATATTTTTTTTTTATGAAATTTTGATTATAATAATATTTTTAATCATCCTGTATTATGCATTAACATCTTGAAACGTGAAGTGCGTGTAAAGTTTTTTTAATCCTCACTCAGGCAACGAAGTGACAAAGACAAAATTCGAACGGTCGAAATTTTCGATTGTTATTACACTTGATTGCAGTGTGGACGTTTAAAAACAAACTGCCGTACGGATTGTGCACGTGTGCGTGTGTACAATATATAATTTATATACGTGTGCGAACGATAAAGTGGCATTGAAAACTGGTAAAGTTCAAATAGAAAGGAAGCCTCCGGGCAAGATGAGGAGATGAAGGACGCCACGCGGTCAACAAAACCGTCGGTTCAATGGGCAAAACGAGCGCGGAAGCCTCAATCAATGGACGATAATTATCTTTTTCAACACTTGAACTCAAAAAAAAAAAAACAGAAACACTCGAAACGATCGCAGTCGAAAAAAAAATAATAATAAAACATTCCATTTTCGAGTCGGACCGTAAGTTACGGGAGAGCGTATGATTGAAAACCAATATTGTTTGCCGATTCACTTGACACTTGAACCTGTGTACATGTGTATTGTTCATTATCAATATTCAAGTTTGTATTAATCTACCGGTGAATAGCATTTTTCAACCTGTTACCATCGTGAAAAACTATTTAAAGAAAAAAAATAAGTTCTCTTGGAAGACGTTTAAATGTCAAGAGTTCGACGAAATAAAAAATCGCAGTTCAATATTTAATACCTGCATAGATAATGTATAAAAATCAATTAAGCAAAATATTTATCCGTTCAATTTGTTTTGAAAATTATATTTAAAAAAAAAATGATAACTTCTCAAATTTAAGATTTATTAATGATGGATTCTTATATAAATATTATAAAAAAATAATATCATATTAACTTTTATTTTTAGATATAGTAAAAAAAGTTAAGAGATAATTTGGATATTCTAATATTATAACATGATTTCTTATAGTGCAATAATGAATAATAATTATTGTGTAAAACATGAGTTAATTCGAAGATACAATATGTCTAAGTGTACATGATATTATATTCAAGGACATATCTCTCATTAAAATCAAAAATATGATATAATATCACGATTCAAAAAAAAAAAACACATACACAAAAATTATGATGTATTTTTGTATTGTCCTCAATATTATAAATATTGAGGACAATTTGTCTGATATTATAAAATCGCAAAAAAATCGTATAATTTCCATCGAAATAACTCTCGAAAATCGAATAAATATCGCCGTATTGATATGCAAATGAGTTATTTCGTTTATTGAAGAAACACACCACCAAAAAATTAAACCGCGTTAAATAATCGTCTGTGCGATATTCAAATTCGCACATGTGCAAGGCCGAAGAGGTTGTAGGTGTCAAATAAAATGTAAGTATTGCGTATTAAACTCTGTTTCTTTTTATTTTTTGTTGCCCCCCTTCTTATTCACAATTCGATCGTACATCAATAATAAATTATAAACGACGTAAATATGTTTCGTATGTTTGTAACGTAAATGTGTATGGTCATTTTTTTTTTACACGATTCATATCATTATATTGTACAATATATATATATATATATATACACACACGATAAACGGGGTCGAAGAAGTACACGTCCATGTCGGATAATAATAATAATAATAAACAATAATATTGTATGTAAAAAAAAAAGATAAAGAAGAAGCCTCACAATTTGTTTACAGTGTAGTCATTTCAATGTCGATCATTGCGAAGATTGATACAGTGACGCAATATTGTATTCGAATATCGCGCGCAACGAATGATTTTGAATAATTATTTTCGTGTTTCTATCATAATTTTAAAATATGCAGTTTTTCATGAACGTAAAAATAAATTGCGTCGGCTCGTGAAAAAAAACCTTGGCGTTTTATGCGCTTTTTATTAACAAGATCGAGACGTCGCATCAATTATGAGTCTCCGTTTTATCTGAATTATTGTTATACTTTAAAATAAACATAAATAAGTGAGATCGCTTAATTAGTAAGAAGTTTATATAGTTGCCTTTATATATTTTTATTATTATTTAAATACCACATATTTATATATAAAGTTATAGAAAAAATTATATCCGTAATACTAAATTGAAAAAAATATTAAAATTAATAAAATATATACAAAGCTATCTTAAAATTTCAATAGACATCATTACGTTTACTTTTTAACTGTTACATATTAATTATTTATACAATTTTATAATCATAATATTGTCGTGTAATAAAAAATATCATAAATTAAATCCGATATTTAATCATAAATTAAACCGTAAATAATTTGCAATTTACAGATTTACTTTCATGCATAATATGGAAGGTCGAAACGGTGACACAATAAAAAAAATAAAAGATTTTCCGCGAGTAGCTTTTATTGATTTTGCGCTTTTGTAACGTTGAAATTAAACGCATTTTCCATCGCAGTATATTATTTATAAAAGATGTTTAAATATGTCCAGAAACTTTTGTGAGTTTTGATTGATTGCGATCGCACAATGAGCTTTAATGGCCGATGAATAACGGACGGTGCGTTTTATACGATTTTATGACCCGATTCGTCGTCGTATATTTTAATATAAACGCGTGTGTATGTAATGTTAAATAAATAAATAAAAAATACGATAATAAAAAAATTATCAATGTACGATCAAAACAGATATTTTTTTCACGTTAATATTATACATTTTAATAGTCTAATATATTTGAATGCTCGATAATTTTAATGTTTTTTTTTTTGATAATTTTATATTAATATAATTATATGTTGAATTATATTTCAATGATATTTGAGATCGAATGTTTTATTATTATTATTATTTTTAATTTTAAACTATGGATTTATTTGAATTTAATAGGATGTGTTTAAAAATATTTTTCTTTTTTTAAGTTCTGTTAATAATCAATAAATTGAAGCGTTCGCATTGTAATAAAAATCATATATTTTCGATAATATATATTATTATTAAATTTAACTGCATACATAGATGCAATAAAATTGCACCGCATATAGCGCACAAAGGGTACAAACACAATAAAAATCGTTACGTACCGCAATAAAAAAAAAATCAATTATATTTCTTTAATAACGACTGTTCGCTCTTTGAATTATACCGCGCGTTGTTTACTACTACAAACAATTATTACTATTGCGAATGTGTGAAAATTTCTTACTTGCGTAAACTTTTCTCTCGAGTTAATAAGACGCGTTTTTATTTATATTATCGCGTGCTTTTTTTTTCTTTTTTCGTCGTCTTGTGTCGGCTCATTTGTTCCAGTTAAGCCTTTTACGTACACGGTTAAATTGTGCAGACGTATTGAAATGTAATTAAATGATGAGTACGCTTGTCGATTCGACGAAAACAACGTTCACTTTTAAGCGCAAAGCGCACGCGACCGAATTAACTATGGAAATACAGTGTGATTCAAAAATTACCAACGACAGAAATATATATATATATATATATATATATATATATATATTTAAATTATACAAAGTTGATTCGATCAAAATTATAGTTCGTATCTTGTAATCCGGTATTTTATTATACCTAAATAGGAATAATTATAATGTTTATGTAAATCTTTTTAAGGTACGATACTTTAAAATGTCAAAAATAAAAAAAATAAAATTAATTTTAAATTTGTATGACAAAACGGAGTACAATTCAGATCGTATGTAAAACATAAATTATAATATTTTTTATTAGTGTTTTTAACTATTAAATAAATAAATTTTATTACTAAGAAAAATATGTAGAAATATAGTAATAAATATGACAAGAATATAAATTAAAAAAATATTAAAATTGTTTTTGAAAATAACAAAAACATTAAATAACCCGAATAAATTGTTTAAATATAATACGAAAAAAAATAATAGTAACAAAACTGTAGTGGCATCGCTCATGATGACCACACATTCACCGGTCGCTACTCTAAAAATCATCGTTTTGCATCATGAAGGTCGTTTGTACGTTATTGACGTAGAGCGTGAAGTGCCATTTGACTTTCGAAGATGCTCAAATGTACGTACACGTATACGTATATGAATCGCAACGCGTCGTAAGAGCGACGCTGTCTCGGTTAGCGACGCTCAAACTTTGGCGCGCGTACGCTACTGCAATAGAATATCGTTTATGATTGATTTTCATTTGGGATCAAAACTGGATGTGCATACGTTAATTGATATATATGTATAAATGTTGTAACACAAATACAAATTCTGTGGAAATTGTATATTTTAAGTTTATTTTAAAAACATATTTTTCCTCTAATTTTAAATAAATATGTTTAAACAAATATTAAATATATATTTTTTAAAATCGTTATAAAATATTGATCATACGAATAAATCTATAATTGTTAATATTAAAAGACATAAATATTGAATTATGAAATGTAAATATATAAAAAACAAATATAAAATAAATTCGAGCAAACTTCAAGTTTGATAAAAAGCGCCGATTTTTTTTTTTGATTGAAGAAATACGCTAAAATATAAATCAATAAATCCATTAAACGAATACAAATATTTGACGATCGCCGATTTAACATTGACACCCTGAAAAATTGGATGAAAAGATCCGACCCCGTAAGCATTGTAGCGCCATTATTATTTTTTTCTATATTATCAATACTTATTATGGGCAAATAAAATCGTAAATTCTACAATAAAATTCACAAAAACCCATGTAAAAAACCATAACGGTCTACAAGAATAATAAACCATTCTTCAATATTGAATTTTAGAGATTCGCACAACAAGGATCAAAACAAACATACACATTTCAAAGTGTACAATGTTCAATTCGACGTACGAACATCAAATATTATAAATGCGGACTAATATCAAATAGAATACGGTCAAATCGGTCAACGAACAGAACTAAATGTTTAATGGAAAAATTGCACGTTCTCAACATCAACACATCGTTTGTAAATAATTGCAAAGCTCGAGATATATACTTATATATATATATATATATATATTAGTAAGAAAAAAAATCTCTAGAATCGATCATAAATAAATTTTGTTTTTCTTCGTTGGAAGTACGTTTCATGTCATATTTCACTACAATTTATGGCGACACGTCTTCGATGATACAATTTGACGTCGTATTTTATCGACCTTGGCTATCGTGAGAGATAATCAGGTGAGTTCCAAGTTCCAACCTTATAAATAGCAAAACACAATATATAAACGATACTATATATCCATAAAAACACGACACGACAATCGATAAATCTTATTCAAAAGTGTACCGTTTCGAGATCGTATTGTTTCCAAAGGCGACCTATGAACGGACAGGTTAATCTCTTTTTGTGTTTTATTTTTTTTTCTGTGGCGTACTTGTTTTGTATTTTTTTTTTGTGTATTATAATAATAGTAAGTATTATTGTTTTTAAACAGACTAATATTAACCGTAAAGATTCCAAGGTTGTGGTTAATCGATATTGCGTTTTTTTTTGTCTAAAGTTGACTTAATGGTAACATATAGGTAAATGTCTTCCTTAATTTGCAACATGTTAATATAGGAAATGAGTTCGTATTAATTTTAAATATAGGTTTAAATTCAACTACTGTTTTATAAATGTAAATATAAATAATAATTGCTAAAATAATATATATTTTTTTTTATAATAAAATGTTAATACGTAATAGTATATAATATAAAAAGTTATTAATATTTAAATTATAGTATGAAATAAAATCTACATTCATAAATAAATAAATAAGTAAATATAAATATAAAATAAAAATTAATATTAATATTGATATTTTAAAACATCAATTATTTTTGATATGCAAAATATATTTTTAATCATTACTAAAAATCTATTTAATTCTTTAATATATGAAATTTATGATTATTTCTTATAAAAATATAAATCAATATTTTGGAATTGATAAAAAATTTCAAACCCACAAAAACCGCATCGTCGTCGTCTTCGTTTTTTTTTCAACATATTATTTATACGTGTAAAATAGTGAAAAAAAATAAATTGATTTCAATATTGAAAATATGTCAGACGATATGTCAAATATTTCATAGAAAAAATTGCGGGTTGAACTGACGATTCAACCTCGTAAAAATAAATTAGCGCCATAAAATCAGTCGATAAAAAAAAAACGCGTCGAGATCACTCATACTTTATATACGATATTTTTAATATTATTCACGTATGATTGATATATTTTATTACTCAAATAATTTTTAATACAATGAAAAAAAAACAGATGCCGAATGAAATAATATATATATTACACGCAAAAAAATATTTGATGAAAAATTATCAATGCTTGAATCGTAATGATTTTTTTTTCTTAAAAATAATAATAATAATAACAAATTTGCGGTACGATTAAGCCGCACTTCCCCTAGAGCACATATATTAATTTATCCTTGAACCAGATACTAATGTAGCGTCGATTTCATAATATCGTCGTGAAATATCATACTGAAGCGCATTGTTTTAGATACGCCCGCCATGAAATTTATTGTTATATATATATATATATATATATATATATATATATATATATATATATATATATATATATATATATCAGGCATTATAGCGATGTTAATTTGAAGAAGAAATAAAAAAATATATATATAAATAATCTTCAACCCGAAATACGACGATGTGAGAATACATATAAACGTACAACGTATACAGCGTGTTCCCTTCCACACGTACAAAACGTATATACAGCGTGTGTATTATTTTTTTTAATATTACCATTTTGCTCTCACATATACGCGTTTATATTTCCGCGTGTGTATACAGCATGTTCCTTTCTATATGCAAGTGTGTGTATGTACAATATAAATATAAATAAATATATATATATATATATATATATATATATATATATATATATATATATATATATATATATATATACAGTGTGTTCCTTTCTAACATATATGAGTCTCGTGGGAAAATGTTCATTAGCTGAACTATAGCCCGGGGCGTCGTTACATATTCGAGGAAAGCACGTGCGTGATATATACGTATATTGTACGCACAAATATTTTAATATCACGTTTTCGTATATGTATATTTTTTTTAAATAGATAAGCTAGGAATCGTCCTCGACTTTCGTGTGTTTAAGTTTGATTTTTGTTTTTAATAATAAATAATATTAAGATCAATATGTAATATGGACAATTTAAACCGCAATCTTTTGCCGTAATGTGTATGTATTGAAGATTTTAGTTGTCATATGAAATATATATAAATATTGTAAAATTTTATTCATATTAATCATTATAATTTCATGATTGGAATCGTATTTAGAAAAAAATAGGATTTTTATGATTGACTGAGAAAAAATTATTCACTAGTGTAATTTTTTTTTTTTTTTGAATATATTTTTCTATTCTACATTTAAATAAATTGATATATTTTTATTCATAGAAAATCGTTTAAATTAATTAGAAAAGAATTTCATTCAAAACATTATTTCAGTTTATTAAAATCAAAATAATGTCCAATATAAATAATAAAATCAATTTAATAATAAAATTTACTATACTGAATTCTACTAGCATCCTCCGAAAGGCTTCAAAGCACTCTAAAAAAGGTCCAAACAGATCCGGTAAATTTCAAAAACCTTCGAGATTCGCTTGAGCTTTGATCAAAATTCTCAGTTTCCTCTGTAAAAAAAAAACGCATCCATCTTCGTATGATGCTAATAGATGTCGGTATGTTTAGTTAGCAATTACCTAATTTTCTAACTATACATAAATGTGTGTTCTAATATTTGGTATATGAGACCTCTTGTCGTCACGCGATGTAATCTTTCGCTTTTTCTTGCGCAACGTCTCATCTCTTCTTCTTTTGCGCGAAATAAAAAAATAAATAAATAAAAAAGTATCCGTTTCGAATAAAGACCGAGATATTTTATTTTATATATTATATACATATATATTTTTTTTCGTGTTGATGAGTACGCGCATAATTGAAATAATTTTCGTCTCTTAAATGTAAATATCAATGAACACCGTAACGAGAGGACATTCGATGACAGGTGAGAATGAAAATTGCATCATTCAAGGGTCCAACATTCGACGGTTCATCGATGATCGTGCTAAAAAAAAAAGTAACAGATACAATAATCCGTAAAGGCGCATCGAATCGATGAAAAGAAATTCGTTACCATCGATTAATAATGCGAGATTTTTTTTTATTCCGATCATAATTCGTCGTACAAAGATCGAAATTGTAATTTTAACCCGGCATGACTTAAATATGAAGTACGCGTTCGAGTAGACGCTTGAGTTATGATGTGTAAATAAGCAAAGTGTTATATAAGAATTTAACTCGTGTGGTAATTCACTTGTTCGTTTGATATTTTACGAGTTCGATTTCCTTAATGTCGTTTTAAAAGATGACATCAATATCTTGATTTTTTTTTAAGAAAGTTTAATGATAAAATATAACACAACGTGAAGGGTGATTATAAAATTTGATTTAATCTTTGAATAAATATTATTAAAATATTTTTATTTAAGTAGTGTATAAGCTATAGTATTAAATTTTAATATATATGCATGTCAAAAAAAATACGATATATAACATTTTTTTATTATCAATTCAGATAATAAAATTTAATTTTTATCTTATAATACCATATATACGATTTTTGAATATTTCGTGTGAAGCTTTACTTCAAAAGCTAAGTTGAACTTTTAACGAACAATTATCATTATCTAAGCATGCATCGCCAAAATACCAATTATTAAACGCTAAGATTATCATATCGGATTAGATAAAATTTTCGCCAACTGATTAAGTCACAATATTTTTTTTTTGACAGACTTGTGAAATCAAAATGAAAAATGTTCGTTTGCAGGTGTTGTCCGAAGAGTATTGTAAATTATAATACATACACACACACGCACGTCACCAACAATAGAAAGTGTTAGGATCTTTATTGATTACGATAGCGATATAGATAAGAGATTCTCTAGCATGAATAATGAAGTATCCGGAGTTGAATGTTGGCGATGCACGTCTTCGATATCATCATCGTCGTCGTCGTCGTCGTCGTCGTCATCATCGTCATTATCAACGCGGCAAGAAGTTGCGAAGGTCTTCAACGGGATGGTGGTGGATGCTGCTACGCTATGACCTTATATCTAATGACCGGTCATTATTTATACTTCAATTTAATTTGGTGCTAGATTACGTCCATTGTTGAAATGTTAAAAGACGTGCTCGGTGTATCTGTGAATCGACGGCTTTCGCCGATGATAAATTTTTAATAATTTGATTTCGAATTCAAATTCAACAATCGTGCGTTTGAATTTAAGCGTTTATATTGAAGAAAAAACGACAGTCGTTTTATAATGATTGAATTATGTTAACAATTTTTATATTTAATTTAAATATTAGTAAATATATTTATATCGATATGAGATTTTTTTTAACAAAATTTAACATTTATAATGATTTTAATTAATTACGATAATTTAATAGGTTAATTTTAGGTTCAAAATTTAAAATATCATTTTTATTTAATAAAAAAAGATTGAAAATATTGGGTAATAATATTTAAAGGTTATACAGAATTAGAAATTTGAGAAACAGAAATATATGTATATTAAGAGTTATAATATAGTTAATTTTTTATATACAAAATTTAACATTTTAATACATTTGATATTTTACTAGATTATCCATATAAAATATCTAAAAATTAATTTTTGAATCTAAATCTCCAAAATATAATTAAAAATCTAATTAATTTTATGGAAATAATAGAATAAATTTTCAGGTTCTCTTATATTTTTTTTTCGTCTACTAAAGGCATTAAAATTTTTCATTCTCTCAATAAGATGATTCCAGTTATAGAATGTTGATTATATAACATTATTTTATTTTTGTGCCGGTAAAATATTGATACATTTTTAACTATCGAAATATATTTAGATTTAATATTGACTATTCGAAGAACGTACAAAATCGACGAATTCGGATGCAAAGCGTTGCGTTTCATTTCGTCGACAAAGCGTGGGATTTCTTTCTTGATCGCAGTCGACGAACCAAAAACGTCGCCGTTATTATTTTGACAGCAAATAAACGTCAAATGCAAGAAAAAAAAATGTGTTTTCGTGGCAGTCGTTGAAGCGAGTTTTTCCAAATATTTCGCAAACCTATTTACGGTGTGAGCCGACTTGGAAAAATACTTCGTTTTTTTCCGCTTCAATTTCAGCGCTGAGAAATTTATCGAGTTTTTTTTGTGTTGAATTATTTAGATTTAATATACAAAACGGGAATTTTAATTATTTTTATTGCTCGTTATCGTGTTTTATGTGGTATTTTATATATATATATATATATATATATATATATATATATATATATATATATATATAAATTGTGTTAAAACAATTAAGCAATTGTGATTATGTTTAATCGATTCGCATAATTGTTTTATTGTTTGAATTTCGACATACATATAAATATTTTTTTTATGTTATATTATTATAAAACACTCTCGGAATTAATATATGTTTAAATTTAATTTAACATATTACAAAATTTTTTAACTAATTACAAAATGTTAAATAAAAAAAAACGTTTGTTTTATTATAACAGTTGCACTCAATCATTTTTCCCATCAGATTATGCATATTTTTCCTATTTTAAATAAACTGGAATAAAACTTAAAAAAATAAAGATTATATATTTAATTTTGAAATAAATCTATTTTTTGATTTTCACAAGATAATATTAATTTTAAAGTACTTTCAAATTCATATATTGGGTATTGATATGTTAAAAATATAATTTATATTGAAATAATATGAAAAATGCGTTGAATTATTCTAATTCATAATATAAATTTTAATTATATATCTAATAAAGATAAATTATTTTTTTTTATATACTATTATATTTTCAGTAAATTAATGTTTTTTTTAATATGTAAGTAAAAAGATTAATGTATTGTCAAAGCATACTCTACCATTTTAAAATATAGTAAATAGTAAAAAATGAATAAATATTAAGCTGAAAATAAAAGTCGACATCTATGTATATAAAAGATCAAGGTTTTCAATAAACAATATCGTCATTATTATATTTAATATACAATTTGAAGGAATGCGTTCACACGGGATGTCGTGCTTCGATCCGGGACCGAAAATCGTGCGACCTACATAAAACTTCAATTATCAAATGGAAACAACAACAACAACGGTGAGCAGTATGGACCTCAATTAGGCACCGGCAAAAATGTTATCCGACACCGAACCGTCCCGAACCGGTAACAGAATCGGTTCTACACACGGGATATGTATATATATTTGGATCATTTAGGATAGTTTAATGGCTTCGTGGTCTCAGCGCCTAGTAATTTGGTCAGAACGCGATTCTTTAATAAAGCACATCGAAGCCGCTATCTGATGCCGCCATCTGCTTCATTGTTGCTCTTTTTTCCTTTGGATTTCGGTTGTTTTTTTTTTTTGTTTTGTTTTTATGTGGTGGCCGCCCCTATCTAGGATCGGTGTTGAGAGGTCAGAGGCGATCACGAGGACCACCTCGACACCCGTCTTATCCGAGATAAATCGAAGCGGTAACAAGGGAGGTTCCTTGCTCTCCAATCTAGCCTTAATTTCACGCCGATTATGCACAAACCAATGCTTCTCAATCTAACATATTTAATCGTCAACATGTTATATTATAAACTACTAACTTCATCATAACAAAATTCTAAATAAAATTTAAACTTCATTATTTTTATACTTCACATTCATTAAAATGTCGAACACATTAATATTTTAATTTTTAAATAATAAAATTTAAAATATTAAAAAATATATATAATAAATTTATATTAGTAATAAAAAGGGTTATGTGTATATATAATTAAAGTTCAATATTTATGGAATAAATACGCTATTAAATTTTATTACGAATTCTACTGTATTTATATATTAGAAAGCTGTCAATAAATTTATAATATTATTGAGAATAAACTAAGAATCTTTGGTCAATTTGCAATAAATGCTCGTTTCTAAAATGCGAAAAAAATATCCTCTCGAATAATTTGAAAACGTTCCAAAGGAGGCATTTAAAATCGAAGATTTTAATCTATGATAATATCGCAATAGATTCTTAAAATATAATGCTTTCTCTAGTGCGATATTAGTACATCTTAAATATATGTATATATTTATGACGTAAAATTTAGATTTTATGAACCGTATAAATATGTAAAATCTAAGATTTTATACGTATGTTAGTTACGCATTATTACGACTTTGCATTATTAAAATTTGCTTAATAATTTCGCAAATAGCTTAGATAAATCTATTTTTATTCAAATGTTATTAATAAAGATTGAATGAAAGTAAATGACTAGATTTTATAAGTAAAAGATATAAATAAATAAAGAATTTTTATTATTATTAAAGAAATGTATTTAACGTACACCTTTTATTACAAAGACAATTTTCAATTCTAATCTAATTTTTAAACATATTTTTATTTAATTTAGAATAAAATTTTTGTTTACAAATGATTTAATAATATTGAAAAGACTTAATGAATCACTCTAAAAATATCAAAATTTTCATAAAGAAATAATTCTTAAAAAAATTAATAAATATTTTAATGATTAATAGCGCCACTGAATTATTTATTATCGTATATCAAAAGTGTTTTTTTTTTCACATCCATTGTGCTCAAGAATTTAAATTAATTTAATTTAAATAAAAATCGATCAATATTAATCATCGATATAATAATTCACAATGCATCGATACTTAGAAATATCGTTAGCAAAACAAAAAAAAATCGATAAATAAATAAATAAGAAATATGTTACACAAGTGCAGACTTTTATAATATGAATCGTGAATATGTTTCAATGGTTTCTAAGAAAAATCATACGTAACGTGCGCTTTGTATGTAAAAATCTATATATGTATATAAAAGAAGAACCTCAATTTGTACACCGTTGGTGGTGCTATTTTAATATCGTAATTTAATTACGATTCTAATAACCGAGAACCGCGTTTTAATGGTCATATCGAGTTATTATTGCGTGTTCTTTTCATTTTTATTTTTAATTTTATTATATTTTCGGTTTTTATACGCATCGAAATTGATGAACATTTTGCGGTCGTTCACGAAAATGAATCACGCTTCATTATCTCGTGATCCGGTTTAAATGCACATAGCAGTAGTCTCATTATGAATAGATGAAGAGTGTAAAGCTGCAGTCAGACGAATGAAGCTATATATCGGTTCGAAAAAAAAAATTCATATTAGTAAAAAAATATATAATAAAATAACAATTGTAATTTAGTAAAAATACAATGATGTATCAGTTTTTTTAATGAAACGTTGATTGTATAATAAACATATATTTGCATAATAATTATAAAAAATAAATTAATATGTAATCGAAATTTATAAAGAAAATTCAATTTTAATTTCTATTTTAAGTAAAAAAATGTATGAAAACACTTTCTCACGATTTTATGTCGATAAATGAAAATAAAATCAGTCAATGCATTATTTTAATCGTCAAAGTGGAACGTTTATTTCTTATTCAATATTTCATCGATTCGACTGCGGTTTTGACGAACGCAAGTGCGAAAAAAGACAATTTTATTTTTAACCAATAAATAAATAAATAAAATAACGCTCATCGTCTACGAAAACGAAAGTAAACAAGTGACAAAATATCGAAGAAAAATAAATATAACACCGCGGTCACAAATAGAAAAGTGAAAACGGCCGTTTGAAAAGTAAGATACTGAAAAGATTTGAGTGGGGAAAAATAATATATATATATGTATAATTATATATATATATATATATATATATATATATATATATATATATATATATATATATATATAAACAAATATATAGAATAATAAACATAAATATATATATTTTTAATACACACACACACATGCATAATGGTGTCAATTTTTAACGTTTTCTTTTCGAATTTTTCACTTGCGTCATCGCAAATTTACGATTGTGAAAATGGTGTTTTTATCAGCGCACCGATTGGAATTATGCTAATTTTCGCCGAGCTTCTCAAACATTATAATAACGATCGTGTTCGTGAAACAGTTTGCGCGTCCAATTATTGACACTAAATCAAACGATTTATTTGAATAACAAATTCGAAGGCGCTTTCGAAAACAAAACAAAACAAGAAAAAAGACAGTGTCTCTTGAAATGCGCCCAAAATGTTCGCATATATATATATATATATATATATATATATATATATATATATATATATATATATATATAAGAGCGCATAAAACGCCCATTTACCGTCCACGTGCGGTAAATTATGGAAATTTTTCCGTATCTTTGGACGCGATGACAAATTTTCACCTGTCGCCGTCGAGATTTTCCGAAAAAAATGTCCGCATTTTTTAGAAACGAATTTAATTAACTAAACGAACGGTTTTATATGTGTTTAAAATAATTTTAAATCTGATTCGTGGGAAATTTTATTTTCTGTTTTAAAAATATTTATTCAGTATTGATTTATTTTTTATATAAAAAAAAGTTAATCAATATTTTTTTTTTCATTAATACTATACAAAAATTTTCCAAATATAATATGGAAGAATATTTTTTTTTCATATATTTTTGACTAACTATAAACTAAAACTAAAATTGGTAATCTTTAAATGGAGTTTTAATTTAAATTTATGTGTAAGAAGTTGTTGAATATTTTAATCGCATAATTATAATATGTAAGTTTATTTTTTGATGAATCATTTTTTATACTAGTATTTATAATAAAATGAAATAAATAGTCTATTTATATAAAATTTAATTAATATTTCGTTTAAAAAGTAAAATTTTTAAATAAATATTTTTTGGGCAATTAAAAACAATTTTTAATTTACTTTTATATGTTAATATGATTGATTACATATCGAAATAGGTTATCGCAATAAATGTAATAAAATACTATTAAATCATTAAAAATTTCACAAATTTCACGTATATCATTAATGCACAATTATAATTAAAAATTTTTCACCGCATAATTAAACCAGGAAAAAAAAGTACTTAGTGCACACAGACTATTAATTTATATTTAAAGGCAATCTAATATGTGGCATAGATTTTTAATAGCTGTCAAATATTTCTATTTTTTCCCATGTGCGCGTGTCTAATACGCATATATTACATACACATATATTAATATATTATATATAGTATATACTATCGGCAAGAGAGAGATAAAAAAAAATTAAGTAAATTTGGCGTTAATGTTTATGAAAATAACTCGTTCGACTCCAATACATATTTGTACGAGCACGTCGTTGGCAATAAGAAAATATCGCATGTCAGATGATGAGCGTTTAACTAAAATAAAGCAGACCCTAAGATCAAATCGTGATTGTTTTTAATTACCGAAGGTCACGTGTGGGGTCACGCGGACGTTCGATTTTTATTTCATTTTCGTCTTATTTTATTTTTTTCTCTCTCCAAATCTTTCGTACGTTCGACGGTTCGAATTTTTTGACCGACCGCAAAAAAAAAACAATCATTATCGAACCCGCTCGAATCGGGATGGAAATCTATCGAAATTGTTCGGTCATTATTGAATTAATGATATAATAAATATAAATAGACGACGATGCATTCTATTATTGTATGTAACGAAGGCTAAGGTGTATTTATTTGGTTATTTATTTATTTATTTATTTATATTATGGTGTGTTTGTATACGAAAAATTGGTATTATATACTGTTTTGGCGATCGGTAAATGTGCATTGTTTATATGGAAATGCCAATTATGTTCAAAATGCACACGATTATTAATATTCGGAACAAATTTTTTGATTAATTAGAATAATAAAAATTATAATAAAATCGTCGTTATTTTAATGTGTTATTGCAAACGTAATAAATTATATGTTTGTTTTATTTCTGAAGGTCACTTCTATTTACAATCATGTGATTTCTTATTATAGGAATATTTTTTTTATAATTTATATAAATTCATATTTAGATCATTATATTTGATATTTAAAAATACAATTAAACGACGAATAAAAAATAATAATAATAGTTAGAAATGTATATGATTTAATAAATATGAATAAATAAATATATATCGAAAATTTATATATTTTTGTTAAAAAAAAATGAGTACCTTAAAACTCAAAAAAAAATTTGTACCAAAAAGGTTTAATTTGTCATTGTTTAATTTTATTATTGCATATGTGCATAGTTTATTTACATTTATTCAATCGTGAATAATAAGAACACGGATCGGTTATAATACGAATCTTCGACACGATTCATATGAGATTCTCGTGAGATATATAATTTTATATAAAGACGGATCCGCATAAAAGATTATTACGCGTATAATAATAATAAGGGATGATTAACATTTTTTTTTGAGCGGCATCGCGTTTGGAAAAAAAATCTTTTGTATTTTTGTATCACGGTAGTCTAATTTGTACGAAATCGACGTCGGTGTCGATAATACGGCACGATTTTATTATTGCGAAATAACACGTCGTTATTTGGCTGCGTATGAAAAACAAAATAAATAAATATATATATATATATATATATATATATATATATATATATATATATATATATATAATATAGAGGAAAACTTTAACGAGTGTCGTATTTTTATGATGTGTATTGAAAAATTAATCCCACGCCTGATGGTAATTGGGCTAAATTGGTTTGCGATCTGCGATTCATCGGATAAAATAAATCGCGTTTAATACTAGCGATTCGTAAAGATTATATAATATTCCGTTTGTAATGCGAAAACAATCATTTTTCAATTTTTCAATAACGCGCGTGTAATTCGTACACATATAGAATGTACAGTGCGTTTCGAAAATTGATTGCTACTTGTACGATTTTAAATTAAATTTGTGACATAAAAGTCCAACGTAAGATTTGTCCTACAAATTTAAAATTGTAGATCTAATTTTTAGACAACCGAATCGTCGACTTTCAATCATTAA
Source organism: Leptonema lineaticorne (assembly GCA_024500535.1). Classification (NCBI taxonomy): domain Eukaryota; kingdom Metazoa; phylum Arthropoda; class Insecta; order Trichoptera; family Hydropsychidae; genus Leptonema; species Leptonema lineaticorne. Next base: position 2,343,699 of record JANIJI010000059.1, on the reverse strand, counting down.
ACATATTTGAAAATTTTGACAAATTTAAAGTAAAATCGTCTTACTTATAATAATACTATAATTATAAGATTTTATTAAATAATATAAAGACACGAATTTAAATTTTTGCTTTATGAACAGCTTGATATATTTATATATATATAACATATATAATTCTTATTAGTTTCTAAAAGGAATTTTAATATTATTTTATTTAAAAAATAAAGCTCATACGATATAAAATTTATAAAAATCTTTAGTAATACATATATATTGGAACTAATGTTTAATATGTTTCGAAATCTAACAAAAGATCTGCGATAAAAGAAAACTACCATGACCATTCCATATCTCAAAATTCGACCGATTAAAAAGACCAAAATTCCCGGCCATTCCACGCGAATGAAAAAAAAAGTAAATAAAATAAATAAATAAAATAAATGTTTTAAAAATCCAATTTTTACGTAATTGGCCCGAGTTTATAGTGTAAAAGACGCTGACTGAGGAATTTCGAACATAAATCACCGGTCATAGAAATTGTTCACGGTGCCCTTTTTATTATATAAATACGTTATTATTCGTTTATTGTTAGTTGTTCGACGTACGAATGGGAATATGTACTATGAACCGTAATGGTGTGTTTGTTCTGGTAATGCTCATTATCGCAGTGACCGTTTTTTGCTATTTTTCAAAATCTGGATAGCGTCGTTACGTCGTATTATATAAATAGCCCGTTGTTTAGCTAAGTGGAACATAATTACCGACTGTAATAATTTGTGATCTATTTGCGCTATTTCTTTTCATTATTATTATTATTATTATTACGAATTTTTTATTTATTTATTTTGAGTGCCATTTTCTTTCGAACGTTACGGTCTATTGATGCTCATGATGATGATAATGATGAATCGTAAAATTTATTGTATCGTATAAATTGTTCTAATTTTATTTTCAAAAAATATTTATAGTATTATTTTTGTAACTTTCGATATATTTTAATATTTAATAAGATTCTTTTATTTATAAAAAAATATTAAAGTCAATTAATAAAGAATAAATCAGATAATACATATATTTTTTTAATATGTCATTTTGCATAATAAAAAATAAATCACTGACACTACAACCCCTATAATAATTATTTATATTGTGTCATATGTTGAGATAAAAATATTTTTCCTAAATAAAATTAGATAATGTGATATCCTGGGTCACGAACCCGGATCTCGTTGTACATTAAACTATCATAGATGTCAAATATATAATATTTTATAAATAGAATAATAATTGAGCTATCAGAAATATATGATTTCGAAGAAGTTATGGTATTTTAGAAATGGTTTCGATTAAATTAATATACATATGTATATTTATCTTATCAAACGATATAAAAAAATACATATAAATATGTAAAAATTGACATTTTTATAATATTTTTATTGTTGATTTAATGTATATAGTTTTTTGCTACCGGTTGATATTAATTTATTTTTAATATAAATATTTGTAATTTAATTAATATATATATGTATAAAATGTATAAAAAATTAAATTATATTATATATAAAGATTGAAAAACTTTTCTAGCAATGTTCATAACAAGAAAACAATTCCAATCTGATTCCACTGCAAACATTAGCACGCACGTTCCAATGGGATCAGATGTAAAGCCCTATTAGAGAAATATGTGAATTTATGTCGTTCTACGAACAAAACATACATATCACTTACGATAGTGATCACACACACATCATTATTCCATTTTATACGTATGAAACGCAAGTGCAAAATCGCAAAAGATGCGTACGATAAATGCATATTTTATAATAATAATATAAAATAAAATTGAAAACGTAAACCAGTCTTCGGTATTAAATAATTTATAAATTACACGCTTAATATATTACGATTTTGACTTTCAGCGACGTTTAAGCGAGTGTAAATATTATGCACATACATCATTAATATTCTAAATTCTACATATATATTTACGTATAATATAACGGCATCGTTTCTTCATAAATCAAAATGCGCGTATAAATGGCAGTTTTAAGAATGCAATGCCAACAGTGAATATTTTCTTAGAGGCGCCTTATAATCGGGGGTTTTGATCTGCAAGTAATAAGAGGCAACCGCCTCGGGCGCCTGTTAGCGGCCGCCCCATGTAAACACACATATATATATATATATATATATATACGAATATATATTACATACACACACACATGCATATAAAGATGCATCGTTAATTCCGATCTGCCGCCGCATTAGGCTACCTCACTTTGCAGATGCAGATTAACGCGGTCGTTCATTATTTATTATTATCGTGCTCGTTCTTATTATTTGCTATTGATGAGTGCATCGTGTTATTTATCATTGTGACGAGTCTATTCTCGTTAATTTATTTATTTGCTATTGCTTTGTTTTGTTTGTTTATTGTGTGTTTAGAGCGGACTGTTTCTTGTACCTGTTATTCGAACGAATCTTCCGCGTTCGTTTCAACGAGTGAAAAAAATCGATTTCAATCTCAAATATTAAATCAATTATAGTTATTTATTATTTTTATTATCGAGTACGAAATTGTTATTTTTGTGTGTTTTTTTTTTGTAGAAACATTTTCAAATTTAACGGTTTAAATTATCAATTAATAATATTTTATTTAATATATAGTCGGTTATTACATAATTATTTTTTTTAGAAATAATAGTATAAATTTTAAATTATTTTAAGCAGTCGTATAATATATTCAAGCATATTTTTTATTTATATCCAAAATAAAAAAAAATGTGTTTTAATTAAATAAATTATGAAAACAAAATTTTTTTGATGCGTTGAAATTAAAAATAAAATATTGAAAATAAACTTTTTCATTATTGAATTAAAAAATAACATTAAAAAAACACTACTTTTCTTTGAAAAGATTACGATGCAAATTTTCCAATCGTTGAAATCTAATCCGGGATAATTCAACGAAATTTATTTAAAATCTTCCCAGCGAAGGAGGAAAAAAATTAAGTGCTTTCAGTAACGGAGGAGCATACCGTTAAAAAGCGATCATTTCATTTTATATATTTATACTGTATATATATATATATATATATATATATATATATATATATATATATATATATATATATCGTCATTGTCGTCATAAAAGTACATACACTTAGAGTATTTGTTATCGTCGAACGTTTCTTGCCCGCATATAAACGTCCGCGAATATCACAATCGAGCGTTTTATTATCAATACGATCGAACAAGTAACATTATCCACCTGGCAATATGAGAAAATTTAATGTTATACGAATAAATAACAATCGTTAATATCAACAATGAAGTCGACCGGGTAATATAAGTAGTTCTGCAATATTAATAATGTGTGTGTTGAACGTTATGCATTTGCTTCATAATGAATGCGATTAGATTTCTACAATATTATGTGTTGCTAATTAAATATGTTGATTTAGATGTTATGATATATTTATATATAAAATATGTTCAGAAATAAGTTGCATAGTTAATTAAAATATATATTTAATATTCAATTTAAATAAAATATATAAATTTATAAACGGCATAAAACTTTAAGCAACTCTGAAAAAAAATAATGTCACACAAAAAAAAAAAGACATATGAAAGAGAAGATTTTCTTTGATATATGTTTAATAACTTTCACTTTTTTTCACATTACAAAATTGTGAATTGCGTGACAATTTGTTTTTATTAATTTAACCCTTTTATACGAATTTAATAAAGGTTAATTTACTCGTTTTTTTTTTAAAGATAAATCGCCAAGAAAAAAATAAAAAAAATTATTAAATTCGATATATAGGCAAGATTGATTAAATTTCAATACGAGTTCTTCTATAACGCAATAAATATTTATGAGTATAAAAATCATCAATGGTAAAAAAAAGAACGTATTAAAACGAAATAAATTATTTAGAAACACAACATTGATTGATACGTATAACATATAAAGCAATAATTATTATATGAGTAAAAAGACGAAAGGCTTTGTCACGAAATCCTTCATTTCAATCATCGACATCGAAAACAAATAAAATATTATATATATATATATATATATATATATATATATATATATATATATATTGTTTGCTTTTAATTTTTTACGTTCCCAAAAAGCACGGTAAAGGAGAACGAGAGAAGAGCATCGCATCGACTTTAATTAATATATATATTTTTAAAGCAACGGCAGGTTTCGAGCGTGCGCCATTTTTTATTGACGCCAATAAATCAACGCTATCGCCGATCTTAATTTTTAGTTTTCAACTACTAAAATTATAATTATAATATTAATAAATTATAAACGTGCCCATTATTGCGGCCGAAACGGCAAGTTATCGTCATCGTGAGCTCGCGCATTATTGGATGTGAAATTTTTCGATTCGTTTCTCTCGACCGAGAAAAATCTCAATGGAAAATATTGTATACAATCGACAATGGTCGTGTTTCGTAACGCTATACCCGCGATCGTTGCCCAATGGTTCAATCTTAAAAATTGATTTAATTAAATCTATTAATACGATTTTCAGGATTGTTTTCGTCGCTCGGTCGTTTCTTCTGCGCAACAATAGATGGCATTGAACGTTGCAATTTACTTGCTGTGCGTGTTTGATTTTCTTTTTAAAGATAATTATGATTTTAATTTGACGAACAATTAAATTGGGATCGAATTTTTAATATTTTTATATTTTGTTCAATATCTATTTTTGGAACATAATTATAAGAAATCCTTGAATTTTTTTTCAATAATAAAATAAATAATTATTGTTCAAGATATCAAACAAATTTTTAGTTATATTTAAAAGAAAAATTATATCAAAAATAATAATAATAAATCATATAGTAATAGACGTGAATATTTTAAAAATTATAAAAGAATTGAATTCATTGGAAGTTAAATAAAAATATATTAAAAATTGCTTATATCTATATTTGAATATCAAATTTCAAAATCAAAAATCAGTCCAGTTATGATCATAATTAAAAAAATTGAACGAGACAAGGACGTCGCTTTAAATCATGGCGCCACAAATTACACAGTACTGTTAAATTAATCAATAATATTTAAAATGCTCTCGAAATAGTTTACAAATAACAATCGAACTAATGGACGTCGATTTAAAAAGAGACACACATCCAACGAATAATATTTAAACATCCAATGTTCGACAAAAATGACTCATTTATACAAGCTTTTTTTTTTCATCAATTCATCTTCAAACCGATTTTTAATCTCCATTTACATATATATACGGCATAAACACAATTTCTGAACCGTTTCCCGTAGTGGTTTCGCGATAATGGTGGCGACAAGTGCGGTCTTTTGACAAAATTAAATCGAAATGCTTCGCTTGTGTAAATGTACCGAGCAAACAAATCTACTTTCGAAAAAATTCATGCAATCGATTCGTCTGGATGATCAATATTTATTAAACACTTGAATAAGCATATAGTTTGTCAATTTCGAAAGTGCTCTCTCGAACGACGGTGGCGATGATGATGATGACGATGAAGATGAAGACGATGATGACAAGAGGAAAAAAATTCGGGCATTTCTGGTCAGTTTTCTTGCGTGACTTTAATGAGCGGTTACAGGCGAAACCCGTTCGATCGTAATATTAAATCGTAATATTTATTTAATTCGTAAAATAATCATATTTAATGAGTGAAATGTCTAAAATTTTATATATTTACTGAAACAACATTTATGCAATATATTATTGACGACGGTAATGACTGAGTAATTCACATATTCAATGGTGTAATTATAAAATGAAAAATACAAATCAATTTGATTAAAAAAAGATTTATTTATAATTTATCTATAAGAAAATATTTTTTTTATATATAAAAAAATCGAATAATATTTTATTCTAAAAAAAATAATTAAAGCGTTATACATTATCATTAGAGAGCAATATTATTTATTTATTGTACATAAACTCAAGTCATTCTCTAAAAATCTACAATAATTTAAAATCTCTTCTTTTTATATTGATTGTGTATTATAAAAACAAATATATTACGTATTTATATTTAACACCCTTAAAATAAAATAGTAGTATAAAATTTAAATTAAAAAAAACCGTATATGAAAGTGCAAGTCTTACGTATTATGAATCGATTTGCAATAGGAAAAATAATTCCGAAGGTTGTACGTCCATTATTCCGCCCGTATGGAAAGCGATGGTTTTAATATTATATACAATGGCCGAGGGCACTCGGGGTTAATATCGGAGGAAAAGAAGCACGATAAAAAAAACAGACACATAATACGCTATGCAATATGTGGGAATTAGAACTGTGTCCCACGCAACTAAATGGGAATTATTGTTTAATTAAATATTATCAATTAAAAATGCATAACCTCACTTGAAAAATATCCGAAAATGTGCTTGTAAATAATAATAGTAATAATAATAAAAACAACAAACGCCGGTATGTCAGAGGCAACAATGCGTATTGTTTGTCATACTATTGGACATAATGACATACAATTTTGTCTTGTGCATGTTTCACCTGTTGCCGCGGTCGACACGAATACTTTGCGAAGAAAAATGCGATTTTGTACGCCAATCGACGGCTATACATGGAATCGGAATTATTTTTTCCGGATACGTAAACGTTGTTTTTTTTTCGGAAACGATCGCCTTTTTTACGAATCCGCACATCACGAGAATTTTTTTTCCTATCGACGATCTAAGGAAAAAAAACGGAAAAAGAAGAAGAAAAAACGCTAAGTGAAATTTGACACGGTTCGATAGAGAAACATTTGTCGAAGCGGTTTCATCTATTTGCTCTATCGGTCGAAAAACACTTTTACTAGTTAAATTGCACCGGCGTCGACAATGAATCGGAATGTGAAATATTTTATTCTCTTACATAAAACCGTCGATGCAATTTAATCAAATTATTTATCATTTGACAATGATGAATTTGCTAAATAATTAGATATATTCAAATATACTAATGAAATAATCTGATTGATATTATTATTTTTTACTTAAATGTATTTTTAATATTTGAAATTTATATTTTTTTATTTAAAATTTATCATTTTTTATCTTGATTATAATGAAAAAGTTTTAGTAGTTTTAATATAATTAATCCTTATAATAAAATTAAATATCAAAACAATTTCGTAAGCATAATATTGCTTATCATTAAATATTGTTGTATATGTTCAACTCTTAAATAATTAAAATATAAAATTTAAATTGTTTTTTTTTATATACACGCAAATAATTTATTTAAATATAATATATCATTTGTAAATATTTTTATTTACAAAATACCAAAAATGAAAAATGATTGTAAACGTTGAGAAACATATTTTGATATTAAAATAATGAATTATTAATTTCGAGGACGAAACATCTATATTATAATAACATTTTTTTAAATTGTGATTTATTTTCATTATATTCATTTTATTCACATATAACTGTAAAAATTTCGTCTCATTTGATTTCCAAAATGATATTTCAAAATTCTTATCAAATTGACAGATTTATCGCGTTTTTTGAACGATTGTATTGTAATAATAACAATCTTCTAGTTAATTCTTTTTTTTTGTGTAATAAATCAATAAACACAATCACTGAAAGGCTACTACATTTTTTTGCAATATCTATTCAAAACTACAGGTATAAGTGTATATCCTAATACCAGTATTTTTTATATATGGTTCTGTTTTGTTACCGACTTACTCCCACTTGTATAATTATCTCTATTATTCATCTCGAGTATTTCTTTACTATTTTTTTTTGAAGTAGCAAAAGGTATTATTTCGCGATTAATATATTTAGCATTAGGGTATCCTTTTAATAATTGTCATATATAGATATAATTAATGCTTTTTTATATTTATAGTTATCCATATAAAATTTTATATTATTTTTTTGTGATAAATATATAAAAAAATACTGAAAAATATTTTGATTACATATAATTCCACATATATATTATTATAAATATACGTTTGTATATTAATATGATATAAATTTTTATAAAATTTTTAAAGATAAATATTTTTCATAAATTTTACATTTATATAAATATGTTAAGTATCATCTCTATGATAGAAATTGTACGATATATACTCAAGATAAAAATAAAATTTATTATGTGATAAAATAAACCCTTAGAAGATATCATTATTATAGGAATATATTTCTAAAATACAATATATAGTTTATGTAATACTATGTAAAATCGCAAATTGGCATTTTAAAAGTAGTAGGCATAGTTCACCATATTTCGCATAATTCACTGGGTAAAAGTATTTCGCGCATAATTTATGCAGTATTTGTATAATAATAATAATAATCATCATCGCCGTTGTTATATTCTGGACTTGTAAGGCATATATCTCGAGATGCGATCTAATTGCCTTTCGTTATTAGGCAACAAAACGAGATTTTCAAACACGGCACACACAACACAACAACAACAACAACACAAATCTACGAATTGAACGCTCCGCAAACAAGAACACCACTCGTCATCGCTTCTCAAATACCACGTCAATTAAGAACCAGCGTTTTAGAATGCACTCCAGAGTCGACATCCATAATTAACGGAGGATTAACGATTAGAATGCGTTTGATTCTTGCCAAACTTTATTTATTTACGCATATGTGTTTAAGATGCGTATTTTTATATATCTTCTTTAATTTAAATATTTGAGTATAATTATATAAAATAATAATAATATACATATATTTGTTCTAATATTTTAAATTGACGTTAATTGATGCAATAAAATATTTGGTTAATATGAGAATACAATTTAATCTTATATATGCGTATTTAAATAATTTACGAAATATTTTTTGTAAATAAAATTTAGAGAAAAAATAAACTTAATAGATGCACTTATATGGATGACATATCATTTTTTTCAAATAATACAAATTATATATTGCAATAAAATTATTCAATTATTCTTTAATTTGATTAAAGAATAATTGAATAATTGAATAAAGATAAATATTTGAACTAGTTATTATATATGGTATGTAATCAAATTTTTATACTTTAAACTAAAAATTATAAAAATTAAAGAAATCAAGAAAATAAAAAATATGAATTAAATAAAAAAAAATATCATGAATTATTATGCAGACTTAAAAAATTAAACTGTAATATTTTAGAAAAAAAATATAAATGATTTTTCGATGAAGAAACAATAATTTTGATTACGTCTTCAGTTACATTGAAAAGCAGCTTTTAACCGACAATATTTTTTTTATGCGATAGCACTTTTCAACTAATCATCGACAATATGACGTTAACTAGGCTTAATATATTAAATACGTATTATATATAGAACACAAATGAAATTTCTAATCGCACATATAATACAACAGGTATGTCTTTAATTTCACTCGAAAAATACCATTCAATCAATCGCCACTACTTCCGACAAAAGCTTTTGATTGCGAGCTTGAAAAAAAATTGAATTCGACGCTATATCGTAATTAATTATCGTAAAATTTCGCACGATTGTAACGTCGCGCATAGAAAATTAAATAATAATAATATGATATAAAAAATTGATAAATAAATATAAATAAATTACACTTTCATTCTATCAATCAAAATTTACAGGCGATATTTCCGAATATGGACGCGCGTTACGACTTATAATTAATTTCGAGCGATTCGTTAAATATTAACGAACGTTATCTGTTGGTTTGCCGTTGCTCGATAGACTCGTTTTACGACGCATAAATTTAATACGGAATTAGAATTAATGTTACGCAGTGACACGACATTGACCCGTATTATGATTTTTCCCGGCCGTTTGCAAAGCAAATATATTATATATACAATATATAATATAATCGTTTAAAACGAGTTTTACTATTTTTTACAGCTTGTACACGTCGTTTCTTTATTTAGACAGTATTGTATTTTTGACTATATGACTTCATAAAAGACGTTAAAACTCGTGTATATCGTATATAATTGGTGATATAGCAGAATTAAAAAATATCCATAAAATATTGTATATAAATAAATATTTGATAAAAGAAAAGTGAATAATATATCTATATAATTAATGAGTAACTTAGTATTTCTTATACATTTGAACTTAAAGAGATTTAATATAGTGTTATATATTAACATTGGAATGATATCACTTTACTAAATTTATGTTGAATTACTAAAAGTTAAAACGATATAGATATATAATATATCAATTATGTTAATATCATATATAATTATTATGTATATTTTTAAATATATTGTATATATTGCCTTAAAAGCAATAATGGTGCTTAAAAACTATAAAAAAACAATAAAAATGTTTTAATATTTAGGTAAAAATCAAAACCATAACTATTTAAATGACTCACCAAATTTTAATTTTGAGTGCTTTTTTTATTTATCACTTTTTCTTATCTAAAAACCAGTAAAAAAAACCAATAACTAAAGTGACATAAAAAAAAACAATTAATTTTTAATGATAAAAAAATAATCTCAATGATAGCACTTTTTACTATTATGAAATTTTTTAATATACTTTTAGAATATATATCTCATTTAATTATTGATACGCAGAATATATTTCTAATAATGTTATATTCATTTTTATGATTGATATTATTGAATAATATTTTTCAAAATTTTTAACCCTATTATAACCGATGCACATTCGAACAAAAGCAACGCGTGCGATTTTCGCAAAATCCCATATAGAACTAATTTAAAAAAAAATATTTTCAACGCGTTTTTTTCATGATTAACGACAGGACTAAAGCGGCCGCATAAAAGCAGATCAAGATTAAGATATGTGGTGGAACTTTTTAGCACGAGCACGTGAACTGTAATATGAATATATATATATATAGCGAGTTAATTAGACGTTTCGTTCTCTTTTAAGAGTGGTATTACGAGTCGTATTTAGTATTTAGGTGAGAATCGTGGTTCGACTCTGTGAGCCTTTCGGCAACGCTACTCTAATTATTTAATTAAGTTTTTTTCCGAGCTTTAATAACACACGCTCTCTGTACGATATGAGCTTGAATATGTAATATATATATATATATATATATATATATATATATATATATATATATATACAGCGTGTTCCGTTTAAGCGTTGGCAATGAGCGCGGGTGGTAACGAAGACGTGCTCGGCTAAAACGGCTCTAGCTTAATTATCTGATCTCGACAAAATCCATTCTGCCCACATAATCCTTCGTCTATTCTTCTAGTCGAATACTGTTCCAGCTTTTTATATTGGGATAAAGAGGAGGATTCGATTCGGGAAATAATTATATAACGCGTGATTTGTTTGCTCGGTATTAGGACGTACGGATTTTCATATGAATCATGACTCGGTCTTTCGACGCTTTTTACCCTCGTTTCATGTTTGAGGGTTGTAAATTACTGGTATTATTGTGTCAATGTTGTATATTATGTCTAAATCATATCAAAAATTGTTACATGTATCAAGAGCATATATTTTTTAATTTTATTATGAAGAAAGGAAGCACAAAATTATGACTAAAATATTTTTTATGGTACAATAATTTTAACTTTATATTATTATTTTTATAAAAATTGTTATATTTTTATTTTTATTTAAACATCAGAAGGATGTAAAATAATATAATAATAAATTTTAAAATTGTTTTTGTACTGTTTACAATTATTCTCACATTTTGGAAATCTAAATGAATTATGAATTTAATGATATTCATTATAAAAATATTGTTTTATTTCAAAGAAATAAAATAATATTAAAATATTCTAATTCTGGAAATCCCAGTTTGGAATTTACATTTTGATTTAATCGGCTCTTTAAATATAATTAATACATTATTTTCCTGTTTAATGGAATATTACAAAATTAAATTGCGAAATATATTTTAAAAATACTATATTTATATAAAGTTAACTAAATATCATTGTGCACCGTTTTTAGTGAAAACTTCTAAATACATGAAACTTTCTTAATTTAACTATCAATTTGAATGTAGCGATAATAAAATTTCTACGATATTGCATAAATTATAGAAAATTTTAATTTACAAAAAACATCTTTATATAATAAATAATATATTTATTTTTTATTTATTGAAAGATTACACTCGTGTTTCGGCATTGCATTACTTAACATATCCAATTCAAAGTGAAATCAGTGGACATAAAAAAAAATGATTATATTTCGTTAACACTAATCCCTCATTATTTACTAAATATTTTCCGCGCAACGAAATTGTTCTTTGTGAATAGTAATTATTTTTTTCTAAGATTGACAAAGTTGACGTCTAGTACTATTAAATCTGGTCGAATACGCTAGTATATGTTAGTGTTTAAAAAATAAAAATTTATCTATGAGTGACAAAAAAAAATATATTTTCATTGTTTATTCAGATGTTAGAAAACGGCTCATTCTAAACGGGCATTAATGTTAATATTTTATAATATATATTAATGATATATCTATTTTATTGATTATAATAAAAAAATATATATGTAAAATAAAAGTTAATAATAATGTATATTTTATTATTATGCATTAAAATTGATATAAGTATTTTGTAAATATATCGTTATTTTTAATGTTATGAATTATTTTTAAATAGATATCGTGTTTTTATAATATAATATTTATTACATGTAAGACTCAACATCGCAAAATAGTAGATAATAAATATATTAAAATTAATATATGTATATATTTCGTTAATTTATATTTCGTTCAATTGATTTTTAATATTAATAAATATTTTTTGTATCTAATTATTAATTAAATGTTACGAATTTGTATTCTATATAAATACTATTTACATAGAATATATATAAGGTAAAAAAAATGTATCATTTTCAATCAAAATTGATGCGTTTAAAATTTAATAAATATGATTATACTGATATTTTTATATAATAAAATTTTAAAATAAAATAGAAATTGAAGTTCTAAATTGGAATAGATAAAAGATCAATATATTCATAATTATTATGAAGATTAGCATTTTTAAAAATATGATCATAATTAAAACTTATTGTTACATATAATATTTTATAAATTATCAAAATATTAAATATTTAATTAATATATTTAAAAATAATTATATACATAATTGACTTATAAAATATAATGACTATTGCTTACATAAAAGAATATAGATATAGATTTGAAAATACAATTAATTAAACGAGTGATTTTTAATACAATTAATTAAACAAACATTTTTTTTTATCGAAACGATGGGAAATGAGGAAGGGGAGGGACACGTGCGTGATAAATAGTTTCGGTAGAGAATCGCGTAATAACGAATACACGTTTAACGCGGCACGCAATCCTCGCAAAAGAAGAATCTATGTATCAATACACGTGGGCAGAGGAAATAGCCACACCAATTAAAACCGTATAAATATACTTCCACGTAGAATACACGATCGATCTATCAATATTTTGACGTTTTGACATAATAGATCATTTAAAAAATCGTATATACGACAAAATTAATGTTCCAACATTTGTTTTATGGGCGCACATTACGAAATTGTTACTGTCAACGGACACCTAAACGTTTTCATTTCATTGTTTATTATATATATATATATATATATATATATATTTGTACGTCTACGATATGAAAAATGCGTTATTATTTGAGTTAAATATATTAAAATTACGTCGGTGGACGGTTAATTAGTCGAAAATATATTGTGAAAACTTAGTAAGTGTAAGTGGAACTATTTAAATAAATTGTTATTGTTCGTTAAGTTATAAATTGCGAGATGAATACTTATTTATCTTTATGGGGTTGAGTTGTTATTTCAACATATGTATAAGTTTAATTTTATAGTATTTATTTATATTTTTAATATTTATTTTTTAGCCATAATAATAATAGAATTTTACAACTGTATTCTGTTATCAGAAACAAAACCATATTTTGATATTTACCGGATAATTTTCGATCCAGAAAAAACGGGTAGCTTATTTTTGTGTGTGGTATTCTTAGAAAAAGGGCTGAGAATCGGTTACAATATTAATGCTAATCCGTCTATTCAACCCTAGAAATATTTTTTTCTATTCTATTTTTCGTAAGTAATCTTCAATGATAATGGTAAGTGACTATAATGACAGTGGTTTTACAGTTTTACCACCTTTAGACAAGTTAGTAATAACATAATATGCTATTTACAAAAAAAAAATATACGTATACAATATATAGATTATTTGTATGTTTATACATTTCTTTGAAAGTTATAATACTTATAAAAAATATTCTAAGAAGAATTTGAATATATCTCTAGAGTAATATAAAATTGAAGATCATATTTGATGTAAAATATATATTTTAATAGAAATACTTAAAAACAACTAAATTTTATAATGATGTAATTTTCTAATTTAAACTTTAAAATATTGAGAATCATTCGCAGCTAATAAAATTGTCAAATTTATAATATACTTCAATCAATAAAATTCTGATCTAGAGTTGTAAAAATAAATATCTTAAATTTCTACTTGAATATTAAAGTAAATACTCAAGTAAAAATTTATAGTAAATCTGAATAAAAATTCTTAATTTTCGTACGATATCTATAAAAAATGTTTATTCAAAAATCTAATTATTCTAATTATTCCGACGTTTTATTACACGTATTTTTTTTTTCAATTTGATCACAGCCTAATATATTATTCATTAAAATAATGTTTATTTTTAATGCACGATTGAACTTCGGATAGACAGAAAGGATTTTTGGATTACGATGTCAGAATTTTTTCCGCGAAAAATACACGAAAAATTAATATCGACCGCTTCTTTTTGCGATTTTAATAAGAATAAGGCTTAACGCTTTTTGAACACTTTACAACTTTTTTCGAGTGGTTTTCAAAATTGGCATGAATAAACGTATGATATCATTTTTTATATATATAAAAAATTAAAAAGTGTATATTTATACTGGATCATTTAAATACGTATTTTTTAAAATTAAATATTAAATTTTACACATTTATATATATATATATATATATATATATATATATATATATATATATATATATATATATATATATATATATATATATATTATGTATGAAGAATTTTAATATGTATACATTTTAAACCATAAATATTTTTATATGTATTTGATTAGTCAAAATCAAAATATTTTTTTTAAATATATATTTAAGATATGTATAACAATCGATTATATGTACAATAATTTAATATCATTTTCAATATAAATTTGTTTTAATTGTTTAAATATTTAATGATGAATCTATTTTTTTTATAAATATATATTGTAAAAAAATGTCTTACCTTGAATGTCGATTAATAGTCCTTAAAAACACTGTCGACGATATAAAAATGTCCATCAGCAAAAAAAACGACCGTCATAAAACGGGACGCGCGCACACATAATAATAAACAACATTTAACAATAATAATATAAAAAAAATCACTATCTGTTTATAAAATATATATTTATATATATATATATATATATATATATATATATATATATATATATATAATAATAATAATATAATATTTATCACAGTGGGCACACAAGAAAAAAACACATTTATAATATTATTATTATTTTATTATATAAAGTACGTCGGTTAGTGCGTACGATTTCGTCAATATCACAGTCGGCAATAATAATAAAAACGTGCGCGTTTGCGCGACGTTTCGTCGTATTGTGATGACAGACGGCGGACCGATGCTGTTGGTGTTGTTGCCGCCGCCCGAATGGGGGGCAAGACAGGAATATCGCGGGCCGTCGAAGAGGTGGCGCCCGTGATTTACCGGCGTTCGTTTCGTGGGCGTGGTCAAAACTTTGCGTTGCGCGAAACGGCGACAAACGATCGCGCGTCCCTTTCCGACGCGCTGTCCTCTAACGCATCGTCGACACGAGTCGAAATGTTGTTGTCTCTGTTTGTTTTTGTGGTTTTTTTTTTGGTTTTTTTTTGTGATGCGCGCTTATACGACGCGTCGAAGAGTGGGGTGAACGCGGGCGCATTGGACGGTATTGTACGATGTAAGGCTCGTGCGGTGACACGGCACGTGCTGCGTCCGTTATAGCGGACGCTCGTGCTGTGACCGGTTCCATTTTGCAACATTTTTTTATCGTTTTTATTATTATTATTATTATTTTAGAATAACAATTCGCTTTTCTTCAGTATATTATTAAAATATCGATACTAGTAATTAAATAAAAATATTCAAAATTCAATACTTTTATTATATATAATAAGAAATAAATACAATATTTTATAATATAATAAATAATATATACATTTCATGTAAATGATAATATAAATACTACTGTCATATATAAAGTCATAAAACTTAGAAATTTTTCATTCATATTCAAAAATCAATTATCATATCTAGATGTCAAATTATAATATTTAATTAATATATATAATTTAAATTAATACTATAATATATAAAATTATTATTTTTAGAATGTAAAATAGCAATATATAATTATGAAATTGTGATAAATTTTGCACATCGAAAAAAATAATATAAAGATTATTATATTTTATTATTGATATATAAAAATATATTTATATGAATGAATTTTCATCGATGTATATACAATATTTTCTATATCGAATGTATTTTATTTCTATTAATATAGTGATTATTAAAATCATAATCACCGTTAAGACAAAAATAAGTAATATTGTAACCGTAATTAATTATATACTGATTATTGAACGATGTATTTAATTATCGTCTTAATACATATATATCAAAGAAAATATAATATTTCAAATAGTTTTGGTCATTTTTTAGTGTCAGTTAATAATGATTAATTTATTTTTATTTAATCTGTAAATATTACGATTTAACATTAAAAAAAAAAGTAGCCTTTCGTTAAAATAATTTATCAAATTGTATCTGCTTTTATTTCAAACTAAAAATATAAATATTTTACAGAAATATATACTACAATAAATTATTAATTTTGTACTATGACAAAAAAAAATAATATCTTGTGGCACTTCTAATAGCGTTTCACTAGACATCGGTTAAACAGCACAACTCAACAATGGTTAACTATTACCAATCATATTATATCAGCGTTTCTCAAACTATTTTCGATAACAAAAGTGTTTTTACTTACAAATTGTTTTATTATATTATTTTTCATTTATTATTTATATCAAAATTATTATGTAGATATAAATTAAATACACTTTATATATGCGAAATAATAAAAAAAAAATATCAATTTGAAATTTATATGAAAAATATCATTTTTTACGCACATTTAATATCAGGTTTTACGCAATGAACATATTTTAAAATAATATATTTTTAATATCCGTGTGCGAGAATGGTATAATTTGAAGCGCATTTTCAATAAACTAGTTTTATCGTCGTCACGACGTCGCGTCGGCGAAACATTGCATTCGCGGCGCGCGAGCTAAAATAAATATTTGCGAACGTTTTACCACGTTTTCGCCAAGGTGGTAAATATTATTACAATGTGACGAGCTTTTATGTAACGGATGAACTTTCAGACGTGATAATTTTATATGCGGATATATTATATTGTATGCGCGAGTCGGTGTGCTCGCCGCTTTATAACGCGCACCTTACACAGTGCGGTCCGTAAGTGACGGGACCTATTTTAATATAACGATCGAAACGACTATATCTGATAGTTGAATGATTAATGATAAATATCTTTTATCTATATATATATATATATATATATATATATATATATATATAAATTTAGTTCATCAAGAATAGTTAAATGACTACTTTATATAACAATATCAAATTTAACATGGTAATACAGAACTACATAATTGTTTTTTTTTTACATCTCAATATTAGATGAATTAACATCAGACTTCCAGATTTGTAATACAGAGTTTTTCCAACATTATTTGTTGCATCCTCTGCTATATACTAATAAAACTGTTGTTTTCGTCCAATTTTTAATATTAAATATAATATATAATAATCAAGAAAGGACTGTAATATAAACTACTTATAAAAAAAATTAAATAGCAATTTCTCTAGAAATGGGAAATTAAAATGAATTACAAGCAGTAATTGAGTTGTATAGAAAATGACATTCAATAATATGATACCATTTTTTTGAGTCACTCTATATGGTATATATATATATATATATATATATATATATATATATATATATATATATATGTCCATGTGTTTTCGTTTTGTTTGCACGAAGATAACAACGAGCTGGTTGCTCGTGTGCAATTTCTCGTTGGGATGATGCAAATCCTCTTTTATTATCCCATTGTTATATTGTTTGGGCGCGTTTATGTCCGCAACCACGACAATAAAACGAGACGATCCAACCCGTGTGACATTTAAATTAATAATTTTTAAGTCTAAGCTACCGTTTTTTCTTTTTTTTTAAGCCCTTTCTCCGATCGCGTAGGAATAAAAAGTGAAATTTATCGACGAACAACTCTTTCGCCGTTTCTAAAACAAGTGGCTTTTTGTGTAATGAATTCATTCTGAAAGATCATCGTGTTATATGATTTTAAATGTTTTGAGTCACAGTCACGTGTATAATTTTAATATATTGATAAAGTCATAAGTTTACTATTTCTAATCTGAAATGAGTCATTTTAACAGGGAGGAAATTGAGTAATTTATTGAAGAATAATTCAAAATATAATAAAATTGGGTATAATTGAAAAAATATCTAACAAAATATGAAAAAATGATGATAGAATTATAGTATTTAATTATTGTAATCGATAATAAGATATAATATCGAATGTAATTAGTAAAATAATTACTTTGAAATTAAACAAAAATGATAAAATTATAATATAGATGTGGTCAAGCTTTTTACAAAATTTAAAATTATTTGAAAAAACGATAGTCTGAACCTTTTTACAAAATTTAAAATTATTTGAAAAAACGATAGTCTGAACCTTTTTACAAAATTTAAAATTTTTTGCAAGCTGCAATTAAATACGTATTAAAATAGTATTGTTTTTTACAAAAATTATATCTATTGAAAATATATATTAAATATTAAAAATTAAACATAATTGATTACAGCACTTTTCAATAATTTCATTTATCAAGTAAATAATATTTTTTTTTTTATTTTTTACTTTTTTATTTATAAACAATCCTTCAAAGAGCCGCATGTGACTCGCGAACCGCAGTTTGGCCACCTCTATTATAATAATATCAAAAAAAAAATACTAAAATCAGATTAGAAAAAAAATGTTCAACATTGAAATTCGTTTATAGCTCATCGGTTTACATAAAAATGAGACGCGCACAAGTATATTTCGAGGAAGTATAAGAATATTTCGGCGACATTCTGGCGTCCATTCTCGATTTAAACGATGATCTTACAGGTCGACGATACCCGAAGCCATTATTGGAGTTAATCAGCATTCAAGAGTATCACCTCTTGGACGATGGAGCGTGCCTGGCGGTCAGCACCACAGCATGCTAATTCATACGCAATTCTAACAAATTTATGGACTTGTTGATGTGTGATAACTAACCCTTTCGATTGAACCGTGCACGATTGTCCATGGATCGATACTAAAATACCATATTCAGTTATCGCTATATCGTATAATGATTCACATGAATATTTTCATGCGAAATTATAATATTTTTCATACGTTCCAGATCTTTAAATCGCATGTTATATATATATATATATATATATATATATATATATATATATATATATATATATATATATTATATATATATAAATCAATTATGATATCGTATTATGTATGCGCTAGAAAATATTTTATATACTGATCGATTTTTAAACTTTTTTATATTTAATATTTTTTTTATTCATAGTGATAATGCAGCATTAATTTTATAAAAAAAAAAATATAGAATTCTAAAACTATACAATTTTTTCTATAAAATTATAACGTTTATTTATTAGCTTTTCTTTCAACAAAAATTCATCAAACTTTTTTCAGCTATCAAAGATTTTTATATAATAGAAAAACAATGTACACTGAGAATAATTTTCATCATTTGTAAAAATTACATTATTTATTATTTAATAATGAAGTTTTTATAAGTTGAATTAATTGTATCAAAAAAAAATCTATTATTATTTTCATTAAAAATGATATGCATTTTTGACTCATATATTATATAATTTACAGCGAATTTGTTTCAAACACAATTTTAAACGCATTTTTAACGTTATAAATACACGGAAAAATGAGTCGTGTATTAAATTTTCCGGGAATCGTGACGCTTGCAATAATTAATTTATAAGGTCACCGTTGAGAAAGAACATTTTGCGGTTTCTCATGAGGGTTCCCTTAAACAAACTTTTGTGAAATAATTAAAATGGATCGGTAATATGATTGCGGTTTTCCTCAAACATCCCGACGTCTAAATTAATATTGCACCGTAATATTTTTATTTCGTTTAATTTACACGTCGAAAATGACATTTTCAATCGATTCGGACGTATTATTAAAATCAATTCGACCGATGATAATATGTATATTATTATATTATGACTGTTACCGGTATGCATGATCGATGGAAACTGTGTCGTCTTTCACCGCATGCTCGTTGAATATATCGACGTAGACGTTATCACCATGCTGCGAAAGCAACAATATAAATAAATAAACAATCTGCTTCGATGTATCGACGACTTATTAAAATTTATTTCGCTCCGGGACGCAAAAGTCGAAGACACTGTTGAATATCGGGAGAGATCGCACATCGACACAAGAGCGACCTTCGAAATTTACATATTCGCGATTCGAACGAAAGATGAAAGGATTCTAAGACTATATCAAACACTTTGAATTTCTATTTTAAGGTTCTATTAAAATTAAAATTTAAAAAAAAATGGATTTAATATGTTTTATATGTTAAAGATATCATATTAAACTATTCGATCTGCAATATTTTATGAATTATTATTTCAGATATTAATTCATAGATAATACTATTTTTATTTATTAAAAATTAAATCAGAATATTGGGAACAAAAAGAAACGTTTTAAAAATATATTACTTTTTAGAAAAAGCAAATGAAATTCGATTTTTAATAAAAAAAACACCATAATGAAGCGTAGCAAAAGTAAGTAATAATTTCTGTTAATAAGTAATATTTTAAACAGCAGAATAATTTTGATAGCAAATTTAAAAATAATAGATCTACAATCATGCAAAGATTAATAATCAAAATTACTATTAACAGTTTTAATTGGAAAAGTTTTATCTTCAAAAAAAAAAAAAAAACTTTTGTTGATACATAATAATAAGTTCATATCAATTATATCAAATAAATATAAACATATATCAATTTTTATAAATCTAATCCGTTATATATATATATATATATATTTTCAATTTCAACATTTTTTTTTCTTAACGACGACTTTTATTTTTGGGTCGACACATTGAATTGACCATCGATAATTTATGTAGTAATTTTCGATGGTACCGAATACTTTCGATTCGCAGCAAGAGACCCTACGACTCGAATTCAGTTTACGCGGAATCTGAGCTTTATCTGGGCGTGTTAATCGCCAAGTCGAGTGTGTTTAGAAGAAGAAGGGTCCGCATTCGGGGAGGTCGCGGGTCGTCTTCGGGGTCGCGGACCATGTTTCTCGTTTCCGTAACTGTACATACCATAAGCACACACACACACACATACATATCGTATACATAAATATAAACATATAAATAAATTTAACCGTACAAATTGACCGCTGGACATGTTCCTCCGGGTCTATCAATTCTTGCCGAGTCGCAGCATTATAAGGCGAACACTGTTAAAAGCTTAGCGAGCTCACAATCGAACCAGACCATAAACGCACTCAAACTCACTGTATTCTGTATGTACCTTTCTATCTTTATATTTTATAAAATATTCAATGCACACTAGATATTTATGCTTTATAATTACTTTTCACATACAACTATTTTTAAATTTCAATATAAGTTCAGTTTCACTCGATATGAAATTTAGAATTATTTTTATAATACAATGTTCATATTTTAAAATTATTTTTGCTGTTTAAATATAAATAAATTGCGATGTAAAAATGATAATTTTTTTATTGCATATATACTTCGATTATTTTACTAAAAATAACTTTCAATTTGAAATTATATAATACTAGCAATTCTGTTCTCTATATGGATTTACATTATAATAATTACGCTATTGTTTACCAACATTTAAAGTTCAATTTTCCACTGTTAAACGTTCGAAAACGCCGGTTATTTTATTTTTTTAATTATTCAAAAGTATACATATTTCAGTTCGACATTACCAATAAACGTTATATGCGAATCAATTTTCAAATCTCGCAAGATGCAAAGAAACCCGAAAGCCGTAAAATTATTTTAAAAGGGTCGCCTTTTAATATTCAGAGTTTAAGATGCGTATAAAACGAATTTATCGCTCGGTATATTAGAAATGGCAAAGCTTCGCTAATAATACGTTTGGCGGCCATTGTTATTTATTATATATTGTGCGCATTATGCACGGAAATGAATATTCACTACTGGAATCTTTAGCAAATGACAGTCATTTTACATGATCTAAAGCCGATTGCTTTCGACCGTCAGCGTACGTTTCGATTTTGCGTCTTCACGCGCGAGTGTTTGTGCGTGCATCGTTTTGCACTTTGCACTGTGTACATTAATATCTCTCGTCGCCATTGTGCGATTTATAAATGCAGTCGATAATTGTTGTCCGACTTTCACCGGGTGCCGTCGATGCACATCACACCATTGAAACGACCCGTGACCTCTCGTATCAAGGGATAACCAAAAATAAATCAATGTTAAAAATTATAATGAACATGACATAAACACGAATATTCGTCAGCATAACTACAATGCATGCATGATTCATACGATTTTTTTTTTGCATTTAATCGCGATGATTTTTAACACGTATTTATTTTTTTATAACGCAATTTTATCGTCGATTTAAATATATAAAGTATATTTTTAAAAGCGATTTGGTGTTTTGAATCTGCTAATAAAAACTATTTATATTTCAATATCATTTTTAGTGAAAGTATACTAATATATTTTTCATTTTTTTATTATTATACTATTCGTAATATGTCAGAAAGTTTCAATATAAATTTTGAATACTTATCATGAAAAAATAAAAATAAAGTGTTAAACTTCAATATCTTTATCGACTTTCGAATATTGGTTAATTTTTCAATATCGTCGTATTGCGAATTGTATATTTAACCTTCAGAAATTATTTTATTTGAATATTCATTATTTATAATAGACATCTTTCATAGATTATAAGTGAAAATAATATGTAAATGATGCGTTTCTAATTAACAACATATAACATTATCACTCACACTATCACAAATTACTCGAAAATATTACAAAAAAAAAAAATAATGTAAAAAATCACGCACATTTATATTATAAAATAATCAGATATTTTCATTGTAATTAGACGCCGGTATAAAATTCCGGAAATTACTGTAAAGTTACCAAATTCGACATTTGTTCCGAGCGAACGGCGTAAAATCGCACCAGTTTTCGTTTTCGGTCGGTTTAACGACTCGGTTACGGTTAAGCGCCACAATAATAATAATAACAACAACAACATTTCTAATAATAATAATAATAATAGTACAATATAAGCGCAATAAAAACGGACACTTGTTCGCCGCTAATGAAACA
The DNA here is from genome assembly GCA_024500535.1 of Leptonema lineaticorne. NCBI lineage: Eukaryota > Metazoa > Arthropoda > Insecta > Trichoptera > Hydropsychidae > Leptonema > Leptonema lineaticorne. The sequence goes on along the minus strand of JANIJI010000059.1, from coordinate 2,319,997 downwards.
ATTAGCCGTCTAAACATTCGCGTGTACAATATAATAATAATGGCATTAATAAAGTTACACAAGCCTGAGGCCGATTTATTCTCGTTTTCACGCTAAGCGGAGCAAAACGAACAATATATATATATATATATATATATATATATATATATATTATTAATTCATAATGGATAGAGAATGCGTATCTATTAATATGGTCGACGCTATTAAATTTATCGACGATAGCTTTACATGCATATTCATTGTTTAATCTTGTTTATTTTTCGTCTACGATTCGTTCTCGTGTAATATTGTATTTGCATTCGATGTGTTAATCATCTTTTTTTTTTATTCATCATGAAGATCGATACAATAATTTATAAAATATATTTCATGTTAAATCTAAATACATTTTGAATAAAATTGTATTTATGACGAATAAATGTTAATATTGTTGACAAAAAACACACGAATTTTTGGCTAAAATGCTTAAACTATATTTATAATTAATTTTCCATTAAAATAATAAGAATTGTATGTCGTAAGCCGTATAATACAAATTTAAAATTAACCAAAAATATATTTTAAAGAAAAATTAAAACTCATTAATGTGTTTATATAAAGTACACAATGTTTTCACTTGATTATTTCGTTAAAATGCAGAGTTGTGATATACGAATTTGCATTCAAATTCATCTTGCTTTGTATTTAAATTTAGCGCCTCTATATGGCGAGATGAGAGCACATTAACGTGTATGAACAAAAAATTAACTTTCGTCGAAATAACGGTTAAATTTTAACTATCTCTCTCGTTCGGTATGTAAATTTAATTTTAAATCTTTTTTTTTTCTTTCGTTTATGAATTATGAACGATTCCATATAAAACGTATTTACATATAATTCTTGTAAAAAGTATAATTTAAATTTATTATAATTATTATTAACGTTATAACATATTTATTCATCTTACTTAATGCGATTTCACTGATTTTTTTTTTGTAATTGAAAAAAAATATTATTATAAAATAAATATGGAGAGAGATCTCGGATAAATGAGATGAAAAAAATTGTGAATTTATTTTATCGAGTTTTTACAATATTGCAGAATATTAATTAAACCAGTATTACATACGATCGATTTATATGTTAGTATTTATGTGTGTTCGTATGTGCGTGCGTCCTTACGAGCGACTTTAATTAGATAAAATGTGAATACTATATAAGAATGCGGCAGTTGAATAAGCGCAACCATTTAACACCGCATTGTGATGTTTTTACTATACTAATACAATATGCGTGTTATTCAAGCTAAAATTGCATCATTAACCGTACGATGCACCACTGGATATTTTTTTCAATATCGTCGAATGTCAAAAGGAAACAAGTCTTCGAAACGTACAATGTTTACTTTACGTTCGAAATGTCGACGGGCGAAAACTATGCGCGCGAATTCATATTAATCAGTTAAAGTAATCAAAAATTATATTACTAAAACACACACTAAATATATATAAAATTTAAGGTCACCTGAAACATGAATTCCTCCCTCCTTCGCCTTTGTTGTCTAAATTTAACTGGTTGTTTTTCATTATATTTAAATTTGTTTATAATATTTTCGTTGTGTAATAGTTTTGATCGCACTAAAAGTGTCGGCGTTGACAAAAGATTACTGTGTCAAGATAACGATGATTAATTATGTATTAGCAAATAAGATTCGTATCGCGTAAATTTTTGAGACAGTTGATTGACAGAGCCGGAATCGTATGTTTATAATTAATATCTTATTTAATACATATTTAATCGGTATACGTATTAAAATTAAGTCGTGTAAATTATGTATAATTATGACGGTATGCGTTTGTTCATGGAATCGATGCCGAAAAATCGAAATAATTAGCGATCATACAATTATAAATATTTGCATGTAGATCATGCAATTATTTATATTTTAATTAAATATTATGATTATATAGGTGTTTGAAATTTTATATATTATTGAATTTAAATCTTATGGAAATTTTCTTGGAAAAATTGTACGATAAATTATTAGAAAATTTTGTACTGCTTACATTAAATATCAACGTCTTAAAAAAGAAATAAATAATAAAAAATGAATAATCTTATTTTAAAACTATAAATTAATTTTAATATAAAGTTTGATAAATTACTAAATATTTTCCACAAATCGATATTTTAACACTCATTAATCATCTATATTCTAATTATGTCTATGTTGCTTAATTTTGACAATTGAATGAGAGTCAGGCTCTTATAGTACGGTACTTATTAAACAATTTAACGACACCTATTAAATAATGTATATAAACATGTCAGACTCCCATGATAACTGTATAGATAAAACGCTTATTTGCCGTGCATTAAGTTCCCAGTTCGAATCCCATAATGTCGATTGCATGTTAATTTTTCATTTAGAAAGCGATTTACATTTTTTACGTAATGAATATTAAACAATGAGGCGCCCCTGAATGTAAAAATGGAACTATATGATTAGTAATATCGTGTTTTATATATGAATTATATGTAATTTAAGATTAATTGCTATATAAATGTTTGCTTGTATATTATATTATAAGACATTTTATTTAAATTGTATGACAAACGATATATATGCATATTTCGCACGGGCAATAGCACGCTACAAAATTGATAATAATGCCGCATTGTCGTCGATTTTTCATTGTTCGCCGATGAAAATGGAAAACTCGAATCGTTTTTCTTATGATATTCGAACGTTTGTCGTTTCGAGGGCGTCGAGCAATTACGATTTAGTTGTGCAAAACAGGAATTTTCTACCTCAAAACGATCATTGTTTCGTTTTTGTTTTGCTTTGTTTGTCGTCGGTGAAAACTCGGTTTAAGTGTTAAACCTCGGGTGCAAGAGGTTTTTTTGTGAAATCGATAAAGTTGAACACACATTCGCAACAGATACGGCGGAAGGGTTAAAAGTTGCGTAATATTTAACAGTATATTTTGATTATCAAAAGTGCTATTTAACAGCTATTATAATATTTCTTTGATAATTTCATATAAATGAGTATAAAATAAATTTACACTTGCAATGCATTGGTGTCATAAAATGTAGACTTAGCCTTATATAATAAGAGAATGCCAATTAATCGCATTCTAGCACTTCTGACATACGCAACATATAATAATGAGCGAGGTAGAAAAAAAGACAAGCACGCTTTATTATTAAATTCTGAACGGTGTAATTAAATTTTGAGATCATTAAGGCGGCAAAGTGTTTCGGTTGCAATAATTACTCGAGCTGGATATGTAATTAATGCATCAATTTATAAACAGGGGGTCTCTTATGAGGTTAATTTTTACACTGAACTACGCAATTTCATAATTTGATTTCAAACCGCAGATTATACTGTCCGAGCCGTTAAACGATTTCTATAATGTAAAACAGAGCTTTTCAAAACATATTTATGAAGTAATACTATTTTGTTAAATCATACATTTTATAATATAATATCTATTGACTAATTTATCATTTTTTAGAACATTTTCTTTCATGAAACTCTTTCTTCTAAATGGATTTGATTTTATATTAATTTGAATATGTTATAGTTAAAATAAAAAGTTTGTAAATCTGTGATACGAAGGTTGATATTTAACAACACATATTAATTATTAAGTAAGTAAAATAGAAATTCATTATTTCATATTCAATTACCATCCATCCTTTTTACAATTATATATATATATATATATATATATATATATATATATATATATATATATATGCAGCGCAATAATATACGAGATTTTCACTCTACGATTCTAATAGTTCAACATCTAATATTACATTAATAACATATTACTCGTAAATACCGTATTAGCTATTATCTAAATTTTCTTAAATAACACAAACTATCAATCCGCATCCTCGGGTTATCTTCGTGTTTAATAACTTTCGAATTGTGCTCTTCTCTAGCCCCGGGTGTATAATTTAAAAACACGACAATAATCTACGGATAATAGCACATTCAATATTTAGATGATATAGTAATCTCATATTAACGATATTTTCATTGTCTATCCGTCGCTACTTAAGACTATTAAAATGATAAATTTGAGAACTAATCGTTTGCTTATCGGGCGTTAAGAATATTTTTTTCTAAATAAATATAGCCGAGTCGATGTATTAATTGCCGTATCATTTTAATATGCGAGCATTAAGTTCGATACAATAATCTCGTATTAATGAGATTTCTATTGTAAATCTCTCGTTTCGAAACGACATTAATGTCTCGTAAAGAAACATTATGATAATGCTTATTTATCCATTGAACGACCGTTAATTTTAAATAATGGAAGAAAGATGCCATTTTCTAATTTTAGAACGGAATTATTGGTAATATTGGATATATAATTTAGATATAGTGTGTGTTGAAAAATAATTTACGACATTAATGCGGTTAATTTACGGTTCAATATGAATTTTATTTGTTGTTATTACATAGTTAACCGGTAAATTAGATTATATATTAAAATTATTATTTTTAATAAATAAATACAAATGTGAAAACCAGGTATATGATCATATTCAACGTTTTATAAAAATAAAATAGTAGATTTTTATCATTGCATATAAAATTGAACGATTTTATATTTAAAATAAAATACTCTATAAATACCATACATAGCAATTAAAATTTTTTTTTTTCATATATTAATAATATATTATAAATATCTGTATACGAAGAATGGGTTATACAATTTATATTTAAAAGTACATCTAGCATATAATTTATTTTACTTTAGATTTTATTTAATTTATTATTTTCTTCCGAATCATTATAATAATTAAATTTAAAAACAGTTTGAAATTTTCTTTAAAAAAAAAATAGTATAACAAGCGCTCAAGTCTTTTTACAATATAAATCTTTGTTTATTTACAATATAAAATAAATTTATTAATCATATATAAAGTTACTATATTCATATTTTTTTTTTCTGAAATATCATTGTATTTTCTATCTTTTATAATCTTTTTTATAATTTATTTATTTATTACTAGAGAACAAAATATTTATCTAATATGCGTAGTAAGCGTTGTAAATTAGCGGCATATGAATCGCGCGAATCGGGAAACGTCTCATTATGAATAGAGGCGAAACAGTATATATATATTTTTTTTTTCAAACGTTATATATATATATATATATGGAAAGTTTTCTTATAATGTAATGAAAACAAAAGCGTCCCCCGTGGGAACCGGCGCACGGCCTTGCCTTGACTTACCACATTGTAACGATTGACATTACAATGTGCAGCATAATATTAGACGGACTTGCGTAACAATCGCTGTATGCAACACCGCTCTCGTTTCCTATTATATTGACGCTGGCAATTTTTGCACACATTTTATTTTTCGTTCGAATTCACCCGGTCGACGAGGGAGACGATATAGCCGCATATCGAACGCTCGGAATCGTGCTATTGCTGATTAATTAATGGTAAATTCGGCGAACGTGACGTAATTAGGTTAATTGTTAGGCGAGGTGAATTGTGAATCATGGACGATAAGATGATATTAATTGTATCGCGATGTATAATATATGATTATTATGTCATAAAAATATGTTATAAATTGTGTATAAAAAGTTATTTTAATCTTAAAAATATTTAGATTTATCGATCTTCATATTAAATGTATTTTTGAGGCTTAATTAATATTTAATATTTGTGATCAAAAAGTAAGGTGAATTTGTTTGAAAATGTATATGTAAATTCTTTATTTATTCTTCCATATCAATTTTACACCTTTCAAAGTAATCCTTGTCCGAAAAAACACACTTTTGACAACGCTTTTTACGGTTCTCGAAACATTCGGAATAGTCTTTTTCCGGTATAGCTCACAAGAACTTCTTCAATTCGGTCTTATCTCCTTAATCGTGTTAAAATTCGTGTTCAATAATTAATAAATTCGTGTTCATAATTCGTGTAAATAGCCGGAAGTCGCATGGAGCCAAATCATGCGAATACGTTGGTTGTGGAACGATATGAGTTACTTTTACTTTTTGATCACAGTAGTATGTGTAGTGTATATATATATATATATATATATATATATATATATATATATATATATATATATATATATAAATATATGTGATATTGATTTAATTATTTTATTTTATTTAAATTCGATATATGTATTTTATATGAAGAAAAAGAATTATGAACGAATAAAATTGAAAAATATTCATACTTCAACATAGAAAAAAATATACGTTAAAAAATCCATTTTTATCGTTTGAACAGATGTAAATTAAGTCAAACGTTAAAATTATCATAATCGACCGATACAAAAACGCAATTTAAATTAATGCGAACGACAATTCCCGACCATAATCGAAACGTTCCACATTTAAAAATGGCAAAAAACGAAAACGGTCACATAATTTTTCGAATCGATCACATAAAAATAGCGATTTATATAGCGAAATGTGCGATTTATTATATCGTATGCGACGATATAAATATAAAAATTAGCGATCGGCTCGTTACATTATTTAAAACTAATTTATGCTAATATGCATAAGCTAATTAGCGAAACGATAACACTAATAAAGAACCGTAAACATAATACAACACACAATACAATACATTTTATTATATTCGCAAGTGCGAAACGTATAACAATACGTCGTATATAGCACATGTTCAATATTACAAAACGTCTACGAGAATAAACGTAAAATCGTAATAACTGCACCTTTTGTGCGATTCGAACGTACAAAGTTGCGATTCACGAATATCGCATGCGATATTCAATTAGCAAAATGTGCAAAATAAATAAATAAATAAATAAAAAACGTGCACCACTAATCGGAAAATCGACGTTGCCTCAACAATGGGTGAAATCAAGAACGGGCAATTTATTGTTTTGACCAAGATCGCCGTTTTTAAAACGTGAGCATATTGAATATGACACGGTCGTGAACTGTCTCCTTGTGCGGTTTCCTTTTTCTATTTTTTTTTTCAGAACTATTGTTGAACGAACCATTATGACAGATGGAAAATTGTTACGTGCGAAAAACGTTTTTCCGCGCGATATTGTGTGTATGAAAATTTGCAGTTTTTCCGTGCTGTGCTGCGAAATTATTATATACCTTTTTATGATTAGTCTGTGTTAACGTAATTTTTGTAGTAAAAAATAAATATTATATTATAAATATAAAATATATAATGTACATTTACAATTGTTGCGTGTATTTTTACTTGTTTGCTGATTTACAAAAAAAATTCGTTTTCATTTTAATTATAGAAATCGTTTTTATTTACATATAATAAATTTTAATACATCATGACATTCTATTAAATAAATATAATATCTACATTATTTTAAATTTAATTACAATTATAGAATTGTAGAAAAAATATTAAACTGATTTCTAAAAATTACTGATATTTTTCAAAATGGTCATATCACTTTTTAATTATATTCATTTAGTAAAACCATTGGTATAAAATGAATTTATTTAATTTGAAAATCTAAAATAGAGACTTAATTAGCTGTCAATCAATAATATTGTGTATAATTACAACACATGTAAAATTCTGATTTATCAAAATAGACATACAAATTTATTGAAACTAATAATAAATAAGATTGATGAAAAGTTTTCATTTAATAAGATATAAATATTACAATTTAATTAAAGTAAAATTTAAAAAAACATAATATTTATATAAATTAAACAACAATTTGCTATTTTATGAAAAAAAAGGAATTTTGAAGTAAATCACAATTCGGCACGTCCATCTTATTATTAGAAAATCGAAGATTCATTATGTATTTTCCAGTTTAAAATGGAATTTAGTTTATGATAAAAAGATAATCATCTCAACTTCTCCGCAATATTAAAGTATGGTCGTAAAATTAAATAGGGTTTCGTGCCATTCTTTCAACGGCGAAATTGACGATTAAAAATATTAAAAGATCCTGTTTACGATAAATATATTGCTTTATGTACAAGATAAGACATCAAATATTTATAATGCAATAAAGATAAAGTCTACGTTAAGTAGATCTCCATAAAAAAAATTCGAACGATAAAATAAAGCGAATAATTTGAAACTTTTGCATTTAAAACGTTTTTTTTCAATAAAATTTATTTCGGGTGAAAAGTCGAAATCAAAACTATTTTTTTTATTTCTAAAAAATGCGATGGTCATAGTTTTTGGCACATTTTTACATATTTTTAGATAAAAAAAACACTTTGTTGACTAATTTATGATTTAATTTATCAAGCGTGTTTTATACATTTACATTCAACATTTTTAAAAATATTTTTCAATGTAGCATTTTTATATTTTAGATTTATTCGTCTTTAAAAAATTTAACAAAATATATTTTGATTCACATTTTAAAAACATTTCTTTAAAAATTATAATTTCATCAATCAACATTAACACATTAGTTATGAAATAACTCGTTATCTATTTACTTAGATGTTTTGTGTTGATACGATTAAATTTTGAATATATCAGTGCTAATATCGATAGATGGCTTCTATCTTTCTAATTTCTGAATAGAAAATTTATTAGAAAATGAACAAAAAAAAAATTCAAATTCAAGAAATAAATCAAATTATTATTTTAGACCAAATTTCTAAAAATTGACATGTCAGTCAACATGTTAAATTTTAAAATATTATTCTTTGCTAAAGTGATTTAAAATGGCAGTATATTTTATAACATTAAATAATATATTAGAAGTACAACAATATATTATACTTATAAATATAAAATTTTTGAAATAACATGAGGTTTGAATATGAGTTTAAAACTTTTATATTTTTAATAGATGAATTTTGAGTAAATTAATTTAATCGCTTCAACATTCAATTGTTATATAAATGTATATTATTTTATGTATTATTGTAAAATAAAGGGTATTTTTTTATATATATATTAAAATAGAAAGATCCCAGTGATTTGAACGAGCGCACTAACACGAAACCCGCGCTCCGAATCGACGACTTCGACTCTATCCGCAGAGCGGACGTGCAAAATTTCCCTCAGATCGTCTCCGTACACCGAAAGGTAAACTTTGACCCCGAGTGCGAGCTTCAGCAGTGGAAGGTACTCGCTTTTCATTGCGCACAATATGGAACGAATCTGTAATTAACGGATGCCCACGTTGGTGCCCTATACGTGCTGCAACCACCGCGTCTCGGCCCTCGAGAACTATTCAAATTCGACGCTCGTGAGAATGCATTGAAATTTTCAAAATACCAACCGTCAACACACACACACACACACACACACACACACACACACATATATATATATATCTTATAATATATGTACGAGGCGTATACGTACGTTTCCTGTTACATATTATTTTAATGTATGATCATTACGCGGACGAGCGGTGTCACGATTTTTGCGAACTATATTTTTTTACTTTGTAAAACTACACAAGTACAGGATCGTCACGAAGGTATCGTCTTACAATGTTTTCTCATTGAAATTAATGTATAATTCATTAATATACATTAATTTCAATTTTAGTTTTCTAGCAAATATTTGAATTCGTGATATCGATATGTATATTATTAAATTTATAAAAGTAATTATATATCACATTTAAATAATAATAATAATAATAATAAATTTGAAAGCTTAAAACGAAATTTAAAAAAAAGAGAAAAAATATTAAAGGATTCGACTTGTGTTATCAGTTTTCATTCTTTCATATATAATTATGAAAATTGTTTTTAGTAGAAAATTTTTCAAATTTACTTCAATTGTATACACATATATTTATATTTATAATAAATTATTGTAATTTAAATATTTATTACAAATATCATATTATTTATGAATGATAAATATTATTAAAATAATAACATTGTAATTTATTACGTCAGTAATTAAAATAAATGATCATTCCCATCAAATATCGAAGAAATTCATTAAGAACAAATTAAATATAATACTTAATTATTATGACAATATCTTAAAAATAAATTTGTGATTAATTTTTTTAATTTATTTATTACCTTAAAAATGTAAGGTTTTTTTTTAATTATTACATTTATAAAAAAAAAGAGTAAATATTTTTGAATCATTCTGTATATAAACACGCGTACGAAATATATTTTGATTTAGGATAATCGATTCGAGAACAACACGATTGAACTTTTCACATTAATTTTTCTCAAAAAAAAAAAAAAAAACGGAACTCTTTCTATAAAAAAGAAAGCCTTTCAAAATTTACGTGTGCATCGTACCGTCATAAAATCTCTCAATATTTGTACGATAAATATAATGAAAAAAATAAAAATAAAATATATATATATATAAAAGTAAATTAAACAAGCCGCGCTTGAACCAAGCGAGGGGAGGGTCGTATCGCTAATAACAACATTTGATTTTTTAAAGTCGGTGTCGCACTTTTTTTAATAAAACATTATAGTTCGAAACCGTGTGTGGGTCCGGTGCTCCGTAATCCAAAAATTATAGTAATTAAGCGTTGTAATTATGGCCTTCGGAATTATTCCGTGTACGTCGCGTGAATTTCAAACGTTCGTCCGTGTGGTCGGCAAACTCGACCCAGTATTGGCCGTAAGTCACGTCCGCGAGCCACTCGTTGGGCAACACTATCGCAGATCAGCGCTTCGCAAACATATTTCATATATGGAGGAATCTCTCCTTTGTATTATATTATATATTAACAGTGGCGGTTCGTCGTTACGATTCCTGCATATAATCATATATTACTATATGGTAAAAATATATATATATATATATATATAATATTATATTATAATTACAAAATTTAATATGATATTTAAAAACATTAATTATTGTATTATTATATAAAATAAAATTTATTATTTTTATTATAAAAATTTAAGGTTAAAATTTTAATTTTTATATGCCATATATATTTTTATTTAAATTTGATTCATTGCCACATTTTATTGTATTTTTTTTTCAAATTATACACATAGATTATTCTTTTTATCCCTAATAAGAAAATTTTTTTTATAATAAAAATTAAAAAAATATATTTATCATAATGATATGTAAAATAAAATCATTGTTATAATACATTTCATACAATAATAAAAAAAATATATTGATATCAATAATATTAAAATATAATTTAAAATATAAAAAAATTAACATTTCTATTCATTTCATATAACATTATTGTAATTCATCGTTTTTAAATAGTGATATAATGCATTAATTGACAGATTACAGTGCCTTTACAACATTCACGAGCCCTCACTGATTATATTAGCAATGGAGTGTAAGGAATCACCGCCTCAACACTACCTACCACTTGTAATATTGCGCATTCAATAATTTTCAAGTGCATGATTTATATTAGAATCTTATTCATCTGCCTTTTAAATATCCATCTTTTTAGATGGTGTTCCTCGATAACTTCGAGTATTTTCAGTCGACGCTGAATGCAATAATATTTTATTATGACAATGAAATTATTTAAATTACATTTTGGATTATACACCTCTAATACGTCCCTATTTATTATTCGCATTTTCATATTTATAATATAAGTTATATTATAATTTATAATTTGAGCTAGAGTTTCAGTTTTCAATTTCTGAAATTAAAAAAAAATGAAAGTTATATATTTATATCGTTATCGTTTTATGTGTTACATAAAAATTTTAATCGCTGTTAAAAATTTATTGGGTTGTTTATATAGTTATAAATTATTATTTATAACCAGCATCAATAATTCGTCTTAGTATATACGCGTACGAAAGTTAAGATTTCTAACAATTCAATAAATCACTCGAATTTTATCACGTCTTTCACGTTTGTTTTAATTGCATAAACGTAATAAAAAGCATAAATTTTCATGTATTATTTATGAAACTTGCATTTAGAATTTTGTTCGTGTTAAAACTTGATTCGCTGATAAACATTTTAGACCTTTTCTCAGTAAATGCAAGTGCTAAAACAATAAACGTGTTCCATATATAAACGTAAAATTAATGCAAATGCAACATGCATAGAATATCTGTTATGAAAGTTAATAAAATGTCTTCTTCAGAGTATGCAATCGTAGTTAAATTGTCCATTTTTGCACATAAACGCACAGGAAAGACCTGCAATAATACAGTGGCAACGAGCTTGTTCGCTCACTTTGCAGTAAGTAATGAGAATTTCTATCCTCACAATATCAAAACCTATTATTTTTACTTTAGTATGAACAATTTTAAGTTTGAGTTAGGGAAAATGGCACTCAAATACTCATTATTATTTCAATAAAAAATAAATCATAATTAAAAAAAAGTAACAATTATTTGAATTATATAACAATGTAAAAATTAGTATGATTTTATTTTAATGTTTGACTATAAGATAGTTATTATTTTATAAATCAAAATTGTACTTTGAAATCAATAATTGTATTAAGACGTATTGAACATTTATATATATAATATATATATATATATATATATATATATATATATATATATATATATATTTTGCATCTTATATTTGCAATCAATCTTTCAACCTTTCAATAGAATTAATTTTCGAATTTTGTTTCATGTTTTATTATTAATATTTATTTTTAGAAATATCTATCGTATAAAAAGAGATTTAGATTTATATATATATATATATATATATATATATATATATATATATATATATATATATATATATATTCCCTGAAACTATTCTGTTAATCAATTCTAAATAATATTGAGAAACTTAGATCAATCACTATTAAACGGTATCATACACAAATTAAATTAGTGGAAATGTTTTTTTTTTCTACCACCTTATCTTTCATAATGGAAGACAAGAGCAGAGATTCAAAGGCTAATTTCGGTCGATTCGATCGATTAAATAATAAAAAAAAAGCTCTCGCGCGCGCTCAGCTTTAGAAGATGCTATTATCGGAGATGGTAATCGAAAGCACGACGAGTCGCCGTCTTACCGTCGAACATTACTTGTATCCGTACGGCTTCGAGTGTTTATATCTTTCTTTCTTTTTCCCGTTTTATTTTTTAACCCGACCGCTGTCGGCAGTAACAGAAATGACCGGATTAGGCCCCGTGTCGAGGTTAATTAAGACATTTTTATAGCAGTTTACGGCGCTTTGAGGTGCGCGATAACATGCACCGCAAACCTCATAAAGCGCCGTAAAAGCCTCACATTTACCACTGACGCGATATATATATATAAAAAATAATAAATTTGATTTATTATCATATTTGCCCGCACGCCCGTTGATGATGTGCCTTTGCTCGATGAGGTTTTTCGTGATATAACCGATCCGAGTTTTGGATAATAATAACAACACTCGTAATTATTCCAATTAACTCGCTAATGTTGTATAAACTCATGACAGATGACCGACTTTTCTTTTGTGATGAGAAAAATAAACATTTTTGTATCATAAAAAAAAATAAACCAATTACATCATAATCCATATAGATCAATTATTAAATATATTATAAATATCTAAACTGAAACTTTAATTAATTACATGTATAACCAATTTGAAATATTTTAAAAATATAAAAATATTATATGACATTGTTGCATTGCGGAATTGCATTTAGTAATGGTCGAAGGATGAGAAGTTCTTGGACTGTTAGAGGCGTTATTGAGTTTTAATGTTGAGCTTTCTTAAACGTTCTTTTTGTGGACAAGATGTTGTGCAGGTTTATTATATACGCACAAACACACACACGATCCGGACAGCTTTCGTCTGAAATTCATTGCAAGCAATTAATATTATTCATGAGGCTTTCGTGGTACCTGCCGAGTTTCGAAAACGAGGACATTTCTATGATACTTACCTATAATGACGTCTTCATAAATTTATACCTAATAAAATTATAAAAAAAAAATTAAAAATATTAAAATTTAATTAATGAAAATTATTAATAATTTAATATTCGATTTCACATTATGATTACATCAATCACTTGAAAGTCAACAGGTAGTCAACTACAACACAGAAACAATAACAACAACAATAACTGCAACATTGATTAATTGCCGATTCAATTTATTTATTGGTGCACATTATAAAGCGCCTATATAACGATGACTCAACCTCGACATTGAAAAAAAACCTCACGGTTAATAATCCGACCCGATTTTACAAGAGCGAAACGGCAATTAATTACGTTCCGAAAACGCGACCGAATTATTCACATAATAGCTGCGGTCGCGTTGCTTATTTTACAACGACGCGCCGATTGTCCGTCGGAAATTGCGCAAGCTTTTTAAGAAAAAAAAAACAAAACAAATATAAAAATCATAATAAAACATCATTATCGTTATTATTATTGTCGAAACGTTGAAACAATTCGTTGTTTTGTCTGATAAATTCATAAGGATGGGAAAAATCTCGATCGATTCCGACGAACAAAGTCGAACAATGCGCTCGGAATTTAAACTCGTTTTCGTACCGAGAAAAAAAAATATATATATAACAAAGGTTGTGTACGTATTTAAAAACAAAAAAACTGTACCAAGGTGACGTGAATAGTTGTATAAAAAAAATATATAAAATAATAATAAAAATAAGATCTAATAGAGTTAGATAAGTAGTTCTTATCCGTTCTTGATTCACTGATTGTCGGCGTTCGCCGTTTGCAATTATCGCATCGCGTTTTTCCTTTTATTTATTTTTTTTCTACATATTATTTTTATTAGATTTTTAGATTTTTTCAACAATAAGTGCCAGATTAGACAAATTGCACTGTATTTGCATACGGGAAGGCGCAATCAATGAATAGGATTTCCTTCGATTGATAAAACTGCGACTATTGTACTGTTGTCCGATTCGTTTCCATCTATCTTTTTATTCTCAATTTTTTTTTAACTTGTTCCTCTCGTACAAATTGTAACCGTAGCGGAAATCCAAGATTGATTCAAGGAGATCAAAATAAACAAATATCTAAATAAATTCAACAATATAAAATAAACCATTAAAATTTTTCAAAGTCATCGCACAAATTATTGAAAAAATATATTCGAGTTTTATTTCAATAACCAAACATTAAAATTTATTTTGTTTTATTTAATATATATATATATATATATATATATATATATTTATATATATATATATATATATATATATATATATATATTTATATATATATATATATATATATATATATATATATATATATATATATATATATATATATATATAGTTAAAATATTAATTTATTATTGGCACTATTATTTTAAAAAATTTAATGTATTGAAAATCCAAGATTTATATCTAAATAAAACGAATTTTGATAATTATTTCTAAATTATCATTTATTAGAACTAATATCTGAGAAATAGAGTGAAACCATATGTTACATAATATACGATTAAAATTAATGTTGGACATTAAAAATGTTTTCATATAAAAATAAAAAAAAAACGATGTTGGAACTGTTAAAGATTTAACAATTAAGTAAATCACAATATAATTAAGATACAAGAGAAAACATAAAAAGATTTGGTTTATGTAAGATAATAGTGTTTTAAGTGCGGTCTGTAATTAAGGATAACACTTAATCTCAGTTACACTAAACATATTATTAGTTAGAAAAACACTAATTTTTCTTATATTCGGTATATATCGAAAATAATTATTACGTTATTTAAAATTAAAATTGTAATAATTTATGTTAAAATAGCGGAATTACGCTTTGAATACGTTTATTTTTTTCAAATCGCTCATAGGAAACGATCATAGATCGTTCAAAATTAGATCGCGTGAATTTTCTTTTTTTTTTTTTTTGGCTATAAGTCATCCGTCTCCAGCCAAAACTCAATTTTTCGTGGGGGCAATCGTGACTATCGACCTTGTGCCAGATAATCGGACAGGAAAAACAATAATGAAGTAATCCGTAAACGCAATTTAACGCGGCGTTGACTTAAATGAAAGCATCGTTGCGCAACAATAACACTTTGCGGCCCCGCAATCAAAATAGAGCATCTATTCAACAGACGACGGATCTTTTGGACCCCGAAGGTTTTTCGCAACGACGAATCGACCGCGCGTTAGGCGGCGGTCACATTCGGTTAGGATTTTATATATCGACAAAAAAAAAAATGATTGAATTCATTTTAAAATATAACTTTTGTTCTTACGGTGAAATCACATTATCGATCTAATTTTATTTTATAATAGAAATTGCAAAAATAAAATAAATAAATAAACACACGCAAGTATTGTGACCTTACTTTTCAGTCGATGGTTAAAAGCGATCATCGTCTTACTTGCAACCAATGTTTGTTATGCGAGTTCGACTTCCTATTTCCTGTTCTGAGCGGTTAGGCTCTTTTATTGAAAAATTTCTAACAATACGATCGAAAATTATTTTTTTGCATATCAGATAAATAGTTATGCGTACATTCTCGGACACGAGTTTTTTAAAATTTACGATGTGTACGCCATTATGTTGCTTAGAATTACCGCATCACTTAATATAGACAGTCGTATCGTATCCAATCTATTATTTTATAATAAACGCAAAGCGAGAACAAAAGGCCGATATTGATTAATTGAGTACGTTACGTCGTTTTGCGTCTATAATAAATATATATGCGCAATGTGCGGTAAAATATTATCGTATATTTGTTATTATATCATATTGTTTATAAAAGCGAGCGAATTTACGATCGAAACTTTAATTACCATCTTTTATGTCATAATAAAAACGATTATTATGCACGCTTTTATCATCGATTCGATATTATGTTTTTTTTTTGTATATTTCAATGTAAAAAAAATGTCGTTTTTACGACAGTTGAATCGCATTACGAATGTCTTAAAATAGATTTATGATTTTTTCGAATTACGTTTTCAATCTTCGATCGCCCTTTTTTCAGATTCAATGTAATATTATTTAATTTATAATAATTTACATTCATTGTATTATCGATATATTTTCAGAATGACTTTGTATTCAAAACAAAATTGTTTTATTAGCAATGTAATATCTCTCATAAATCAAGACATTAATTTATTTATTGGATTAATGAATGAATATTTAAATTTATGATTTTTTTTTTAGAAGATATGATAAAATATGATAAAAGATTTGTTTAAAATAAATCAATATTTAAAAATTTAAAATAGAAAATTGAATAAAATGTATATTAAAATATCGGATATACGTTTTAAATATTTCATCCGACTCGTAAACGCATGCGAAACGGCAAACGTTTAACATTTCAATTTAGACCCAGCGTCCGGTTAACTCGTACGTTATGAGAAATTTTCACAATTATCTATACACCGTCGTATATTCAATATTTCGCCGTTGATATATTGCGAACGTTTCGTTTTTAATATGTACGTTTTAATTTTTTTATACGCGCGTGACAAAGTGATAAACCGCGGCGGTCGTATCGCAAGCGTGCGCCGATGCGATGATTTATACGCGCGCTGATGAGCTTTCGGTTTTAACACTTTGAACGTTTTAACAAGCTTTCCACAACTGTACGGATTAAGTCAATCAATTGCGGCGTTCGCGGGTCGAAAAACGCGAGAGGTCGCCCACTGCGACCCTTACGCGCACAACCCGCCTTATTATATTTACACTTGAGCAATGTTGAACGTATCCATCATCGGCCCGTGCACTTCGCGCTTTTTACACGTATAAACATTATTCATTATGTTTGAAAGACTCCATCTATCCGGGAAAAACTCGATTTAGAACTGGAAGAATGCGTGTTAGCGAATGATTGACACGCTTCAAATAACGTAAACAAGAATTTGGAATTCAAAAAAAAAAATGTATAAAATTTATATATGAAATTAAATTTGTGAATTGAAAAAAATATTATTACTAAAAAATTAATAATAAATTTTAATTAACTACTAAATTTATTTTAATCAATATTATGAAACTTTTTACATAGTCATTCGAAAGAACCATTTGAACAATGACAAATATCTTTAAACCATGAGTTTTGACGTCTTCCTATTGATCTTTTGGCCTAAAATTATTTGGAGAAACTTGCATTTTATTTATCATTTTTTAAGATGTGGTCGAAGTATTAAATTTTTCATTAATTTAACAGTTTTTAACATTTCTGGAGTCTTACTTATTTTCTCCAAAACCTCTTTATTTGCTACTTTGTTGGTCCAAAATATATTTATTATTCTCCGTCAGCTCCACATCTCGATAGTTTTCAGACGTTTTTTTTTTCAGTTTCAGGGTTCAGTGTTCATGATTCAACAGCATATAAAAGAACAGGAAAAACGTAACATACAATTCTACAATTATCCTAATTTTCCACAATGATTTTGTAATACCTTTAATTAAAGATGATCAAAATATTGAATGAAATTTCATATTATATTCATATATAACATATTCTTTATATAAATATGATTTAATTACGATGTATATATAAAATTATTCTAAAAATAAATTAAATGTGCAATTCACATTTTTCAATTAAGTCCATTCGTTCGTTAGTTAATTAAACACGACAAAATAAACGATTTTATCACACGAATATTCGTTTACAAAAACATAACGAAAATAAATAAAACTCGTTCGCACGTTTAACATTTATATATGTTATATATATATTTATTTATTTTTGAATTTCTTAATCACACATGAGATATGAGAAATATATGATTTTATACATACGAAATGGAAAAAAAATACACGTGTATGAGCACAATGAGATATAAATCGCATTTTGCACGCGTAACGGTTTTTCGTTTTGTACTGTGAATTTAATGCGAACGTACGTGATAATCTAGTTAGACTCGCAGATTAATTTCAATATATATCATCATATGAATTTGTAACGATTTTTCTTTGTGCTATTTAAATAATAAATTTATATAAAATACCGTCAGCTGTCTGACGATATATATATATAATATGATATCTTTTTTTCTCTTACAACTCTAATCTACGACTTCTTTATATAATATTATAGTATGTATATATATATATATATATATATATATATATATATATATATATATATATATATATATATTGTAGATTATTGTCGTTTTTCAGCTATAAAATATTGAATAAAAATTGAAATAATTTAAATTTGATTTCATCGAACGTGGCGAGTTTCTCTCGTTATTATTAAAACGTCAATCGAATGGATGGTTATATTTATATATATATATATATAAAAGATATCGTTTGAAACAATGGATCATTCTGTGTGCAATAAAAACCGCAATAAATAAGTCGCAGTATAATTTGCAGAAAATAACACATTCGCAATAAACGTCAAGGATCCTACAATTGGTTACATGTAGGAGAAATTCTTTTAGAAAATTGCTCGTCCCCATTATAATTATATTGTATCATTTTTTCCCCATTTTTTTTTCGTTGTTGTTGTGTGTTGAAATACATTATAATTATATCGATATGAGTTCATTCGTAGCAAATAATTATATTATTTGAGCTATGAATCGATATTGACATGTATATTAAAAAATATATATATTATTATTTCGACATAGATATATTCAATATAGATTTATTTATAATTTTTATATATCTAGTCTGAAATTAATATCTTGAATAGTCAAATATTACAATAGGATTGAATATTTTTCAAACTGAGTATTGACTGGTTTAACTTAGGATAATGATGATGAAGTATTTGTCTACATTAAAGCACCTAAAATTTTTTATTAAAATTAAACGAACACACACACACACACACAGATATTATCGTCACAAAGATCGGTCCTTGTAATGGTTACAAGTGGCACATCTTGATTCGGACACAGACCTATGCTCATTCGTTTTCGTCGACGACTTTGCATCCTGTTTCGTCGTTTGCATCCCGTTTTCGTCGTCGCATCTTACCACCGTTGATTTATCGAAATGCACTTTTTTACGACGAGTTCGCCGCCTTATCTCGAAACGCGTTTTTACACCCATTGTCTTTTATTGTCGACGAGGGGAATTTCACTTGTCCCAACAGAGTGCGCGTACAAATAAACATTACCATTATTGTTATTGTAATCGCTTGTATAGTTTCGGTACAAGTTGGAATTTTACTCGTCAACGATGAATATGAGGCGTATTTATGTATGTGCGAATGTTAAATTTTACGGCTTCGACTTAACGAAGATCCGTGTATTCAAATTAGCTATAATTTAATTGGTGTGAAAGTTGGCTATATCGTGGAATATTTTCAATTGCATGCGATAAATAATGAATTATTTTTTTTAAGAAAATTCCAGTAGCAAATATAACTTGATTGAACAATATATTACACCAGTGTAATATCATTCAACATAAATGGATACTCAATAATTATTAAATCAAACACATCATTAATTAAAATAAATTATTTGATACTAAAATTGAAATACATGGAAAATTTATAATGTAAAAAAATTAGTGAAAATTTTGCACTTCTTTTTATGTTTATAATAGTCGCATTGTTATCGCGTCGTTATTGTTGTCGATGAGGCCGTCGTATAACGAGTGTAAAACGTTCGTGTTTAATAAGCGTAATAAGCGCGGCTTAACTCACTTTCCGCGTAATAAATAAGCGAAGCGCCGGACGTCGGAATTCATACATTTTGACGTAAAACTGGTTCATGTTTTTAACGTTTCACCGATTTGATTAATCTACGCTGATTTTATACAGGCTGAGAAAAAAAAATATTTTTATGATGAATATTTTTTCAACCGATTATATATAGCAAAATTTATATATTTTTCAATATATACATTGATGGTGTTGAACTTTAATTAGTTGCATATTTTTTTAAATATCAAATAAAAAATATGATAAAATGTTACTAATTAAATTAATATTAATTAATAAAATATCATGTTTTAAGTTAGACGTGAAATAGATTCTTATCCAAGGTTATGGAATATCAGAGAATGAAAATGAACTGATGTTTGAATATTGCTATATCTGATATTAGACAGAAAATACGGTTTAAGAAATCGTAATGATATTCGAATAATAAAAATGAATCACCATGTATTTATAAGAGACGACCTTGCACTAGTTTCGAGTCGTTTACGCAAAAAAGGAAAAGATTATTCTCGGATGAAGAGCATAATGACGGTCGAATCGCTATTGTGTTGTACATTCTTAAACGAAGCGAAAAAAATACACACACACACAAAACAAAACAATAACAAAGAAAAAGAACAAAAAAAAACGAAAACGAAAACGCGGTAAAATACTCGATTTTTCTCGTCGAATTCACTTTTCGGCGGTAATGAGCAAAATTGCGTTTACTAATAATATAAAAGACCGTTTTTCGCGCTACGACGGTTTTTCTTTGGCAATACGACTTGTCGTTGTGTAACGCTTTCAATTTCCTTCGAATTTACGACGTTTTCCGTTCGACAATTTTTTTATGTCATTGAAAATATTATGAACGTTCTTAATAATAATGTTTTATATTATTGTTTCTCACACATTTTTACAACATAATGCAAGTGCAATTTTCTTATAATTGATATATTGTTGGATTTTTTATCATATTATATCTAAATGTATTTCAAAAGTCATTCGTTACATTATTTTTTAATCAATCTATATTTATTTATTTAACTAATAAAAAAATCTTTTAGTTTGCGTTAATACATATCATGTTTTTTTTTAATGAAGATACTTTTAAAATTCTTAGAAATATTTAATTATCAATAAGACATATTAAAATAAGAACAATGAAAATGTTTTGAATTTACGGGACTATATATGGGTTACGAAAAATAGTTTGAAGTATAGAAAATAGTTGAAAAGCGAAAAAATATTATTTGTCGAGAAATATTAGTATATAGACTTCATAAAAATATATATTTTTTGTTAAAAAGTAATTATGTTTTACTCTATTATCATTTTTTGAAAATCAATAAATTACACTTCTATTCTACTTTTTTACCCAATTTCACAAAAGTGAAATTATTTCAAAATTTTATTAAATTATACACATTTTTTTATTATTGCTTAATATATATATAATGAATTAAAATAGTTTTAATTATTTTATAATACTTAATTTGGAAATAGAATTGAATCAAAATTGCAATACCATGTATATGGGTAAAGGGTTAATTAATATTGTCAATATTTAAAAAAAGATATAACATCATAAATTTAGACACATTTACAATTCATATTTATCAAATAAATTTAAAATATTTATATTATAATTAAAATTATAATTGAAAAAACAAACAAACAATATTACACATTTAATTAAAAATACAAACATTACAATGCAAAACGATCATTCACAACTTTTACCATAAACACACACAATTAACGATAGAAAAAAATAATAATAATTTAATAACGTCCGTTCATCGATAGACCGTCAATTATTACGACGTCTTCTTACGAAATAACAATATCGGTATCGCTTTACATATGTAAAACTGACAATTTTCTATTCGATTATCGTCAATCCGTACGTAGAATATAATATAACGTGCACATATGACGTTGTGCCAGATGGTTTCTCAACTGTAAAATTGCACACAATACCGAAAGTCGTAATGTGAAATTATATAGAAGTGGTCGGTTACGAAATATAATATGACGACGACGTTAACGACGACAAAACGCGTTTCCTTCAATTCGTCCGTTTATTATTTATTTATATTTTTATTGCGTCGCGTTCACACGAAAAACTGTGTTGTCGATTCGTAATACTTTTTCTACAATATATACGATAAAAATAAAATCGCAAGGTTTTTCTTCTGTTTGTTCACTCCCTTGACGTGTATTTTTTTTCTACTCTTCTATACGTTTTTCATCAATAGATAATAACTAAATAATAGGTACGACGGTGATTATGAGCGATGAAAAAAAAAAGGACAAAGTCGCCGTTTGCGCAACGTGTCAAATCTCATTAACTTGTATGTGTCACGTGGGTAATGCTTATTATTGACGTTATTTAAATAAATTATATCAGTATTTAAAAAATATATACGAGTTGAATAATGAGTAAATAATATTTGAAATTATCCTATTTTTACGTACACGTAAATCAACTTTCATTATTTACATATCTCATATGAAAAAAATCTTATATAATTATTTTATTGATATGAATAATTTTATTTATAATATTATTTAAAAATATTTGAAATATTTAATTCATTTTGAATAATAATCAATAATTATTATTCAAAATTATTTTTGCTATTTTATATATTCTAATTTAATAAAAATTATATATGAAATCTAAAAATTATAAAAATACATAGAAAAAAATTCTTTATTATTTTAAAAATATTTTTAATAATAAAAACTTAATTGCGGCTCGTGAAAAATTTCAAATTTTGAAAAATGGCTCAAACTATCAACGAGTTTGACTACCCCTGTTATATAGTATTAAAAACATATCAAGCAATTCCACGATCAAAAATAATATGTCATACATTTTTAATCTTTGAACTTTGAAAAAAATAGAGACATTTCTTTTAAAGAATATCTTTATAATTATAACAATAGTGATATTATTTGTAAATATAAAGAGCGTATTTGATGATAGAAAACTCACAAAAAGTTCATAGCAATAATCGTATCGAATGAAAAAGTAAATGTGAGTATTTAGCAGCTGTATTGAGATATCTTGCAACTATTAACACCCTTAGGTCTTTGTCAGTTAAAGCCATTTGTCAGATTTAACGTTTGAACCATGTTAAATAAAGCAACAAAAGGGTAACAGTCAGTTCTGTAACAAAAGGGGCGTTTTGATGTTTAACGTATTCCGGTTAAGAGTTAATCGCATCACCGGAATAATAATGTGAACCATTTGCTTTCGTACTAAAACGTTGTATGTAATATTTATATAATATAATAATAATAATAATAATAATATGTCTTTTAAAGTATTATTTAATAATTTAATATTTTATGTATCCTTATCGGAATATATATTTATATATATATAAAGATGATCGTTGTAAATCACACAATCAAGATCTAAATACGTTATTCGATCAGTATTAAAAATTAACTAGAAGGAAACGATGACATGTTAAAACGACTTCGTATATATTATGTCGGGTTCGAATGCGAGATTTGAGATTTTTTTAAGGACCAAAAAATAAAAACCGATGACCCTCAAACATATACATATATATATAATATAATATATACCGAGTACGACAAAACGACAAATACCTATATATTTCACATCCGAAATATACAAATAAAACAGCTGATTTATCGTATTACATTTGAAAATATATATATATATATATATATATATATATATATATATATATATATATATATATATATATATATATAATATAAATATATGAAAAGTTGCAAAGAGCACATTTTAAGTATCGAATAAGCATTAAAATCCCTTTATAGCGAACAACAATCTCAAATATACACTATGCAAAAGGATCAAACGGTTAAAGTGAGATCATAAACATGTAAACACATAGTCATTATCACACCACGTCTAACCAATATCATTTCTCACCATTTCCAATCACATTAAACCGTTTGACCTGTAATATAAGTGCACCGCGAGCGCTCAAAGTATCACGTCAATAATGATACAACGTGCATTATTGATGCGATTCGAATTTCTCGCTAACGATATAATATCAAATAATTTAATATTATATTAAACTTAAAGTTTTTTTTATTATATATATATATATATATATATATATATATATATATATATATATATATATATATATATATATATATATTGTAACCACTCGGTTATTATAATGAATGTTCGTCCAATTTTCGAATATAAACGTGAACATTTCTCATACATACCATATTGTGGCCGGGTTAGTCCGGATGACAAATGTCGGCCATACCGATGTGACATTATTTACTGTGTCGTCGACATCGAAAAATCCGAACGATAAATATTATAATACAGAAAAAAAATAAAACATATAAATAATATTATTAATTCGTATCATCGGAGTTTTCCTTCTTTTTTTTTTGTCGAGAGTTCTCGTTAGACGATCGAATCGGTATGGATATATTATAACTATGGTTTGATATTTATATATATATATATATATATATATATATATATATATAAATAATTTGATCTAAAAAATTATATATTTATCTATATCAAGAGTGTCAAGTATAAATGTGAATATATAAAAAGTAAAATATTTGTGGGTCGCAATTTTTTTAAAATAATTTAAGGCAGAAAAGATTCATGTAACAGAAAGAACAAAAAAAATTCTACACTATGTTAAATTAGTATAATAAAATTTTATCGATTTTTAAATGCGAAATATATTTAAAAAAAATAATCGTCAGTATAAAAATGAAATAGAAAAATACAAAAATAAATTTATAGACGACATAATCTGAGATCCATAGATCAATATCGTGTTCTAAAATATAATGTAATGTAAAATTATATCTATATAATTTTAGATTTTTAAACGTGCAATAAAAAAGGTTCTTTATCGCTATTATTATTCAATGGATATATTCTGAAATTTAACAAAACATTTTGAATATATTTAGTTAAACAATTTAATTTTCAAATATCGAATAAAATGCGCAATCTATTATAAAATCTGCAGGTGTATATTTATTTTATTTGCTTTAACAAATAAAGTTCATTGCATAAACTGGAGCTTATGTTGATATTCGATTTGACAACGCAATAAAATATAATCTTTTATAATTTTGACACTCTTTTAAGGTATATATTAAATAAATGTATCCTTTAAAATGTTATTCACAATAGAATAACATGCAAATGATGCCTTAAGAGAGAAAGCCGCTTGTTTAACTAATTAATCATTGAGAGCAATAAAAATCGCATATAACGACTTTTACGACGATATTAACATATCTACAACAAATTCAATTATAAAATCGTTAACGAAGTATGATTAGTCAAAAAAAAAAAAAAACACCGAAAGCAGATGTATTAAAATACGTAGCCGTGTACGAGAGCAGATGTTTAGATGGGCACTTATTGCATAAATGATGAATATTTTTCATTTTTATCGAAGTTTTATTGGTCACATTAGACGAATCATTGAGCTTTTTTTAAGAAATAAAATTTCTCGTCTAAGATTATTATTTAACTTAATGCGGAATAAATTTGTTTAATTTAAAATGATTTTCTGCTTTGTGGCTGATTGTAATCGATAGTTATCTTAGTCATTTCATTATATATATATATATATATATATATATATATATATATATATATATATATATATATATATATGAAAAGTTAATTATTTTTTTATGATAATTTATAAATATATATGGAAAATGATAAATACGATTTTCAGTGGCGTCCAATGCATTTTTTTTTATTTAAAATATTTTTAAAATCATATTGAATTACGATATATTTAATTTATCATAAATTTCTATAACGTTTTCGCGTGTACGAGTGAAACGTTGAAGAAAATCGATGCGGTTACGGCGTCGCAACTACACGACAGACCGTCGCTTTTCGTCGTCCTTCGGACCGTACATTCGGCGTCTCCGGATCGATACTCCGCCGCCTCAATAAATCCGGTGGAATCCTTCCGTTTGTCGGAGCGGGAATCTATGAAAAAATCCTACCGGCGTATGTTGCATACGACGACCGGACATTCAACGTGAATTATGCAATAATGGCCGGTGTCGGTGCATCGGTTCAGCCTCTCGGCGTATCGTTTGCCTATATTAGGTCGGACTTTTGAATGCGGCACGTCTATATTTACCCAACATATTGTTGGGTCGGCGCCTTTGATATCGTTGAATATTTTACAAGAGAGACGACGACAGGAAACGTTTAGAGCCTACGATTTATAATGGCGGCGCATGCGGCACAAGATGCAACCGATTCGAACCAATGGACCAAAACCGACTGCACTTTTGTTTCTCAGGGTCGTGCCGGTGAAAATGTCGTCATTACAAATCATCAAATATGCGTTTAGAATGCTTCAGCAGCATTTTTTCAGATACGATTTTATGTCTATATATAAATTTATATCGATGGATCAACTTAAGTGATTGTGTTAATTCGACAATCCATAATAGATTCGAACTTTTTCCACTATCTATAAAATATTACATATTTTTTGGATCATCAATATAAATGTATTCACTTAGTTATTAGGTTGTTTTTTACTACATACATTTTATTTAAATAATTTCAAATTAAGACTCTAAAAATTGATAAATTTGGTATATTAATATCAAATCACAGTTAAGCTTTTAAAATCAGTTTTAAATCTTTTAACAGTCTATTTTAATGTGAAAAAGTTAACAAACATATTTAAATTAATTTAATTTATTAATTATTTAAAATATAATAATGTACCTATCATTTCATAATACAAATAAATAAATGATAATACTAAATATTATTTAAAAATATTTAAATTTATGTTTTAAATCGATTAAAATTATTAATAAGTATTATTAAGTAATTGATAAATAAATAATTTTAATTTATTTTTTTCAGACTCAAATGGTCAATTTTACGCTCAACCCTAAGATTTATTTCATTCTAAATAACTTGATTTATGGTAATACTTTTATTTTTCATATCAAAATTAAAGTTTTTTTTAAATTAAATTATAGCTATATACAAAATAAAATGTTATGATAAATTAAATATTTCATCATTTTTATACACGATTTAAAGCAATGGATCTTAATATGACATCTTTGATAAATTCTTACTTTATGGGTCGACGACATTTTTGATAAAAAAAAAATATTAAATTGTAAAAAATACTAGAAAAACAGGGGTTTGAAATCAACGATTTCAACCCTGAATTATATTGCATGTGCTTTGCAAATTCCACGTATCGTTGTATTATTATCAGAGTTTACTACCACTTCGACACACTACCAATTCACACCATAAAAAGGTAACCATATTTACGCGATGGTTTCTGACGACAATTGCTCACCGATTTACCCGCCGTAGATTTGTTTATATGTTTATTTATTTATTTATTTATTTTAAAACGAATCAAATAGCTTTTATAAATATAGTCGCGGACGAGTTAGCGTTTATAAATTGAACGCGCTCAATTTCAAAAGCATTTCGTACGAAGACAGGCAAATTGCGCAATTCTATTTTACCATTTATATATATATATATATACAACAATTATTAATCGTTTCGATGGCGTTCGAAAATGAGCATATATATGTATATATATATATATATATATATATATATATATATATATATATATATATATATATATATATATATATATATATAAATCGATGAGTATCGCAAATAAATTCGAACGATTTATTGAAATTTTTTACGCATTTTCATGCGATTGAACGATCTTCGATTTATTTATATATAAGGTAAATATATGTCTATTATATGCCAACCATTATAGTTAATGTTAAATATCATTATGTGCATTCATCGCTCGATATAGAAATTTTCAATGGCTGTCTTTAAATTTTTATGAGAATTTATCAATATGAAGATCGATACATAAATAACATCTTTTATGGTAAACGATAAATTGTGTGTGTTTATAAAATATATAGAAAAAACGTGCAAGAATTCTAATTATTAAATTATCGACTGAAAATAAGTAAACAAAAATGAACATCCTTATTATATTAGATTTTTAAAAATTCTCATAAATATACTTTAATTTAGATAAGTTCAATTTTTTATACATATTATCAATTATTGTATAATAAATTTATTTATTTTAATATATATATTTTTTAAAAATGTTTTAATGTTTCAATTAGTTTGAAAATTTTATATTGTTATTATATATTTTAAATAAAATTGGAAATATAAATAATATTTTTGAACTTTATGGAAGATTTATTGCATATTAAAATTATTGAATTTAGATATATTGGAAATTAAATTAATTAAAAAGAATCGAAATTGTCTGAAATGATTTGTTGATTTAATTAAGACATGACTTTGGTATTTGAATAATGCATTTTTTTTTAGTTTTATCTCGATTAGATTATCAATGTAAAAATATCACATTTTGTTGCAAAACATGATATGTTAAAAAACATTGTTTTTTTTTCATAATATTTGATGAACATTAATCATTATGTCAAGATCGTTGTAAAATTTTTAAATTCTAAAATATACAAAACTGCATGATACATTTCAGTTTATTTTATTTATTTATTTTTTTTACACTTTTAAGATTTGTTACCTTGAAGTGCCAATATGTAAATTAACAGCATTGCATCGCAATCGAGTCAGGAAAATGGAAATGTTGTGAAGTAGTGAGAATTTCTGGAAATCTAGGAAACGTTCTAATACGATCTCAGCATTGAAATAAAGGGCAAAGGGTGTTAAATATACAGATTGTCAACAAACGATTACCAAAACGGGAATTGAAAGTGTCTAGTATATATAATTCAAAATAAGCCACGTCAAGACTTAAACGATCTTCTTTAAGCGACGTTCACATTGAACATGTTTCGATAATATAACAATTTACATATATTAAATTATATTTTTATTAAATAATATAATTATGATAAAATCGATAATTATTATTTCATATTATAAAAATAAAATATTCTATATTGCATTAATAATTTGTATTTAATATGTCGTAATAATAATTTTAGATGTGTATATCGATCGATTACGATGATTAATCGAATATTGCGCGTACACTGTGACCGCAGCCCGTTGCCAAGAAGCGACACAGTCGCCACTTGCTTCAATGCGACAAATGTTACGGCGACGAATAATTCACGGTTAAATACGACCGGTGTGCCCCTTTGC
Source organism: Leptonema lineaticorne (assembly GCA_024500535.1). Lineage (NCBI taxonomy): Eukaryota > Metazoa > Arthropoda > Insecta > Trichoptera > Hydropsychidae > Leptonema > Leptonema lineaticorne. The sequence continues at coordinate 2,290,264 of JANIJI010000059.1, read as the reverse complement.
CGTTGTGAAGTAGCACTCTTGGCTTCTTTATTTATCCTCGGACTAGCGAAATTTATTGGACGAGCCACCGGATCGGTCGGTGGAAGAAGCGGTCGACGATTTGTTCCGCGAGTGTGTGCCGGCGGTGGCTTTTTTTTTTTTAACGACTCTATGCCCGCTCCGCGTCTACAAATCTACGCAACGGGCCGAAACGAAAGCGATCGTTTTTGCCGATGTATGCAAATTTTCATAGTATCGATATCGATATTCAGTACATAGTTTTTTTTAAATAGATAAATAAGTTAGCTGTACAAAATTTAAGACATGTCCAATGATATTTAATACTAAATTTCGAGAACAAAACATTAAATAGAGTAATAAATTAGTTTTATAAATATTGTAGTACTGATTTTTAAACGCAATATTGCTAATTTATTTATTTTATAATATTAAAATACACTTCAGAATAATTTATAATAAATAATAATACTCAATAACGTATAAATATAAAATACCCGCAGTGATCAAGGGTTTTAATCTTAAGATATCGCTTACATAATTCCACTTTTGATTTACTAAGATCGAAAATTTTGATTTAAAATAACATAAATAAGAAATATTTTGAATTTATATATTATAAAAAAATTGAATAAAGTAAAAAAAACTCATTTAAAATAAGATGTAAATATTGAAAAACTTAATTAGTACATTTAAATAGCTTTAAATGTGTATTTTAATTATAACAATACTGAAATAAAATAAAAATTAAGTATCCATATAAAAAAATAATTGCTACGAAAAAAAAACGATAAGGTTGTTTCAAAAACCATTTATTTTTCATTATAAAACATTTATACAAAATAAAAGGGAAGATTTAATGAATATTATGGACGTTTAACTTTTTCGTTTTCAATAGAATCTTTTGAAGTATAATAAACACGATAAACATATTTAATATTAAGCGACGTTTTACAGTCGTAAAGTAGAAATATTTAAGGCAGATGTAAAATATTTATAATATTATAATATTTTTTTTATATATATTTTTAAAGCAGGTGCGTTGCATCGGCGAAATCGAATAAAAATCCATTTTATTACATTATCGGCGAATTTGCTCGACGCAATAAAATGATGTATAGTGAAATATATCATTCGGCCATTTTTGCAATTCGCAATAAAACAATGGCGACGACGTATTAATTACACATTTTTAACGATAAAAATATATATATATTTTATTTTGTTCATCGAATACCGAGAGAAGCTTTATCGGTTAATTTTATGCATAGGCCAAGTTCGAAAATTGCGCAAACGGCGCAAATAAAAGCGCTAATGATATACAGTGGGTCAACGAAGGTTACGGAAAAATATAAATTTTATTCGATTGTCATGTTGATATGCGTTGTTTTATTATTATTATTTTTTTAATATATTATTTGATTTTATATCTCGAATTATAATTATATTATGTTTATGGGAGTTTTTTTTTGTAATAGTTTCGAAATAATTCGATTATTTTATTGTGCCGTTTATTAAAAAAAATAACCATGGTTATTAATCATTAATGACATATCTAAAAGAAACAATGCGATTTCTTATAATATATTCGAATATTATGTTTTTGTTTAATTTTTAATTAATTTTAACGATTGTATTGAATATATATTTTTAGTAACATCTTTTATTTTTTTATATAAATAATTATTTTTAGTACTAATTTTACAATTTAATACTGAATAAAAATTTATATGTGTAACATTTTTACGTTATATGTTAAAAAAAATATATATGGTATATATCGCACTAATTTTATTATGCATAAAATTGTAATACAATAATTTAATTAATTAATATTTATTTTTTGAAAATAAATATTTTTGTCAATAAGAGTTATAATGATATAAATATAATACATATATGACCTTCATAAAAAAAAGGTTAAACATGACTGTACTAAACTATTGCAGGTGTCATTTTATTATACACGAAACAATCGATTTAAAAAATGAACGATATAATTCGGCGTGCGACAATAATTTAAAATAATAATAAAAAATACACACTAAAAACGAAAATAAAAGTGGACGAAACTTGTGAAAATAAAAAAATAGGTGGGACCAAAAAATACGCGGGAAAAAAGCGCGATAAAATCGAACCTTCGTATAAGTGTGTGATGTAGGGTTCGGTCGGTCAATACAAATTTTCACTTATCTGATATAAATTTGTCGTGACGTTTATAAGGGCCCTTATACAGGGGCATTAGGGTATTTAAGGGAGCTTATACTGCCCGTATAAAATGTACGCCTCTTTCCCGTGTTTCGGAGTCTCGTTTTCCTTTTTCCTCTTCACTTCGTTTTTCCATTATCGTATTTTTTTATTTACCGTATTTTTTTTTTCTTATCTGAACTCCCGAAAGATCCGCATTATGGACGGTGGCAAAACATGTCGAAGAATTCGACCACGAATTATGTAAATTCGTTCGCGATATTTTATCGTTTTAAATTTATTCGCTCGCGTACGAAAATATCGATTTATTTATGTCATATTAAATTTTGATGTTACAACGAAATAAATAAGATCAAAATTAGATATTCTTAAATATTTATCACCCTTTATTTTATACATATAAAAAAAAATATATGAAAACTACATCTAGATATCGAATAATCTGTGTCACAAATAAGGGTCAAAACAAAAATACAAGGGTGGCACTGTCACATATCGTATAATTTATAACAGATTCCTGAACGTAAAGACTCGCATATAAGTTACTCTGACATATCAACAGGTGGTAATAATGTAGTTCTATACTGTCATAGTTAATGTGTATTAATCGTAAGTTATATAAAATATGAATTTGATCCGTAATTAATGTCCGGTACGTTCATCTGCCTCCGTGGGACATATTTTACTATTAGCATAAATAGAATTACGGTCAATAACTGGTTGATATTTGATTCTATGCCACAATATAGGATGATGTATGAATTGGATATTATCAAATTGTACAATTTGCATGTTACATTGTAAACGTTTTGCATTTTGATAAAATCTCATTTATATATTATATGTAAATAGTGGTGCAGAATTGGTCGAATTTGAATAGAAATATCGTTTTAATAATTGACTGTTGTAAGGTGAAAAGTTCAATATATTTTATTGAAGTAATATGAGAATGGAAAATATCTATAATAAATTCTATATGATTATTACGAAAATGAAAATCGTTTTTTAGTATTGTGTATATATATATATATATATATATATATATATATATATATATATTAAAATTATAGAATTAATTGCGGTTGAATCTTAAAAATCGGTCACCCTTAGCAAAGAGAAACACAAATCGAGATTTCGATAAGCGACAGTATGTTCATAAATAGATCGCCGCAAGGGGTTTGCCGGCGGATTTGCTTATTTTATTTAACTCGAGTCCGTTCCCAGGATCATAAAAAAAAAGAAGAGGAAGAAATCCCATGGACTCCCCGTGGCGTGTGTTGTCCCTAGAGTCCTAAGTATCTTGTTAACGATCTGCAGAGACCCCTGCCCAGAAGTTGTCAACTGTGAGCTTTGAAACCACGCTCGTGTTTTCGATTAATGTCCCGACAATAAATCAACGGGTGAAATCACTTTGGTATGATATGAATATAAATTTTCGATCTCGTATTTATATATTTAACGATAATGTTCATCTATTTTTTATGCGTTAAAATAATTTTTATTTCAATGAAAACATTTTTGTATTATATATACAACCTTATATTTTTCATTTCGATATGAAAAACATGCTGATATTCAAAAATTAGTTTTAAAAAATTTTAAGTTGCATTCTAGCAGTGTTTGAGAATCTAGCTATAAATCATTATCTATTATTGCTAATCGTTTATCTATAATTCAGAATCGGAACAATCCTAAAACGCATCGTATCACAGTACTTAAAGGATGAATATATAGATAAGCGTTTTTTTTTCTCGTATTTCTAACAACAAACTTCCATCTAAATTTTACGATTTCACCTTTAATCCTCGGATCGGTATTGAAAAATTCGGATCGTTGACGCAACAAATACCGAATAATAAAAAAAAAAAGATCCGACGGCATTATAATACACGCGAGACGAGAGTCCGAGTATAAAATAAATTGTGTACACGGTAAATTATTGTCGTTTCGTGTCACATAAAAATCGAATAGATAAAAATTGTGGGCACAAACAAATAGAAAACAATAAACGTGTCGGGGTTAAAGGTGACGTCGCATACGAATATACCAAATTGAATACCATTCTAAGCCGCGACCATGTACGAGTATATCCCGTTAAATTACGACGATTTGTATTATTCCCGAATCGAAAAAGGACATATATCAATTCGTGTATAATGCGTTTTATAGATCGGTCTCATTTAAATATTCGATAAATGTGTATGTGTGTTATATAAAGACGACGACTGAAAATGTTCAATGCCCAAAATAAAAAAAGGTCATACGAACGCTCGTTTATGAAAGAAGTGATCATTTTTTTTTCTGTTCAGACTATCGCTCTTTGTATAGTTTCAAATTGTCATAAATTGATTTCGATATGCGACTAAATTGGTCTATAAAAAGAACACGGCGTAGTATATTTTGAATTGATTTTTTTTTTCTGGAATTTTTATTTTTTATACACGTATAATATTGTCGTAGCGTGGTGCAATTTTGAAGTTTGAAATATACATTTTACGACGAATTTATTATATTTTTATTCTAATAATTTTTTTTTTAAATAAAGAAAACTTAAATAACAAAGTTTTCTAAATATATAAATTTAATTCAATGGTAAAGTTCTATAAAGAAAAATCACACCTAAAGAATTTTCGTAGAAGAACTATTGAATTAATATAATTTTATATTTTACAATATAATTTATTTTTAACTGTATATATATATATATATATATATATATATATATATATATATATATATATAAATATGTAAGTTTTTTTACAAAAATAAATTAGTAATATATAGTAATTAACTAAAAATATCTTAGGTCAAATTGTCATTTATTCATTGACAACATATATATGGTATATATAATCGTTTCTAGAGTATCAACAATCAATTTATGAAAATATTAACGAAATAACGTCCTTTTAACGCGGTTCTCGTTTTGAAATTTCGCAATTTTATATGAAATGCGTATGCGAAAAGCGCGTAAAAGTACGTAAAATAAGTTGCATCCTACAATATATTGAATGAGAATGGTTTATGTAAATTTAACAAGTGGTTTCCATGTTCTCGCATGTTCGTAGACAATTTTCTTTACTATTATGTTCACCGTGCACAATTTGTACGTTGCGGCTGTAACCGTTTCATATACACACGTTCAATGGCAACAAATTGCCGGTTACATATAACACAATATCAATGGACGGTTTTAATTTCTGCGAAGGCGTTTATTTATCTATTTACACGTGCGTTCATTTTTTTTTTGTTGTTATTTCGCTTTTAATACTGACGAATGTCGGAGCTTGATCGTCGTTATAGTACTAAATTAATTTTAATCTTCATCATTACGATCGTCTTATAGAAAACTTTACGCGTATGCGAGCTTGAATATTATTATTACGATGAAGTGTCGTTTTACAAATCAACATTTTATTCAAACGCAGTCCGCATCAACACTCTTTTATTATGAGACATAAATTGTTTCGGCAATAAAAGGAAGAGTTTTACGCTGAACAACACTTGAAACCTTATATCAGTAGTCGCTGGAAACGTGTACGCAAAAGTGTCGTGATTCCTCTTAGGGTTGTCTCAGATATGATTTTAATCCTTTTTTAAAATATTTAAATTCAAATTGTTGATACAATTCAAATCAAACGATAGTTTATTTCATCTTAATTTTTTTTTTCAATATTTTTCTAACATTAAAAAGATTAAAAGATTTTTCTAGGTTCTTCTATTTCTTTTCTTTCATGTACTACTGTAATTAAAAAAAAAACTCCCGGGCATTAGGAAGGCAGGTAAATTGTATTTTTTTTCCTAGGTTGGTAGGACTATCTATAACATTTGCCAAGCGTTATTCGTCGTTTGCATGAAACTATTTGTCTGAAACGACCGGAATTATGAGTGAACAGTTTTTGATTCCTTCATCACGATAATGCACCATGTCATACTTTATTCGTTCTTCGCGACTTTTTTACCAAAAATTCAACTCATATCGTTTCGCAACCATCGTATTCACATGATTTGGCTCCGTACGACTTCTGGCTATTCAGTGAACTTAAATGGCCAATACGGGTACGCCGTTTTGACACGATTGAAGAGATAAAAACGGAATCGAAGAAAGTCTTGAAGGTTATACCGGAAATAGATTATCCCGACTGTTTCGAGGACTGGAAAAAGCGTTGGCAAAAATGCATTTCATCGGACGGGAATTACTATGAAGGGGATGAAATTGATTTGAAATAATAAATAAAAAATGTACATTACTTTTTAATTCTTACTTTTTGATCACAGTATTACGTAACACTTTCTATTGAAATCTATCATTATAAAATTAATAAAATTATTTAAAAAAATAACGATGGGGTTGTAATCGATAACCCTGTAGATTTAATGGTAACCAAGTGTCGCCTGGTCGCGAGTAATTACACTAACTCGTGTGTGAATCTCGGTGGGTCGTAACGCCCACGTTTCCGTCTTCACCGCTCGTTCGAATCTCTGGGCGGCCGTCGTGTAGGCAAAAATAACATCACTATGGGAAAAAGACTTGAAAAACCTACGATGACCGCCATACATACACGCAGAAAACCATTGCGAATTGTCAAATCAACGCGTTCCGACATGATGACGAATTAAAAATTAACAATTAAATAATAATCTAAATTTAAATGAAAAAAAAAATAAAAGGTATTATCGTTTATTTTTTATTTTCTAGTTTAATAGTAACATAAGGAAATATATTTTATACATTGTATTGAAAGTACAACAGTTTTTTTGTAACTAACATACAGTAACATACAGTTGGAAATAATCATAAAATTGTTTGCAATAATCGTCAAAGTCTAAAGTTTTCCATATTTTAAGTTAAATTACGATTAAAAAAAATAAATACTATTATATTTACTATGCGGTAATGTAATACCTTTTAAAGTAAAAATAATATTTAATTATTTACTCTTACAATATTTTGAATTAGATCGATTATTTCAACTTAATTTTTAAATATATTTTAGTAGTGAATAATACTATTTTTTATAAATCATATAGGTGAATGAAATTTATACATAAATAATTATATTTTTAAATATAACATATAAATAAAAATATTAGAAATTTTATAGCTCAAAATGTTTTTGTGTAGGTATATGTTAATCAAATTTTTGATAAAAAAAATATATTATTATTTTTACATACATTTCAAATTATATTTATGTAAATTTTATAAACATAAAAATACAAATTAATTTATTTATTGTATATATATATATATATTTACTTGGGTGTAATTCAGAACAGGTGTATATATGTAAATTTTCTATATTGTACGACAAAGCGATGATCTCAATCGCGCAACTCTCTCCGCCTTTTATATAAATATATATATATATATATATATATATATATATATATATATATGTATATAAAAAAAAAGATTTTTTACGCATGAACAATGGCTTTAAAAATGCAATCGACTTTCGTTTCGTTTTCCTCACTTTGTAAGACGAAACAAAACGAAGAGAAGCAAAGTAAAAGAATGAAATGAAATGAAAAAAAAAACCCTTTTCGTTGATAAAATTAGCGCATTGTTTAATTTAAATATGCAGATACGTTGAAATATGCGAACCGTTTTGATTGTCTTTTCACTTTTTGTTGTATTTTTCTTTTATCGCGAGCATCCTCCTTTCTCTCGGGAGGACGTTCAAAGTTAACCGACATATTCGAGTAACGTTTAATTATGCGATTCGTTAAAGTCGTTTATTTGTTTGTTTTGTTTTTTGTTTTCCTCTCTTTTTTTTTTCATCATCCGCGTTGTCGTAAATACGAACAACAGTTTAAACTTTGTATTGTGAGCGTTGCGAATTGTTTTAAAGGTTTCACACCTCTCAGGAATGCAATAATAAAATTTTAACATTACTCTAATACTTTTATCTCGTTTATTTTTCTTTTTAAGGGTAATATTATTTGTTCACTTTCATACTTTTAAAGGTAAAACTATTTTTTTTATATTTTTTCATTAAATATATTATAATAATTTTATAAAGAAAGATTATTATATAAATATTTATATAGTTTAAAAAAAACTTTTTTAACTCTTGTCAAATTCTTAATTAATAATTCATACATATTTTTAAATAATACAAAATTTTCAATCTCTTATCCATAATAATTTACTTTTTTCTATTTTAAATTTAATTTTTTATCCATAAAATTAGTTTAAATTTAATATATATAAACTTTATATTGAATTATATAAAATATTTTATTGTTAATAAATCAGGAAATTATGAAAAACGTAATGAATTTTAAACAAATGTGGTCTAACAGATATAATAAACTTTTAAGTTTGAAAGCGTTTTTTTTTTTAATAAAAAGTAGTTTTTGACTACTTTCTGTATACATTTATATAATATAAGATATTTTTCAATAAATCAACAAATTAAAATTTATAATATAATACATTAATAAAAAAATCTTTATTTACATTATTGTACTCACTTTTAAAAAGAAATTTTCTCACACAAAAACCAACAACTAATACAAAAAATATATATATATATATATATATCGTAATTTACAATTCGCTCATGAATGAAACTCGGTGAATTATCGTCGATTTATCGTTGATTTTTTTTATTTTTTTTTATTTTATTTGTTCTCGTTCGAACGTCGCTCGCGGTTGGAAAAACGTCGAGATCCCATAATATAATATACGTGCACGAGGATGAATGGCAAGAAAACAAATTTAAACAGTAGTCGGTGATTAAGCATGCGCGCGCGCGCACGGTCTTTAAAGTGTACACGCGAAAGAGAAGAGTGTACACGTTGCCATCCCGGTTGGACGTGTGCGTGTCCGGTATTGCACCCGGTGCCATTGTATGCAAATAAATGCACCGACGAGAAGGAGACTTTCTCGTCCTTTTTAATCCCGACGGATTCACTTTCTGTGCTCCTCAATTGTTCAGCTTTATTTATATATAATTTTCAATCGATATTTTAATTAAATTCGAATTTTAATTACAAATTTTTATTAATCACATACATAAGATATCATCAATATTTAAATAAAATCATTAGTTTTCTTTATGTATTCTGAAATATATATATATATATAATATGTTATATAAAGATGTTAACATTGACTCATATTAATATAATAATATTTTTGAACAAGTTTTTAGTTAAAATTTTATTCTAAAAATATAACTAATTAGACTGAATTCTACGAATGAAAAAATTGATATCAAATCAAATAAATATAGTATTAAATATTTGTATATTATTATAATAATATTTTTTTTAGACATAGCTTAAATATACTTAATACTAATTAATATATTTTGAACAAAAAAATAATTAAAATTATTTTAAAATCTTAAATCTACATTATGAAAAATAATTAAATTATAAAATATATAACTTTTCAGCTGCAAATCCATATATAAATTCTAAATATTTTAAATCAAAAATAGACTAGCGATAAATTAATAAAAATTGAGAGCTCTTTTAGAATTTAATAATGTCGATTTATTTTTCATAGTTACCATAAACGAAATCGATTTTTTTAATATTTTTTTTTTTGAAATATTATTTTATATCGATGTCACAATCGAAATTTTTATCGAAATTTTTACAAATTATCCGTGTAAAGCGGAGAACCGCTGCGCTTCCTCAGTTTTTCGAGGTGTTTTTTGCGAGATTACAATCGCTGTCGTCCTCTTTGTCCTCTTGGTCGTTCTTCCACTGGTTGCGAGATCGTCTTTGCCGGCATTCGGCTTAAATAAGTCAACAACGTCCTGCGACTTATTTTCGAACGATAGTGAATCTTTGAGCGCGACCGATTTATTGCTCGTTCGCATTGTGCGTGAATTTAAGGCTTCCACTCACAATTGATTTTACACCTTGTCCTCCTTTAAAGCCTTTATCATATAAATATATATATTTCTATATATATATATATACGCGCGTAAATAACGCGTGTACAATCTTTAAATATCGACAAGTGCGATATATCAAATTGACTTACGAAACGTGGTCGAACGATGATCGAGACTAATCGATCGCGTCTTAAAGAGGCATGTTTTCATACATGTAAAATTACGTAAAAACAACTGATATTTTTGATAATACATTAATTATCTTCACACCTATCTATGTCAAGTATTATCTTTTATATATATTTAAATTTGCATTTTTAAAGTCAAACTAATATAAATGATTATAATTTAAGAAGACGTCATCACGGAAAATAATCAATAGTTTATCAAGTGAATGTTATTGTAAGAAATTCGCAGGAATCTTATGCTGAAAAAAATATCATCGTTATTTTTTGACGATCTCAATAATATTTAACGTATTTTAAAATATTAATTTTAGATTTACTCTTCTTAATATTTTTATTAATAAGGTTCAACGTTTTAAAATTTAGTACATATTTGACAAATCGACTACACATACATAAAAATAAATCCATTTAAACAAAATATTTTCAAGTAAATTTAATTTAAAATATTTCTTTATAAATTTGAGTTATTATAATAGAATATTACATTTTTTAAATTTATGTATACTTATTTGAATTACTTCTAAACTCAATAAAATTATACACAATTTATTGCATTTCTGAACGATTGTGCGACAGTCTACGAAAATGGAATCTTCAACGAAAATTTCGTCTTCAAGCCTTCAAAAAAAAAAAAAAAACCGTTGAAATTTCACACAGATTTCTACGCGCACTTTTGAGATTATCAAATTTTATTGCCGACCGTAAAAGAAGCCACGGAGTTTATGCGTTTCGTTAAAATATTTTCGCGTTATGCCGACATAAACTTTCATCGCGAGCGTAAAATGTATGCACGCCTAAGAACAAACCCGTGTTGCTCTTTTTAAAACGTCGATAATATTATTATATTTCCCAACAACAACAACTTTAACATCAACAAATAATACGGGTGTACATTAAAATAATAATGGCGTTTGCGAGAGATCGGCGTTAACACTTGTCAGCTAGTACGTCGGCAAAATCGCTTGATAAATCCGAGACACGAACTGTTACTCATCATCCTCGTCGTCGTCTCCGTCATCGTCGTCATCATCATCATCATCGGGTCAATGCGAAATCGTGAATGTGGCTTATATGAAAAAAAAATGATAATTAGAAAAATATAAATACACTCGGTCTGACCGGTCACGACGTCGACTACGAACGCTGCTGACGTTTCGTGTTCGATTCTATTGAATTTTGCTACGTGTCAAAAAGCCGCTTTTCCTTCTACGATTATAACAATATGTTCCTTTAACTATGAAAAAAGTGTCATAATTTGATGATATATAATTAAATCCGTAAATGAGCACGGTTCGTGTCCGCGTATAAACGAAACGATATTGTTGTCGATCGTGCGAATTTGCCCTTATTTTTGTGATGTGTGTTAATTTAGCGTGGGCGTCGTTCGGTAAGGCAACTTATTAGTGAAGCAATTAAAATTGCTCGAACGTGTTTGTATAATGCATATTGGCGATGTTACAATGCTATCAAGAGTGTTGTTGATACATATCCACGTCCAATTTAGACACGTGAGCCTCGCGGTGAACCGCGTGGGCGACCACACTTATTATTTCCATGATATAAATGCTCGAGTATTAGTTTTGAGTTTTTCGAAGCTCGGTCACGTTTAATTTTTGCTATTTGCATCATTAACGATCGTGTTAAATGAGTTTCGTTAGTACATCAGGGCAAGGGTTGCACGAAGGAAATTTAAATTTTCGACACTCAAGAGGGTCGTTGTTTGATCAAAACTATAACTATATAATTTAGATTCATTTGGTCTTAAAAAAATAATATTTTTAGTGATTTTTTATATTAGATTTATTGAAAAGATATAAATGATCTTAAGTATCGATATAAAATTCGTTACAATCAAGGTCATTACAATTTATTCACAAAATTCTTATAATATAATATTACAAAATTCTCCTGTCAACTTAAAGTTTGAGAAATTTACGTGTCTCAATACGACCTTTGATCTGACAGGAATATCTTTTAATAGTCTGAAATCTCTATCGGTATTACATTGTATATAATGAACTTTTGAAACGCATTATATAAGGATATATAAATTTATTTATAATTATAAAGCAATGATGAAATTAAGTATTAACAATTCAATAAAATTTATATATATTACATACTAAAGAATGTTTTTTTTTAATATATGTTATTTTAATAAATAACATATAATGAATATCTTCAGTTTCTAATAAAATACATTTAATGCAAAAATATCGCATATTTTTTTCTAATAAAATTTTCGTATAATATAAAAAGCACTCGTACTACGGGTTGATTACCACTTATCGTATAAAAAAAATTATATATATATATATATATATATATATATATATATATATATATAATTTTATTACACGAGAATTGTGGATTTGACATTTTAACGTTTCGTCGCATAAAAGTGAAATTGAATCTAAACGATCGTATTTTATTCGTTAAAAAATGGCAAACTTTCGCCTTCCCTTAATTTTCCATTATCGAACGCGCGTTTATTGCATCGACAGGAAACACGTTAAAATCTAATGATGAATATTGATGAATTGGAAAAACGTTAATTAACAATCGGCAATAATTTGAACTTCACAATGGACGCCGAATCACACGTCCAACATATTTATATAATATGTATATGCTAGAATTCGTCACGAATATTATTAACATAATATTATAATTACTTATTGTTATTAAAGTGTCCGTTTGCGTTTCAAATTAAACGATCTTCTTAATTATAATGTTTAACTACAATATATATATTGTAATAATAATAATAATATATTTTTAATATATACAGTGAAACATATTATTATTATTATCGCAATTAGTCAGTAAATACATTATATAATATATGAATGTTTAAATATTTCTAATTAAAATTAAGACTCTTAATACAAAAATATTTTTTCTTAATAAATTGACGTCTAATTTTAATATTATATTAAATATTTTAGAATTTTTATTTATGTTAAAAATATAAATTTTAAATGAATAAATTAGGATTTTTTATGTGATCGAGTCACTAGTTCTTCGATTAACTACCAAATATTATATAAAATCGAAATTATTATATAATAGTACATCAATCTATTTGCATTATGAAACAGCAGGAAACGTTGTAATGGCCATTTCGTTATGATTTGTCACGTCGTTTGATTTCTTTCAACATTCGCACAATTCGAAGGCTTTCACGGTGGCTCGGATACAGTATAAGAAGTTCAGAGTGTGGGATTTAATTAGCGAGTCGGAGTGGATGTAATATATAAGAGCTTTAAGAGCTTTTGTGATATACATACGCGAGTATATATAATATATGTGTGTGTGTGTGTGTGTATTTATGTTTGTTTTATTCGAGATGTATTCGACTTCGGTCACCTCCCACAGTGTCACAGATCGGCCTCTGCTACACTTTATACACATACTTCACGGGAGGAAGTTTCAATTTACACGGCATTCACAAAAACGACACTTTGTCCACTCGCGGCTGTGCTAATTAGTTCAACGCTATCAAGATTTAAAAAAAAACCGACATTTATTTATTTACACGTGTTTTTATAAATGTGAATCGATAGACAGTATGTAATATATATATATATATATATATATATATATATATATATATATATATATATATATATATATATTGAGGTTTTCTTTAGATTCTATAGAAACTCGATAAAAAATTGCAATATATTTTTCATATAAAAAATTACGTAAGAGTATGTTAATTATGTCAATATATTTATTAAAAATATGATATGAAATTTTTATTTTAAAATATGATAGTTTAAAATTATAAGAATTTGTAAATTTATTTTATAATTAAAAAATATATAAATTATATCCGAAATTGAGATTTAACTCTATTATACATAAAAAAAATAATTTTTGATATTTTTTAATCAATAATAAAAATAAATTCATTTATTTTATTATTAATTTAAACAAGGAAAAAAATCCGAAAATTATAAATATTAGACATAATTTTATTGAAATAAAAATTTAAATATATTTGTAAAATCTTCAAAAAATACTGTTTTCATATAATTTTTTTCAATAACTTTAAACTTCTATAACTTTAGTTTTCAATACATTTTAAATAAATTCAATTTTCTTAATATAATTACAAATGCAATTACATTATATTAAATACAAACAATATTATATTACATTAAATAGAAAATAAATCATCCGGAATTGAGGCCTTGACCTCTCTCACTCGAGTTTCCTGACTCTGATTTATTCTTCGCAGGATTAATTCAGATTTACGCCCACATTTTAGGTTTCTATCTAAAGATTCGATACGTTATACTGTAGTATTATTATTTTTTTATTACGATAATGAACTTGAATAGGACTCGACTTTAAAAACTATGCCATTTATCATTCGACAAAAATTATGCATTAAAAATACTTATAATACAAGATACATTTCGATCACATCAAATTTTACAATACGCGATAAATAAAAATATATTCGTACGCGGAAGTTCTCAAACTTTTTTTTCTTTTTTTTGGACACATTTTGGAAACGTTGAGATGCGCTAATGTATATTCAAGTGTACAATGTTAAATATTTGTTTTGTTTCTGGGTATTTTTTGAATTATTTATTAGTCACGAGGCGAACGCGAAGGTCGCGACTGTAAAAGGCGTCCGATAATCTGCACTAAACTATATGAATAATTGAAGATATTGAAATTTGCAAAACTTAATTTATTTTCAGAGTGTGTGGCAATCAGGCAAAGGTGGAAAATCGCCGTAATCTTTTGCAATATGAATATTGCACATACCTTAAATGGATCCCTTTACGTAGGCATTTGGTACAAAACCGATCGTAAATGGCCTGGGTGGATCCCTCTTTAGACGATTGTGAAGCGGTTGGCGTTCTCGATATTGTACACTTATCCATCGATCTAAATATTCCCGTTTCATATTAATATATTTTATGTTTGTTTATCGGATATAACGGCGATAAATCAAAACGGTCCCCGTTACAACAATGGCGTTTCATTTATTTGCACGGCGAAATCTAACGTTGATGTCGTATCGAACGTTTTAGCCGAACGACGGCTATTAAAACGAAAATAGATATCGATATAATAATTACTTATGTGAACTTTAACGGTTACGTTATTAAAATTAAAAATTATTGAATCGATTTAATATTTATTCTAAATATTATTATATTAATATCTAAATAATTGCTTTTATTAATTATAACTGACATATACATTTGTACCTGTATAAATTATTTTTTATAATTAATTACAATTTTTTTACATCTGATCTAATTGTATGATTAATATATATATATTTATATATATATATTAAAAAATTGTAATACATTTATAAATTATTTTATAATAATTTTTTTTTAATTATTTAAGAAAATTTTCATATATTATTTCAATAACTATTCGTTATATATTTTTTTTTGAATTTAGATAAATTTTGATATAGTTGTATTATCAATTTTATATCATATATAATATATTATCAAAATTAATATCTTTATTTCAAATTAATAAATTATTGCGAACTCAAACGCTTATTAATTTACAAATAATTCAAATCGGACATTCAGAATTTCTATGATTTATATATATATATTTTAAAGTATTATATTTAAATTATCAATTAAATTTAACTAATTTGATATTATTACTTCTCTTATTTTTCAATTTGTAAAATGTATATAATAAAATATTAATTAAAATTATCTCGTTTTATTAAATGATCTTATTCATAATTGTACCATAATATATATATATATATATATATATATATATATATGTATATATATATATATATATATATATGTATATATATATATATATATATATATGTGTATATATATATATATATATATATGTATATATATATATATATATGTATATATATATATATATATATATATATATATATATATATATATATATATAGAGATAGAGAGAGAGAGAGAGAGAGAGATAAAAAAATAAAAAGGTACGTCTGTAATTTAGCTTTGGTCTTGGAAAGAAAGTTCACGAAGACCCGTAATGCGGTCTTCATGCGTGTACTCTCATTTCAAAACCCGTGACCAATCGCAAACGGACGATTATGACACGAAGTTTATTACCAATGATATGCAAAAGAGCGAAAGTTATCATAAAATCGCACCGTTTGACCCCGACCGCGACCGAGCTTTTGCATGATAAACTAGAACTAATTATTTAAAGATAAACCGACTCGAAACGGGAATGCAGAATTAAACCGTTTAATAATCCTGTCAACAAAACCTTGAACGCCAACGTTCATATCGTAACCGACTCTAATGTGTTCTTTTAATATTAAAAAAAAAACTAAAAATATTTTATTTCAATATAACTTTTTTATCGCGGATTATTTAGATAAATTCATTGGAAATATTTATGAAAATCTAATATCATAATACATTCGTTTTATTTAATATAGATATTTAATTGTAAAATTAATTGTGGCTCTCAATAAATGTATCCGAGTTCCGTTTTCAATTTTATATTATTATATTTTAAAAATACACATATTCTGTAATTTTATTTATATGTTTTCAATAAATATAAATTCTATACTAAAAATTTCTTAATATATTTTGAAAAATTTCAAATTTTGAAAACTGGCATGGACTATCAAAAAGCTTAGCCACCCCTGTTATAAATCATTAATTGTTGTTCCATACAATTCATAATATAATATATTTAATAAATAATTTTTATAATTGAATTATAAAAATTATATTATTTGAAAAAAATATTAACAATTTTTCGCAAAATTTTATAATTCAGAATTGAAAAAAAAATTAAAAATACTATAATACTTTGAATACTGATTTATTATAATTTGTGCATACTAATCAACTATAGAAGACAATAAAAAAACATCGGTTCTATTTTATATTGATTACGATATTTATTTATGAATTGATGAGTATGTATAAAAAAATCACTTTAAAATTATTCAATGTAATTTTATTTTAAAAAAATATAATAAATTTGCAATTATCAATATATAAATTGATTTTAAAACAGTACAGCTTACATTATAATAGCTTTCGATTTTATCGACGATCGTTGAGAAAGCTCGAAAGCCCACACCGATTTCAAAAACGGAACCATCATGGGAATTGAATCGATTAAAATGGTCGTTCGAAATGTGTGTCCGTTGGCGAAAAACACAGAACTAATGAACCGAGAAGCCTGATAAATGCGACCCGCCGATGCAGAAGCCTAATGAATAACTTGGTACCATCGGCGAGAATAATAGATAGAAAGGTTCTAGCAATCAACCTGTTAATTATCACGTCTTCATCACGAATCGGTCGTAATTACGTATATGGCGAACCGACGATTAAGTAACGGTTAATAAAGTAAGTTTCCATGACGGCGGCGGTGTTCTTCTTTATTTTTGCACATCGTCCACTATGAAGACACGCCATAGAAACTATCCTAGTTCGTCGTTATTGATGAACTATGAACGTTTCAATCGTCGAACGTCGGCGATAGATCGTTATCGATTGTTCTAACGGGGCGTTTGTGAATATTTATAATGTCTATCGAAACCATTCTAATACAGTAGATATTCGCATTTTCAATATATTCATTAATTTACGGTGACTACTTGAACTGACCTTAACGTCGTTTATTTTAAACACTTCATCTTGTTTTTATTTGTAAATTATGACTCATAATTTTACTCTTCATCCGTGTTAGTCGATTCGACAGTTTAGAAATTTTTATATGAGAAATTAATATTTTAATTTTTTCATGCATGTATAAAATATATAGATATTTCGAATCAGTTCTAGCATACTTTAGTATATTATAATGCGAGATTTATAATATTTATGTGTACTAAAATCAAAGTTATATCAAAATTGTGAATGGCATTATAAATTGCCACTGTTATGATCGCATGCCAACAAAATCGCTTTGATTTAAAGCGAAGTACCAGAATAAAGAACTTGTAAACGCGTGGTAAATGGGTCGACTCGCAATTTACAATGCGCATTTGACAATGAAATTATGTTTATTTGTATATGATATCGAACTATAAATATCGAACGATATAAATTAACATTCTATATATATATATATATATATATATATATATATATATATATATATATATATATATATATATATATATATATATATATATATATATATTACTATAGTTTATTTTCATTATAGATAATTCGGATTTTATAAAAGTAATGTGTCGTAGCATTTTAGGGAAGGACTCGGGTATGTCGCGGATGATTTCAAAACATCGATTATACAGTACTAAAATAAGCATTGTATTATAATAAATCAAAAGAACCGATGATCGATTGTATTCATATGTCGATTGGCAGCGTGACAATTGGAAAAATATCGTACGGCACATTTTCCGCCGCGGAAAAACTACGACGCCGCCGCCCAACATAACAAATGTCTTCTATAGATCGTTGACAGTTTTAATTATGTAAATCGATTCATGCATACATATCAATGATCTACGGACTTATTTGCCAGTGACTCATTTGCCAGTTTCGTTTATTATTATTATTATTATTATTATTATTATTATACAGTTCATAAAACGTATTGCATAATCGCGAATGCAACATTAAGTATCGCACAAATATAACACGGTACACTATGGCTATTTGCATTATGCACGGCACACACAAACGCACATATAAATTATCTCTGTTATATATTTGTATATGGGAGCGTTTAAAGAATGATTCACCGTATTCGAGCAACCACCGTCGTAACTGCCACGTACAACTCGGTGCTTTAATGTAAACACGGTTCATGTGTCCGATACCGACGTCGATAAATCTAAACGCTATTAGAGTCACGGCGACTTTTAACGCGATAATGCCGTTTCTCAATTGCTAATTTTATAATAATGCTAAATAGTTTGCGGATCGATTGTGAGAATCGACGCGGTATATATATATATATATTATATGTGTATATATAATAATAAGAGAGACATACGCCTCGAAATGAAAATCGTTTCGTGTCTATCGGTAAAATGTCTCTTTTGTTTTTTTTTTTTGTCGACGATGTTGATTTTATTCTCAACACGATGCTTGATGTAATTACTAAATTAAGCTTTACTAATATTACTATAGATACGTATATGTTAATTATAGATACGTGTGAGAGTTTAAAAATGAAAATATTGATGAATGAAGGAAAATCTCATGTATGGAAAATTATTTGAATGCATTTTATCAGATATTTTTCAATGAGCTACTTCAATAAAACAAATGCTTTATGAATAATTTCTGTATTTTAATATTGATTTCGATTAAAAAATATAAAATAAATATTAACTATTAATTTTTTCAGTAATTTAAATCTACGTACATTTATATAAATATCGGAAAAGTTATTACATTTTTTATATCGACGGTGATTATTATAGAATTATATAT
This sequence comes from Leptonema lineaticorne, assembly GCA_024500535.1. Taxonomy (NCBI): domain Eukaryota; kingdom Metazoa; phylum Arthropoda; class Insecta; order Trichoptera; family Hydropsychidae; genus Leptonema; species Leptonema lineaticorne. The sequence goes on along the minus strand of JANIJI010000059.1, from coordinate 2,270,569 downwards.
TTTTTTAAATTAAATATAAAAATTATTTTAAAAAAATCATAATTTAATATTATATATATATATAAATCTTAAATTTAAGTAAGAAAATAATAGTTGAATTGATTTTATAAGAAATTATCATGAAATTCGAAATATATTCACATTCATAAAGGTAAATAAAGCGTTATCGAATTTATAAAATATCATTGCACATTTATGAATCGTAAAATTTCTATATTTTACTAAAATTTTCCACATATGTTAAAACGACAGAACGAAACCTTAATTCGACAAACACAATGAACAATCAAAATTGAATATTCCTTTAAATTTTAACCATTAGTTTTGCTAGATATATATGTCGTTTGGTTCGATTCCGTACAAATATGTAATTTCAGCCGGCGAATTCTGAACATAAATTTCGATCTTAGCAAGTGGGATATATAGCAAAATTATAATAATAATAATAATAATAATAACAATAATGAATAGAGCGTTTATTTAGTTAGACCTCGGAACGTTTTCGTGGGAAACATCGTATAGCGAAGGGATTGACGTTGGCATAGAGAAGTATGAATCATACACGCGGCAAATGGAGAATAATGAAATTTCATATTGTAACATTATTAAATATAATAAATGTAAATATGAATGCGCTCTTTGACTGGAAGCTTTCGATCGTCGTAAAAGAGCATCGTTTTGCAAGCGCTCTACGCGAGTCGCAAGTTGAGAAAGATCGATGCCGACGCGTGGGCAGCGATGTTCAATCGAGAGAACGCGGACCGTAAGCGATCCGAGTGCTTTTACGGCGTATTCGATTCGCATATATCGATAAATTTTAATCGATTTGAATATAAAACAAAAAGTTAGTAGTCAGTACACATTACAAAGTTTGTAATATAGATATAATAAAAATAAGTAAGTAGTAAAAAAATGTACTGATAGTCTTTTTTATATATAAAAATAATAAATTATTATATGAAAGCTTTTTACATATGAATTAATTAATTGTTTGTTTAGTGAAAAATTAAATATTATTAACAATTGTAAACCTATGAAAGTTTATATTGATAACAAATTATAGATTCGAATCTTTGTAATATCGATTACATACATTTGTATTGAAACTTATATTATTTCAATAGATATATCAAATTTTATGAATAAAATAATATTTTAATAATGATGAGTCGATTTTATAAACGTAGTATTGTAATTCAAAAACTCACTTTTAATTTACAATATATAATATAAAGTGCAATTAATTATTTTTATTTTACATAAATGTGAATTAATTTTTAAATAAAAATCTTTCTTGAAAATGTTTTAATTTAACAATGGTTTCAGATTTACATAAAAATCATAATCAAGAATCACATTTTTTAACACTTAAACCTATTTATATAGTGCTTTTGATGTATCTATTGTATAAAAATAGTTTAAAATATATTAAAATTTTGCAGATTTATAATATTATATATAAAAAATGAAAGTCTAAAAAAAATTTTGAGCAGGAAAATGTTATGAAACTTTTTCCGTAAATGAGTAAGCTTTTCTATTGTATACTACACTATTCTGTTATATAGTTTAGACATCTCTGACATCGAATAGGACAACAAAAGAAATCCAAATATAGATGAACGCCATTAGTTAATAATGCCATCGTCACAAGTGTGACGTTTTATAACATGTGGCTCAGAGGCTTTCAACCGGCGGGGGTGGTCGACGTTAGTCATCGCTCTCGTTCTGAATTTTTACCAAGTTATATATATATATATATATATATATATATATATATATATATATATATATATATATATATATATATATATATGTATGTGTTATAATAACGTGGTGGGCGATCTTCGGGTTCTTGGGCAATGCGATAATAGCAAGAATAACAACAACAACAACAACAACATACGACTCGCATTGTTTTCGTAAGCTGTCATTGTTCCAAGGTGAAGCTTTTAGCAGGTCTCGACCCGGCCAAGATATGAAAGGGAACTCCGATCTGCACTTTAGGTATATCATCTCAAAATAACCATGAGATCCCAGAAACGGGAAGTGAATTGATTAATATACTCGATTTCAGCCTATATTTACGTAATATCTATTATTATAGAGCGTGAGAATATTTTTTTTTCAAAACAAAGAAGATATCATATGTGATATAATATCTATTTTGATATGGATTATTTTTATTTTCAACATCGCGACCCTAATTTGGGTTGATAAAGAAATAATCCGTCATTTTTTTTAATCGAAATCATAATGAAGTCACCTTCGTGCGCGAAATGCGAATAAATTATTTCACAAAATTAGCATACATTAACGTGCACATTTGGAATAAGGTGTCGTAATTTATGTCAGACAGTTTATTTTTGATATTGTGGCGTCATTTTTTTCGCGTAATTTACATTGTATTCTTTATTATTAGAGGCTGATTAATGAAAATGTGATAATTTGAATTTTTTTGATTTATTCATTACAGAATAACGTTCTATGTATTTTTTTTTTGTCGATTTGTTTGAAAAAAATTTGAAAATGACATTTAAATAATTTTGTACCGTAAAATGATAAAAAATTTAATGTAGTATTGTTTTAAATATATTTTTATGATGTATTAATATATTTATAAATTTTTTATAAAGAATAAAAATATATAAAATTATAGAATTTAAATTGAAAATTTGCTACACATAAATCAAATGTGTTAGCAACTACATAAATAATTATCTAATGTTTCATTTTACATTGTTTTACAGTAGTACTTTGATTTACAGACTTAATAAGTTTTAGCATAAAGTTTACATTTCAAAACCCAGCTTTACATTATATCTAAAAATAAAAATAATTATAATACTTCAGTGAACCTTTCTTGCGATACAATGCCCCATAATTTCAAAAACAAGAAATATATTTTATTATAGTGATAATGAAAATGTCGTTGATATATTATAAAATTATATTATAGTAAATATAAATCTCACAGTTAATATCTACAATTCAAAACAGAATACGGAAAAAAATGAAATGTAAAGCGTTTTGTAAGTCGATAGACATATATATTATATTTTTTTCAATATTTTTGATTGCATATCAACCAAAGCTACTATTATTACATTTTCCTAATTTTTATATTATATCCACTCTCCTTAATTTTCTCAAACAATAAATTAAACTCTCTAAAACAATAACTTCATAGAATTTTTCATCACATTTATATCTTAAGAGAAGCAACAGATTTTTTTACGATCATTTTATACACACCTCAAAAACACGACCTCTCGATCCTAGGATGGTGCGATTCGATATTTTTATATTAACGATTCTTCCGTGTACTTTTAGCATTTTCGGTGCTCCGAATACACATTTTTTTTCTATTCCTCCCAATATATATATATATATATATATATATATATATATATATATATATATATATATATATATATATACATAGATGAATATTGTTTGTATAAAAATATATATAAAAGTGCGCGCGTAGGTTGCATTGTGCACGCATCCGCTACGTTTTATAGATTTATAGTTTCGATCGAGATACACATATTTTTTTTTGTATTTTATTTTATTTAACAAACACACCCATAATAATAAGATCGTAAGTATATTTTTACGACTTTGTTCCGTGAAATCACACGCGAATATAAATAAATCACATTCACGAGTCGGCAATATCGAGATCCACCCATTAGTCATGAGGAACCCGTAATTAAACCATTTCCATCCGCCACGAACATGAGTGTGGGCACACGGATTCTATTCTTCATTTTATCGTTTCCTCTCTCGGATATACATAAATATATATATATATATATATATATATATATACAGGTAGTGTACAAAATAAAAAAATATATAGTATATTGGATATAGTATATCGTGTTCTATTTAATCTGAGACGGTTTCGATTAGCTGCAGGGCAAAAAGTGCGACTTATAACAATAACAAAAAAAAAATTGGTTCACTATGATAATGCATGACTATGATACGGAAAAATTATTGACTTTAAAATATACGTCGCTGTAAAATGAAATATATATATTGTGTTGTTCGATTTTTTAAAGTGTATTTTGAATTAGTTATACCTGTAGTTTGCCATCATACAATGATTATTTTATATTATAATACTTATGTTTTTTTTTTAAATTAAAATTTGAGTATTCAGCTATAATAATTAATATATACGTATATTATTATTTTTAAATTATAAATAATTTATAACGGTAATATTTTTAATTTTGGATCGAGATAATTATATATTTAATAATAGAGATATCGATCTCACTTTTAAGAAATATGTAAAATTAAGTCATAAAGTTCAAACATAATATTTTTATTTTATGATATTGTGATACATAAATTCATTAAAACGACTAATGAATGAAGAATAAAATTGTATATTGATATGAAAATTTGTTATAAATTATGTGTATTGAATTAATAATGTTTTTGCCTTAATAAGTTTATGTCATTTTCAAGGTTTATATTATGTTTTAATTTTTATATTTTATTTTTGTATCAAATTACATAAATCATTTCTTATCTGATACGGGTTTTAAAAAAGACTTTTTCAAAGAACATTGGCGATCTTTTCACTAAAAACAAGAGATTCATGTCTATGACTAACGTTTTCTTTTTGATTTTCCAGGAGATTATTGACCATATTTTCTATTTTTAACAGATATAATTTAAATAGAAAAAAAATTTTTTTTTCAATCGTTATCAAATGTTTTATTTTTTTCAACTTTAATAAAATTGATTTATTTATTACATAGATTGTTATCATTAATTTTTTATGAGGTTATACCTCATTTTTTTTTAGATGAACAAAATTATAAATATTTCTTGATAAAACATTGATTATCGACTTATAACGAATTTCATTAAATATCTATTTAAAATTATCCATTGAACACATCGCACAGCGCACACCAGAAATAATAATAAAAAATCGACACATCCAAATAAAATAAACAATCAGCTAAATAATCGCGCTCCTTACGTCATTATGCATAATAAAATTGGTGCGATTTCTTCGAATCGCACATAATTTAAAACGCTCTTTTTCCTCGAGTCTATTTTTTTTTCGTTTTCTTCTCGACCCGAAATGACACGAAATAAATATTCATGCGTCGGTGCTAAGTAAACAATTGTTCGATTCGGCAACATCGTCATTACAAAGCCGCAAACTATCGCCTATTATATATATATATATATATATATATATATATATATATATATATTTCAATTATCATAGTTATTATTATTTTATTTATACGCGCGTAATTATCGTTACAAATTCGGCGCGACGACGTTAAAACGATTCACAGATACGTCGTCGACTCGGCTATAAGCCCACGTGCTTATGAAACTTTTCCATTGTCCGTTTAAATATTTTAATATTTATCGTTCACTACTGAAAAGTCTGTAATAGGAAGAACGTATTTAGTAATCTGATATTTCGTCATATAAAGTCGGTTTTAGAATATTGTTATGTTTCTTCTTCCTGTGTTTTGTTCGTTTCGAACATTCGTGAAGGAGAAAATCATTCTATTATCCAATTGAAATTTATTATGCACATGTTCAACTGTTATTTATTATAATTATATTATAAATTTTAATGACTTTTCCATGTGTAATGTTGTACATTAAATATATATTCATTTTATATTGAGAGTGTATTGAATATGATATTCGCTGAAATAATGTTATTTTATTATTTATTTGATAATATAATTTGGTATAAAAATGTATCAGCATTATTATTGTACAAATATTATATTTTTTTTTCCACACAAAAATGGAATCGCAACAATGATTTATGTTAAAATTTATTTAATACGATAAAACTTGATATAGCACCGCCTACTTTCAATCGTAAAATAATAAATAAATGAAATATAAGGCATATAAAATTTTGCTATATATTTCACTTAGGAAAAATAAATTATATTACAACTCGTATGAATTATAATATAATTTATTTTACCCGAGTGTGGACTTCTTACGATTTATAATATTCAATGATCCTAAACAATAATAATACAATATTTACAAATATAAAAGAAATTTATATGAATTTTGTATGTACATATTATATATGTTATATGAAACGAGCGAATTATCAACTATACATACTATCGTTGTATTATACAATATATATATTTTTAAAAAATAACAAACGGAAGTTGGTAAATCACTGCTTTATTGACTTTAATCGATTTGAAAGTTTCACCTCATGTCGTTATTATTATAATGGGATCTGCACGTATTACATGATTCATTTGTGCGGAATTCGACATTGTTCTTCACAGTCCATAATTAAAGATGCTTGAAGATATATTTATTTATTCGTATATATATATATAAATATATGTATATATTTGTGTACAAATAAAATATATATAATGTATTTATTTTCGCCGATGCCGTATACATTTCGAAACGCGATATTTATGTAGCGGTTTAACTCATATAATTGAATAAAGCTCGTACGGGGGATTCGAGATATTTCAGTTTATAATGTATATAACTCGCCCCGAGGCCTAACATTATTCATATCGTTCGAGATAAAATTAGTTTTGAAAATCGTAATTATTAATTTGCGCCTTTTGTCGTCATATAAATTTCCGCCTTAATTTCTGACTAATGTTATGTGAACAAAAGGCCTCGCAAAAAGTGAGAAAAAAAAATCCGATGTTATATCAATTATGTACGCTTCGAATATTTCATAATAATATTTTTATATAGTAATATTGGAATAATCGTTTTTTTTTTTGTATATATTTACATATATATTTTTTAAAGTTGTACTCGAGTGTGTTAATAGATTTAAATTGGGGTGTTATAAAATAGAACTCGCTAAAAGCATTAGCATATCGAACAAAGAGTTTAGTTACTAGTGTATCTATAAAATATTATAATCATGCATTATCAAGTTCATGATAATGATGTTTAAAAGTGATTTTACCGATAAATTTATAGTACATTGTTATATATGTCAAATTTGTGAATAATTGTTTAGTGACAAATGTATAAAAAAATATATAGGTTTATTTTAATTTGCAAGGTAATCAAGAATATTCTTACGTTACATATAATACAATAATAATTCTAATTTTATATCATTAATCTATAAAAAGGGTCATTGTGTTGTCTATTTATTTTCATTAATATAATAATAATAATATAAATAAAACGCGATCGACCTTCATATAATTGAATCGATCGATTGACACGAAAATTCGACACACAACATAAAATATCTCACTTTCACGACCTTTTTCTCGCACAATGCGCATTAAAAAAAAAAACACGCAAAATTGATTTTTTTTTCCACCACACTTTTCTCAAATATAAAACTCGACATCTCGATTCTTGTTTATATTAAGAGGAGTGAGAGAAAAACAAAAAAGAATTCGTAACAAGAAAACTTACAACGGCTAAGCGACGATGTGCGATTTGTACCCGAGATATATTTTGATCGATTACGATCCGTAAACGTTCGACGTAACCTTCGATACTTACAACGTTCATTTCGCCGATCGTCACAGTTCTCACAGTAACAATAACAAAAAGCATCGTAATATCCTTTTTAAAAACCATTATAATAATAACGTTGTTAAATAGTATTGACTAATAATAATAATAATAAAGTATTGTATTATATTATATTATATATATAAGGAAGTGTCGAGAGCCATCGTTACATATTAAAACTATGCGCTCTCTAAAGGTCGATCTTGATCGTTTAAAATCCTTTTTTTTCTATTATTATTATTATTGTTCGTGTTTAACGGACATTAATCATTTTAATGGCGCCAAAATATTGTTGGTAAAATCGATTTTACACAATAAAGAAGTGATCGTCGCTTGACATTCAAGGTTCGACGTTGATGGCATCTAAATTGAGATTACTTTTCCACGACGCTTTTCCACTCGGATACAAACTTGACACTATTTTTTTTACACACACACACACACATATATATATATATATATATATTATAATGGAAAGAAAAAAAACGAGGTTGCAAAAATGCGAACAATATATTTTATGCAAAATTCGTATTTTCCATTTTCTTTATTTTTTTTTACCGTCTTCTATATATTTATAATATACGGTGCATAAAAGGAGCGTTGTAGCAATATAAAAATTATTATGAGTGTAACAATAGGATAGAGTTTAATTTATATTCGTTTGACATAAACTTTATGTTTTACGGTTTTTTTATTCGGGACGTACTTAAAATTTTAGTGACTTGTTGATATTTCTCAAATTTATAAATAACTTCAATAGAATTATAATTATATTATAAAATATATAATTGATATACACATATAAATGTGCGATAATTAATATAATAAATAATATATTTTCATTATTGAAATCAATGGTTTTTCAAGATAACTCGATTTCATTGAACATGTTTTAAAAATATGTTGAAAACTTTATGAACTCATTTAAATATTTCATAGCGGAAGAATATACGCATACTTTAATATATTTATTAATGAAATATTCGTACGTGCTCACCTTTATGTACGTGTAAAGCTGTGCATACATTTTTATCGTAATGAAACGATGGAATTCCCATAAACGTTTTACGTTGTAAAACAATATAAAATTTTACATGAGCGAGCTGTAAAATCATAACATATTTTAAATTGCTCATCACGTTATGAATAAACTATATATATATATATATATATATATATATATATATATATATATATATATATATATATATATATATATATATATATATATATATATATATATATATAAATTTGTGAAGAAGTCATCAGTTATATGTTTAATTTTTAAATATATGTGAAAAATTTTATATATAATAATATTTTATATACGTATATTTGGAGTGATAACGATTTTCTTTCATATAAATAATTTATTGACACAATATGATTATCTACTATATATTATGAAATATACTGCTCTACTAAAATTATTAGATTGATATTGATATTTCGAAAAGGTTAAACCAATTTCACGGATTTACATTATTTTTTTATATATATACAATATCTAAATCTGTTTATGAAAAATGTTCTTAAAATGCAAATCGAGTGTAGCGAAAATGCTCCGATATACAACATTGTGGATCATTAATGGGAAAAAATCTGTATTTATAATAACTGTTACAAATTTGTACAAGGTTATATGGTATGATCGTGATTTTTTTTTCTTCTATTTAAACCATCAAAACACATCGCGGAAGATATTATATTATATTATATCATACGGTATGGCATTGTATAAAATTGTATTAGGCTAATTAAATGCGCTCGCCGATGATTTATCGGCGTCCATTACGGCTACGTATTCAGAATAAATTATGTGCGAAGACTTTTATGATAATATTAATGTAATTTACGATTTTAAATATTTTCACGATATTTGCATAATGGTTATTTTTTTTTTATATTTTATTTTCTCTTCTGATCCGACGCTCTGGCGTTATTATGCGGTCGTTTAAAATTTCGTCGATATCGCTCTTTATATTCAATTTACTTTTTTATTGGTGATTATGGAAGTTTTTTTTTATTATTATTTATATATCTATATTCATATATAATGATATTTATTATATTATGTATTATTAAAATTGTGTAGAATTTTCGTATATATTTTTAATTATGATATATATATATATATATATATATATATATATATATATATTTTTAATTATTTTTTTTGATATTTTAAAATATTTCAAAGGAGATCAACAGGTCGTTCGTAAAACGATCTTTGTTAAAAGTTAATGATTTTATGCTCATTTTTTTAGTTAGAATTTAAATAAACTTATTATAAAAATAAAATTCAATTATTCACGGTTTGAAATTGGTCACCTTTAATATATTCCATCAATAATAATTTATAAATAAAAAATAAGTTTATATTTCTTGATTAAAAGTGAATTAAAAAAAAATAGGTTTTAATTAAAATAATTAATTCTATAATTAATGTATTATATATATTTTAATTTAAACAATTTCCATGAAAAGTATAAAATGTATCCTTTTTTTGATTCCAAATGTTTTCAGTTTCAAATTTACTACAAATAAAATATATTAAAAATTATATTATATTTATAAAAATAATATCATATGAGTAACAATATGCAAATACACCCTTCAAACTTTCAACATCCGAAATAAATAATAAATTGATATCCAAAATGTTCATCGGTATGCACATATTTTCACGTCTTACCAACGAAACAAAACTCCAACCGATTCACTTTCCGCAGTTCGTACGACATTATTCAAACAAAGCGTCTGTTTTTTTTATATTATATATATATTTTTTTTATTTTACGTCGAATTTATTTTATTTTATTTTATTTTTTTGTGAAGAGCGTTGTCGCCATATTTACAATGTCCGCGGCGTAACATCATTGTCGTCAAATATTTGCTCGTCGTACGCGCGACCTTCTCTTCGACATTTAAAACGACTCTGATATACATATTTGAATTTTGTGACTAATTAAATAGCTAATGCGAACAATTCGAACATTTAAATTCGATAATCGGGGTCTGCTTAACAAACAATAAGTGAGTCAGGATGCGAAAAAGTGCAACTCGTTGAATTAACCAAGAGCAATGAGGACGACGAAGGTCGACCGTAAAATTTTATTCTTATTATCTGCTCATTTAATGCGTATATATATATATATATATATATATATATATATATATATATATATAACTAGAATTAATAAAAACAAATTTTAATTTAATAATACGTATTATAATAATTCGTTATACTTATATATCTGAAGATATTATACAGAGATAAAAAATAATAATTTTATTCGATTAAAACTTTATGTGTTAAGTGATATTGGTTTATCTTATTACAATATTAAAACACTTTCATCGTAAAAACCACAAAATCCTTCACTAAAATGGAATTTAAATGTAGGGCAATCGATGACTAAGTTTCGTAAATATATACGATTCGACGCCAAGAAACTTTAAAAAGAGGTCAAAACCATTTAGAATCTGATATATTTTATTTATTTTAAATCTATTAATATATAATTTAATTATCTAAAATTTACATATTTAAGTAAACTTTTAAATCCGAATCATTAAATGTATTTTAAATGAATATAATTTATAATTGATTCATATGCCTAATTCAAATCGGTATAAAAAACTTATATTTGATGGTTGAACGTAAAGCTGACAACTCAGATTTGTTATAAATATAATTAATATTTTGAAAATTATAAGAGAAGCTTGATACATTTTAATCACTTATTTATATATTTCTTTGTAGTAATTTATTATTTATTTTAAATGTTTTGGTTTGAAATTAATTTTAAAGAGCAGTTTTTTTAATACTTGCTTATGCTTGATGAAGGAATGCAAAAAGGTAAATGTTATTAATGTTTTTTTTTTTAGTAAATGAAAATTTAAATATATTAAAAATGCGATGCACATTGAATAAATTGAATTATCAGAGAAATTTAAAAAAAAGTAAAATTATTTTATATGCTATTTATCAAAAAAAAAATGAAATGAAATTATATGGAACATTATTATTTTATTGAAATGTCTTAATAATCTTATCGAGAACATCTGCAATAACCACAATAATGGCAGATTCAAAAGAGCGCGTTCATTATTTCAAGGATATACAATCAAAATGAAGAGCGTTCACAATTCAACAGGTCTATATGGGAATCGAAATGATTTCTTCATGAATCACAAAACAACAACAACAACAAAAACAACGGCCATAAAAAAAAATATTTTCGAGTGATATTTTGCAAATTTACACTACGTTGTACGACGATTTTTTTTTTATTTTTTTTAATATATATATATATATAAATATATTATTTTTAAATGCAAAAATAAATTGTACACACTATTTATTCGTAGTTTTTCGAGTCACGAGCGTCGGTTTTTTGATTGATCACCTGGCGGCCGTATAAAAATATGTTTATGTTCGTTACAATTCGCGGCGATATCAATTTTTCGCATTCGGAAAATTGATGGTCATTCCGCTTTCGGAATAATGAGAAATTGCGGAGTCGAAAATAAATAAATACAATAATAATAATAATAATAATAAATCCTCCGACGAATTATGCAATTATCATATATAAATACACGTACGTGTACAAAAAATGTTACGGTATTGGTGTGTACAAGTGTGTCTGTTTGCGTGTAATTTACCGAGGCGAAAGTTCACAGTTGATTAATCGCATCGCCGCATAGACGAATGAGTGAAGATCAAATTAACCATTTCAACGTAAACATTTTATAAAATCGACGATTTGTTTTTGTCTATGAGTGCCGTGCGATATTAGTTTCTAAATTTACGATTCGACGTTTTCGAATTTTGATTTTTTTTTTCTATCTCATATGTGTGTGGAAAATATTATAAAAACGCTCGCTTGTGTCATATTAAAAATTCGTCGTAAAAATAATAAAAAATATATATAATAATAATAATTAATAACTATCATAATATAAGTGTTTGACAATTATTAAATCTATATATATATATATATATATATATATATATATATATATATATATATATATATATATATATATATATATATATATATATATTGTAAATATTATATATGAAAAAAGAAAACATCTATTTCATCTGATGATTAGTTCGTATGATCAAATTAATGAAATCAATTAGATTGCCATTATTTTAATCATCATTAGACTAAATGTATAAACAGAAAAAAACTGATCTTTTAAATAAATAATGAACACACTTTTTTGAACTACAATATTGATTATTATAATATTCTATCACTATGAAAAATACAACAGATATATAATAATACAATAGAAATACTTAGTACTAATAATAAAATTTTAAAATGCTTAAGAGTAATGTTTTAACTTTTATTTTCTCTATTTGTTCATTCATATCTAGAATAAAATTTATAATTTATACTTTTAAAATATACATACTTATACGAAAATATTCTCATATTATGAACCAATTTCTTTCCATTTTTTTTTTTCAGTATTGAATATGAAAAAAAAATCACAAAAGTAATATAGAAGCGTTTATTTCGCACAAACGGCACATTTGTAAGCAACCCCCCCCCGCTGATACGATTCAATAGTGTTTATAATCTAATTCATTTTTCGAAAATGACAAATTGTCGAAACACGACTCGACCGGTTGAAGGTGCGTTGATGTATCGAAAGCTTCATCCATCATTGATATCTGTCAGAAGCTTTGTCCATAAAGTTCGATTTTATGGAACGGGGCAAAACGGCGAACTGGTGCAGACGAGACACGGTGCGATATTTTTCACATTAACATTCTGTTTGTAAACATTTGACATTGCAAAAAAAAAAAAAAATAAAAATAAATGCCATTGTGCGACTTTGCAATGCGCGAAACGATCGAAAGTCGATGGATGTATGTGCATAAGTTCGTGTGTGAAAGTAAAGGTGATTTCTGAGTATGAAATTCTTTTCTAAGAATATTCATATTATTATTATTATACTGATACAATAATAACATATTCAAATTTTAAAAATATATTGACTTAATAAGATTTATATATATATTAAAAAATTTGAAGAAATTTTGCTTTCACCATTACACCTCATTCATATACATGGTGCGTGTTTTTTTTTTTATTGGGATTTATAAATAATTTCTGAGAATGAACGCACTTAATCGTGGGTGGCCCATATGAAGGATTATTTTCCAGCTAATAGTTAACTTTATATAGTTAACCTTTATTTCGACTATAAAAACTTTAACGCGTTAAACGATAAAAATCGATTTTCATACTCGAGTTACGAATCGACACGTCGGAACTAAACACAAATAACATTAATTCTCATGCGAATCTCGCGCGAGACACTGATTAAATCACATTAAATTTCGAGAAAAATTCTTTAAATACTTACTTTGTATATATATATATATATGGTATATATATATATATATATATATATATATATATATATATATATATATATATATACAGCCATGATTGAAAATTATAAATTCAATGAAATATTTTCTATAAGTCTCTTTTTATAATTGAAAGATGGGTTACGTTCTTTATATGATTTTTTTTTCAGGTTTATTAAAATTCTGTATAAATTGAAAATCAATACTTTCGACCGCGACTTTATACAAAAACAAGATACACGTTAAATATGTGTGTATGTAGGAATCGGCAGCAACAAAAACAGACCGAATACAATATGTGTATTGTTCGGTGGTTAAAGAGTCGATGACGGAATATTAATATTAGGTCCGGCCGGTTATATCTCTCGGGTCCTGTTGACACGTTCACGTACCAGCAAAGCTTAGAAAAATGTCCCATTGTTTTAATTTCAATATTCAACGAGTTCACTATAACGAGGAGACGTAGACATCCTCGCCACTACGTGAAAAGTATCTGTTATCATCTCATTTGTAGTCAGATGTTTGCGGACGCCGAATCGTGTCCTCTGAGGCTATCCGATCGAAAATCGTATTGCAATGGCGAATTGAACGTAATTTTTGCATTGATTTTTTTTTCATTTGAAACAATAAATATATATATATATATATATATATCTCTAACCATATTCAATTGTCGAAAATGAATGAATGGTAGTTTGTGGACGAACTTCATATGACATTTGCGCATCGAAATGTTGTCTATTGTACAATTAATTATCGCAAAATGTTAATCCATTTATAATTGATGGTAACGTACATTATTGAATATTTATTTAATATATTTATATTTTAATGTATTGGTTATTCTTATATTTCAAAACTTAAAAATGATCTATTAAATATATATGAATAGTTTTATTTCTAAGTGTTGTAAGTCTATTTTTGACTAAAAGTCAGTTAATGATAATATTATTAATTAATTCTCAAAAAATTCTTCAAAATTTTTACCATTTTATAATTTGAATTTACATAGTTAATGAAATTACAAATATAATTGCTATAAAGTGGGATTATTTCCATATAATATAAAATGGCTCATATATCACTATATACTAATATGAAAATTGGTATAAAAATAAGATTTAAAAAAGAAAAACTTGATTTCATATCATAAAATCGAATTTTCTTATAATTTAAATAAAATATTTAATTATGAAAAGACATAAACAGTGATGTTACCAGTTCGATATCAAAAAAAAAAAAAAGTTAACAAATGTCAGTGTACTTTAACATTCGGATTCATAGGGCACTGTTTGCTTTTGAGTTACAATGTGAAGCGTTTCGCCGATATACACATAACACGATTTTCATCCAATGGAAACAATGGTCTTTTCCTGTAATATCCACAAACTATAAAACAAGTCGTATAAACTCTCATGCATTTGACCATAGACTTACCGTATGCGTCCTCACGGCTCTTCAAATCACAATAAAATATAAATCTCCTTGCATTTCATTATACTATCTTACATTTTGTTATTTACGAGTCTCGTTCGTAGCTTATTTCGTACGTTCGTTTATAAAATACGTCACTATATTATTTATTATTATTAATAATAATAAAAAAAAACACTTTGAGAATCGACGGATTTCGCATATGATTCGTTATGGATTTACACTGAGCCGGATACGTTATACGCATTCAGAATTTTACTTCACTCTCATTTTTTTTATATTACACATTTATATAATATAATATAATAAAAATATATATTTTTTATTATATAAAAATAAAAAAATATATATAAAAAACGTCGGGGTTGCTTCCAATTAAATTCGGATCAATCTGAACGGATGACGTTCACGTTTATTTTGATATATATATATTTTTTTCTTTTTAAATGGGGGGCTGAACACGTCGAAATTCTTCAATGTAAATACCGATGCGAATAATCGTGAATCTGTCCGTTTTCAAAAGCACAATTTTCCATTATCCCGCGATCTAACAATGCGCCATTATATTATAAAGTTGGCAACAATGAAAATTAAGCACGATCGATCCCACTCGTCGATATTTCGAATCGAACAAATGAGCCACAAAATGCTATAAATATTTAAAAAAATATATATATTTAAATTATCGTTATTTTAGATGAATTGATTTAATTATAATTTTAATATATACAATATTTAAAAAATAAAAAAATTAAATGTATATATGATTTGTTGAAATCTTGCGCAAAAAACTACAACCAATCGTAAAAATTAAATATCATACTTTATAATTAAAATAAATTAAAAGAAAAACTGGACTTTTTAGATATGATCAGATAAACATTATTATAATAATATAATAAAAAAAATTGAAGAGCAAAATAATTTAATGATTCAATAGAATATATTCGAATCGAATATGAAAAAAAAAATATTCTCTATATTAATCGATGATTAAAAAAAATCTGAATTATTATTTATATAAAATGTTTTCTTTTTCAATTTTTAAAGTAACAAAAATATCATGCATTTAACGTTTTATATACACCATAAAAGAAAATAAGTCGTCAATTTGCTTTCATATAATGGTATTGTTTTGTTGTATCGACGATTGCATCTCTGTTATTTCGACAACAATCGGTCGACATAACACTACAATATCGTGTCCAACTAAACTGAAACATATATTCCATATATATTTTATAAATGTATATATAACCTTTGTACTTTAAAAATAAAATAAACATGTTATATATTACATCAAGAATAAACAACTTATTAAATAAAATTATTGAGCAAAATTAGAAAATATAAAAATATTTTGATTACCATATAAATATTTTTTTTCTAGTTTTATATATGAATATTTATTTTAAAAAAAATATTATAAAAACTGCTATAAATTTAATTATATATTGAGATATAAACTTGCATATTTGGTGCCTAATTAAAGCATACCTGCCATGTTAATATCAGTTTAGACTATAAAAAACGTAATTGATTAATCTAAAAAAAAATAAAAATATTTTTTTTGAATATTTAAGTCAACAAAATAAAAAATCGAAACTCTTAAATCAAATTGAATATTGTAAAGATTTTTTATCGATTTTTTTTTCATTTTTGGGTCCGATTCTGCCCTGCGTTTTTCCAAATCAAGGGTTAACAAAAAGAAATCGGGCCATAGGTCGAAAATGTGCCAATTCATTGGAATATTCGGTCCGTTCTTCCATATGTATATTTATATGTACATTTGATATGTGTTCAGACAGGTAAGAAGAACATCTATAAATTCATACGTATTAAACTTTTGATCGCGGTCTCATTTTGAAACCGCGACTCCAAACTCTTTATAAATGAACTAATTTATCCTATTGAAATTTTATAAAATGTTCTATATGTAAAAAAGTCACATATCAAAACAATTGTTTTTATATATTTTTTGATTGATAACGATTAAAATACGGTTGATAACACCTGTACGTTGGGTCGATGTGGTCACAATGTGGTCTATTGATACGCCCGAGACACGTTCATTCCCATATAAAAATACACACACATTACTCGATCGTGTCTCACCTTTGAAATCCAGACCGACGTATGTAATCGAATGAATGTCTATAATATAATGAAAAAAAAATAGTATCAAAAGAGACCTCTGAAGTCTGAAATTCGCGTCCATATTGTACGTGTAAAAAAATTAAAAAAAAATTATATATATATTTAAATTAATTTTCATTAATCTTAAAATACTCAAATATTTTTAATTTTAATATGAATATTTTCCAAGTAAAAAAAAAAATATTCTCCACATTTAATACATATTCAATAATTTTATTTTGATATTTTTATATTCATTTCTATATAATCGATGCAATAATACAACGATTAAAAATCATATCTATAATGAAATGATATTGATGATATTAATAAAATATGTTACAAAAAGAAGAGTCGAACTTTCGATGACCCTGTGTGTATATATATATATATATATATATATATATAATATGTGTTCAAATTCACACGCGTCGAGCATTAATACTTCACAATGAATACCTTGCATCGCACTTAAGCCTTTTCATGTGTTCTGTGCGGAAATATGATTTCTCCATTGGTTTTAAAGAGTGATGATGATACCTTTCAAAGAGTGCCGATCGTGTGTCGATTTATTTAATTTCTTTCTTATATATATATATATATATATATATATATATATATATATATATATACATATGAACGTTTATATATATTTTTTCTTAATATTTTTATTATTACACACTCATAAGAGGAGTACATGCGCGTTATTTTTTTTTCTTCGTTCATAATCATTGACCAGGTCAAATCGATGTTAATTTTCCATTGTAAGCGGTTCGAGTCGTAACCGATATCGCGAATTGCCATGAGATTTCTCGTCTTGAATTTTTATATTGGGAAAAAATATATATATAATTACAATTCCCTTATAGTGAATATCGACGTGTAATACAATGTCGAGTGATTGAATTTTTTTTTCTATCGATTGCTAATGGTGCGATTGATTTTCGATTGCGTCAAATCAATTTTTAATATGTGTTTAGAGATTTATTAAATTAATTAAATTGTAAGAGATATTACAGAATTTTACATCATTCTCACAAATTTGTCGATAGATATATAATAGTTTTATTTGAGAATTTTTTAATATACTCTATGAAACTATAATAGTATATTTTCTCTACTTTTTTATGATGGACATCATTATTAAACCTTTAACAAATATATATATGAGAATATATATATATATATATATATATATATATATATATATATATATATATATATTCTCATAAGACTGTTGTCAACTTTTCGACTAACGGGCGCCGTTTTAAACGCTAATATTTATACATAGAAAATATTACATACGATTTCGATAAAAAAAAATATATAATATTTATAATGCATCAAATTACATTACAACACATAAACAAATAATGGTAAAGACGAAGGCCTTGAGTCGATTTGTCTCACGTCTGTCGCAGCGGGATTTTCGCAGAAAAGCCAAAACAAATAGACCAATTTGTCCGATAAACAATTTCCTCGTTCTTTATACCATATAAAGAAACCGAAAATACAAATAAGTCTGTCAAAACACAAAGAATTTTAAATTTTATTTATATATTCGTAAATGTTACATCATATAATATACGAAAATAATAATATTAAATTTCAATAGACCGCAACATTTATTACACCTTTTACTTCCACCATTTTTATTGCATAGATGATTTTTTTTTTATTGAAAAATTACAGATGTATCATCTGCCTTTTTAGAATATATATATATATATATATATATATATATATATAAGTTTTTTTTATAAAATTTATATATAAACAATTTATAAAATTAATTTTGTATAATGATTTTGTCGTCTTATATTGAAAAGATTTTCTTTATATATTCTGTAATAATTAAACGCCAAATGTGTAATAAAAATCTTTTTTAATTATTTTTAATACAATCTTTATAGTAGTATATATTGTTAATATTCAATATTATGTCGAAGAATGTTTTATTTTAAGTTCTGAAAAATCTTAGATTTTTGCACCCCCAGTAAATGTCTTTCAAAATAATAATTCTGAATCATATAGAAATTCGTTTGATATATAAAGAATATTTTACAATTTCACGAACAAATATAAATGTAAAAATTCTACTAATTTTCTAATTTATAATACTTTTTTTTCTTATTTTAATCAATTAGCACTTAAATTTGAGTCCGTTTTTGCGTTGCAATCATATTCATCTTTTCCAACGTTTTCATCGCGTCGATTAGATAAAACGCACGGTCCGCACATTGTACACATCTGACATATAAATAATAATAATAATAAAAATAAAGCGCGAATCGCTATTGAAAACCGCATTTTATCGAAACGGTCAGTTTCTAAATCACAACACACCCATATTGTACCGAAAGAATGTAACGACACTGATACGAATCGTTTCGGATATGAACCCGAGTTTTCTGCGACCGGCAGCAGCCGGCTCTTCTCCCGACCCTCACGATTCACCTTTAAAGCCTCCTATTTTATTTTGTTGCCTCTTTTTTACTTTTTTTTTTTTTACTTTTGTTTATTTCAAATTCTCATGCTGCGAAGCAAAACAATAGCTGTTTTCACGCCCACGCAATATCCTCTCGGTTTCGAAGCGAACGCTCAAGTTTCTCCGACGCTACGACTGCGATACTCGTATCCGAGTCGGGGATGAACTTTTTACAGTGAATTATCTAATAAGCGTTACATATACATTAAATTTCAATTAATATTCGCCCGTGTTTTTTAACGCTCGCGAACGTGATGCTGAAATTATATTATATTTGAGTGGAATGTTTGGTAATGAACGGGTTCACATGTGAAGCGCTTAAAGGCAAAAGTGATCAAGTGAATATTCAACGGTAATTAAGTGGTCTGCGTTAGATAACTTTTGACATAATATATATAGTAAGTATTAAAAAATTGCAAATTTTTTATTTATATAGAAAATTCAATTTGATTCATACGTATAAATTATTAAATGTAACAACGATCCTTTTATGCATATCTTTTTAAGATGTTATATTATAAACACTTACAAAATATATTTTGATTGAAAAAAAAAATATATCTAATTTATGCTAAAATATTGTTATCTTTCTTTTAATTATGTACAAAAATTATATTCAAGTAAAATTGCGAGTTCATATTTATAATTTAATGTATTACTTTTATCGAAATTTTTTAATTAAATGATTTTTTTTAACAAAATCTTAGGTTTTGAAATGATATGAATAAAATATATATTTTAATTTTGAATAATTAATAAACATTTATTTTATAATATAAATATTATACATATTTTTTTAATATAAATAAATATATATTTTGTTATATTTATAAAAAAAAAAACAATATATAATTTAATTGGACAATATTAAAAATATATTGACATGAAGTTAAGGACTGAAATAAAATATTTTTAATATTTTTGATTAATATATAATAAAAATCATTTTTCTACATAAAAGTCGTTCTCGTGTATCGTTTTAACTCTAAACGCTTGTTATGTATATATATATATATATATATATATATATATATATATATTTTTTTTTTTTTTTTTTTGCAACGCACGATGACTCGGTCCGCTCGGCAATGTCGAGGGTGTTAATGTTAAGAAGAGGCGCAGGGTCATGAATTTCTTTCAGTCAATTTGGTCAAAGGTATATCATCGTCTGGTGTAAAATGATAAAGGTGGTCCGGCAGATGCTCGACGAGCACCACTTCACAACAGTCCATTGTCCGACGGTTCGACTCCGCCGTAGGAGGTGTCGTCGCCAATCACAAAATAACAAAAGATGTTACAGAACAAAGGTGGATTGTTGAGCGGCGCAAGAGAAATGGACGACGAAAGAAACGTATCTGCCAAACGAAATAACAGAAAAAAAAATGGTGTTTCTTTTCTAGTTTAGTGAAACGAAATCGCCAATGACGCTATTAATGGACACGTTGAGAGGGTGCGATTTAACGACATTGCATCAACGTATTTTACATACCTATATAGTAAAGCATTTAAATTTCAATGTTTTATAGATTTAAAATTATTCAATAATACGACGTAAATTATTATATAGATATTGAATATAATGAAACGGATCAAAGATCTGCGCGACTGACAGAAATATAAATTGATTACATTTTCACATAGAGAACCGCTTTCGAGAATTACAAAAACAAACTAAAATCGTAAAATAGACATTGAAATATTGTAAAATGCGCATGTGACCCGACGACCGACGGTAAAATGGAGGCCGTCCGTGCGACACCTGTGCTCGACAAGTGACCGAAGAGGTAAGTTGCTCGCTAATGGACCGGTCCTCAAACCGGTGATGCCAACACCCATAATGGATGATTTTCCAGTGCGAATCGTCTATTTGTGTTTTGTTTTAACGCCGATCGTTTCGAGCACACATCGTCGCCTTTCAGTGCGAGCACTTTATTGAAATAGTGGATGTTGGCACGCGTTCGCTACTAGCGCTAATTACGCGTTAAAAGCCCGTAATTTAACCAAATAATAGACATTTTCACGTGCAACTATGTATATATATATATATATATATCGTGATGTATGCAGTTTACTTTTTTTTCAAAAATATTTTTTTAAACATCAGTCGTAATGTTTGAAATTTAGAAAGAATTCGCAATGCAAAGGTGCACTGTTTGAATAGATTTTTGACGGTCTAAATTCCGTTAACACATGATTTCAAGTATTTTTTAAATAAATACATAAACAAATAATTAAGTTTCATTATACTTAAATATTTTATTAAAACATTTTCATTCGATTTTCATGCAAAATAAATAAATATAATATATATATAATTTTCTTCAACAAAACGACCGCCTGTAATATACGATATTTTAGTGATAAACTTTAAACAATGTCTGCTTTCAATATGTTTTGTTTATTTATACTCTTTAACCTTTGACCGGCTCATTATACGATCATTTTTATCTTGAATATTGGTTTTGTTTTATTTATTTAGATGGTTTGAATTTATGTAAAATTTATACAATAATAAGTATAAATTTCTATATCGTACAATAACTGTTTAATTAATTGTTATCGTAAAATATGAAAATGATCAGTGAAATTATATAGAAGAAATTATTCGTATATTCAAAAATCAATACGATAAAATCGTATTATATAAATTTTTAAATATAAATGTCTAATTAAAAAAATATCGAAAGGATAACTTATATCGACGTTAATAATTTCACCCCCGTGTTACATTGAGTTAGAAATTCTTCGTGGTCTATCGTTCGTTAAGTTTATACACATAACGGACACGGGAAAATATCAATAATTTATGGCCACACATTTAATTATTCAAGCGGCCATAGTGCGATCGTACTTTCAAAATTAATAATCAAACTTTGAATAATAGCATTCTCGATTGGACACGCCGGGAAAATATTGGAATTTCTACGTCTGATATAACGCATATTCGTCTCCTTATGTTCGTACGTTTTATAGATTGTTATATCATTTATTACGACTTTAAAAATATTCAACGATATTTTTTAAAAGTGTCAAATTTCCGGTAGTCAATCGTCGAATATCACGAAAGATTGTCACGGTTGCATACTCTTATGATTGATGCATCGACTTTCGCACACGTTCATATATCGAGGACGTTCGAAATATGAAATTGTCGTCGATTATGACGCAATGTGCCGCAGGAAGTTCTATTTTACGGTCAATTCACTGCGGGTTTAGCGTCGATGTTGGCAAAAACACACGTATAAATGCATCTTCAAATTGCCACCCGTGTTGCACAGCTTCCGCCGTACAATGGAAATTATTTACTGTCGAACAGCATCGTCTGCTGTTACGACGGTGGATGGATTCATAAGTGAGGTCTTTGAGCCGCGATTCTCAAATGTTTATTTTTAAAAATGTGAACAAAACATTTCTAAACGAGTGTTTAAAACGTTCGATATCAATATGCAACATTATAAATCCCATTATATTGTATATACTAGATCAAACTATCGAATTTAAATAGAAAACAAAATATTAAAAATATCACAATTATATTAGAAATGTAATAAACGTCTATTTTATTTTTTTACATTGTTGAGAAGCATTATTTTGTAAAACCTTTGTAGCCGAGATTGACCATCAATCATGGTAAAACTATAAAATGTGTCGAAAATTATGCACTTCTGCCAGGAACATTTTCGCCTGTGGCAAAAACTCGCAATTTTGCCTTACATATTCCGTACAAACATAAAAGGATTTTATACTTCTTCCGACATATTCTGAAAGATAAAAAGAATATATATATATATATATATATATATATATATATATATATATATATGTGTGTGTGTGTGTGTGTGTGTGTGTGTGTGTGTGTTGCCGTTCACTATATTTAAACATATGCTATAAAATTTTAACTTTTTCAGAATTATACCCTCTGACTTACATCTCTATTAGAATGGCAATTTTAGTAAATTTCAATCACTTTATTTAAATAAATACGTAAAATCATTGTTTTATAAAATTATAATTAAATATTAATATATTACGAGTTGACAGCCCTATATAAAAAATCTTATTTATAATTAAAATCTAAACGTTTGTTTCCCAATATATTTTTCATACTCAATAAGATATTTCACACTATAATTTTGTCTCAATTTAAAAATGGTACAATCTTAAAGACCATTCAAGTTCAAAGATCTCTTTTTTATTTATATTAAAAAATAAAAAGATTTATGCAAATTTTTCAAGAATTTCCAGACCAAAAAAAAAAAAAAAAAAAAAGATCGAAAGATTTACCGCCGTCGTTTTTCATTCATCTTCTTCATTTCGTTTATTTGTTTTATTATCGTGTTACACTTTTTCTTTTCTTTTTTTTTCAAATTCGAATATACAACAAGAGATAGCATAAGACTATATATCAAACCGACGTCAGATACAAATGGTATCAACTTTCGGACCACAATAGAAATTGTTAGTAACAATCTAGATTAATTTCGTACACGAATAAGCGTACTTTAAATGCCCGTTTTGATAAATTATCGCATTACGCTATTCGAATCATTACACGTTCAAGTGGCGAAAAAATAACGATCGCTGTTATATTTCGAAAGAATCGATTCTTTCATTTTTTTTGAAGACGATCGAAGAACAAATTCTATGGTGAACCAAAAAAAAAAAGAAAAAAAAGAAATGTTCACACGGGTGGCTGCGTGATATAAATGTATCGATCAAACACATTAAAGCTTTCATAATGTGTGTGGGATCGCAGCTTTGAAAGCTAACCGTGATACTTTCGATTCGAGTGAGATTTTATTACTGATCTACGTTTTGTATAAATAAAATTATCTTGAGAAAAAAATAAACGCTATTAAAATGGTGGTTATGAAAATTATCTTTGTATTTATTAATCCTGCTCCAGCGTCAGGCAAAAACTCATTGTTCTGATCTTCTAAATCTTAGTCACTATAATCTTTTTTAAATCCCTGATAGTTATTACAATAAAAGAATACAATTCATTTTGGTGATTTTCTTATTCTATTTCTTCAATATTATAACAAAAAATGGTTTTACATATAATGTCAATATATATATATATATATATATATATATATATATATATATATATATTATTTTTCATAATGAATGCAGAAGTTTAAAACATTTAATAATTATAAAAATATATTCCAATCATTTAGATTGATTCATAAACAATATATAAATTAATAATTTTTAACTTAAATGATTAAACATATTTTTAGTCAGTAATAATTTGTTGAAATATAAAAATATATTAATAAATTTATAAAATATATTTCTTACTTGTTTATATAATAAACACAATATAATAATTAAATAAAAATATTATTCATTTATTAATAATAATTATTTTTTAAACAATTGTAAGTAGAGAAGAGTTTTGTAATATTTTTCAAACATATCTATATATATTTTTTACACTAATCTTCTTTCCAGTACAAATTTTTAAATTATTCTTCCACAAAGAATATTTATATTATTATTATTACTATTTTATGTGTTGTATTTTTTTGAATTGAAACCCAAAATATAAATTATAGCAATATGCATAATTTAATTTAATTTTTATGACACTATAAATTTATTAAGAAGACACTTTAATTGAATTTTAACAAAATTAAACATCAAAAAGATTTATATGGAAAAAAATATAATATTATTAATAATTTTGTACGGATATCAAATTTTATATATTAAAATTATTATAATATTATAATACGATTGAAGAGAAAAAAAGAATAGTGTTTTCATAAAGTCCTAGAGGCCGAATACCTGGTGTGATGTATGGTGCGATGGTAACCTCATGGACAGTTTCGATGGACCGCAAGATAAATGGGCATACGGCAAGTGTATAAATGATTCACGCGCCAGATGCGGCCCTGCGGACGCCGACGTTGCAGGGCCGCAGTCTGATTATAATTTATGGTACAGATTTCATTCAATCAAACGCAAATCGATTCAAAAAGGGGAGCGATCAATCAGACGACGGTACCGATGTTGCGTTCTAAAAACGTGTAAAATAACAATGAATCACAAAATAAGGATCGCTATGATAAATCGATCGATACAATTTAAAAATGGCCGATGAACGATCGTACGATTTTTTTTATTTATTATTATTTCATTATGGATTCGATCGATTTTTCGTCTATGTCTATACGACGCCGATCTATCGACGATGGATCCATATGCAACGGTTTATATTTATATGTAATACAAAGTTCAATAATATATTTCATGAAACAAAAATGTTGTCCATCCATTTTCTAAATACGATAACCGATTTCAGTTGCAGAAACAGAAAAATACGACGATAATAGCTGATTATTGTTAAGACGGTCGATAACAATAGTTTAAAATATGCATTATGACTTCTGGCCCAAATCTCCCATTGTGACGACTGGTTTTTGCGGTTGGCAGGACAACCCTTTTTGCATTTGTTCGTCGTTTAGTACCTTCTCAGAAGGGCACAATAATACTCCAGTTATATTTTTGGTCCGTCATAAATTACTGTCGCAACCCCGAAGCGCAATGACGTCTTAATCCCCGAATGAAAGTATTAAAATAAATGAACCCACGGAACGGATGCATATATTTGCAAATGTCACAACTACCTTTAAAAAAATAATACTTAAATGACAAATACGTATTTTTTTTTTCGTGTGAAGTTGTGAGAAAATATTTTTTTTTTTTAGTTTATGCACAATGATAAATATTCGTTTTATGTCTGCATTATAAACTATTCATAGAAAAATGGTTAGTTATAAAGGACGATACAATAAACTTTTGAATTATTGTTATAAATTAAACTGAGAATATATAAGCATTAAATAATATTTTTATAAATATAAAATATAAAATATTGTAGATTAAACATTGAAATTGATTCTCGAAATAAATTAATATCACATTATAATTTTAATTATTACAATAAAATATCTCAGTTAATAGGCGACTTTTAATCGATTTAATCGTTTAGTTATATTTCAATGGACATAATAAATTGTGAATGTATAGCGATTCGATACTTTTTTTTTTATTATTTAGCACTACACCACTGGAGAGAACATATTAATCGCAATGAAGATAAGCAAATATGATTTACGCAAATTAATAACACTAAAATGTATATTTAAAATGTAAATAATTGACGTGGTCAACGCATACTTTTTGCGACCACCCGCGTAGTTAACTTTAAACTGGATAACGCCGCAGTTAACGGTAATTTATGGCCGCAATAACGATCTTTCCAGTCCTAAGAAAACCACTTTTCGTCATAGCTAATTCACTACATATTTAAGCCCTTGTGTAATGCGAATGCCGAGTCAATTATGAGAAGGCAATTTGTTCTTGGTCTCGATGCCAATATTGTTTATTATTTTTTTATTTATTATTTTTATTTTTGACGAAACATATGTCATTGAAAATCGTTTCAATTTCTTCGAAGACAACAAACAAACATAAGGCGGTGAAAATTGAATAAGTGATTCGGGCGAATTATACGTTTTGTATATCCATTGATGTTATAATGAGCGTTGACGATACATGTCTATCAGGGTGGCTAAACTGCAAGTCTGCGGTAGGGAACGAACCACTATACTTTAAATTGCACAGTAGTAACTCCGTTATTGTGGCGCCCATTAACTTCGTGACTGCAATAATACGATTTCTGATTGGGGCGCTTATTATATTTATTGTTTGTTTGTTTCGCCCGTTCCGTTTGTTGTTGTTTTATTTATTTTTATTATTATTATTTATTTATTTATATATATATATATATTTTTTTTGTTAATCTCATCTCGTTCATCTCAGGTAGAGACCCAATTTCGAAGACCTTAATTTTCCGATGACGAGTTTCGAATGTGTATCTTCAACGGTGTCCATCATCGACGAGCATCGGATGTCAATAGAAAATTTAGTCCTTTTTAAAATCCGTAATATGCAACTTCACGAACTCGCCCAAATCACGCAGAAGTCGTCACGACCTCGCCAAGTGAGCACTCGTTTGAAAACCTAATGTGAATTTCAAGATCGTAATAAAAGATAAAGCTGAGCGTACATACGTACACAAGTACGAACCGAGGTTTATCAATGACTTTGATTCGGTTAAAAGGCGATGTAATTTTGTAATGGTTTATTTAAATTATCTCATCGCACGGCAAATGGGCGACCTTCGTCAGAGTGCGGTCAAATTGATAAATAAACACAACTAGTTTAATGAATATTACACTTGATGTGACCTTCGTCGCTCCAAGAAGCTACTATTGTATAAAAATAAAATAAATTATTATTTAGCGCCAATAATATTTCTATATATTGTCGAGTGATTCTCGTTTAGTCATTGAAACTAAACAATGTAGACATAACAGTCCATTTTCTCATTAGTGAGGACAGTGGTTTACTACGTTCTATGTATCTATTTTTATCTATTAAATAAATATTTTACCGCTTCTTTTATGCAAATTTATCAGCTAAGAAGAAGCATATATATGTATTTTATTATATTTGCTAAATTTTTAAAGATAATATTTACAATACACATTTCTTTTAGAAATACAACAAAAATTTTAATCCGATACGTTTGCCATAGTTTAGACATCTGCTTACAAATATTTTTTCCTTTAAGTTAAATTACTATTACTTTTACATAAAAAATGGTTAAAATAATTTTAAGAAGAAAAAAAATCAATTAAAGAAAATAACTATCGAAACATGTTCTAAAATCAAAATGATTGATAAAAATTATATATTTTGCATCAATTTTTTATATCTAACTGTTACTATATTTTATGTATAATAAGAGTTAAATTTTAATGAAAAATACTTTACAAATAAATCAAATATTACACTTAAACGTAATGAAAAGAAAGTGCATGAGTCGAGATGACTTAATTTTTCGTCGTGCACTTCTCGCAAAAGTGGAAGACATCGAAGAATTTTATAATATAATCCACCTGCGATGCGGAGTTCATCGTTCTTTCTTACTTGGTATTATTACAATGCAATGTTTGGACTAGTAAATGGATGCACCTATCAATAGAAAGGAATCGTGCAAAGAATGCTATTTGTGCTGCGAACTCCAAGGCCCATAAGCAATCATGATTCCAATAAACAATATAAATATATACATTCATAGTGCACATAATATAAATATTATATAAGAAGTGTCTATATTGCGAACGCGGTATTTATTCAATTGCGTGACGGTTACGGCGAGATGAAATCAAATTGACTTAAGTAGACAGGGTACGACTTTCTCGGGCAAGTATTGCACTGGAAGATGAGCTACTGTGGTTTTTGTGCCTAGGCAAATTGCATCTCTCAAACTGATTTATCTGCGGAGCCGCATGCGACTTCCTCGTTTACTATTGTTGTTGACTCTATTTTTTGCTCTTTTTCTCAAATAGACATCGCTAGACCGCGTCTAGTGCCGTCTGTTTGTCTGCATATTGGCACTACGGTTTACCGCTGGAAAAACTTAATGACGCCGCAACGATTATGATTCTCGTGATTTCGTTTTGATAAGTGGAACGGCATGACATTTTCAAAGTGAATTCATTCCAATTTTCAAAATCTTTTATCGTGAAAATGAATATTAATTTGTTTTTTAATCTAACTTAAAATATTTTAAAATCAACACTCACAAGCATTTTGACTATAAATGTTCTACTATAAATATTACACTATTGCCTATTTTAAAATTATAATAACTAAATAGCAATTTGTATTATAAATATAAAGACAAATTATTCAAATTACCTTCCCTAGTGAAATATGCTACCCACGTTGAAAAAATAATGATTTTAAAATAATAAATGTGAATGTTTATATATTTTAAATATATTCCATGTTTTATTTTTATTTTGATGAGTTCAATATAAAGCAGACTTTTATTACTGATGTGTTTTGATTTGATTTATTCTTATATTTTGACATTTGAAAAGAGGCAAATTTTTTGTAAAGGTTATATTGATAATTGTAGAAAATCTTTTTTTTTTATTTTTACATTAAAGATTCTCAATATAAATAATTCTAACTAATGTAATCGTATATTTTCTATAATAACAAATTACATGTATAATGTTATAGTTAAATTTCCATATTTTTTTAATGTAAAAATTGTTGTTCATATATAAAAAAATACGAGTACAAAAAGTGAATATGAATACTAAAATCTAAACATAAAATTTTATAATAAAGTATAAACAAATAATCAATAGAAAATATTGGGTGATTATGTTGAGAAAAGAACTTATGAATAGAAATATCACGTAGAGATAATTCCTTATAGGCAACGTAGGAAGAAATAGATGATATCACGATCGTTCTATTGCCTTAGAATTATATTAAATTGATTTTTAACTAGGTATTCAATGTCAAAACTATTCACCACCGTAAAAGTTACATTTATTTTGCATAACAATAATCGTGTATGACATCGAATCTACACATGTACAATATTAATTTTCTGGCCTACAAAGGGACGCATTGTGAGTGTTTTCCATTAAATTAATTTATATCAGTAATAAAATGATACGATTCGACGTTTGGCCAAAAAGGCCAATGCTATATAATATATCGGAATCATCATCGTTTTCACTAATAAAATTTCTATGAGGAAATTAAAAAGAATCCGATCTCGAACTCCATTAATGGTTCTCTATAAAAGGCATCGCCGTTGCGAAATAATCGATCCGTAAACAAATCGATAGTCTCGTTCGACTCTTTGAGAAACGTTTAAAAGAATCATAAGGTTAATGTGATCGTTTCGTCTATATTCGTCGAACGATATCGGCTTGTCGTTTGAAATGATAATTTTATTGTCTCAGACCTCGTATAGAATGTGCGACCTCGTTGTTGTTGCCACCGCTATTGTCGACGCAAATAATCTAACAAATTTCAAATTACTATTTTTAACCAAATAAAAAAAAATAAAAATAAAGAATAATTATACATTTTAATGAATAAAATTATATATTATTTAATATTGATCCATATTCATCTCATACTCTGATTTGATATATTAATCAAATATAGACGTATATATAATATAAATATCGTACGCTTTAATGACGTTAACACATGAACGGCCGCACGTCGAATATTAATTTATATATCCTTGAACGTGCATTTGGTGTTTTAAAGGGTCATTTGCCTAGACCATTATATTTATTTGATCGTCTAATCGAGTATAATATATTATGCAATCGGCGCACTCGCGCATCATACACCCCTGAACGTATTAAATAGAATATATATATATATATATATATATATATATATATATATATACATATATATATATATATTATATACATTATTAATACATTCGCCATATTCATATATGTATATACATTCCTAAACGATAAATTCAGTACTTATTATCTGATCGAATCGCACTTCCTAGACATCTAAATAAATTTAAGCGCGATAATCATCGGTGAAAATTGAAAATAATTCTTGCACGTATGCACGATAGCACGAACAATATTGTTAGAGTAGCAATGCAAGTATACGGGTTCGAATTTAAGTACGCCGACTCGAATTGTGTTTCGTTCTGGGAAATTCCTCGGATTATTTCACCTTTAAATAAAACGTTGCTAATTGGACGAAATGGTGGTTAATAAAATTTTATAAATGATATAAAATAATTCAATATATAGATTTAAAAGCATAAACAAAATAATTTACATAATTTGAATATAGCTTTAAAAAATAATTTAATTTAATCAGCGTTCAAGATGTAAAGTGTTAATTATTTCAATTTTTTACGGATTCGATTTGCTAGTTTTGTGATTGTGAAAGTAGATATTATTGCTTTCTGAAGAGTTTGACATTTTATCGAATTAAAACTGACTATGAAATTAAAAATATACGTCTTAAAAATAATTTCTAAAATCACTTTTAATAATATTGAAGATGTGATCGGATAAACAAAACGTTGGTGAATAATAAGAGAAATAAGAGTTAAGAAAGTTTAACCAATAAAGATGGTTTTAAAGTTAAAAACCAATATTAAATCAGTTATAAATTAATTAAATCATATAAAAATAATGAATAATTATTTATCATAAAATTAATTTAAATATATGATTATTCATATGTAACGAAGACGTTATAACTACTGTATAGTTTTATTTTTTTAATTTAGTCTAAATCAACGACGAAATCTTCGATGAATATTCATAGAGAGACATTTTCGTGACGAGTTGTCGTGGACCACGCGATGAAAAGTCATTCTTCTAAATGCGGATCCGTAACAACACAGTTAATGAATACGTGTCAACACCGTTTTAAAAGGCAACAAAAGAGCGACTCTCACGAAGAAACCGCACCCCGCATTATTCAAATCGGCTCGATTGTGTACATTTAATGCTGTACCCGCGTACGATTCGAAACGTAAAATAAAAATGAATTTAAGAGAACAAAAAAAAAAAAACGAAAAAGAGGACAAAAATAAATAAATAAATAAACAAACAAACAACAAACGGACAGAAAAATGAGTGTGATTCGAACGAATCAACGGAAACAATCGTGAAAATAATTGTACGTTCGCCAAGACAAGTCTTTATGATGTGCGACGATAACGCATTGTTCTCGTTTCACGGTTCATTTCTGACTCAGCGACTATCAATTTGACCCATTTCTATCCTAGAATTTGATTATAATTCATATATACACATAGTTATTTAATCATACTATATGTATGGTTAACATTATTAATATTTATTTACAGTTTACTTTTTTTTTCAAAAAATATTTTTTTATATATTTTATATATGAAACGTAAACGTATGTTTATTGGTAAATTTTTTACTCCAAACTTATACAAAAATATACAAAAAAAAAAAGTTTTATATTGTAACATTTTCAATAATGATGTTGAATAGTTTTATATGGAATATATAGATGTAAAATACAATATATTAAGGTATATTGTTTATAAAGATTAAAAATTTTAACTTTAGTAATCCTTGTAGTAAGATTGTAAAATTTGAATAAAAAAAAAATATTCAAATTTTCAATGCTAAAAATGCAGTTTAATTTGTAGTTATGTAACGGCGGACTATTTTAAGATACATAAATTTTTATATTTAAAAGTATCATTTTACACTTCATAATATTATATAGAAAATATTTGAAAATTCTTTATAAAGAAATTAATATAAATAGTCATTGTTTTCGTAATAATCTAAATGGTGATCCAACGACATCACCTTGCATTTGCTTAAAAATTAAATTCCTTATATGGAGTCATAAAAAGAGCTTTTTTTTTACAACACACTTTATATAAGTTTCACTTGTATGTTTGTCTGGATGTAATTTTGTAATCGATTTTTTGAGCACTTTTCGACGTTCAATTGAGTTGAAATTTTGCATATATGCTCACTCTAGATGACAATACAATAATCAATTAACAGATTTACAAAATAATTGAAGAAAAAGTGTTTTTTTTTTTTTTTAGAAAAAAATATTTTTATATTCTATATATATATGTAAACCGAGAAATCTTCTCGTTAGCATATCCGGCGATAGAAAGAAAGAAACCAGTGCACGCGCACTACGATTGTGGATTCTGCGGTCGCGCGCGCCGGAAGCGACGCGTCGCGCATGCGCAGGAAGCGATCGCGACGCGCGCGCTTTTCGAATTAATTCAAAATGCCACCGATCAATCTTCATCGCGGCTTCCTCAATCTTTTCTTTTTCATATATATGTATATATATATATTCAATTATTATTCTTTTTTTTATTATTTAATATCGTTTTATTATCGTTGAAAGCGATTTCGACGCTCTCTCGGCGACGACCGGCGCTTGTCTACGACATATCGCATCCATAGTACGACGACACGTGCCAGGATTACAATGGACTCCATTTCGTGATAGTCGACTACGTAAGGCATTATAATAACAAAAAAAAATCGATACGTTGACTCATCGTTGTGCTATATGAACTCTGTGGATGTTAATATCGTTTATTGCCAACGTTTGTTCTTGATAGTATATCGAAATTTTATTCCTTATATCGATTGTATATATATATATGCATATATATATATATATATATATATATATATATATAAGGTCATTAAACTATAAAATATTATTAAATGAGAAGAATTAATTTTATCATACAAATCTGATTTGAATAACATATATATGGTATATATATATATATATATATATATATATATATATATATATATATATATATATATATATTAATAAACATCAGTAATTTGTTAATATTATAATTTACAGAAATACTATTGAACATTTTTAAGCTATTATATCGATGTCAAACATATTTAGTTTATTTCCATAACATTTTAGTCAACATTTTTATTAATCAATATTATTCAATTAATTAATTTATAGTCACAGATAACAAAAATTTCTCAGTTATCTAATATTCATACATTAAATAATATATTTATAGATGATATCTTTATATAGTGTGTTAAAACATTATTTTTTTTAGTAAGAAATATTTTTTTTTAAATTTAAAATATTTTTCTTACAATAAAAAAAAACACTTTCGAAAGCGCAAAGCATAACTGAAATAATGAAAAATATTTTTTTTACAATTTATACATACGTATTTTATTTAACATCATTCATTCCGCTGTTTTTCGTGTAAATTCTTTATTTAAAATCGAAATTTATTAAGTATATTATATACGACTGATTCATTCGGCGTTTGCAGTCTCATCATTATAAATGCGCATAGATATAAGAAAGTATATAATATATATATATATATATATATATATATATATATATATATATATATATATATATATATATAATTTAATTTATACGCGGAAAAAGTGAGTGTACTGTTTACATATGCGTACTGAGATTTTTAACGAAGGCTCGTCGGTCACGAATCGTTTAAATGTCGCTCTTGTCTAGTCCTCAGTGGTTTATCGCTTGTGACCATTTTAGAACAAAAGCGTGGTACTGAACCTGACCGGAAGCCCTCTGACAATGTGAGTCCTCCCATACATACTAGTATATATATATATATATATATATATATATATATATATATATATATATATATATATATATACGAGTAGGTAAAAATATATTTGAACACGATCACGTACAATATCTTTTTGACCGAACCACTCGAATGCATTTCGAGCGCATCGATCGAATACTAAACAGAATCGACGACAAATTCTCCGTGTCGAAGATATATGTAAGAGGCGGTCACAGTGAGCGCGATGCAAGTGTATTTCTTGGAAACGAGAGAAATATGCGATAGTCATAATATATAACAATTTTTTTTTTTTTTTTGCTTCAATGAAGAATGTTATGAATTATGTGTAGATATGATGTAAATAGATAATTCTTGTCGAGCTTTAAAGTTTATAAAAAAAAGGAGTGAATTAAAATAGGATAATATAGAAGAGTTATTACGATTATTCCAAGATGGAAACTGATATAATTTTAAATATTAATAAAATATTTTTAAATTATCGTTACCTATTATTTAGTTGACGATGATTTAGTAAGAAGATGTAATAAGTTGAATTTTAATACTGAAATTTTTTGATTTAGAATATATATACATATTTCCTATATAGAGGCGAAACTAATCAAATAAAGTTTAAATTGAAATTAAAAAAAAATATATAGATTATGCATTTATATCTTAATATTTTGATTGTCTTATATATAAAACTTACTTCATATTTATTTTATCATATAATATATACGCATGTTCGTTTATATGTTTGAACTTCCTGCTCCCGTATTTATAGCAAGCGATAAAGAAATATCATGCTTTCGTCTATTTGTTATATACAATTGAAAAGAGTGATTTTATATGCCTACAATATTTATGAATGAATATTTAACATATTACAATAATATTTAACGTATATTTAATATTCAAGAAATTAATTACAAGTACAAAATTAAAATTATTTATTAATTAAATTTAAAATTAATATACAAGATTATAATTAAGACTGGATCCTGCTAAATTGAGTTAACATAACAAAATATCGTTGCTAGAAGAGAATTTTTTTTTTTTTATTCAAATTAATCACCTGTTTAATAGCAATATTAATGCACGAGTCAAAGCGCACGCACTCACGTTCTTTCAATAGATCTAAGAACAAAAAATAAAATAAAAAAATAATAATAATATATAAATGAGTAAAACAACGAGTTAAATATACATGTATAAAAAAGAAGTGAATCCAAACGCCAAAGCGTATAAATTCCAAACCGATGACAGGGTCGTGATGTTTAATTGTCGATATGAGTTTCGACTTTGTTTTGAATGAATGGACGAAAAATGTCCATATATATATATATATATATATATATATATATATATATATATATATATATAAGAAGTTGAGTGAGTCAAATAATTATTTTGGTGTATGTACGAATAAAAAATAAACAATTTTTTGATGGAACTTAAACGAATAATTATTAATATTAATCCAAAAGCAAAAAAAAAAACAACGAATTTCGTTTTCGAAAAAGTTTCAATTTCGACGATGCATATTTTGGTACAAAGTCTGTACTAATTAACCGGATAATTTTAAAGTTAATTAATTCCCTATAAAGCATACTTTTAAACGTTTTCATACATTTTTCTTTAGTTGATCGCTCATAACTTTACTAAAAATATTAAGATAAATAATTCGTCTTGTCTTTACACATCTGACAATGTATAAATTGATACAACATTTATGTGAATTAGTCGTATATTTTGAAAAGTAATATATGGCACATTTTTAATAATTTCCAAACAATTTGTTGTAATTTATTACATTATCGTTATTTTAAACATAGGTTTTTTTCCCTAATAAACCAAATTAGATATAATAGATTAACAGAATTAACAATTTGTAATCGAGAGAATGATATCAGATCAGTGACCTTCTCATCAGAGCCTTCGAGACCTTCTTTGATTCGGTTTTTATCTCCTCAATCGTGTCAAAACGGCGTCCTCGCATTGACTTTTGAAGTTTGCTGAATAGCCAGAAGTCGCACGGAGTCAAATCAGGCGAATACTGTGGTTATGGAACGATATGAGTCGAGTTTTTGACAAAAAAAATCGCGAAGAACCAATGCAGTATGACTTCATACCTGGAAATTTTAAATGACAATTTCAACACACTTTTTTATCACAGTAGTATATTATACATATATACACAAATTTAACTTTTAAAATATGACTCATATTTGAATTAATATTAAAATATCATAAAATAAAATAGTAAATAGTATTATATATACATCGATTTCGCATATCAAAGACTAAAATATATATATGTAGCAATGAGACAGGCACCCCGAGAAACACCGTGAGACACAAAAATAGAATGGGAAGTAGAATGAAAAATATATATATATGAATAAAAAAAAAAATAAAAGAATAAGTTGACCATTCCCACGTTCGTAGTAGATTAAAATTATGAGCGTGTAAATCGTATAGTCCATGCGGTTTTATCACTGGTCGAAGGAGAGTGAGAGAGAGAGAGAGAGAGAGAGAGAGAGAGCGTGCTAAGTGAGTGCGCCCCGCGTGGGCGGATAATTGGTGGTTTGCTAGCTCATGGATGAGCCTAGACCATCGTCGATACCTTCCTTCTACATTGCCATCATAACACATACCTCATTGGAATAATTGACCGCAACGACCGACGTCCATCCACTTATATGTGTACATTTAAACTTTTACTTCCGATTTCCACCGGTTGACCTTTCGTGTTTGGCCCGGCGACGCTCGACAAAATAACAATAGCAACAACGCTACGAAACGAATATATAGAACGTAAACTATTTATAAAAAAAAATCGCGATAATGCGACTATAAAATAGCATATGTTTATAAATGATAACGATTGTCGAACGTCTAGCGTAATCGATGATTTATAAAGAGTTTCGCTATTAGATGAATTTACGTAAAATTTGAGTAGTTGATTTTTATACGATGAAATATTAACGACTATGAACTATATTTAAAATAAGATAATATTATTAATATATTTTTTTTCATAAAAATCTAAAATACTATTATCATAATAATTTGCGATAAACGATTCTCAGTCTCTTATATCACAATAGAATTTTTCACTTTCATATTACACATATTATACGAGCAGTGATATTCAATTTTTTTTTCTATAAAAATATTTCAGTTCATATTAATCTATCTTATTATTAAATCTATAATTTCTACAGAATTTTTTTTTCTTACGAATCGGAAGTATAACTATCATTTCATCTTTTAGTAGGCGTATCGAATAGACGTCGATTTATGGAACTTTCATAAGCTACAATGTAAGAAACACTATCGTGATTCGTTCTTACAATATCCTCACTCTATATATAATATTATATATTCTTAATATTATAAATTTTTATATAGTATATAAATAATCTAATTCAACTAATTCAAAATAAAAATATACTTATTAAATGATCAAACATTATATACGATAATATATTAATAATAAATTATAAAGAAACTTTAATGGACCGCGACCCGTATTATAGCGATAAAAATATAAGTTGAACGCCACTGCACATCACCGCGCACGCAATACACGTTGAATCCGTCACGATATCATGCAGATGTAAATTCGGCAGACATTATTTAACAATCAATTATTGAGAAGCGAGATATATGACATCGTTCAATTAGCAGTGGGATTGATGCTGAATATCTCCCGCGTGGTCAAGCACGCCTGCCATCAATCAACCGCCAACAAAATGAATAACAATCGACCAATATTGTGCGTTATTTATGATCGACCAGAGCGAGGGCAAACACATCTTTTTTTTTTATTTATTTACACACTTTTATATAAGTTTCTCACTTGACCGTTTGTCCGGGTGGAATTTTGTAATCGATTTTTCGAACACTTTCCGATATCAGATTGAGCTGAAATTTTACATACATGCTCACTCCGGATGACAGTGCAATAATCAATTAATAGATTTACATAATAATTGAGTGGCAATTATTTATATCGCTTTTACGATATAATTGCCAGTAATGATGTTATATATACGATGATGCAATGTGATGATAATACTATAATATTTTTGTATTATAGTATATTTTTATTGTTAATGAACCACTTTTTGTTTTTACTTCAATATAAATTTATTTCGTGTAATCATATTACTGTTAATAATTAATTAATTAACATGAGTTTTATTATTTCGATGATCCATTAAACCTAAGTGATAATTTTAAATCATATATCTTATTATAAACATATAATAATTTTGTTATATTTAACTTTTATATTTTCAAATATTTAACTTTTTAATAAAAAATATACATAACGAATAATTTATTTAGATAATATTTAATAATTAAAAACTTTATTTCAAAATTATATACACATTATAAACATATATTTTTTCTTTATAATTCTTAATTCTATTTCACATTATAAAATTTAACTATATAATTATATAAAATAAATTTATAGTGCTATTGAATTTACAATTTTAAACTTCTGTGTTGAATTTCAGATTTATTTTATATGGATTTATGATACAATTATTTTTCTTAATCATTTCCTTCATTTTTAACGATCACGATTTTCATAATATAATAGTGCAATTAATAGATTTCTAAGCTTTTCGTTGTAAATATTTATTATAAAGTATATAACGATTAAATATCATAGTCTAAAAAAATATTATTTTTGATGAAATGATTTATACATAAAATTAAAATTAATACGTGCAAATAGAAAAAAAATACATAAATTTTAAGTAGGTTATACGTTAGAAATGTCTAATCTAATATTTCAAAATATCAACCTACACAATACCGAGTCTGACATGCGTTAACAAATTAAACAGAAACATCGCACATTTTAAATAAGAATATTCGATTATCATTATAATAATAAAAAATATATATATATTTAAAATAATATACAATATATATATATATATATATATATATATATATATATATATATATATATAATATATAGAATAGAAAATTACCTCACGTCACTCATTTGTTTGTGAGAAATTTATTTTAATTACGCACTTGCATTTGACTAATGTTCACGAGTCAATATTATTTTACAACGTATAGCCGCTATCACGCTCTTCGAGATGATCCGATATTCGACATTCGATTTGACCTTTTATCCGAGCAAACACACATTCCCATAGTTTATTTATATTGTAAATATTCTACGGTACAGTGCGGACTTTTATGATGAATGATCTTTGGTTAATACGTTTTTTTCTTCTTCTTCTTCTTGTTATATTATATATAAATCTACCCGTTCAACTCGACATCCATTGCTCTTTCTCACTAATATCATATCGCGTGTTCTTCTTCTTAAGCGGATGCAATTGGTAATTGCAATGATGCCGAGTGAACGATTTGAACTATTAATGCGATATTTTATTGTGTCGACTGTTATTTAGTATTCGACGATGTTAAAAAAAAATATATATATAATATATATATCTACTATATACCATATATGTTTTACGATGTACGATATATAATTAATGTTGGAAAAAAAATATGTGGAATAATATAATATATAATATTGATCGTGTGCTGTATCGTTTATACGTGAGAAAGTAAATTGATTATATACATATATAATATAAAAAAATATGTACCCCTTTGCATGATTTTAATTTAAACGATGTGTTCTTTGCCGACTATAATGTGAAAAAATTATAAAAAAAATGTGTATGTAGAACAATAGTTTTATGATATGATCTCGAATTGGACGAACTAAATACAGTATTATTTATATAAGATGAAGTGTGACCATAAGTTGTTATTTTTATTAAATATTTTTTTTAATATAAAAATACAACACTTTACTGTGGGTATTTTTATTCTTTTTTAGCTGTAACTTATACTCGATATCAATAATTTTGATTGAATCTTTAAGAAAAGTTTTACTATTTCTTAAGAAAAACTATGAAGGATAAATTTTGGATTACGATTATTATTGTAATAAAATATAAATTCCACTTATAATAATATAATCAATTCTTTATTTATCCCTATCGACTCTTTACAATATTTGTCATTATTACTGACGTTATATTTTAAAATTTATTTAATTGATTGTAACAATTACCAAAAATTTATTTT
This sequence comes from Leptonema lineaticorne, assembly GCA_024500535.1. NCBI lineage: Eukaryota > Metazoa > Arthropoda > Insecta > Trichoptera > Hydropsychidae > Leptonema > Leptonema lineaticorne. Next base: position 2,229,409 of record JANIJI010000059.1, on the reverse strand, counting down.
GAACTTATGAAATAAAATAATCTAAATTATGATTTGAAAATAATAAAGATGATTATTTAGAAGGAAGTAATATAAATATTATGAAAATTAAACAATAAGCAATAAGTATATAATTTCATAGAAAAAGTTGAAAACGCGTGGTTACCCTACAGAGATGTTTAATGGTTGGTCCAGCCACCAATGTAGTGCTTGAGCCGTATCAGCCTTCATCTGTTAAGGTTTATTGAATTAAACTCGAGTTCACATAGCGCGCACAAAATATCGAAAAAAAAGAACATAATGTTCAAATATAATAAATTAATTCTGGGGTTATCCGCAGATCTGGGGCCGCCTAAGTATGACTCGCTACATACGTTGGGAAGGGCTGACCACAACCAGCCCCATCACAGGGCCGAATCGGATACTTTTCTAATTCAATTTAATATTTATATTAGTTAAAAAAATATTAGAACCAATTCAATTCTTTTTTTTCTATCTTCTATTTGATAATCTTATTTTAAATATGAATTCGACACGATGACCGTGACCCGAGCCAAAAGAAAAAGCAGGATCCGTTCTGCGGAAATCGTCCGTTTTCATCCATGAATTTTAAAACGGGAAACGACTTTTGATTTACGCCCAAAACACACATTTCATTTGACGAGGTGAGCTTTTGCGTTGCCACCTTCGTCGTTAGAAACGACGATCACGTATCGTGAAATTCTGTCATGCAAATTTTCGGATCTCTCGCCGATCTTGTTTGTTGTTTATTTATCCGTCTATATATGCGTATTTTTTTTATTATTATTTTAAGTTTATTTTGTTATATACATAAAAAAATATATATATGTATACGGATTGTGTGTATGTGTGCAATTTGTATTCGACACCTAGTTAACATTTTTTGAATTTAAATCGATACAATGGCGTCGCTATGAATTCGTTCGGCGGGCGTGCGCCAAAATTCGACATTGCACACTTCAATTATGTCTTTTTAAGATGTCTTCTTTATTCAGCACAATTTTAAAATTCCCGCTACGTCGTTTATTACAATTTAAAATATGGGTATTTTTGAGAATTATTCACAGAAACAAATAAAATAAAGTGCATTGAAAAAAATTCGTTGAATTACGAGACACACGCGATTTTTGATAGACGCACAATATACACTATACATTTATAAATATTAAAAATAAATTATTATATAAATATTTGTATCCAATTCGTGCCTGTCGTCCGGTGTATTGGTGTTATGTAAATCCAATTACAGTTTATCAGATGCACAACATTAAGTCATGTGTAAACACTGAACTAACGATATTGAGGTCGTGTCCATCTTCTTTACAGCGGTGCGCACAATATTCACTAATGTTACGACGTTTCATAATGCATTGATACTACTAAAAAAAATAAAATAAATAAATAGAAAATAAACAAAACGACAATCACAATAATAATAATAATAGTAATAGCAATAATATTATTTATCGTTAATATAAATAAGAAGTTGTTCACGAAGAGGTCGGTCTGCGCTACAGCACGTGTGTGGCAATAAGTAATTTGTGCTCGGTACGAATAAATGTTCATCTGTCATGAGTGAAAAAAAAACTCCGATATCGACACGTGACTTGTCAATTTTCTCTCTCTTCACCGGATCGAATTGTTAAAATCGATCATAAATCATGCGATGACCGAAACTGTCATTGTGGGGGGATTTTCGAATTTTATACAATCGGATGATAAGTTTAAAAAAAAATAATAATAAAATAATTAGTGTGGTTTAAAAGGAAAATGTTTAGAAACTCTGAATATTTCATTTTCAAGATATAATATTAAAAAAAAAACTTTAACATATTTTCAATCAAAACAATGGGAAGAAATTCAATTATTTGAACTCAAGACATGAATGAAATAATTAATAAAATAAAAATAAATTAATTATGTATGGTTTAGAAAATTTTATCAATATTTTCAGGACAATTTTAAAACTTCGAAATATGGCTGAGATAATTGTATAATGAGTAAAATTTTAATTCTATATATTTTGTAAAAGTTTATGGATATTTTTAGAACAAGTTGTTATTTTATACAAAAAAATATTTACCAGAACATTTTCTATTAAAAGAAAAAAGATCTAGTTTTTATTATATTTATATTTTTTTAAATAAATATTTTAATATAATAATATTAAATAAATTTTATATACATTGAAAATGATTATTTTGTTGAACGAAATATTGATATAAATTTTAATAGAGTTGTTATAAAAATATTTTATTATAATATTTACATTAAAAAAACACGCTGTTCAAAGACGTCTTATCAAAATAATATCTACATCTAAAAAAAATAATAATAAATAATAATAAAAAAATCGTAAACATTTAATCAATTCACATTATTAATAATTAATAATGCCCCAGAGTCGGCTGTAAACAGACATCGTTTACGATTTGTGTTCAATGGGCGTTAACCACATAACAAGAGATAACTGTAACATATAATTAGTTGTGTTTATTTAGTGGGACCTAATGCGGGCGGGACTCGAACCCTGACCAAATAATAACGAGCGATATCGCGTAATAAATGCATTTAGTTCGAAGGGTCGTTTTTTTGAACCGACCTCGGCGGTTATTAATTACTTATATGAATCGGTGTGACCCACAACCGAACACTACAACGCCTATATATATATATATATATATATATATATATATATATATATATATATATATATATATATATATATATATATATATAAACAATAATTATATGCGATTCGATTGGCGAACGAGCGATAAGTTCGGTAACTTTACGAGCGCACCGCTCTTTCTACGACGTATGTTCGATGGTACATCCCCTTTAATCTTTACGTTTTATATGCAAATGTTGCTAAATTTAGATTAATTTTATAATGTATTCAGTATTTATCAGTCTTTTGAATATAATATATGTAATATATACTGTGATTAAAAAGTAAGGTAAAATTATCATTTAAAACTCCCGGACATTAGAAAGTTAAGTAATTTGTATTTTTTTTTCCTAGATTGGTAGGACTTTCTATAAACATTTGATAGGTTTAATTATATCCGAGTTACACGTGTTTTTACAACTGTTGGTTACGTCATCAAGATAATGCATCATGGTTTTTTGAGACTTTTTTGCTAAAAACTCGGCTCATATCGATCCGCAACCACCGTATTTGTCTGATTTGGCTCCGTGCGACTTCTGGCTATTCAGCAAACTTAAAAAGCCAATACAGGGTCGCCGTTTTGACACGATTGAGGTGATAAAAACCAAATCGAAGAAGGTCTTGACGGTTATACCGGAAAAAGACTATTCCGACTATTTTTAGGACTTAAAAAAGCGTTGGCGAAAGTGCGTTTTATCGGACGTGTATTTCTTTGAAAGGGATAAAATTGATTTGGAGGAATAAATAAAGAATTTACATTTTATAAACAAATTCACCTTACTTTTTGATCACAGTTTTACATATTTTGAAATATTTATATACTATATAATATATAATTTTGTATTCAAAACAAATATTTAGATACAAAAGGGTTTATTCTATTTTGATAACAATAAAAAAATATTTTATACTTTATCAAATCTTCCCAACATTATTATGGCAATCAGGTTCAATTTTTAAACATCCTGAGATGAATATAAAAATATCCTTTTTAACAAAATCTGTCATTTTTTTTCTATAAAACATATTATTATTTTATTGATTAATGTATAGAAAAATAATACAATACAAATGGAATATACGCATATTCCGAAATATGCACACACACATACACATGACGCCTTGCAAATTCAGAATAAAAATTACAATCACGTAAACGATCTTCTGATTATCATGACGGACGGTATATATAGATTTCAAAATATATTATTTTTGCATGTACGTAACGAGCACTTGTAAAATTTTAATATTCCTATCAAACATTCGACAAAAAGTCTAATTTGAATTCCTCGTGTGCTTTTGGCAATTCTTTATTTATGGCTTCTGTACAAATTCGACTCAATTTTTTAGCTAAATTTGAATATAAAATATTGATATATATCGTGTAATTTTATATCAATATTTATTTATTGTCAATCATTAATCGATATTGGAATCTATATAAGATTTTTTTTTAATATTTTATCAGTACATTAGTGTTTCTATATTTATTTTTGAATCACTCAGCACTTATAATTTTATAGTTTTTTTTACAGAATTGTTGAGTCAATTATAGAAATTTATTTTTTTACATTTATTATTATTATTATTTATCTATGTCAATCTATGTTTTGAATTTTTATTATACGTCTTTAATGCAATTATAATTTCAAAACATTTTTTATTTAGAATTCACCAGAAATTTTAATAATATGAAATGAAAAAATATGTTGAAAACAAGAAAATTTATAATGAAAATAAAACATTTATTTAGTCGATGATAATCAGTGATTTATTGTATGATATTTAATTTTAAAATTTTTCCAATATAATATTTAAGTTTTTGTTGAACCATGATTTTTATATAAATCTAAACCATCAAATTAAAATTTACTAAAATATATTATTTCTTAGATATACAATAAAATATTATATTTTTATACTTGAATTCGTTATTAAAAATAATTTCACTTATGAAATTTTTCAAAAAAAAACACAAAAATATTATAACGTTTCAAGGAACACTCGTTATAGGCATCGTCAATTATTTTATGAGTGATGAGTCCGTTTACTTATTTTTAAGCAAACATTTCATAAGTTTTCACGGCACAACTGTTGGGGTCCCAACAGGTGGGTTAGTTGATTAGTATCGCGCCGTGATGTATGAGCTAATTTGTTGTGAAATGCAAAAGCGCACCGGAGGTCTCTTCTACGAGTTTAAAGGTTACACACAACGTATAAAATATACGTTAAAAATCAAAAAAAAAAAAAAATAAGATACACATATATGTTTATCTATCTTTGTGTGCGATATAATGCGCTAGATGACCGAACGGGCTCGTTTCATTCATGCACGTCTACGATTTGTTAGTATTAACATATTCGTATTGAGATATCACAAGAGTCTGGTTCGGTCGGTTTCTGGTCGCCGATACAAAACAAGCTGACAAAAGATTTTCTTAATCGCATTATGAATATATATATATATATATATATATATATATATATATATATATATATATATAACGGATAATAAACGAATTATGATTAATATTGATGTGTTTTATTCGTATCTATAGTATATAGTATTCGTATCTATAGTATAGTATATAGTACAGTGTGAATACGAATGCGTTTCTCTTTTATATATATATATATATTTAAATATTATGAATGCAATGCAAATTTATCAAAATGTATTGAAAATATCAAAAGATTTATCGTTGATAATAAATCTTATATTTGTAAAAGAATTATTATAAATAAATAAATTTTCTAGATTTATATATATATTTTAAAATATAAGTATTAATCATCTGATTTTCAAATTAGATTATCTCGAATATTTAATATTTTTTATATACTCAAAATTAATTTAGTTTTATTATAATTATTTTATTTTGACATCGACTATATTAAGGATAATAAGAAGAGTGATGAACTGAAATTTGTAATTACCACCATAATTACCATAGAAAACTTTCAGTCTTCTTTTTACTCTAATAAAATTGTTTTCTAATCTTATTTTGTATTTTTAGATTTGGTATAAATTTATCCTTTATAATTTATTATCTTCTAGATTCCTTAATTTTACATTTTTTTCAATATCACCTTTTATTAATTTTATCATAAAAAAATTATCATAATGTTAACTATGATATCTAAGAGTTAAAATTGACACAAAAAAATAAAACCATTGTCATTCACATAAAAATCACAATACAATTCTAAATATGTATTATAATATAAAATACAACAATACTTTTTGTATTATAAATTATAAAAGTTCTAATTGGAACTTCAAGCGTCTATATTAGAGTACAATATTTTCGATAAGTCCTGTATATTACACACGTATGCGTGTTTGTTTTCACGTTAGTTTATGTCGTATATCAAAAGCGATCGAATCGATATGCTCACGTTTCACGTGCCCAAAAAAAAAAACAAACAAACAAACAAACAAATCCCCGCTTATTACTATGAAAATTAATGATTGCGCACTCTCTAATTTCTCATAATAATACTTGTCTACTTAACGGTCTCCCATTAATCTCGAAAACGCAATGAAAATATATATATATATATATATATATATATATATATATATATACATTACATACACACATACATATCATCGTTGTATTCGTTATTATTATAGAGACGAACCCGAAGAAAAAATGACATATTGTTTATATTTTTGTACGCGGCTATATTTCATCGGTTCGACGAAAAGCCAATATCGATGTGCGCCGTATTAATTATAAAATCGGATAAATAATCGATACGTTTTATATTTATTTATGTGAAATATAAAATAGTTGTATGACTTGGTGTGTTCGATTCAGTGTTCGAATCGCAAGTACCACTCGTATTGCCGTTTTGAAGATTCGACACAAAACTATCTCGTATAAATAACAAGAAAAAACAGCGGAGTCAAAATGTTTTGAATTATTTGTCAACGTGAATATACTTTTTATGATGGTTGTCATGTTTAAATAATATTGATTTTTTTTAATGATATTTTTAGATAATTTTATTTTGTCTGTGTTGCGTATGTTTTGAGCTTTGAATATCGACTAATAATTCATTATATAATTTTGATTTAGATATTCAATTGATTTTAACTAGTACAATTTTTTTTAATTTTTTAATTTTTTTTTATTTAGAGAAGCGGTTCCCAATATTTTTTCATTAGTGTACACACACATATGTGTGTGTGTGTATAATTTTTATATCTTCCACCATATTAAAAGAATTTGGATATGAAATATGTATTTTTATTATAAATATATATATTAATATACATAATGCGAAATATGGTTTAAATATATACTTTTATGGCAATAAATAATATTAGAAAGTTGTAGTATAAGGTTAACAAAATATCAGCATATGATAGTAATGCATTATAGTTCTGCAATAAAAGCTTTTATACGTTCCAAAGGGAATAAACTCGTCTCAAAATGAAGTGAAGATAAAGAAAATAAAAGAAAAAAAAACACAGGTGGACTCCAAATGGAGAAAAGCAAGCAGCTCGCAGTAAACGTCAAGCAGCAAATCATCTTTCGCACAAAAGAGTATATGTTGCGCGTAATTTTCTAACGCGCCGTTTTACGGCCCACCGTTTGGCAACAATAGGAAACAATCCGCGTATAAATTATCATCTTGGGCATTTCGCAGGTGGTTTTTAAGTGCGTTTCGCAGTCTCGCACTTGGTTGCAAACTCGGATTTCATACCTCTTCTTCTAAACGAGAAAATTGTGCGCACAATGCCGAACCGCGGTGGAGGAGGAAATATATATATATATATATATATAAAAAATAGACATTTTCTCGGCCTTAACATGCATAAGGACGACCGGACTTCGATGCGGAAACTCGGTGGATAGATACACTTAAATATGCAAAAGCTTTCAATGGGCAACCTCTATAATAAGGTATTCTTCGGTAACTGATGTTCCCACCTGACTAGCTTTGCTCGGTTACCGAGAGGTCCGAATGTTTGTTCCGACGCAAGTGAAAGCTCTCGGCTGCGAATTTATATTTTTTTAATTTCATAATTACATAATAACTATATCTAAAACATAAAAAATAACTTTATTTGAAGTATTGAGTCAAAAATAAAAAAAAAATGTATTATTCAATTGTTAAAAAAATCTAACTAAGTAAATCGTTTATATTATTAATTAAACATGATGAATAATTTAAGAAAACATATCTATAAATATAAAACTTTAAATGTATTTTTGACATTGGAAAAAACTAATAATATTTATTAAAAAAGAAGATTTTATCATCCTAAGAAAGTTTTCATCCTATATATATATTTAATTAATTATATTTTAATTCATTAAGTTATAATTTTCAACATATTATAATTAAATTTGTTTTTTTTCATTCATAAAACTTAATAAATACTGATTTCAATTATTTCGTATTACGTCAAATATTTTTCATTATCTTTCTCATTAACATTTTATATATTTTTATAAAATATTAAATTAAAAAAATCATTTCTTGTACTAAAATAATTAAATTAATTTTATTTTTAATATGATTCAATTTTTTTATTATTAATATTAATTAAATACAACTTTTATATTTATATAATATATAATAAATAGACACACTAAATCCGTTGATGTTTATAAGTAATATTTTTTTAATTACTTTAAAAAAGAAAATATTAATGAAATATGAATAAAATCGATTTTCCAGCGCTTTCCAATCGATAGTCGGCGCGTTGCAGTTTTTCCACACTAGACCGTTGCACGCCCGGGCCGCATCTTCTATTCGCCTCTATCGTTAGAATATGCAATTAAATTATCACAGTATTTATATCTGAGAATGTCTTGTACCGTATTGTGGCCGATGGATGTTGGAACTACGTCGGACCACTAGAAACATTCATGTCGATTGTTGCAACCGACCGACGTCCAAATGCAACGACTACGACAAAGAACAATTCGTAAAATACGCTCGTACAGGTCGAATTGGGCTCTTCAGTGTTGCTATCGATGCCGTTTCAATGCCGACGAATCGATTTATGTCTATTAAGCAGCGCGTCGGCTCTCATTCATTTGCCATCAAAGGACCTTATTCGGATTCTTCTCCTTTTATCACCTTATTCCTATAAATTTTAAGCATTCAATTCAAAATACACTTTTATTATGCTAATTTTTTTAAAATTCTACTATCAATTTTAACAGTATTAAAAAAAATATTAAAATTCTAAATAAAAAATAAAAATATTATTTTTTAACATATAAATATGTCATATAACGGATTATTACGATCCAATAATATTTTTCTATCATACATAAAAATAATAATGAAAAAAAAATCGAAAACGTCGTCCATAATTATGTTCGCCTCTCTAATTAGACCGTTTTTTCGTACACTTCTTTCACATCACGTTCGAAAAATATTTACACAAAAACTGGTAGCTTATAATTCAACGCAATAATAAGCGGAAGACTCACTGGACTGGTTTATATATATATATATATATATATATATATATATATATATATATATATATATATATATATATTTCGCGTAACGCACACACAAATCTAGTCGTAGATACGAAAAGACATAAAATAAAATCGTCGTAATATCGAAGAATATAACATCAAAAATAATGCAAATATATATATATATATATATATATATATATATATATATATATATAAATATATAAAAAAACGAGCGAAAAGAAGGTGTGAAAATTTGCAACTGTTGATTGTAACCGGCGGCACTTTTGTTCAAAAAAAAAGCTCTTTTATGGTAAGCTCGATATTAGTCAATGGATATTTATATCGTACGGTCGTCGATTCGAATATAATGTATAACGATTTTTCGCTTTTCACGTTCTCGTAAAATTTATTTGGAAAAAAAAATGTGATGAATTTCGACATTCCATCATATGAATAATCAGTCAACCTGTGTATACGAATGTTATAAATAACTTCATTAATATTCTATCAATATTGTAGTACAATAGTTGGTTTAGACTATAATATAATTTATATTAATTTTAAGGGATAATATTTTGCATACTGACAAAAAATAAAATTTAAAAAAAAAAATACGCAGTTCATAATATATATTATATATAATATAAGAATGAATCGTAATGGAGGAAAAAACGGTCAATGTTAATTTCGTACAAAAGTCGATTGTTGTACAAACATTGTGCGCGCGTTATTCTGTTGGGTCAAAAGTGTTTTGCTTAAAATTTTAGAGCTTAAGTATGCGGAAAGCAAACACGAAAATGTTGCTCGTAATAATTTTCGAAATATATAGATTTTCGTCTTAAGAGGTGTGTTTGAACATATTTCGACTGTTTGCACAAGTCGAAATCCGTCACGATATACATATTTTTATTTATATGTGTGTAGTATATATAATATTCACAATATTGAACGTTTCGACGAGTGTTTTCTTATATTTCGAGATCTTCAGATGTAATTGAGAATTTTTTCCAGTTTTTTTTTATCTCTCTAACCAATTGCGACGAGTGTGTGTCGAAATTCTAGGAATGTGTTTGAGATTGATTTTTTTTTGTACTTGGTTTATGATGAGGGAATAATTTAAATTATATCACAATATTAAACACTTCAGTATTTAAATTTTTGTTTTGGCATGTACGAAATAAATTCTCGATTCAAGATTTCAAACGGTTTTTTGAATGATGTACTCGTTAATATAAAAAAAAAAGATTTAATCAAAATAATTTTTAATTAGTGAGTACCGATTTATAGCTTAAAATTCTCTGCAATACTTTTTTACCAATTTATTTGTCAAAATATTTTATAAAGAAACAAAAAAATCCCTTTGTTTTATAGTTTTATTATATATTTTATAACTCAACAATAGTGTAATTTTTTTATAATATAATATAATTAATGAATTCTATAACATAAGAAATTTTGTTTGTAAATAGCCAATTAATTTGTTTGGTTAATAAAAACAGTATTTACTTCTTAAAAATATTTTGTATAAAAAATATTTAGTATTTGTACCCACTAAAGTTTATTTTGATTTTAGTCATAAAATTAAATTATTTTAAATAATCATATTTTAATGATTATAAACAACATTTTTTTATATTTTTTTTTTCATTTATCTATTATTTTTATTAATTTTTCAATTTTGAATATTTTTTGGACTTCTGATATAATTTAAACATATTCTTTCATTAATTTTATTATTGTCATATTTATAGACGTATATATACTTTTTTGTTGTAAACCATAATTCCGTTATCATCTAAAACACTCGCCAAAGAAAGACAATGCGGATCCGTTGATTTTAAACCGCGATCGTTTCTCAGAAAATCTCAACTACAAACAAGTGGACAAAAAGAGAGACATTGCAGATCCGTCCAAGACGAAGACGAAGCAGTTGTAAAAAAGAAAAAAAAAACACGAACATAAATCCGAAGAGTAGATAGTAGAAGAAGAAGAAGAAAAGCTGATCTTTTTACGAGCGTAAATAGTCCAAGTCGATCGTAAAAAGAGCCATCGCTAAAAGTGTTCGTCGGCCATGCACATCTTCAAAACAAACTGACCTTAAAAGCTTTTGACGCGTTCTTGTTTACACTGGCGAACTATTAAACACTTAAAATTAAGAAATCGCCTCGCGGACCCGACTCGTGAATTGAAATTATTTATTGACAAGGTGCGTCCGCTGTATGCGCGCCATTATTTCGTTTATTGTGCCGTTTTTGTTACCGAAAAACAAACATGACAAAAGACAGCAAGCATCAGAACGACAGAATGGAAGTCGACCAGGGAGCGGTCGAGTATTATGTAAACATACTTGTTGTGCCATCCGAGACAATTGGTGACTTCTGCTGCTACTGATGCTGCTGAATCGGAGGTATACATTATGTAAAGAGCGAAAAAACAATGCACAATTTATTTCATCTTTATATATTTTCATAAGACCAAAATATACATCGTAACACATTATATTTCAAGCGAATAATCGATTGAAAATATTATATATATTATTAACTATATACTCGAGTATATTTATGAATATAATCTATCATTTCTATGGAGTTTATATAGATTTACTATATAGAATTTGATCTGTTTAACGCATTATTCCGAGTATAATATTTCATATGGTCTGTACAATCAGAGTTCTCATTTAAAGCCGTCTACTTCGTTTAAAACGATTTTATTTTATTTGTTAGTGCGGTTTTGTCCTCGTGTCGTATGAAAAGCAGACAAATTAACAGCAATATCTCTACGGTAATCGATACTCGTGTTTAAACAAAGAAAAAAAAAAATGGAAAAAAAAACGCTAATGCCACTCAAAATGACCGAATATCGCATTTCTCGACTCTTCTTACACACATTCTTCAAAGTTAACATCAATTAGCGGCCGTGTTTAAAAATAATAACTTTAATTTTGCACATGGAAGATTAACGAGAAAGCGGTTTGAAGAAGTTCTAACTTTAAACGTTGCACGCTATTATATGTTTGATGTTAAAAACTATTCATTTCATATTGATATTTCTCGAACAATGTATATACATTATATTGGAAATTTATTTTTTTAATTAAATCTACATATGTAAAATATATCAACGACAACAAATTATTTTAAAATAAACACGTTATACGCGCTTATTTTTCCTGTTCATTTATAAAAATGTTTCAACATATGCGTAAAAAAATATATTTGTTTCAAAGCAAAAGTATTAATGAGATCATTATTACAAAAATAGAAAATAGTAAAAAATAAAAATGTGGTTTTACTTTCTACACTTTGCTTGTTTAAAATTATGATGCAATTTTTAATTGGCAAGTTAGAAATTTTCCTGGAAATTTAATCAAATCTTTTGTGCGTGATGTAAATTCGTATCTGGTTCGTGAAAACGTCTGATTTTTTTAAGGTTTGTTAATTATTAGTTTGCGTTAAATAATTCGTAGAAATATACTAAATTATTGAAATGAAAAAAGATAAATAAATAAATAAATATAAAATTGATTTTGGTCTATATTTTTATATAATATTATTTTTTTTAATTTAATTTTTTTTATAATATCGGAAAATTATAATGCTAAAAAATAAAAATAAATAAGTAGTGGAAGTCGTACGAGTTCAACACATTAAATTTTAGAAGATGGCATTATCGTAAATTTTAGATGACGCCATTATCCGAAATCGACGGTAATGATATCGTTAATAATTTTATACGAAATCAATTGTTGCGAAACGTGTGAAATAAAAATTTTGAATCACAAAGCGGCCATTTTACTGATGCGGGTCGAGCTTTTTTTTTTTACCGTTCGACGTCGTCGCTTTACAATTATTTTGTCATTACTCCATTACGACGATGCGTGTCAGAGTCATATGCATGTGCTTCAGTGACATCACAAGAGCCGAAAATGTATTATTTTTATTTAATATTATTATTTTTATTATTATTACTGTTGTTGTTGTTGTTGTTGTTATATTATTTCATTTCTTCCTCATGTAGCGTCTGCGACGACGTTTTCTACGTAGAAAATTTCACCAATTGAAATAATAGTACGTGTCAGTTTATAAACTGACACGTACTATTCTAACGTGATCGTCGTCGTTGTCTTTGTCCAGTACCGATCGCCGACGTTCTCAAATCTAATTTTTATCCTATCTAATAAGCTTCATTTAGAAAAAAAAACAAAAATTTCATTTTTAGAATATTTATCCCATAAATTAATTACAATGTTGTTTAAATCGAATTCTTTATTATTAAAATATTCTTATATAAAAATTGAACTCATTGTTCGTATTTTTATGATAATTTCGGATATATTACATATTGATAAAATATATTCATTATAAGTAAATTGTTGAAAGTATATGAATATTAGAATTAAAATGACATCATAATACGAAACTGAGTAAAAATAATATATATGCAAAATACTTTTTTCTTCTTATACTTTGAGAAACACTGCTCGAAAACGATCAAATGCTATCGTGTAAGTGTTGCGGTTATTTTTTCACATACCGGAACTAAACTGAGCACTTGATTACCCAGTAATTCTATTATGCGGCCGACGGTCGTTACAGATTGTACCAAAAACTCACCCCGGGTCGGGTCAACAAATAGCCTCGAACGAAATCAAAAAAAAAAAAATCGAAAATAAAAATGAAAAATAGACTCAGAGAGCAAAAATCACACGCATTATACAATCAATATTGTGTTACGTGTCTATAGGATGTTTCGAAGACGCAGAAGAAGACGTCTCAATAAATCAGTCGCAAAAGAACGTGCCAGTGCTTCGTTGCCAATTAATTTTTGACGTTAAAACGTCATAGTATTTTTGCATACAGCAAGCTAATATTTAATTTGACAAGCGTCATTTTTATGAAACGAATTCGATTTGTGTGTCGTGCGTCAAAATTCGAAACGTTTGCATATATGTTATACCCTCGAGACGCATCGTGAACACCTTATGGTCGGACCTCGGCAACACCATTGACTCAGATAACCCATAATTCCACAAAATGATACGATACTTAAATGTGAAATGAATATTACGTGTTCACGGCGATCTGTCGGTGTCATTTCCCATGACCGTTCCCATATAGACTTTTTTGAATCTGGATAGGAGTCGGCTCCGAGACGACAATAACAATGACCGGTGAATTTCAAAAGTTTTCGAAATTGTTTTATGATCACACATTATCAATAATTTATTTTTCAATAATATCGCATCATTTAAAATTATTTATTTTTATATCTTAATTATATTTTGATTCGTGTACATCTAAAATAATTATAAATGAATGAAGAAAAAATATTAATATAAACACTACTAAAATAAGACATAATTTAGTACAAATATATATATTTAGAAGACTGTTCAATTTTTATTTTAATATATACCTTTTCATTTTCAGATACAAAATTTAAAAATTTCAGCCACGAATTTTCAAATACTATATTATCATAATATTGAAGAAAACTTAAATAAATATTTTTTAATCTATGTTATTGAGAATATAGATTTAGAAGATTTAAAATATTTTGACACTATAAAAACAACATTCAATGTCATATGAGAAGTTTATTGCGTAAACTTAAATATACCATAAATATTATATAATAAAAATATTATAAAGTATCATTAACAAGTTTAAGTAAATAACAAACATTATCTATGAATAAATTTAATTTCTATTTTGATTCTTAGTGGGTTGTGACCTCGTTAAGAGTGCTAATGGTTTTTCAAGAATGCATCGAGAATCATCACGATAAATATTGACAAGAGCATGTACCGAGTCTAAACAACAACAAAACACATACCCTATAGTAAAATAATTGTAATAATAATAATAATAATAATTTTAATGGAATTCCTGGAACTTTGAGTATTCCAATGTGGCTTTTGGGACGATGCTTCGCTCCCACGCGTCTCAGCAAAAAAAAAAAAAAAACACCGGTAGCCGCGGTTCGAAGCCTCTGTTCATTTTGTAAGAGAGACGGTGTAACGGTGCATTCGGATGCAATTTGTGTCGGCGCATGTGTCGTGTCACCCCGGTTAAATATTGATTGCATACACGCACGACGCGTGTACGTGCAATGCTAAATTAGCGCCCGATGGAATTAATTAATTGCACCCGTCGAGACGGAATGTTAATGGGTTATTCTCATTGTTAACGTGTTATATTTGAATAGCGAGAAACTGCGATTCTTGCTAATTCTATTTTCAATTTTATATTGAATCGTTTCAAGATGTAAAAATTGAAGGATCGATTGTTGTATTGAATCACTGATTTGACATTCAACATTCAGAATATATAAACTATTATTTTTTTTAAATAAAATAATTGTATAGAAATATTTTTTTGTAAAAAAAAACACACTTTTATATCGTATTACTGTTATTACCAATAATAACAATCGCATCATTAAATTATCATAAAAATATATCGTATCGCATTAACGTACTAGTACATTAGTGACAATCATATCGTAAAAGCGATATAATTAATTGTCACTGTTTTTTAATTATTTTGTAAATCTTTTAATTGATTATCGAGAGTGAGCAAGCATGCAAAGTTTCAGCTCAATCAAACATCGGGAAGTTTTCGAAAAATTAATTATAAATTCAAATTTTGAAAAATGGCTCAGACTATTAAAGAGCTTGACCATCATGAAAAAAATTTTTCATGAAAGATTTAACATTTTACTGTATATAAATTTCAAAATAAAAGTTGAGTTATATAATATTAATTCTATACAATTTTTTTATATTATAATTAAATATATTAGCTCAATCGTATAAGAGCTTTCTCAAATTGCAATATAAAATGATTTACGACTTTGATTTCATAGCATTAAAACCATATTAAATATAATAATGGTATCAATTCATATTTTATAATACATAATGCGTAATAATAGTTCACATCACGATATCTTAATCACAATGCAAAACAAACAATCGTCGAATTTAACATTTTTTTCATTGAAAATTATCCATTATTATTACGTAGAAGAATGGCTCGCTAAAAAATATTAGTTTAAAGAAAATCGACGTGTGGGTGAAATAATTCAATTTATGATGTGTTATTTATGATATATGAGCATTGTCATACATTTGCGATTCATTATTTTTGTTGTAGGTGGGTGATCTTTCCGGTCTGATTCACTTCAGTATCAATAAACGTATGAATATTCAGGTATGTACCTAAATTTTGCATGTGCGATTTTTTTTCATCTCATATATATATATATATATATATATTAGCATTTTTTATGGTTCAGTTTACGTAATATGTTTCAAATAGTAATGTAATAAAAAAATACAATGGTATTTCTACCCACAACTGGGGCTTTGACCCTACTTTTTTAGTGTACTGACACTGATTTATTATTTTTTTTTTTTTGGGGGGATCGATCAGTCGACGATTTTTAAATATATGTTTAAAGTATTGACATTTTATTAATAACGTTAGCGATTATATAGATATATTATTATTTAAAAAAAATCACAAATGGAGTTGTAGATGTATAACTGTGATGAAATTAAATTGATATATTAATTCTTTAATTATATCACTATTATTATCCGTTGTAACTTTAGTTTAAAACTAAAATGAACAAACTTAATTATAAATTTTAAATAAAAGATCATTTTTTCAGGAAAAAAAAATACAGAAGTGTAGATAAAATACAAAACTAAGGATTGATTATTATGAAAAATTAAAATTTTATAAAAATAATCTAATATGTAATAAATACAATAATATTTTTTTTATATTAAATCGCAAATTCTTATGAAATATTTCTATTATAGATATCGCTGAACGATTGTTGAATGACTTTTGCATCGAAATTTTCCGGTATGCTAAGATGAGACCACCGTGAGATTAATGACTGGTTCTTGTCGCCATTTCTAGTGTTAAATGGCGTCGATGGACGCGTGTTATGACTCTTATATGTGCACGCATGCCGGAAGCCGACACGTGCGAGAAAATTTACTTATTACTTACATGCTTACTTCATATCTATATTTAGTCGATGCGATAATTCACCTTGCTTTTTAGATGACAAAATGATACTAAATAAAAATATTCAAAAAAAAAAAAAGACTAATAAACGTTCAAAGTATACAAATAATACGATTTATTCAATTGATTGAAAATATATTGATGAAAATAATTACAGTTGTCATGAAATTATATAATGAGATGCAGCTAATATGTTCGATAACATACTGTTAAAGTGTGCTAGCAGAAAAAAAAACGTTTCCTTTCACTGATATCATCGAAAAATATATAAGAAAAATATTATTAATCTTTGATGTAGAAGTCAAAATGGCGGATGAGGTCATCGCGGTTCAACGAAAGAGTGCATAATTAATTATGAAAAAATGCATCGCTATAAGAACTAAATGCCAAATAAATAAAAGCGAAATGCTCATCTTCAATTCTATATATGTTTTAAAATTGTATAATACTAATTACACTTTATTTTCGAAGTGTTTTGTAGTCGAATATTTTTTTTTTCAAATAGCCAAACAGCATGCATTGACAAATCGTTGCCTAATTTTTGCACTTTTTTTACGAACGTTTCACACCCAGAAAACTGTCTAATTGCGCTTTTATACGTTTTTCTATGACATCAGGTTTATCTGTTGTAGATTTTTTTTTATAAAATCATCTGTTATTTTAATACTTCTAATTGGATGTTGAATTCGAATATTCGAGTGTTTACTGCAGGTTTCTTTTTTGTATAAAAATGATTTAAAATGCATTTCTATTATATTTTGCAATATATATATATATATATATATATATATATATATATATATATATATATATATATATATATATATATATATATGTGTGTGTGTGTGTGTGTTAGATATTTTTTTACCAATTTAAAATAGTCACGATGATTTGATTATAATAATAAAAAATATGGTTGCAAATAATTTAAATAAATTTTCTAGTAATCAGTAGTAGTTTCAGCATAACTATTTATCAAAACTTATATCAAACGAATTAACAATATTATAATCAAAATTCTAGTAGCAATTTTTCCATTTAAAATATCAAATATAGATTTTTTTGTATTTCTTAATCTGCAGAAATATAATATAAAAATTGTGTTGTAAAAAAAATTATTAGAACAAATTTTTCTATAAAGATTATTTTACATACAAGTTTTATTTTAGGTTATGAATATTCTATAATACTTTTAATGAAAATCCCTTATTTAGTTTTATATTGTATTTTAAAACTTATACTTGAGAAATATGATTCAAATATGTTTTTACCATAAAATTAAAACTTACATTGTTCATTATATTAATAAATTCTAAAAATTATACGAAAATGTTTTAAAAATTTGTTACAATCAAACGACAGCTAAAATATTGACTTTCGATTGTAATTTTTTTTTTCATATCAAACGAACTGTGTTTGTTTTCACAATGAGAATATTGTGCATGCGTAATATAATTATTGTGGATGCTGTGGATGCTGCGGAACGTGTTTATGTACATGTTCGCCGTTTGAAATATCGCTTTTCCGTTGTAAACAAGAAAAATCAGCTGATTTTTTAGAAGAAGATGTAGCAATGTTTCGTGGTGTGGATGTGAATAGGATGATTTGTGGACACGCCTACGCAATCCACGGTATCGCACAGCAGGTGAGGTGTAGCTTTGTCCCGCTCTCGTAACAGCGATCGGCAACTATTTCACTTTAGAAATATTTAGAAATTTACATCCAATATATTGTTAATATAAATTACTTTAAATATTCATAAATATGATATGCAGAATAAATTTATTAAATTTTAAAAATATTTAACAAACATTAATTTTAAAATAAAAAAAAAACAAAATATAATTTACAAGTCATTTTATATAAAAATAAAATATTGTTTATTATAATTTAAAATAAAAATCTGTATAAACTAAGTTCTCTTTAGATTTAAATAGTGTTGATTATTTTTTTTTATAATGTTCAATACTAATTTAACACCAAATCTTTGTATTTATTTTCATATTTTATAAATTTTTGAATTATATCTATATATGTACGAGTATATATATATAAATAAAATTCAAGAAAATTTTATTTAATGAATAACATAAAGGTAATTATTTTTTAATAATAGCTAGAAAAAAATATAATTATTCTATACAATACCATAATAAAACATCGGCAAAGGTATATTTACTAAAATTTAAAACAGAAATATATATAAAAAATATCATTGCTACGATTCTAAATAATTACATTTATCAAATTTTTATTATATTAACGTATCGATTGTTAGAATATCGATAATCGGATTACGTATTAAAAAAAAACAAAAAGTGACAAACGGTTGACGATCCGCGCTTTCGAAGATATGTATGACGCAAATTAATAGCCGAAGATGCGCATCCAATCTTCTGTCTCGCCTGCACCTGTTCGACGTACACGTTTCGTTTATCGAACTTTTCACCTTTTCGTATAGATGGTGCATTCTCAAACTGTCATCTATCAAAAAAAAAGAAAAAAAGAAACTCCTACATAGTACCATTGATAAAATCGTACCATCCGTTAATCCGACACACGGTATATAATTCGTTTCGTTTATTTTACCCGTCGGCTGTAATCCGACGATTGTTGCCGATACGAAACAGGGAAGATTGTGCGCGACGACAATATCGTATACAACGTTATATGGAACATTGCTTGCGTTCAAATTAATCTTTATTTCAATCTAACAACATAAAACCATTATAAATATAATCATTCTACTATTTGCTGTGACAAATTTATAAAACTTGTAATATCGTTGATTTATTTTATTTTTCATGTTGAATTATATATGAATAATTTCATTTCCTATAATGCATATAATATATTCATATATTTATATATATATATACAAAATAATCATATTAATAAAATACATTGATGGTACTAAATATTCAATATTCATAGAGAAATTCCTGGATTTTGCAGTTTTAAATTTTAATTATATACGATTTATTAAAATGGTCACGACTCTAAATTGCTTAAATTTTCTTTAGAATATCCTATATATTATACTCGATAACAGGTATGTTTCATATAAATGTATAATAATATTAAAATAATACGGATAGTCTTTCAATAAGTTAATATAAAGTTTTCCTCTTTATTAGACATTAAATAAGTGACGTTTTTATGCAAATTTATTTCATATTATATTTCAAGAATCGACTTAGTAATTTTCAAAAAAATAAATATGTTCAATATGCATAAATAATATTTATTTATTAATAAATATAGGTTTTGTATATTAAATATACTTACATTTTTTTTTTGTTTTAATAATCAAATTTTATTCTCAATTAAATTGTCTAAATATAGTAATCATATGAAATATGAATGAGTAGTAAAAATATATATATAAATTATTGTACAGGAATTTGAACCTGTGACCTGTTGTATACAGGTAAATAAATTAATGAACAGTTATTTTGTTGCAGGTGTCATATGATACTTGTAATAATCTGATGGAAATGAACATATTTACTGATTTTTGATCAATAGATCACAATATTATAAATATATATATATATAGTATAATCATTTCGTAGAAAAACTTATCTAAACTACACTATAAATAAAAACTATATCTAAATTAATAAAATGTATAAAGTATTCAATTTATATTAAATTTTAACCATTGAACTGTATTGTTAAAGTCAACGTTTGACATATTTCAATCGATTTTCGAAAAAAAAATCGATACTTATTTTTTTATATTCGGATATATCAAAATGAAAAATTCACTTATTGACCAAACGTTGATGAGTAAAATACGCCGAAATTTCTTGGAATTTGATAATTATGTCAAATTAGCCGCAGGAAGCGCATCCGAAATGATCGATGATGACTTCTTTGGCTCTCGTAGCGACTGTCAGCGATGCTCGTGATGATGAGCCAACCATTATTATTATTATTATTATTATCCTTTTTTTGATTTATATTAGATTGAGGTCTATTATTTCGAGATCGAGGACCACACCTGCGGACCACTGCGGCTGCTGCATGGGGCGATACGCAGTAGCCGGCGCCAGATACGATTCGATTGCATTTCTGCAATAGACGGCCAATCACGTCGAACCGCTCTTTTCGTAAATTGGACCTCGCCAACATTATTTCTCGTTATTATTATTATGGCAGCGTTTTCAACCGTATTATCCGGATAAATATACGTAATGATTGATTATAATGATTTTTTTTATTGCTTCTGTTTTAAAATCAATTTAGGAATCTAGAGTACGATTTTCAATTTAGTATGTAATATGTAATTTTATTTTATTATTTGTTTTATAAATTTTTATAATTTAAAATATTTTTTTTTAATACATAATCGATTTTACTTGTCTGTTTGTTTGGATGGAATTTTGTAATCGATTTTTCGAGCAGTTTCCAATGTGTGATTGAGTTGAAACTTTATATACTTGCTCATTTAAGATGACAATATAAGAACCAATTAACAGATTTACAAAATAATTGACCAATTAATGAAACTTAATTATGTTGATTTTACAATATTTTAATTGGGACTATTTTAAATTTTATTGCATTTCATTTTTTCTAACTTTATAGAGCTGATAATACGACTTTAAACAAAATTTTAATAAGTATTTCAAAACTAAAAATAGAGATCTTAAATTGTGATATATCTATATTAAAAATATAAGTATAATAAACTATTATTATATAACTTTTGATTAAATTATGAATATTACAATATGAAAACCCATATAAAAATAATCAAGTAAAGACCTTTGACTATGGCGGCGCACTATGAGAAAATCGAAATGGTTTCACAACATCAACAGAGGTCCTCACGTTTAATTTTATCAAAAGATTTTAAACAGTTAAGGTCACATCAATAGACAGTATGACAGGTGGATAAGCATATATTGATACATGCACACACGTTCACCTAGACGATTTTTTTTTATCCCGTAACATTTTCATTTTTGTTCGATGAAACCGTGCCGCGATACCGATGAAAAGATTTTAGACAGCCGTTTTCGAAGCCGCAATGCAAATACGTAATGTTTCTTTTATATATTTTTATAACCCTTCGCCAATAATTTTGACACATATTATGAGTAATTGAAAAAAATAAATTATACGTTTCGCGGCGTCGACTGAAAAAGGTCAATTTTGTCAATTATAAGGTTATTTTATCGTATTGTTTATTAACGGCCTTCGTTATGATGTCGATTTGATATTACGGAGTCATCGCCGGTTCGGGATGTGTTATTGATATCGGTTCTTATTAAACGAATTTAAATCCTTTGATGTTCAAAATGTTGGATATGTTCGTAAAAAATATTTACGATCAATAATAAAATATTAATTCTTTACGAATATAAAGATGTTAATATTTCAATCATTAATTAACACACGCTTTTTTTATGAAAATATTGAATAGCTTTAGAATGTATGATTTTTTTTTATTTATAACATGTAAACAATATTTGAATCTTATTTGGGTTTTCAGATCTATTTTATAACCACTTATAAAAAAATCATTTTATTTGTAGCACACGAGAAAACAAAATTGACTCGATTAACATTTCATTATTAACAATGAAAACAACATATAAACAACACTTCTCGGTATAATTTCGAAACCTGTTATACATTAAACGACCATACAATCTATACAACCATCAAATATGTCAGTAACATATCTATAGTTAAAAAAAAAACACACACCTATTAAACTAAACTGGATCGTAACTTTCACGTACATCGGCAATATGACATGCGACATAAAACATGATATCAATTAGCGTCGATCTAAGAACAACATCGTTCGCATTACGGCATCAATGTTAATAACTTTATACTTGTTTATTTCATATTAGAAGTGCCCGGTCGTAATTCAATCGATTTTTAGAGGGCACCCGGGCAACTCATGATGATCGTAAAGATATGCGGTTGATGATCCACCACCGGTAGCCGTGAGCGAGTTAACGTGTTTATATTTCAAAATTTTTTTTCCCCTCCCCGAGGCGGCCCTGGAACATGACCGCTTTGCTTTAGCGTAATACGTACACGTATAAATCATGCGGCATTATAGTGGTTGAGTTGTAGGTAACGTCGGTTGGCTACCGGAGTTTGTTGCCGCAACAACACCTATTATTTGCGCACCGGCCGGAATTTATTGTGGTATACAATTACAAGACAAGTCGACGATGTGTGCAACATAATCGAACGCTAGTAACACTAAGCAATGTACCGATGGATCTACGATCGACAAACGGCGACGACAACGCGAAAATACAGCCTTCGATAGTGGAAAACGCAACGGTCGCTGACGGATATGACGACGACGTGTCGATGTCGATTCAGTTTACTCGGATCCGAGTGATTTTCAACAATGACTTTAAGATTGATGCAGAATCGTGACTTTATACATAGTATATGATTTCATCTACGGTAATAATGTATTCGGAATGTCTAAATATAAAAATAAACACTTATTACTATACATAATTATTAATAATGTTATACATATATAATAAATAACTATTTTATATCGTATGTATTACCATTGTATTGTTATTCGTCATATCGCATTATTAGTGGCAATTATATTGTTCAAGCGATATAATTAATTGCCACTAATCGGTCAATTATTTTGTAAATCCGTTAATTGATTCTTGTATTGTCATCTTAAAGGAGCAAGTATGCAAAGTTTCAGCTCAATCAGATATTGGAAAGTGATCGAAAAATCGATTCCAAAATTCCACTTAGACAAACAGACAAGTGAAACTAATGTAAAAGTGTGTAAAAATAGATTTACAATACATTTGTTCATTTTATAGGTTTGTTGTGTGATCGCTCATTTAAGTCTCTGAATTTTTTTTCTTAATATTACAATTCTTGTGAAATTTGATCAATCTCTTATTTTAAAATATATATAAATATTTCAAACTAAATTTATTTTTGACATTTCAGGGTGAAATTGATAGATAAAATTATATTTCAAGACAAATCGAATAAAATATTATAATATTTATTATTGTTTCATATAAAATTTGTTATAATACGAAATAATTGTTTAATGGATAAAATTAGTACAAAAATTTAAAATATATAAATTGTAAGTTATATTAAAACTAAAATGAACTTTAAGTAAATACGTATAACTTAATATAATATATTTTTAATTACAACAAAGATTAAAAAATAGGCAAAGATATATGAAATATATATATAAATTATAATAAAATATATATATTTCTTATTTTATTGTAATTTTGCTAATCTAATCGATTTTTTACATTGTATAAAATTTTCGGGTCGATTATTATTGTTATATCAGTATAATACAAAAGTGCCCTACATAAATGAAACGTGACGAATTCTGAAATTGGAAATACGGCACCAAATAAACAATAATAAATTTTTGAAATTTGTTGCGGCATCCCTTTGTCTGGCCACGATCTCGAGTTGACCTCACCTGCCATTATATTATATTATATATCGGCTGGAAGTAACTCGGGAGCCGTTTCTCTCTCACGTTCCTTGGCAGCATCTAAAGTAGATTAATATCAATTTACCAGAGGCTTCTTTTATTGCTCGCACAGGCGCAGGCAGTAAACCGCTGGAGGCTTCGTCTAATACAAAAGAAGTGACCGTAAAAAAACACATATAAATAAATATAAAGCGTATCACAAAAAAATCGTTATACACGCACACACACACACACATACATAAATAATACAAATTCTATAGTGTACAATTCATCAATTGCGTTTTAATAAATTTTTATTTTCAATTAAAACAAAATTAAAAGACGGACACGATGTGTGAAGGTCGCCGAAGATCGAATCGGAAAACTGGTCGAGAAGAATTGTTCGATCAATTAAGCTTTATTGCCGTATATAATAAATAAATAAAAAATATTATACCAATAATAATAATATCTAAATTTATCTCGACGGTCATTTCGCACGAAAATGGATCACATTCACGATATAATTTCAAAAATAAACATAATTTCAACTGTCCGCTACGAAGGTGTGATGGTTTGAATTTTTCCACCACTTCTCATTTCGACCGAATTTGCGGTTTGCCGATCTCCTTTGTTTCTGCACCGCGATCTTTCAGATCTCACCGCTACATTATTTGTTATATGTATATATATATATATATATATATATATAATATTTTTGTTATATGTATATACAATAAACACGTATCGCAATAAGATTATTAACTTCAATATTTTTACAATTATAGTACGCGCACGTTTGCTATATTCGCATCGATACTTTCATCTTAATCGCATATTCCAATCTGAATTTCTTCTTATTGTGCTTAACTTGTTTGCGGATCGAGTGCTAGTTCTATATCGGAATTATTCTTTCTTTAATTAGAAATGCAGCATACACAGAAGTAGTGAATTGTTTTGATTTCATATACATGTTTAAATCTTACTGTAATATTATATCATACCGATCAGAATGTGAATATATTTATAGATTTTATATTATAAATTAAAATAATATAATATGTACGTTAAAAATATGTTATAAAATAATTTCTATACTATTTCGTAATAATATAATATGCAATTTTTACACTAATAGGATGTAAGTAATTCCATATGCTTTAAATATATCTAACGCAACATGTTTTTTTTTTTAGAAAGTACATTTTTCGTACACGTACAGATTTCATTCTTAGCGTTTCTCGTATTATATTATAACAACAAGCACAATAGCGAGCTTTGCTCTATAATTAATTGATAAAGTTCTCACGTGTATGAATCGCCAAAAAATCGCAACAATCGACACCGAAATGAATATGTGGAGCATACAGATGAATTATTGACGATTGATCGATCGGTCGAACGTCGGACAGGCGCTTATTAATGACGGAATAGAATCGCTTCCGTCTGCCGCCTTTGTCGAGGGCACAATTAAAATTTTAAAGGCTATTGTGAGACGAGACGGGTTTTCATTAATTCAATAAGCTGATTTACGACCGCAACAGAAGCATCGGCAGCCGAAGAAATAACAACACCAGCACCGACAACAATCCAATAATCCTCGAGTCTGCCTTGGAAGACGTTTCCTGAATAAATCTTCTTTTGTTGTCGATCTCGTGATGTGCACTCGAAACGCTCGTGCTTACAATAATTACGTAACGTATTCTGATTTTTAATCATTCGTCTAATAATACGTGAAAAAAATCGTACTTAATTATTTAGACGTAGTTTTAATCTGATTACAAAAGATTTGTGTTTTATTTCCTAATAAAAATATTCATGGAATGTGTGAAAAGAGCATTCAAATATATTTTTTTAGAATACTAAATATTAATTTCTCTTATCTTAAAAATATATCCGTTGTATTTTAATAGTAATTACTATACGTCGTTCAAATACAATCATTTAATTAATAATACCTTGACTTTATTTTACATATTCTTTTGAGATGATAATTATTAAAGTACAATAATCAAATAACAATAACATCATATTAACCAATGGAAATTATTCGACTTATAAATGATTAAATTTTGTAATTATATAATAATTTATATATAATAGATAATAAGAACAATACACACATAAATAAGTGGGTTTTTATGACGAAATCTATGCACGTAAGAAAGTATTACATATTGTAAATATTGCAACAGTTTTATACAAAAAACGGCTGCCATAAAGTTAATTGTTTATACATAAATTACTTCACATATATTATACTGTACTTTTTACTAAGTGTTGTCGATTAAGGCGTCATGAGATACGTTTAGAAATATAGAAAATTTATGAACATGCAACGATCAGATGGCAAATGAACGACGTGTAAAACCGTTCCGATACGAGATCAATGACAAATTAATCGTTTCTTAATATATATATATATATATATATATATATATATATATATATATATATATATATATATATATATATATTAGTATGCGTGGATTCGATAAATCAAATGAATATTAATGTAAATAAAACGCGCTCTAGCTGCTTTCGAGCCGTACCAGGATATGGCGTGAGTGCTCGTATTAAACTGTGCAAAAGTTAATTAACGAAATCGATTAAAACGTATGTATATTGAAAATTCGGATCCAATATTCAAAAAATAAAAATCGTGGGCTGTATTCGATTTTGGTTCTGTGTGTTATCGTAAAAATGTACTGATTAATTAGTGAATAATTGGTTAATATTTCTTTTTTTTTTATGTTAGAAAACAATCTTGAAAAACGTTACTGTGACGTAATATTGGGTGACTTGAAAGTATATATCACTTCAGAAATGTAAATATATATTATATTTTTTTTGAATTTATATATATATATACATATATATATATATATATATATATATATATATATATATATATATATATACTATATATGTATATATATATATATATATATGTATATATAATAATGTGTGTGTGTTATATATCGTTTTAAATTAAGTTTTTTTTAGATCAAATTATTAAATCCTTTCTTATGTATTGTATATATTGTAATCCTTTCTTATATATTTAAAATAATTAGAAAATGAAAAATTTTGTTTTTTATATATATGAAAATCTTATGTTTTTTAATATTAGAAAAATATGATGATTTTTATAAATGATATAAACAAGCATTAGATATCAAGTAAATACAAAATAAAAAATCGACGTTATAGACAACATTATTTAGAATTATATATAATATATATAATTTAAATTTTCAAAAAAAAAGTATAATAGAAAATATTTTAAAATTAAAAAAAAAAAACGACGTCTACTTTCTGATAACCCTATATATTAATATATACACGGGCGGTCGTCAATATGTAAATTTAGTGTTTGCACAATAAAATAGTATCAATTAAACGAAAATTTGTACCCGCGATCGTCTTCGACTATCATAATTCAATCTGTGAAAGTTGGGCGTTAAAATTGTACATTTAATAAAAGCAAATTAAATTATTAATTACTCGGGTGTGTGCGTGCGTGCGTGTGCTCGCCGTTTTATTTCTGTTTTTTTTTAACGATCGAGACGTGTTTTAATATCATGGGCCCAACAAAAATAAAAATGGAATCCGGATCTTCATATATATCGTTTGCATTTTGAAAGTATCAATTTATATAAATTAAAAAGCGTGCTTGATTTTTTTCAACGTTTTTATAACTTAATACCAGCATTTCGTTGATTTATTTCTGTGTGTTTTAAAACTAGTTTTTTTTTCATCATCATCATCATCATCATCGACGTCATCGCCGTCTTCTTTTTCGCCATTATTTTTTTTTCGTATGTGTTGTTGTTGTCGACGCGATCAGTAAAATTTAATTAAACGAAATCGTTCCCTAATCTTAATTTATTGCGTATTTAGAATATCGTTTGTATAATTTTCGTCTATGGAAATTCGGTCGATTTACAAATTATTAGTAATCGATTGGAGAAATTATGTATTTTTAAATAAATAATGAACTTTAAATGGCAAATTATATAAAGCGGTCTTTGATAATTTCGATAATCGTGCAGCTTAACGAGAGTTTAGTTTTCTGGATGCTGATTTATTTACATATTTTGCTAAATTGAGTCATTAAATGTATGTTAAATTTTTTATATATATTATATCTATGTGCATAATTTAGCTATTAAATATAACAGTAATAAAAATATTTTTATGATACCAAATATACAATATATATTTTTCGAAACTTAATATTTAATAGCTGAAAGCTTTTCAATTTGTTAATATAAATTTTTATTTTTAATTATTTATATATAATAGATACAGTTATTCAATCTTTCAATTAGATTTTACTCAATTACATCCACTTATTTTATATTTATAAAAAAGTGACAAATAGTTAATAACAATATATATATTAATTATTAATTTTATAGTATGCAATGAATGTATAACTTTAATATAGAACTTTAAAAAAATCTATAGCATTTTCAAACGTGTAAAATATTAATTGACGACATTTAAGAATCCACGTAAAAACCAAACAATATTCCATCGTGTGTTTCAATCGTCAATCAATTAATTTCTTAATTAATTACTAATTACATTAAATGAACGGCGCAACTCCGATACATTTTTATAATACTAAAGATGATATATGATTTATGAAAGCATTAATAACAATAATTAAAAGTCTTCATGAAAATTACATTAATGTATATCATCAGTATGAGAATAAAAAGCGAGTTTTAATAGCGTAATTGGTATGAGATTGGTGTTCACTTTTTCAAACCATTAATAGTAACATAATTAGTAATTACAAACACGCGAGTGTCTGCTATGCGTGATTTATTATCAGTTTTAATTTATTAAAAAAGGAAAATTCCTTCGAGCTTGAACATGCGCGATATGGTGCGAGATATGAACGAGTTTTTCCACGGCGTGAGAGAGAGCTTTTCGTCGATCGAGCTTGTTTTTCCTCAACGCCATATATACACTAATCTTGATTACTTTGTAAAAGTAATTACGCACATATCAATATATATTGATTTATCGCGTTTACATTAAATTTACTACAAATTGAATATTTTCGGAGAAATTCGTCGGATGGCACACGGTGATTTTGACCATAAATTCATATGATTTATCGTTCGGAAATGTGCTCGATGTCCCTAAAGAATAATTAAAAAGCCTCACACAGCTATGCTCATCTATTAATATCTGAGTCGAAAGTAGAAAAAAAAATAAAATAAAATTACAACTATAAATCAGAGCATTAAACGGACGCTAATCGTCAATCTAACGATACACTGTCGTTACGATCATCATAATTATCATCATCGTCATTATCGTCGTCTCATGAGCGACTTACTGGATATTGAATCCACACCTATAGTGGATGCATTGAAAAAAATATCGATATCGATCTCTATATCACGTTTTATTTCAATTCTAAGAAATTTATTATAGCCTACATTGTGTTATGGTTATTTATAATACCAATTAGAGAGCACACAAATTATATATCGGTTTTTATTGAGAATATATGGACTGTTCGCGTCACAAATCTGCTGATTCGGAATTAAATAATACGTTTGATTCTCTTCTTTAATTATCTTTTCATTTTAAAGTCTTCGTCGATATGTGGGCGGATTAATTTAAAATAAATATGTCGCTCTCGGTTATTTAACTTTAATTATATTTCTCTGAGTATTGCTCGATTATTACGTACGTTTCTTACTATATATAATATAAATTTATTCTTAAGTTACAGTCAAATAATGTAAGCAAAATTATATAGAAAATTTATTAGCAATTTCAGATTATTTTATCGAAATAATGATTTTAAATAATATTTGTACTACTGCAATACGTACATTTCATTTTCATAAATTCTATTAAAAATATATGTATAATTAAAATAATCTGTGATTTTTTTTTGAATCGTTATTCAGAGCAAATATCAATAACAAAAAAAAAATAATAGCAAACACGATGACCAATAGTCAAATTTTAATTAAACACGATAGTTAAACAGCAAAAAAAAAAAACACAATATTCAAATCATTAAAATACAACGATAAAAACAATTCAGATCGATCAAAAAGGACGTTGTTTAACATATCATAATAAATTCGATCGTCGACACGATGATAATTTAAGGCGTTAAGTAACCGTCGCTAAACTTTACAATGCAGATTTCGCCGAAGGCTTTTTTTTCACATTTTGCCGATTGTGTATTATTATATATGTGTGCCTGTGTGTATGTGTGTGGCCCGTCGTAAACTGTCTCAGTTGACTAATTGCATTCGTATCGCGTTGTCATTGTTATTATTTCTCATTTTACACACACACACACACACACACACATATATATATATATATATATATATATATATATATATATAACACATACAACAGAAATGTATATCGACGTCGCTAATGAATCGCACAATGAAACAGTGCCTCAGAACTGGATGAAAACGTTAACCTCGTAGTCGGCACAGTCTCGCCGGAGTTCGCTGGCAGCCGCAAAACCAATTTCCATACAATGGATATTATGAATCGTATATCACTTAGGAGTGACTTCATACTTTTTTTGTGCCTACCGGTCGCTTGCAGTCTGCTGCCGTTGTTGTTATTGCCCGTGTTGTGCTGTTGCTGCGTGAGCTTTTTAACCGGCGAGATCTGGGGGTGTCCATATTTGAGAGGCGAAATACTGGAAAGCGCGTCACGATATCAAAAAAAAAAAAAAAAATACACACTTTTATATCGTATGTGTTATTACCAATAATAAAATTTGCACTATTGTATTATCATATAAATTAATCGATAAATGTATCATTGTATTATTATTCGTCATTGTCACTAATTGGTAAATTATTTTGTAAATCTGTTGATTGATTCTTGCATTGTCATTGATAGTGAGCATGTGTGTAAAATTTCAGCTCAATTCAATATCGGATAGTTGTCGAAAAATCGATTGCAAAATTCCACCCAGTGTGAAACTTATATAAAAGTGTGTAAAAAAATGCGCAAATCTTAAAATAAAAACTTTGAATTTTAGCGGTGACGTAATTATGATTATGTTAAGATAAATATATGACAAAATGTTTATATTGAAAATTAAATATAAGAGCTTCGACTTGATTGAAAATCTAAAAAGTTTTGACCATTATCAGTTCATCGCGCTAATGATTTATTTCTATTTATTTATCATATAAGAATATATTATTTCACTGTCTATTATATATTTAAAACAAATTAAATTAAATGTGGCCACAGTTTTAATAGAGAGAAATATTATGAATATTCGCAAGAAAATCCGTGAATATGAAATGATTATCACGATTTTTATTCAATTTTCACGCTAAAATTATAATTCAAAAGTTCATATCGTATAATGTTTTATCTATTTTTATGACGTTTCAGATGTATAATATGGATAATTATTACGAGTTCATTTTTATAAAAATGAACTCTACGACAAATAACATTATGTGAAAATAACTTAAATCTGGAACTCTTCCGCATTGCTCAAGGTGAAAATTCTGCTTACAGATTATAATCAAAGTTATGCAAGCTAGATAACATTATAATCTTAGCGTGAAAACTGTATAAATTAAATTACTTCAAGGTATAAATTGCATTAATAAAGTCGTAAATTTGTGATGTTTCCATTTAACACGAAATATTTATAAATTATTAATGCACTTTAACATTATCAGTTATATATAATATACTATAATGATATTTTTAAAATTTATTTAAAAATTTGATTAGATTCTGATAGATTGTATATCGCGAGACAATATTGACGATTTTAGTAGATATATATCGCGTAGGTTTTTAGATCAATATATCAAAGTCGGTAATCCGTTTAAGTATCGGTTGTTGCCTACGCGTCATGTCACGCCTAATAGACGATATAATAGGGAATCGAAACGATAGCAACATCGACGGTTCGTATGAGTGATTTTTTAATCGTGTCGACAATGGCGTGGGACCCGTCAGAGGTCACGTGTTTTCGCATATTGTTCTTGATTTGATTCATCGTCGGATCGATTGTCATGTTATATTCGGCGAGTTCATCACACTCGACCCTTAATGGGTCGTATGTCGAATCCGTTAGATCGTATTCCGTCGTCGAGCGTTTTGTTTGATTTGTGTCGAATCGATGTTTGCATTGTTAAATGATATATATATATATATATATGCGAGTTTGAAATCTATTGATTTTCATTTGACGATAATGAATCAATAAACGGTGTGAAATCGCACATTTATATGACGGAAGTTATCGAAAAATTTGCAATTCTTAGCAATATAGTTAAAATATCGATATTGACATCATTTTACACGAAAGACAATCATGTAATAAATAAATACTTAAGTCAAAGTATCGTAATATAAAAATTTGAAATAAATAAATTTTCATAAATTTAACGATTCGACTATATGAAAAATATTAAAATAATCCGATAAAATTAAAATTCTTATTTTTATGACATATTTAGATTTAAGAATAAAAATTAAAACATTTTTTCTAGTAATAATCATAAGTGTTTGATCTATCTTTGAAAAAAAAATATAAATAAATATAATATACAAATATATAATATACAAATGATAGATAAATTTTAACACGATAAGAAATTGTTAAAACAACCTTGCGAATATAATTTATATTGATTACGAAAAATCGACTTTAATTGAATATAAATAAGATCTCATATAAAGGATTTGCGAATATATGAAATTTCAAGGATTTTAAAAATAATCATAAATCTATTATCCTTGATTGAATATAAATGAAAACTTAAACACAAGAGTTCTTAATTGATCATTCGAAAACCAATATCACAATAATTTCATAATATAACATATTATTATATTATTACATACACTTAAAAAGTAGGCGATTGTAAATATTTCCATTTGAGATATTACGAATATATATACATTTTTCGACATCGACTCGTTCAGATACACCCATTGTGCACTCGTAATCATATATATATATATATATATATATATATATATATATATATATATATATATATATATATATATATAATCCGCTTATAGATGAGACGAACCCGGACACCTATTAAACGAAATCGAACGTGTTTAATATTCGAATACATTCGATTTCATTTCAAACGTAATTTATGTGCGCATTTTTAGAATAGAGTAATCAGTTAATTAATCGTCCATTTGAGAATTGCGGTCGCGATGTTCGGATTTGGCATTTATCATTAATAAATTAAAATCGCATTTACATCGCCAAATGAGTTTTTCGATTCGGATTACGCTTTTTTTTCACTTCTCTCTCTCTCTCTCTCTCTCTCTCTTTATATATATATATATATATATATATATATATACCCGGTTTTATTTTACCGTATTTATGTGAGAATGACTCGCACTCGCCCCGTCGATTTATAAATCAAACAAAAGACGCCACCATCGATTCGATTAAATCGATTTATTAGAATGATTAATTTTTAAATTAGTATTTTTATAGACGAACGAGGTAACTTAATTACACCATAGAAGACTATTTTCTTATTATTATTATTATTTATTTTCGTTTGACATACGAAAAGTGTGGACGCGACTCAAGGCTGGCGTAAGCGTTTGGCATTTTTTTTTTTTTTGGACGCGTTCGATTATACGAATTTGTCAAAAAAAAAATATTATTTTTATTTATCGTCGTGTACGATTACGCCGTTTAATATAATCAATATAAATTATACGACTTTTGATGTCGATTAAATCAATTTTCCGGTTTAATATGTTATTAAGAACTCTGATTTTAATCGTAGAGCCGATAGTGTTTTAATATTTACATATTTATAATATCAATCTTTCTTGTATTGGAATATTATCATATTTGGATATCATATTTTATATAAATATGAAATTAATAGATGTGTTTTAAAAATAAATAAAAAAAATTCGAAAGTTTTACGAGATAAAAAAAATATATAATATTTTCCAAATAAAAATTTAAATAACAACTAATTTCAAAATCCATATTAATTTTAATTTTGTATTGCAAATACTATACAAGATTTTATTATTATATATATGTTTAATAAAAATTTTGATAAATTAAATTATTATAAATAGCTGAACAATTAACAATCATCTATAAAATATAATATAAATAATAAACGGTTTTTTTTTCTTCGAATGATACGTTTAGCAATTATTCAGTTAGTATGCTAAATCAACCTGCAGTTTTAGAAATCGTTGTCGTAAATATTTTCTTCAACTATCGCATTATCATCAATAAACATGAACGTGCACACCGAGATTCGAT
The DNA here is from genome assembly GCA_024500535.1 of Leptonema lineaticorne. Lineage (NCBI taxonomy): Eukaryota > Metazoa > Arthropoda > Insecta > Trichoptera > Hydropsychidae > Leptonema > Leptonema lineaticorne. The sequence goes on along the minus strand of JANIJI010000059.1, from coordinate 2,194,446 downwards.
TCTTGGATCCATTCTTAATGCGCCCATACATATATATATATATATATATATATATATATATATATATATATATATATATAATGTATAATAATAATTTGTGCAACATAGTAATGAATCAAGAGGTCGCATAATGTGCGCATTTGTCATTATAGTGATCGTACAATAATTTTTTTTTCATCCAGGACGTTGGTGCATTCTTATTATACAACTTTAACCATATTAAAATAATAATAGGTTTTAGCCACTACGTGTTTCTTTTTGTTTTTTTTTTTATTATATTTATTATTATTATTTTTAATGTACTCTCATTACTTGGTGCGCTTTAACTCGCTGAAGGCTTAATGAGCGGGTTTGGTGCGCTCGCATCGCGCCCACACCGTCACATTAATGACAAACCACGGTGAGCATCCACATCGAATGCGGCCACAATTTATCCACTTGATACTGTTCAACGATGGGGATACATTAACGCCTGTGATCCGAGTATAGTCATCTGGTATCTGAAAAGATTTTATTGCACATCGCAAATGCCTTATCGAGTAACGTTTACGATTATATCAACGGACAGACCGTGTTACGATCGACGATTTGAGAACAATTCAAAATCGTCCTTATTACGAAATTATAAATATTTAAAGAAAAATATTATATATCTTTATATATTAAAACATTATTAATGACACAAAGATACTTACAATGACCCGATGTTATCGTTTATTTTCACCTAACTAGTTGTGAATAATAATATACGAGTTTGAATACTAAATTTAATCAATTCAGCTGCATCTAATCATTTAATTTAAAAGATATATATATAGTCCATATAATTCCATGATTTATAAAAGTGATTTCAGATCATAAAAATAATATTGTATTTTTATTTCATATGAAAGAAAAAAAACTGTTGTATATACAATATATATATATATATATATATATATATGCTAGTCTAATGTTGCCAATTAATAATATGAATGTGCCACTTCTAAAGTTCGCATTTGAAGAATCTAGGATAAATTGCGATATTCAAATTAACGCATAACAGCCACGTGACAGGTCTTATATTTGTGTGACAAGGCGCATGGATTTATCGAGCCGGTTTTAGAGTCGGTAGCGGCATTATTGTCGACGACGAAAGCCCGAATGTCACTCGGCAATTGTGATCCGATTTATATACACACGAATAAATAAATAATATGAGATTGTGAAGTTGAATTGTTGTTGTTGTTGTTGTTTTGTTGTTGTTCTTGTTCTCGGCCGGCGATTGTCTTCATTTCGACGCCGATGATTGACTCGATGGGCGTTGGCTCGCACTTGCATACATTCCGTGCCGTATTATATTTTATTTTATATAAACCAGTGACGTGTGTATGTTGTACATTTATTTAATAATATAAAATTATAAATATCTACAAATTGAGCTGTTTATTTTTATTGAAAAAAAAAAGATGAATTCTTAACGTACTATAATTCGAGCGTTTGTCGTTCACTACTTTTGAATTTCGATATATTTGAGTAATTATTTTTATCAACTAACTAATGCTCATTACTATATTTATATATAATAAAATCATAAAATTCCAATACGTCATTTGTCATATTTTAATTTTAAATTGAACATAGATAAATCGTGTCATATTTCCAAACACTTTCCATCCATTAATCACATCGTAAAAATCGTCACAATCGTAAATTGCGATCGAATCAAAACAATACACCGACTTTTTTTATTATTAACATATTATCAACATGCATACATAATAACAACGTATAAACAAAGAAGCAATTGGCACAATTAATAATTAGACATTTCTTTTTACAATAGTAAGATCCGACAACGTGCCGTCAATGAGAACTACGCTTTTACAAATTATATTCACGTAACAAATCAATACGTACTATAAAAACATTCGTCATTGTATGTCTAATAATGCGATTTCATTACATTATTTTTGTGTATTTATTTTTCGCTTTTTGTCCCCTTTTAACCCCTTCTCGCCTTCTATTCGAACGAATTCAATACCGATACGATTAGTCACGTCTTTGGCCGCACACAAGAGGCTTGTCTCTCGATCTACATACAATAATTGAAACAAAAGAGAGTAATTATGTCTCTAAAAAAATATTATTATTATTATTATTATTATACATGCTGTACACAATGACACGTGATGATCGTTAATATTCATCGAATTTGTCTCGTGTTATATTAATATAATAGTATCGAGACGACCTCGTTTGGAAGTAGTGTGATGGTTGAGAAAAAAAAATAGTATCCATTACAATGGACATAATTTGAATATCGCGCCAATTTTAGATGTTTTTTTTTTAATGTGACGGTTCTAGGAAAATTTTTATTTAGAGCATTGCGTGTTGATGAATCATCGGTTTGCGGTTTTTGTTTTTTGTTAAGCAGGCGCCATACACTATATAATTGTTTCAAATTTTTATTGATTGTTGTTTTATATTTATTTATCTATTCTAGAAATATATTATTGTTTATTTATAAAGACTATATCTTTGAAATTTTTATTATAAAATATTTTTAATTAGAAATAAATTAAGATCTATCAATGTCAGAATACATTAATGTGTATCTTAAAAAGAAATAAAAATTTAAATATATATTTAATATGTCAAAAAATAAATAAAAAATATTTTTCAATACTTAAAATACTTTACCATATATTATTTATATGAAAATCTTGTTCCATTTAGGAATATTTTTGGTAATCACTTACCGCATGACTTTTTAAATTAATCAAAAAAATATATAATGCTTGAAAGGCGAAATCAAAAGATGCTTATTTTTTATTTTTACATAAAATTTATTTCTCACATAGAAAATACAAAAAAATAACATTTTAGTCCATATATGGCATGCTGTGCAATTAAAGTAATAAAAATGATGAAAAATTATTTTGGATCATATATTATATGATCCATGTCTTGTCACTTTTCATATTTTATAAAATGATTTAATTTTGCTATCTAAATTAGCGAATAAAAATTAAAAAAATATATGCTATATAATTATATGTATCAGTCTCTTACTGCAATATGAATAATTTAATACAGATAATTAAATTTAATCATTTGCTATTGTAATAATTTTAAAATTAAAGTACCGGATATTTTGAATATTTAATTTTATAATAGCAAATATACGATTTTTTTCCATAAAATAGATTTTATATAATATATAGTTAGAGCGTTTTAATAGTGAACATTCGAAAGATAGGGTTGGCGCGGGTCTTATTTCAACGCCGCATCCCATTGTTGCTAGACAATTACAAAGTAAAGAGAGAAAACAATATATATATATATATATATATAGCAATATATGTATAGTGAAATAGAGAGAAGCGTCCGAGTCGATAGCCCATCGGAATTCACCGTTGTAAAGTTGTAGTCGAGCATTGTTCACCGATCGGATGCCTTTTTCCGCGATCCGCGTGAGATATGACCCCCTTCATGCGAACCTGCAACATCGCAATTAGCGACGAAACAATGAGCTCATTTCCAGCACACGGACTCCGCGAATGCCTTCCCGATGGACTGGGCCTACGGCGATATCGATCGAATTTTTCAATTATTGCTTAATTGATACTCATCGAATGCCGTTCTTATGAGAAGGCCGTTCGAATATTGAATGTATAACGTTTCAAAGCGTTCAAGTTTTCTTTATCGATCCCGCAATAATACACGATATAATAGAATTTCACAATATATATATATATTTTTTTTTGTAATATACAACGGTTATTTTATAATATTTATATTATATTATATAATATATTTATATAATATAATATAAAATCTAGTATATATCTATATGATCATTTTTAAATATTGTTCCATACTTACAAATTAACATATTATTATTATACCAAATTAAAAATGATAATAAAAAGCTTTTAAACGTTTGCACAACCTTTAAACAATATATGAGACCACGTGTCACAAATAGTAAAAAAAAAAAGTAATGAGCCATTAACGTGTTAAATATATTTTTGTAATATGATTAAAATTGACACAAAAGTCAAAAAAGTTTTTATTTATTATGTTAATATTTAATTACACACTTTTATATAAATTTCTCGCTTGTCTATTTATCTGGGTGGAATTTTTTAATCGTTTTTTCGAACATATTTCGATATCAGATTGAGCTGAAGTTTTCGATGACAATTTATTATATTGCTTTTACGATATAATACAATATGATAGTAATACATTATTAATAATACATTGGTACATCTATCGATAAATTTATATGATGAACACGAATGAATGAATCTTCAACATGAACACGAATAATATTATATATATTTAAATATCAAAAAGGAGTAAAAAAAAAAAAAACTGATAAATCAAAATGCAAACATCTAACATAGTAGTGAGCATAATGCACGTTTCTAATGTAATTTTCAGCATGTATTAAAGTGGCATATTTCGGAATGCACAGTAGCAACATTAATGGTAGAAAACAATAAATGTTAACCTTGCGCAGTCACGGCAAGTATTATTTTAAACGAAGAGTTCCGTCGTTGTCGGCTACCGGTGTTGTACCGTCGTCGTGTTTGTAAGTTAACAAAACGTTTTATGCACCGTTCACATTTGATACGAACGACTAATGAATGAGGACATTGTCCGCGTAAAACGGTGCGACGGTCACAGTGAAATTTTACACTCGAAATTATAGCGTGTAAAAGCGCGCGACTAGTTTGAAACAAAAAAAATAATATCGCGATTTTATTATTACAAGTTTTAAGTATAATTACGATTATATTTTAATTTATTCTAAGTATATAATATAATATCATACGTAGTAAATAATGAAATTATATTTTGATGAATTATTAATTTGAATATTTTCTTTTTTTTAGTTTCAATTTGTACTTTATTTAAAAAATATATATATTGTTGTTTTTTTTATATTTAAATTATTATACAACTCATTGATAAATAAATAATCAATATTTTAAAATAGTATTTTTGGTAAAAAAAAAAGATAAATTCAGATGTAAAAATGTACATTCATATAGGAATTATCGACTACATTAAAACTCAAAAATAATAAAAAAGTAATATAAATTATAGATATAAATTATAATTTGAAATTAAAAACGATTATTTATACAATAATATAATATTTTCAAACTACAATATTATAAATTTTTAATATGACCTATTTTCAGATTTCATCCAATTTTATTACAATATAAATATTCGTTTTTTTAAAAAAACAATCATAATTTGAAGCAAAAAGAATGCGAAATTATGCATAATTGTATTATATATATATATATATATATATATATATATATATATATATATATATATATATATATATATATATATATATATATATATATATATATAAGGAAAACAATTATTACACTGAATCATATATAATATTCGCGCATAATATGACCGCGCCCCCTCCCGAAGAAAAACCTTTATGTGACCCCCGTCGATTGTTATGGTCGTTTTTTTTTCATTATTCTTCGTTTTTAACCTCTCGCATTGTTTTCGACTTTACGATCGGTACGATTAGAATTTACGACTCGTTTTCCATAGAACCAAATTGATGTTTCAATATGGCGTTTTTATTAATTACCATGGTCTCCGGTGCGCGAAAATAGCATATCGCGGTGTCGACGTCCAGCGATGTCCCGCGATCCGTCGGTTTTCTCTCCCGCTCTAACGGGACGGGGGAAGTAGGGGAAGGAGGGGTTCGGAAAAAGCGTCGATTTCAGTCTTCACGAGCGTGACTCTCAAATTTGTTTTATGTAAATCAGCGATTTGTAGTTTGTAAATAAAACGGGTAGCCTTCCCGAGAGATGCATAAGCTATTCGCCAGCACGCGCTCGCTTTTAAAAGCTAAACGACAAATAGCCTTGTGGGAAAGTCTCGATATGGTGCCGTCTTAACATTGTTTCTTTAAATTACTGTTTATTATGTTCGATGCAGTGTGTGTGTGTATGTGTGTGTGTGTTCGACGAAATTGTACGGTGGCGTCGTAAAACGGACGCGCGATGTAAATCGGAAATCACGCCCGTTGTAAATAAATCGACGATGATAAATTGAATTTTTACCGTTCGAATTAAAATTTTATAATAAATAATTCAAAATTATATTACAATATTTATTATATTTTTTTAATATAAATTTGGTAAAAATTTTAAAAATGCATTAAATTTAAATAAAAGTTGAATATCCCTGAAATATTTTATGAAAATTAGTACTAAATTTAGTATTTAATCATAATACTAAATATTTGTAGTGAATGACATCACTTTCAATAGTTAATTTTCGATTGATGTTCAATAGGTATATTTTAGATATAATGACATTAGAAATACCTAGAAATAAAACATTCTTTACATGGAAAACATTATTATAAATTATAATACAAAAAAAATATATAAATATAGGCAAGAATTCTTTAGAATATAAACCTTTTTTTACAATTTAATAAGTGATAATTTTCATGCAATTCGTAGAGATGTTAGTAATTTAAACGATTTAACATTCATATGTTCTTCTTAAAATTGCATTTCAAAAAAAAAATAAATAATATAATTTAAAAATAATATAATTTAACTATTAAAATATATAATTTATGAAGGATCATTATTTTTATTTATATTTATAATATATTAAATATATAATATGTATGTTACTACCAGGTCATCATAACTATCATTAATTACGGTAAAATATATTCAAATAACTGATGAGAAAATATAAGTTAATGCACGATAAAAATTAATTATTAATAATGATTAGTAAAATATTTTTTCCACACATAAATTTATTGTGTTTCATTAAAATTTTAACTATCAAAATTGAAAAAAAATCATAAATTCAGGTCATTAGATGTAAAACGCAAAAAAAAGAATCGCTACTAAATTTCGATATTTTGAACGGCGCGCATCTTCCGAAAAAAAAAATTTATTATTATTATTATTAAAAGAATATTTATTCAAAATTATTGCGGCTTTATTAAATTTATTTTCTGGCTTCGAATCGTAAATTCGTCGAATTTATGCCCGCAATTAAATCGTAATCGTTTTGCGTAACGATCGAAAATTGATCGTTTCGTCGGCGCTATTTGACTTATTTTCGTTTCTCGCTATTTTATTATTATAAATAAATATATATATATTTATATAATATTAATAATAATAAACAATGGACGAGTTACCGTCGAATTTTTAATTAAATTAATAAACACAATAGGCATATGCGCGGGTCGAGTCGAGTTAATGCAAAAACGTGATCGCGATGAACTTTAAAATGAGAAGACGGCGAAAAAAAAAATAAATATATATTAACCTTTCGCTCTACTTTTGCACGTGAAATATCTTCGATTTCTATTGAACTACTATAGAGACGTGCACACCGATCGTAGACATTATAATCTGACGGATATACGTGTATTAATAAATGAAAATTTCAATATATACAATATTTGAGTCGTCAAATTTATTCTCAGTTCAAATAAAAATTGATTATTGTAATTAGAGATCTTAATTCATTTAAAATATGGTCTATATTTTAATTTATTAGACATATTACAAAAATATTATTAAAAATGTTTTTAAATTAAAACCCTTAACAAATGTGTGATTACGAGAATATTTTTGAATGTTTTTTTTTCTTATATTCTCATATTCATGACAAGTTATTTTTTGACAATAATCCTTATTGTAAATTTTAAATATATAATATTCCATAAAAAAAATTAAATACAAGTTCATTTAATAAATTAATGTATTTAATAAGATAATTTTATAAAAAATGTTAGTATTTTGTAGTCTATTTTAGAGAAAAATTAAAACTGAAATTTCATAAAAATATATTGTTTTAAAATATACCCTAAAATTTTAGCAATTCTCAATTTTTTTATTGTTAAGGAATATTAAAAGATTATTGTATCTTTAGAAGAATATATCAAGTGTAAGCATGAAAGACTTCTATTAAAAATTTATCAAAAGAAATTAATTAAATCATTTAACTTTTTTTTAAACTAACAATCCATTTTAATTATATTAAAAGATATATTCAGATTTAATTGTAATTATTTGAACTATTTGTTACAAGACATATTTATAATATAAATGGTTATAATTTTCAATAAAAATAAATACTGCATAATAGACACGAATATCTGAAATGATGAATATATAATAAAATTAATTAAATAAAATCTATAATATATTTTACATATTAAATCCATTTAAATAATTCCATTTCATTTATATCGCGCTGACTTCGATCGCCTCATACATATAAATAGCGGCATTGAACACATATGTAGTATGCACTGTGAAAACGACTGCAGGTATCCGTCCGCCCTATAATTTATTTTTATTATCAATAAACCAATATTATTGATAATGGTATGCTATTATGAATATCCGACTCGGCTATTCGGTGTACTTAAGCATCTTAATGTTCGACCGCAACCTTGCTATTACTATCACGTTTTTAACTGATTTTAGCCAAGCGGTTACTTTGTTAGAACATCTCGACAACAATAGATCTAGAACGATTATTAAAAACAATAATAACCGATTAAATATACTGAAATCACAATATTTTTATATATTATACTACTATTAAAAAGTAAGGTGAAATTGTCATATAAAACTCTCGAGCATTAGGAAGGCAGGTAAATTGTAAATTTTTTTCCTATGTTGGTAGGATTATCTATGACATTTTCCAAGCGTCTGTTTGTCAAAATGTTTAATTATCTATGAGTTACACGCGTTTTTACAACTCTTAGTTCCTTCATCACGATAATGTACCATGTCATACTGCATTGGATCTCCGTCACCTTTTTACCAAAAACTCGACTCATATCTTTCTGCAACCACCGTATTCGCCATATTTTGCTCCGTGAAAATTCTGGCTATTCAGCAAACTCAAAAGGCCAAAGCGAGAATGCCGTTTTGAAAGTGCCTTTTATCGAACGAAGAATAAATAAAGAATTTACATTTTATTAACAAATTCACCTTACTTTTTGATCATAGTGTTATATATATATAATATTTTATTATTAAACTATCTAATAATTAATTAATCATAATATGTGTCAATTTATCATATGACGTTCGATTAATACAACGTGACATGACTTCGATAAATTTTTTTTTCTATATACAAAATCAAAATTATTTTTTTTTCGCATGATATAATTGAAGAATTAATCTCGATGATACAAGTGCACGATCGTTTCGTATTCTTGAACCCATTATATCTGTTCAAAGTCGACCTTAAAAAATTTCGGCAATTGTGAAATCGGCATCGGTGATTTATCGAATGTCGAATCATATTTTTATATAATTTCAAAACTTCGTGCCGGTCAAACGAATGAATTTTAATTGGACGCATCTCGTATTTATTTTTTTAATTTTATTTATTTTTTATTTACCGATCATATTTTTGTATGAATAACGCTCATATTTATAATATGTTAATGTTTGATATTACGAAATGTTGTTGTTGTTGTTGTTGTTGTTTTATGTCGATGCTTTTATGCAAATATGAAAATTAATAAAGCGCAACACGGTGAGGACGAAACGCCAATATCGTAACGGTATTTAATAACGAAAATATTTTTATATGAATTTATGAAAATGTAAATTTATTATCGTGTAATCTCTAGTAGGGACTCTCAATATTTTTTTTTAATACAATATTTATTATCATATGAAAGAATTATATAAATATGGTATATACATCTATAATCAGAATGAAATCATCATTTTTATATTCCTTTGTCTAAAATTCCAAGTGTATCTAATATTCTTTAAGGATTACAGTTTTGAAATGTGATCATCATTTTATAGTCCTTTATTTGGAAACAAGAGCATGCCTAATGTTCTTCGAACATAAACCAGATTTCAGGATGATCTAATCGTAGAAAAACGATTCTTCCATATATAGAGCAAGAACAAAGCCAAAATGGTCAAATTTAAAATTGAAATAAAAAGAGATGTTTGATAAATAGATTGAATTTATTAAACCACTTAATTAATTGGTGTAGTGATTTCTTAATATGAAAAATATGAGTCTCTTGTTGAATATCAAAATTTAAGATTTCTTGTTTTATGAGAAAAATATCTAAGAGATTAAATTATCAATTTTTTATTATAAAAAAATGTTTTTATTATATTATTTTTTTTATTATATTAAATATTTAAAACAAATTGACAACGCCTGATGTACAAAGGAAATCGCCGCCGGCCGTTGAAACACGTTGAAAATGGCGCACGAGTTTTTCATCGATTTCGGCGGCATTTTCTCGAAAAAAGAGACGCTAATTAAAAATTCGAAAAAAAAAACAAGGACTTATCGTCCTGAGGGAACATTCGCGACATAAATAAGTCTAATCATGTCGCCGCGAAGCGAATGCAATTTGCAAACGACGGGGATTCGAACCGCAGACACCGCCCGCTGAGTACATAATTTGAAAGCTTTGTGCCTTAATTACCGTCGCGAGCTTTAACCGATGTTAAGCCGTATGCACATCGGTAACAAACGGATCATTTAAAAATAAGTATCAAAAACGATCAAGCGTGCAGCTTTATACGAATATTAATTATATTATGTCTTCATAAAAATTTCAAACAAAAATATATAATTAATATACAATAAAAATTAATTAATTATAAAAAAATAATATATATTATGAATTTTAATATAATATAAAATATTTATATATTTCATACAGATGTGTGCGCAGCTTTATCGAGAGAGCTTTTGCAGTTTAACTTAGATTAAATTATGCACGTTCTTGCATTATTAACTCGTTTACCGCGGTGACTGTCTTTTGGTTTTTTGCCGATTGCCATCTTTCTTTCTTTCTTTCTTTCGCAGACAATGAGAAATGTAATTTTAACTTTTCGCATAAATTTTAAAGTGCAAAACAAAGGGTTATCACCTTAATTATTTGCAAATTATTCATACCGAATTCTAACTAAAATATACGGTAAAAGATGAGAAATTGTGGCTTAATATATTTTAATGTGATTTTCGCAATTTAACGAAATTTTCATATAAAACATTGTAAAATTAAACGCATTCTTAGTTAAATATATATAAATATTTGCAATATTTATAGAATATTATTACTCGAAGAAAAAATATATTTGCTATCGAATCAATATTTTAATTCAATGTTTTTAAACATTATACAATTTTTTTTATTAACATATAACTTGAATCTTTTTAGCATAATGATGCATAAACTATTATACGTTATTTTTCCTATCCTTCTTTTAAGAGGTATTTTCTCTTTATCTCTCATTTCTTGACTTTGAATATTCATGTCCTTTAATTGAATATTTTATGAAAAATAAATATAAATTGTTTGCATTTTTTATATATATAATATTTTATTTAAACTTTCATTATCAAAATATGCGGCAACATGACGTTCACACGATTATAACGTCTTCACATCATAGATTAATTTAAAATATACATATTTATTCAAGCATATCGTTCAATAACTACCTGCATATTACAATTTATCTATGATATATGACGGATGACAGTTTCCCGAAAAAACCGCGCCGACATTTATCTATTCGTTATAAATAGGCGAAAATCGATCGAGCAATTTATAAATTGACGCATGCGGGACTTTCTACTAAAAACGCTAGCGTATCTTCATACATAGCAAAAGATTGAAATATCAAATGTATTAATTATATAGAGTGGTACGTTTGCATGCTCAACAGTTATATATTATACGGTATGAATAGATGGTTTATATATATAATATATATGTAAGTGAACGTTAAGGCTCGACTGCGATAACGCGAGCGCAAGTAATTACTATGCTCACGTGAAATATTATTATAAAAACATTGGGTCAACATTAGTTGCCGATGATCGTCTTCTTTGAGGGTCGTCTTAATAAATATTTGAAAATTAAATCGCTTAATATTATAAAAAATAATTTAAATATTAAAATATAGCTTATACTTATCATAAATAATTATATATAAATTTTAATTTTTCAGAATAAAAATTGCTCTTGTAAAAAAATAATTATAATATTTGTCTTAGAAATTTTATTTAGATTTAAATATAAAAAAATATGATATTTCTAATACAAATTTTATTTTAGAATAACAATTTTATATATTATTTCATAAAATACCTATGGACAATTTGAGTCAACTATCCGCATAAAGATATTAATAGACTACAAACAGGTGTAAATTTTTAATATACCATAAAATTTAAAAATAATACCATCATATCATCAAAGATGAAATGCTAATTTTGCACTTTAATTCTAAAAAGAAAAAACACCATAATAAATATTAAAAGATTACTGACGAATTATATATTCCGTTTTTTTTATGTATTTTCATTTGCATTACAAAGAACGCGAGGAATCTTAGAGAGGTATCGCCAATAAATCTGCTGTAATTTCGATGACTTAGTTATTATTATTATTCAAATAGAACTTTAGACAAAACCCTCGTATAAATGTGTTTTAACTGCATCGTTACGAATCATTATATCAAGATTTGTAATGTCATTAATGTTGGATTAAAATTCTTACAATATATGCAAATCTTCCGCATTCGATACGCCGTCGAGTATATCGCAGAATGAAAATCGAGGAACAACAAAAACAAAACAAACAAAAAAAGAAGAGAGACCTCGTAAGTCGCCGAATCGTATTATTGTATCATTTTTATTGAGTCGAACATAAATTAAAGCGTTATCGAGACGATTTCGATTCGAAAACTCGAATAGATGCGTTCCGAAGTGCGAATGCGGCTTTACAATACGATTGAAGATTCCGAGCACGATTCGCAAGTAATGAAACGAGCTTTTTGTAAATGCAATAAAAAAAAATATACAGTCATACGAGCGCCGTATAGCAATAGTTAGACCGGTGTAAGATTGCATATACTATTTATTAAAATCGTCTTATCGATATGGAAAATCTCGCCGGTTAGTGAGATCATTATTTTTCAGCTAATTGTCAATCGCATAAATCGCAAATACTGTGTGTTTTATAAATGATTGCTGTCGATTGTCCCACGCTTTTGAACCTGAGATCATACCAAAAATTATGGATATATCCTCAATAATAATAATATATATGTTGATAGCGATGATTTTTCAATGAATGATCAGGAATAATATGAAAAAAAAAAGTATACAAAAGAAAACTTGGCATCTGAAATGGTTGCAAAATTTCAATCAATTCACATCACACATTGTCGATAAATATGGATGATTCTGTAACAATGGTATTTGTTGAGTCATCGAATCTTTGACAATTGAGATACGTGTTACTGTAAATTTTTATACAACATTATGACCTATTGATAGATTACATGCCAATTTTTTTTTCGTCTTAAGCTAAAACTAAAACGTTTTAAATAATATATTATATAATATAGAATAATGAAATAAATTGAACCAAACAAACATAAATGATTATATAGTATAAGATGAGAATGGTGGATAACAATGATGGCCTTTAAAGTACTCATGAATCGTGATACAAAAAAAAAAAAGAGTAGAAAGTACTAATTTGGATCTAATTACCAATTCTTCCATTTAAGCACATAAATATGTTAATTAGCTTTTGAATAGTCTTACAAAATAAAATGGTTTCTTTATGATACTATTTTTTTTCCAAAAGTATTTAATAATGAAATCTTTAATTATAAGTTTTCAATATTTTGATATATTATTTATCTCTTTTGACATATATTATATATTACTTTGATAAAATATCTTTATTAACTCGACTCATCGCATAATACATTACAATACATACTATACAATTATTGCACACGGATCGAAAGATAAATTATAATGATGTTATCACATTATCTTTACTAATGAAGAAATTACAATGAAACTAGTATACAACATACTATATATAATAACAATAAAACGAAAAAATCGATAAAACGGTGAAGCCGAGCCGGAGATCACTTTGTCTTCTTAAGCGATCAACACGTCAGCCGACTATCGGAATATACGTATATTTATACATCAAATTGACCGGTTGATCCGACAATCGATGCATATATGGTACAATTTATACACGTTCAATCGATCGATTGAGCGATAAAATATTGTTCGGATACGAAAGCGCCGTTGTAGCTTGTACTTCTCAATTGGATGCGGTTCAGGATCATCTTTCACACGGCCATAGTATGGAATGTAGAATGCAGATCTGTACCGGGTTCAATTCTCATTTCTGCATAACACAAAATCGATCCGAATTGTTACACGTTGATTGTGCATCCATAACTATGGAGATATTAAATGCTCTGTATATAAATGCGGCGCGTATTGGAATATCTTAACGGTTGCGCCTATGAATAATGCATATCGTACGTGTAGTAACACCTATATATCTATTACGATATTATGTATACGAATTACGAATTAATATTATGTTTTTAATTGATTTTTTGTGTATTCAAAAATATTGAACGTTTCATCATTTAAAGTCATTTTATATACTTTTATATAAGTTTCGCTCTTCTGTTTGTTTGGGTGGAATTTTTTAATCGATTTTTCGAACACTTTCCGATGTCTGATTTAGTTGAAATTTTGCATACTCGTTCACTCTCGATGACAATCCAAAAATCAATTATTGACCAATCAGTGGCAATTTATTATATCGCTTTTACGATTATAATTCAATATAAAAATAATACAATGATGCATTTATCGATAAATTTATATGATAATACAACGATGCAATTGTTATTATTGGTAATACTAATTTATATGATAATAAAAAAATATTTTATATAAAAAAATTTTTATACGATATAAATCTATTTGTAAATTCATTGATGTTAAAATTATCAGTGACATTTATATGTACAATATAATCTAGATATATTCAGTAATTATACGAGTAATTCGACATGAATAATTACGATTTACGTAAGCAATTACATCCACGTTTGATACGGGCAAGGGTTAGCGACATTTCTCCGGTTCGTGAACGTCTTCCTATATATATATATATATATATATATATATATATATATATATTCTGTCGAAGAATTCGATTTTTTAAAAGCGAGCGGCTAAATATCAATGCACCGAAGAGCATCCAGCAACAAAAGCGACCAACAAAGGTCAAAACGGAATGCTATGAATTACTTGCGATGTGCTCCGGTTGCAGAAGATGTATAAAATGGGTGTGCTGCGGGCGGCAAGCCTCACGAATACCACGGTTTCGAAGAAGCCCCGAAGGCCGACAAAGACACGTCCTTGCAGCGACAAAGACACCAAGGGTTTCGACCAAAACGACGACGACGACGACGACGACGACGATGATGATGATGACGAGCGGACCATCTCCGCCCGTGGGAGGTACCCATTGTATTCCCGAGAAGCCTTCGTGATCGATACAATTCGCCCGTTTTGCCCGCCCTTAAATTAGCGCAACGAAACAGCCACCCGAAATGATACGGCCTCGAAGGCGATTCGACGCGCTCATGACCTTTCCTTTGACCGATACATTGAATGCACTCGTCTTCTTTTATTTTAGGAATGAAAAATCGAGTATATTAATCGACTGTAAAAAAGGCAGGTGTGTTTAAGATTTATTATGAAAAAAAAAATAAATTAAAGAATCGCTATTTTTGTTTTCATCCACATGACTAAAAGGTTAAATAAATTTGTCTATATCGTAAGGTCGACTGGTTAATCCAAATTAATTTTAGATATTAATTTATATGCTATATATATTTTTAAGTAGTGCTTATATAATTTTATATTATCCCATCAATGTTAAGAATAATAATATTTTTTCTCAATAATTTGTTATACGTCTAAGTATCTGAAATACATTAAAAATATTTACTGAAACACTATTTTATTTTTTATTAATAAAAAAAACTCTAAATTTATTTCATGATATTCATACAATGATTTAACATAGAAAACTTTACGACTTAATTTTATAAAAGAATGATTTCATTCCATTTATGGTAATATTTATAGCGGAATCAAGCCGAGAAAATATAATGATACCACTTATAAAATTCATGATTTTACAGTAAAACTCGTGTTTACATTCAAATAACGTCAGATATTTATTCTCGATTTCCTTATTGGAGTAGAATATGCTCAGAAACACAATCGACTACCAAATGTGCATAATGGATCATTGTTTATTTCGATTTGGCAAACACTCGAAAGATCTATCGTATAGAAAACACGAACTTTTTTTTGTACTCTCTCTCTCTCTCTCTATTATTTTCTAGTATGGAATTTTTAGTTCATCCGCAATGTCGTCTATATAAATATTTATCGTATTTCGAGTGCGTATTCACAAGCGATGCGTAAAATTGAGAATCTCTGGTGTTCCATTGTCGTTGATGAATGGACAACGAAGCTTTTCCTGTTTTTGCCGTTCGACAAACACTCGAATTCAAAGTGTAGGAAGCTGAATGACAACAAAGAGAATATCCCAACTCGTCTCCTAACCCAATTTTAATATAAAAAGCCTCTCGTGCACGGCAAATGATTAATAGTCGAACGAATTAATATTTCGTAAGCGTGCAAAATTCTCGGAATTTATAATAATAATAATTATTTACTATTTACATATTTTATTTTTAAAGTGAATCTAATTATCGCAAATTTTTCAATCCAATCTTAAGCGCAGATGCCTGCATATATTATTATGATTTATCGTCTTCATATATTCTAAGAACTTATATAAATATACAAATTATTTAGAAAAAATAATATATGAATTATTTTTGGTGAGTATATTAAAATTCAATATAAATATTTCAGTTTTAATGTTTAAAATCGATTAAAGTTGAAATTGTAGAACAGATTGATTAATTTTTATAATATATTCATATTATTATTTCGTTCAAAAATATATTTTCTAATTTTATTAAAAAATATTTTTAGCAATAAATTTTATTTCAGATATTTATTAAATATTTAAAATTTAATATATTTTAAATAATTAAGAATATAACTATTATTTTAAAATTTCAATATTCAAAAAAGTTATCTAAACAAATGGAAATTTTAAAAATATTTCATCACATTTTTGCATTTAAAATGAAAAAATAACCGATTTTCGTTCTCAATATATAATTTTAAAATTACATTAATTGTTCAATTCAAAACATTACAAAAAAAAAATTTGAATCCTTTAATAAAATTTTAAAACATTAATTTACTTATTATCATTATATGTAATAATAATACGTATAATATTATCGATATAATTCAACTGGAAAGTAATCACACCTATTATTTATATGTAATTATAGTAGAGAGCACATTATTCATAAATGCATAGACGTACTAATAAACCTAATTATTCATTATAATATATACACCTTTGCATTTTCATCCAGAGCAATTATAATCATTAATACAATCGAATATGGAATAGAGATTGTTGCATACATCAATTTTAGATACTTCAAAAAAAAAAAAAAATAACCGAAACGAATTTGAAGTGCAATTATGATGGCAGAGTGCATTCATTATGCATTCTCCTCTTGCATTTTTATTTATTTATATTTTTACGACCGCCTTTTTTATCAAAAGCACACAACAAAGACATGGCGTAGGAAAACGTATGAAAATGTACCAATTTTATTTATGTTGTATTATTATAATTTTTTTTTTAAGATGGTTGCACTTGCGATATTAATGCGAATTTCGCAAAAATTTGTTTCGTCGACGAAATTATAAATTATTATCATTATTATGCGAAAAACGTTGCTCAATTATGTGTTTCAAACGGCGAGGTCTTTGTAGAATTGTGCAAGTCGATCGGTCTTGACGCGGAAGTCTGCCGACAATTGTACGTAATTATGATGAATTTTGATTTTTTTTTCTATCAAATTGTTATTTTATATATTGTGTATATTTTTATTATAATTGTGAGATGATTCAGTTTTGCGTGTGTTAGTGCAATTTTGGATAGATTGAATTTAAATTGGTGTACGTACGACTGTTTAGAGCGCAATTCTTGATTGATGTTATCTTGATTTTTGTTGAATTATATATAAAAAAAAATTGTGTCATGTATTATACATTTTAATAGTTAAATTTATTTATTTATATAATGCTATATTTTTACAAGAAAAATATTTTTTATATTATTTTTAATGTTGTTTCTTTGATTTTGAACTATATTTGATATCTTTAATGCAAAAATAAAAAATACATTCATAATATAAAAACGCAAATTTTGATCTATTTAATATATTTTCTTTAATTTAAACATTCTGAATTTTTTATCTTTTATATATTATTTAAAGACATTATATAATATTCTACAATATAAGTGAACTTTTTCATAAATAATATATTTTATACGAATATTCTACTAAATTAAAAAACATTTCGACTTATTTTTTCAAACATTGAATAATTTAAATTTAAAAATATATATTTTATTGGATTATATATAACAAGCAATTTGTTAGTTTAGAAAAAAAGTGAACAAACAAATTCATCAGTATTAAATAAATAAGTTATATATAAAAGATGATATAAATACAAAAATATTTATAAATTAGTATTGAAAAAAAAATATTTATAATATATATGCAGTCAAAAAATGTTTGCATATTTATAATATTTGAATGTATAGTAGATATTATAAATAAATAAATATATATATAATATTAAGTGAGCCACCGTAAATATCAAAAGTTTCACCAAATCGCAGTCATCTTCGACTTGCAACAAAGCGCTATTTTTTTCTGTACCACAATAAATAAACAAACAAAAATAGATAATAAAATAAAATAAAATCGAAACCGAGAATTTTGCTACGGATAAATTTTTTCCGCGAGATTCATCGCATAAATCAAAAAAAAACAAGAAAAAAAAAGCGAAAAATGGAAAGGAAAAAAAACCGAGCATGGGTGTCAGTCGGAACACGGTGCTTTTTTTCGCGTTCCTTTCGTATATTTCATCCAGTTTAACTGTCAAAATAATTGCAAAATTGATGTGAATATAATTCTTCACGCCTCCTTTGAAACGATTTGTCTGAATTGCATCTTTTCTGGCGTGGGTTGACAAGTAAACTTATTCTTCCAATTTATACGCTGACAATGAGGGCGTGATGATTTTCTTCCGTTACCATCTATATATATTTTTTTTTGTTCATACAAATAATACACACATAAAATAATATAACAATAATAATAATATTATATAAATATAAAAAAAAACAATGGATTTCTTAACGTTTTACAATAAAAATTTCAACACAGCGTACACGCTTTCGCGTTATAAAAATCCAAAAAACTAAATTAAGTTTCCGTGTCATAATTTTTTAAAGACGATCTCATTGACTTTTCAACGCCCACAATCGTTCAGATTATTTCATTTATTAAGCTACGTCCATATTAGGCGCATATTTATTTATTTATATTTTCATAAGTAAAAGTATTTAAATGATCGCATACATCTTTTGTAACGATGATTAATTGCAAAGGTCGTATTGCGCACTCGATTAAAACGATTTATTTTATTAATACATATATATATTTATATATTAAAAACAAATCGAAAATGTATATTTTTTTTTCATTTAATATACGATACGTATAAGGAAAGTTTATATGAGAGAAATTTATTCGCGTTCACGACGCTATATTACACGTTTAAGAGCTTTTGTAAAGCGTTTCGTGAAGCTTTCAAAGTTGATCATTAAAACGACTTTAACGCGTATTAAATTACCTAATATGTCTAAAGCCGTTTTAATATCAAAATGTATAAATATTGCATAATATATACGATACGAATATAATATATGAAACAAGTTCAACACACGTTTTATTAAACGCGACAGAAGTTCTAAACTTTGATATTGCGCAATTTTTTTCTTCTTAAATGAACAATATTTAATAAATTATTCAAAATAATGTTAATTAGTATGATAATGTTGATTAAAAAAAAATAAACTAATATTAAATGAAGTTTATATAAATTAAATAGAGTAACGAATTTAAATTATATAATATGTTGTAAGGAAATTTATGTTTGATTTTCCAATGAAAAATCAATAAATATTTTCACGTTTAAAATATAAACCGGCGCTTATTCGCAATTGAAAATTCACGTTTAAATATCAACATTCGAGACGAGACCTCAATTTCGTTCGATAATCATAGTTATTAAGTGCGGAGTAATTGGTAATTAGGGGTGGTTGAATTCAATACACGTTTGACTTTTGCCGTAATAAAGCAGATACTTATCAATATTCATAGCTACTAACCGTT
The DNA here is from genome assembly GCA_024500535.1 of Leptonema lineaticorne. Taxonomy (NCBI): domain Eukaryota; kingdom Metazoa; phylum Arthropoda; class Insecta; order Trichoptera; family Hydropsychidae; genus Leptonema; species Leptonema lineaticorne. Next base: position 2,174,149 of record JANIJI010000059.1, on the reverse strand, counting down.
GTGATCTCCGGTAATAGTGTTGAACCTTGATCCTTGCGCATGAAACACATCATCATCAGGGATGATGGGCAAGTTGAAGTAATGGCAATTGACCTCACTTGCAAACACGTACGCACACACGTAAGAAATTTCTTATTTAACATGTGAATAGCGAAATTAATGATGATTCTAATTTCAAACAGGCGTCAGCGTCGGTTAACTTCGATGTTGTGCATTCGACTATCAATCGAAAGAATTGGTTCTCGTTAACCGTCATAACATGCAAATATGTGGAAGTAATTATGATTTTAAATTATAATATAGTGAAGAATTGTCTTCTTTCATAATAGCACACTATGAAGAATAGGTGATAGATTCTATTTTCAATCTGTTTAATCATTTTAAAATCATTGTAATTGAGATTTGAATATTTTACAATATGTTCGCGTATTTCATCAATTCTGTTGGCTGAACTTTATAAATTTGATAAAATTATTTATTATATCTCATCTACATATAATATATTTTTAATTTTATTTATATTTCTATATACAATGTAATATAATTTATATATATTTCACAAATTTAGTCAATTTTTTATTATGAACAATTCACAAACTACATGACAATTTGTACATACACTCGCATATAATCATTATGAATTACAATGAAAACGATTACGAACGCGTTTCACGTATAAATATGTGTATTTTGAACTAGAAAATTTTTTATGATTGTCCATAATACTAGTTTTTTTTAATATATATATATATATTTTTCCGGATTTGTCGTATTATTCGCGCGCATCGTAGGTCAGTCCAAATGGACGTTGCTTTTTGTTACCGTTTTTGTTGCGTTTCGGTTTATCTGTTTACTAGTGTCGTATTTGTTTTTCTTTTTTTTGTTTTTTTTTTAGAACTAGAAAAGAAACGATTGTTCTTCGTCTAGTGGCGATATTCGACGAATTAAAATTATATTAGGCCACTTGGGAACGGAAACATCGCATGAACCCGTTGACAATCTTGTATCATTTTGTCGAACGATAATTTCGTACATTTCACATGATTCGTTAAGTTTTTGTGCCATCAACCGTTTCCAGGTTTCCAATTACGAAAAAATCATGAGAAAGTTGATCGCTTTCCTTCTTTTATATATATATATATATATATATATATATATATATATATAATATGTGCACATTTTTTTTATTCATTTCTATTTCTTTCTTTTTGTGTATGAAATCAAATAATATACACTTTTTCGTCACGAAATTGACGTCCGCTCATTATGATGTTTGAACGCTTGTTTTGTATACCAATTTTTTTTAGTTATTCTAAATATTATTTTTAAACATTATATATAAATATGTAATAAAATAAAAATCATAAATTACTAATTAAATAAATCGAGTATGTAATTCAATATAAAACTAGCGACTCAACTTTAATGATAAATTATTTATAAAAATACTTAAATTTAGTCACCGACTAATATATAATAATATATTGTAAATTATTTAATTATGTAGTTTAAAAATATTATTAAAAATAACAATAAAATTTGAAGCATACTTGTTTTCAACAATAAATTAGATATCTATTATATATATTAATGGGAACGGAATGAAAAGAACAAGGATGTTCAAATATAAACACAAATAAATAATCACAAATATTATGTTAACATGAATTAAGCATCAGAAACCTTGAAAAATGATATTCAATTACCAAAACCATATATTTATATAGCTTTTAGATATAAAGTCGTGATAAATAATCCACTTTTGAAAAGTCATATACTGATTATAATATTTTATAAGAATATTACTATTTTGCATAAGCAGATCAGAATCTTGTAACAAATTGATACAATATATTTTATAAACTATACTTTAACAATGATTAGGATGAAATTATTGATTTTATAATTCAATAAATTTGAAAAAATCTTATTTTTTTTATTTTAAAATATTTTTTCTTTTTATTCATATAAATTTGTTCATGAGATATGTATGTATATAACGAACACATTCAATTAAAACGAACAAAATTAAAATCGCATCAATTTCGAGAATTTCACATTATGTCAGCTCACACGAAATCGTAAATTAAATAATACATATTTTTTTTTAATATATATGTGCTCGACTTCGGTGACCATAAATCAAAAACCGTATAATCCGGCAGATATGCACGTTACATTTTCTTTTTATCGTGCAATATTTATAACACGGATGTATCATATACGCGGCCATTTTTTTTTCTTTTTCTTCTTCTTCTTTTTCTTTTTCTTCCATTTACGTGCGCATGTTATACGGGACGGTTTTTTTTTTCGATGATATCGTATATAATTTAACTATTAACCTTTCGAATGATACTAAAAGACGTTCGAATTTATAGCACTTAACGTCTTTACATAACGATCGAAATGAAAAAGTAAAAAATAAAATAAAATAAATAAAAACGATATGAAAGATGGTCGATATTATTTTTATCGAAATATTATTATAGTTCGTATTAAATGGAGAATTTCATATTTTATTTTAATTTTATATATTTTTAAAAATAATAATATTAGTAAAAAAATTTAACACGCTGTGTATAAAATATTAATAAAATGAACAATTGGAATATGGATATTGACATAATGAAATAAAAAAGCTTTTTCAAAAATCATGTACGGGAGCAATTAGATGACATCAGTGTTTTTTTCGCTTGAATTATATTTCAATTGAGACGATCGAGAGCCAACGGACACAAGTGGAATATATTAAATTGATAATTGACACGAAAATGTATGGTAAATACATGAACGGATGTTAAAAAAATATATATTTTATATATTACAAAATTTAGATAATTTTAAAAATTATTCTTTAAATTTTAAGACATTACTTTTTTCCTATTAAAGCTACAAAATATTAATATTACGATTATATCAATTTTTTGAACATTTCTTTAGGATAAAAATATATGAATAAAACGTTCAAATAGTTAAAAAATGTATAAGATTCTATTATTTTATCGTAATAAAATATTATGAAAATGAAAAAATCTATTCTAAATATTGTTAATAGTGATTCTAATTATCTAATTTATTTATGTAAAATAATTATAAAACTTATATATATATATATATATATATATATATATATATATATATATATATATATATATATATATATATGTTTAGCATCATGAAAATCTCATTAATATGGCTCATTTAAAAATATGAAAAGCATCGTTTAGCCTGGATTAAAACGTTCATTGAACAAAGAGCGAATTCGGTAAAACGGTATTTGTCGTTTGTCGAGACCTTTTACCGTCGTATAAGTGCATCATGAAACGAATTCGAAGCGGTAGACGACGTTCTTGGGAGTCGAACCTCCCACGATCGACCGCTATCTGCCTTTTGTGCCGTATATATATATATATATATTCTGTTTTGTGCACTTTGCTCCGATGCTCTTTTGTTGGTTCGTTTTGTTCATTCTTACACTTATCGACTCTTCTTCTTCTACTTCTACTTCTACTTCTTATACTTTTACTATGAAACCGGACGCGTGTGTGTAGAATCAAAGTGTACTATGTGCAGATATTAACCGCATTCGTACACATATTTAGCGTGATGTAGCTAGATAAAAACAATATGCTCGAATGGAATATAATGGAATGCGATGATCTGAAGGGTCTAACGAAATCGTTGCTATAATTCCGAAGCGAGTTAGGCGTGGAAATATTTTGATGTTATGATATATTACTATTTTCTGAAGAATATTTCAAAGCGTCCGATTTCATTATTTTAGTTTTGAAAATAATATATTTTCTATAACAAATATTTTAAAATTATATTTTAGGATATCTAAATTTGGATTATTAAATATGAGATTGATATATAGATAGTCTAAAAATAAGATGTAAATTGAATTACAATGTCTCCTTAAATTTGAAATATTCAATATTGCTCATAGAAATTTTGACCAATACTTATAACAATATTGAAAATTCGCACAGAGCGCTATTGTATTAGAATCCAACACAATTAATTATTTAATTACAGTTTAATTTATCCAATTAACGGCGAAATGTATAAATATCGATTCGTCGTCGTTGCAGCGTTACTTTTGACTTATGCATCGGTATAATTTCAATTTAACATCGCGTCAAGTGTGCGTGTCGTCGTCGCAAAATTATTACGTTTCTGTAGGCCGGGCCCACTTTACCGGTTCATAAATATTTGCCGGGTCCTATTAGGTGCTATATGATGGTTTCCTTATTAGTTACAGACAACAACAACAACAACAACAACAACAACAAACGGCAAAATGCGATAGAGCAAAAGACGCTCTCGGTAAGTAATTATAATGCAGTCGTAGTACTACAGATAGAGCTATATACTGCAAGCAATACACTAGGTTCAGACGGCATATAAACTCAATATCGGCGAGAGAGCAAGGTCACGTCTGTGCCAGGGCAAAGGTTGAAATATGGCGTGAATTATTGCCACAACTAGGCGTTAGTTGAAGGCAAAAGATGTGGAAGAAACCCCGCCTGCATAAGGCTCAATGGGAAAACGCTACGGGGAAGGACGGGCAAATTCGAAATATATTTCATATGGACACCCGTTGACATCGACGAACGGCTAGTTGTTCGAAACGTTGCTTCCATCTGTTTTTCATCTATCATATTCTATACATTTATATATATATATATATATATATATATATATATATATATATATATATATATATATATTATTTTAGATGTTAAACAACAAACATGACACTCTAAACAAAATTACATTAAACTCTTTCGAATGACTGTGTTGAAAGTTTCGTTAAACGCGTGGATCACGGCGTGAAGAAGAAGAAGATAAATATAATTTTATATATATATATATATATATATATATATATATATATATATATATATATATATATATATATATAAATATAAATACAATATTAAAAGATTAATCCGATATGACGTATATATATAATATAATAATTAATTAATATATATTACAAAATTAATTTATAAATTTTATGAGGTCAATTTGAAAGACACATATTTTAAAATAATAATTTATATGAATATTTTGAGAAAAAATATTCATTAAAAAATGTATACATAATACATTATGAAATAGATATATAAAAAAAAAACAATGATACATAAAGTGCAGTAATTTATCGTTTTCATTAATAGAAAAAGGAACGTTGCAATTGACAAGTATGTATATTATTTTTTTATGAAATTTAATTTGAATAAATTATGAAAATTGCATCTAATAACAAATTGAAGGTCGCTTGTTTCATTATGTGATGTATTTATATTATATTATCAATAATTTTATTTAAACGTCTAAGAAAAAGTGTCATTAGTAAAAAAAAAATACAAAAAGTGCAAATTATTAAATAGTAAAAATCTAAATATTTTCTTTAAATAATGCTGAAATAAATATTGAAAAATTCATAAAAAGATATTAAATAATATTTTTTTTTGGAAAAAAATTTTGATCATATAAATTATATCGAAATTGATGAAACAATACCTTTTGTATATTATAATAAATAAAATCCTTACCATATATAAATTGAAATATCACCTTATAAAATAAAATATAATGTTATAGAATCGTGTGTTTATAATAAAAAATACTTTATAAAGTCATAATGGAACACTTAAATTTATTTTTTTAAATCAATTACTTTTTAGATCGACATTTTTTTTCTAACTTTATTTATCATTTTTCAATTCGAGAGCGCGCTTTTTACATATTAAATTTAATCCGCTCCATACTAACATCCTTAAATAGCGTCGCAATATTTATTTTCCATTCGTGAATTTAAACAAAAAAAAAAACCTAAAATTAGTATTCAATATTGTTTTTATAATATTTTTTTCTGAATTCAATATTAAAACCGGACAAATTATCATTAGTATTTTAATCCGTATGCAAATAAGACGTACCATAATTGGATAAGCGGTCAATTTTCTTATACATAATCGTTCACAATAAAAACAATGTGTAACGGATCAGTAACCGGATAAACACATACACATATTTATATATATATATATATATATATATATATATATATATATTGAGTTTTAATTTGTCGTATATTTATTTTACGTCTTATAAATTTGGCGGCAATCAATCCATGACTTCTTATCGCAAATCGGACATTTTCACACTCAATCAGACGCCCACATAAATTAAAACGCTTTTTTTTTGTACACACGACTTAAGTAGATGAAATAAAAAAAAACGTGTTAACAATTAGCCGCGACAAATTTATTTTTGTAACTGAACCAGTTTGTTGTGTTGTAGAATCGAACGTCGTTATTAGTGAATACTAGACAAAAGTCGCCGATATTGATCGATCTTGTACGATCGACGGCGATGTTTTTCAACGAGTCAATGATTAACGACGGTCTACGATCGGAGTCGGAACTCGAGTGTGTCGGTAAAGGGTTTTAAATTGAGGACAGGTCGAACGAAAAATAAATAAAATAAATAAATAAGAGACTTATTCTAGATGTATCGACTCATTTGTCTAGAGAACTAAATAGTCGTTCGGATAACGAATGAACGATATTAACGATCTATGAACGCGAATAGGTTTTATTTGTTGCCATGTTAAAACTTTATTTTGACAGGAAATCTTATCTTTAAAATATTTACTAGAGTGTAGAAACATTGATTTACTTACTATATTTAATTATATATTAATCTAAATAAAAATAATAGTAAAATTTACAATATATATATTTTTTTTTCAATAATCTAAACAAAAATATAAATTAACAAATTTATTATATAATACAAAATATAAATAGCCAATTCATAAATAATTCGTTAAAAATTTAAATTATTATATTTTAATGATATTTAAGCCGTTTTAAAAATGTCGAATTTAAATTCATTTCGCAAACTCAGTGAAGAATCTAATAATTTTCTTTTATTTAAATTAGCATGTAAATATTATTAATAATACTCTGATCGTTTCAAGTATAGAACAAAAATGGAATATTTTAAAATTTATAACGCCACTTTATTACGGATCTATTATTTATTATTATAGAACAGCGACGGAATATTTAAAATTTACGGCGATCTTTATAAATCTGGATTTCTCGTTTAATTATTAAAATATTGATTGTGTTTTTTTTAATTTATTATGTATAAGTTTTTTTATTTAAAAATATAATATATTGAATATATTTGAATCGAGTTTTTTTCAATATTAATATTTTTTTCATAAGAAAATTTGTAATTATTACCTAATTTTATAATATAATAAATAATAATGAAATACTTGTCGGTTTATTATAATGAATCATATTAATATGAATTCTAGTATTTTGAAATTGTTGTTCTTAGTATTAAAATTTAATGGATAGTAGATTGTTTACGGAGTAAAACAACAACAAATTGAACAATTTTCATCATATTATTCAACTCGTTCTCACACAATAGCAACACGAATCGACAATTTCCTAGGATCCAGTTAAAAAAAATAGATCTGTCATACGTTCAGATATAAGCTATCGAGTTAACTCACCTATCATTTGTCGCGTCCATTGTTGGCACTATGTAAGACAGAAAGACGGATATGAGGGTAATGCGATATCGCACCCACTAATCTATTACATAGAAATTTGTTTACGCGCACGCACACCATTTCGATTAATACACTAATGCCGCTTTTATTTCGATGAAAAATCGTGCCACTCAGTAGGCGGACAAATATAAAGAGGGTCCGCTCGCGGTGCGCACCTCTTCTTTTCACTGTTCTTATTGTTGTTTTCGTCGTTGTTGCTCGACTATATTGTCTCTAATAATAATAAATATATATATATATATATATATATATATATATATATATATATATATATATATATATATATATATAGAAAAAAGACAAAAACAGAAAACGAATCAAAAAAAGAAAAAAATGAAAAATAATGTCGTCGAAGAGATGAAGAGACCTCGCTCGTCTATGCGTTGTTTGCGTTGGGCGCAGCTTTTTCAAAATGATGTCATTCCGTTAAATACGAACCACTTTAGCAGTATCGGGTTAAATGCGCATTCTCAATATAAATATACGTAAAATACTGCAATCAATTTTATATAAATCATTGTTATTTTAGTCAATTCGGTGTAATAAAAATATTTTTTTATACAAAAAAAAAATGTTGATTATTTTCATCTCTGAATTTGCTTAATATTTGCGAAGCTTTTACTTTAATTTTATTATAAAATCTACAAAGCTTTAAATAATGAATATTTTTCATTGATAACGTTTATATTGCCAAATAACTATATAAATTCAAAATATACAAAAAAAAATATTTTTATATTTTGAATGAAAAAAATAATTTATACAAATTTTTGAAGCTTATTTTATATTATTATACATTATACTGATTATTTTAAAGAAATTCTTTACTTAAAATAATTAATTATAATATTTTTCATTGTTTTTTTTTAATAATATTCATAATGTTAATCCACATAATATATTATATATGATTAATATTTAATTTTTATTTTCAATTATCATTGCAATGTTCTTTATAATTTTCTATATATTTCAAATGTATATATAATATAATATATAGTATTTATTCTACTCAGATTATGACAAGCAATAAATTTCAACATTGAAACATTGTTGCAATTTAAAATCGTTCCTTTACATATATAATATTAACATATTCATACATTTATACAAAAACATATCTGAACGCAATTTGCAATAAATATGTATCTTTTATATATAAATACGAATTTTATTCACCGTTCAGACGCCGCAGAACAAACATAATTATCGTTCAATCAAAATATCATCCGATTAAATAAATAAATAAATAAAATTAATATTTTTAATTGAGCGCGTTAAATGAATCGCTTAATTAAGGAACACCGATTAAGTAGTTAAAGAATTTTTGAAGAGGGATAAAATTTATACGGCGTCATCTCGAATGGAGAGCACTTGTACTATGAATGAAACACTCGGACAGATAACAATTCTTAACGCCGCCCATAAATTATTTCCTAAGTACTGCTTTATACGCCGAGATATTTATTTACTCGTGGTGACATCATCGCGTCTCTTTTTGTTCATCTTTGATAACCAAGTATTTACCCGCTCTTCGATGGTAAACAGTTCTTGTTCGAGTGGTTGTTGCGCTGATTCATACGTATTTATAGATAATAAGCTTTCATATGTAAACACTCGAAATTCTAATTTTCCAATAGAAAGGTTCGACTTAATTCGGAAACTAATTGTGTCTTAAATGACCTAAAATATATGAAAAAGGTTAAAAAATATGATAATTAGTAGTAATTAAAAAAACAAAAGGTGTTCTCAATTTTAATTTATTAGAAAAAAATACAAATAAAAATTTAAAAAGCTCTCCCGATAATGAAGTCTCCCTTAATAGTTGAACGTATCTGAGGAATAGTGAAAATAAAATAATTCATCCATTAAAGAAAGACTCTTAAAATTGTTTCAAATAATTTTAAAATCTCCGTATGCAATTCATTAGGCACAAGTTCTAATGTTTTCACATACCAAATTTCGCCTTTAAAAATCAGTTACAATACTTTATATTTTTATATCTAAAAAAAAAGCATTTTAATTTATATTATATGTATACAATATATTTTTAATATAAAATATTTATCATGGTTTCTGTCCTTTAATCCTTTTTTCGTAAACAATATTATGATCGCGATCCGGCGTTGTAACTGTGACACATCAAATTTGTCGACGCCAATATCAACCGTTCTCATTTTATTTCCTTTTGTACCCTTGATTCGAAGGTAGAAGGGATCAAGTGCCATTGCTGTATGGTAGTTACGAGCGCACGGATATACCCAAATGGGTGGTCCGTGTACTTTTTATCTACATTGATTCTTAAATGACCTCTTATGATAAGAGTGCAGCTCGTGGAGAGTGGAGAAGTGCTCCATTATTTTTTAGGAGGCTTTATTACACGAAGGCCGTGTTCCAGCCGCCGGAACGGACGTGAGAGCTTTTTCAACATCTTCAGACACTTTGACTCTGCGCTTTTTTGTAACCTTTCGATTTTTTTTTTTTTGTCAGACGATCCCGAATATTCCTCTATAATTTGGTGTACGACATGATTCAAGAATGCTGGGCAACATCGCAAAATATATCTTTTAAAATTAAATATTTAAACTAACGTAAATATTTTTTACAAAAATATATTTGGTATAGGCAATGGAAAACTATATGGATTACATTTTTTTAACATTATTTTGGATTGATAGGACAAAAACAAGGTTTCTAAATAGGGCAAAGAAAATGAATAATGCTTGTTTCTGATATATGGTAATCGCCGATATTAAAAATATCTAATATGGTACTTTAAAAAAATATAATAATAAAGATAATCTTCAAATTTGGTATTCAGTTAAAAAATCTTTAAGATATTATATATCATATTTTATTTTCTAAGTTCCATATATATCGAATTTTAGTAAAATTCTTAGAAATTAAAAAAAATCTTCAAAAAGCAACATCTAAATAAAGTATAATATAATAATATTTATCGAAATCAAAATCTATTTTCTAAATGCGATATTGATAAATTACATATTGATCCAAATTGTACGTTGTTTACTCTATTTAGCGTTAAATATAAGTTTCTTATTTAGGAAACGCTAAAAAAAAAGTCGTCTAAAACTAATTTAAAAATAAGACAAATTCGGAACGTTCCATATGCGACTTCGCACTTAGATCGTTCAAAATGTGCAACATTTAAAGAATCTACGGATTAATATATATATTTTTTTTTATTAATATTTTCGTTTTCAAAATTCATCCCGTAGAAAAGAAATGACGGGGCGGTGAATTTGAGGGACCACCAAATAAACCAGACAAATGTCCGGTCGTAAATTTTGAACGCGTGACTCTCCCATGTCGGAACAATGTCCGAGATTATAATTAATATCGAACCGCGGACACGCCCTGGTTGTAATACCTCTTCTAAATGCTTGAATTAATTCTTTAAATATAATTTCACGTACGTTTCTATGCAGTCTCAATGGTTTCATTAATATCGATACCGTGAAATAATCGAAAAATAAAAATCGAATACACCCCCTTATATCGAGCGCCAATCTCAAAATCGACGCTCGTAATTAAATAAAAATTTATATATCTTATTTACGTATAATATAAATCAAAAATACAATAATATCGTGATATTTATAAATTTAAATTTTGATAATAATATATCAGTACTTGCAATTTATATAATATTTTATACGTGAATCCGATATATGATATCTAAAAAAAAAAAAGACGAAACGATAGAAAAAAAATACCGTATATAATGTAATCAATATTCCGACATCGCACATTATTACTATTACGTTTTCTGGTATTATTTCACATGAAATACGTCGGACATAATTTTGTTAACGGTTCAACAAAAATGACGCAAATCGCGTAAATAAATTACTATGTAACACAAATGCGAAAGGCACTTATTTATAATGTAATCTAATGATAGGTTCATAAAGTCGTCATAAGCCAAGACACTTTATTGACATTATGGTAATAATATTTATGAAAGACGTTCGGGGAATCCATACGTGACATTAAAAAGTAATTATCACAAAAATGTGTTAAACAATAAAAAAAAATCGCATTTTTTTTCCCGATTAATTAAATATAATTTTAATTAATATTTATAGAAAATGAGGTACATTTTAGTTTGAATACTCATTAGTTGAGTCGTTGATAATTTATTGAATCACTGCGAGCGTCTTTTTTTTTATTCATATTAATACATAAAAATCAACATTGGACTAAATAATTATACGTTAACATTTATTTATTATATATATATATATATATATATATATATATATATATATATATATATATATATATATATATTCATTCATACGTTTCGTATTCACCTTTGCTCTTACGATTTGACTTTCTCGAATATCTTTTGTTAGTTATTCGATGTATTATTAATTTATTTAATTGATTTTCGAGCGTTCACTACACGACATTCCAGTTTAGTACTCGTGCTAGGCTTGAAGCAATAGGAAAATATGTAAAACTAAAGCACGTCGACCACACACGTGGATAATGGATATGAAATAAAGCACCAGCATAATATGAGATAACGCATTGACAGGCCGAACGAGTATAAATTAAATCGAATATTTTACTTTTGAGCAATCGGAATAGTAACTAGGCGTGTTCATTCCAATTAAAATGAAAAAGCTCACTTAGTAATATCCGTCGATATTTTTTTTTATAATAGAATTCGACGCATCGGTAAAAAGTTTTGTGTTTCGTGTATTTTATGAATATGCTGTTGTTCGAATATTTTTTTTTAGTATTTGAAAAAAAACATCGATTTTCATCGGAGACTTATTAATCAAATATATATATTTTATATATAATATAGTTATACGATTATTATTTAATATCAGAAATATAAATATTCAATTGAAGCACATATAATATGTAAATAAAGAAGACGCGTACGATAACTCAATGGTTAACTTTAATTTCCGATATGTGAACATCGTGTAGTGAGTAATATTTCTACTTTATAAATATTATTTAACTAAATCATTTACTTATATCATAATTTAAGAACGACATCTTGATTTTAATTTAAAATACAGCAATATACCGAAATTACATAATAAGCAAGACTGAGAAGAATTATATAAGTCGAAATATGAATACTTAGATTTACACATAAATTTGATACAAGATACTTAATTAACGGATAAATAGGTTATTAGTTATCATATTACAGAAGTTTATTTATATTAAATAATAATTTTCCTTTTATTTGGCGTCACAAGTGAATATTTTTAAGATTTATCTCAACAACTTTGCTCGATCTTTGTCCACCGTCAGTTTTCTTTTTCTATGTTATATTTCTGAATATTAATTAATCTTTCAATATAAAAGTGTGACACGATATTATTCGATACTCACGATAAATTATCTGAACTTGGAACTAGCAAAATTTTTAATTTCCATAACTCATTAAATATCAAATCGAATTAACATTAATCAAAATAAAATAACAATTAAGATATATCAAAAAAATTAATAAAGAATATCTAATTGATATCCTACGAATTAAATTTAAATAAAAAAAAAAGAAATATACACGCTCATAAATAAAAATAAATAAATTAAAGTTTTAATATATCAATCGATATTAAAAAATCAAAATAAATAATATGTAAACATAAATATTGAACTTAACACAATAAACACGAATCGATAACTAAAACAGTAATACGACCCTCTGTACTTTTAAACAGTTTGATATATAATATAAATATATATATATATATATATATTTTTTTGTAGCAGAACGAACGATCGTGTTTGATTTATTCGATTCGACGATATCGATATATATATATATATATATATATATATATATATATATATATTTTTTTTTTTTTTTTTTTTTTTTTTTCAACACGGTATCATATCGTAGTTTAACTTATTTATACCGTGTCCGTCGAGATCGCGTTACATCTTATTACCGTGTGTTCACATCCGGATACGATGTTCGATACGGAATCGAAACGTATTAATCACAAACCGAACATGGCTTAATTTAAATCGATACATAAACGCTTTACACGTTTTTATTTTATTTCATTTTATATATACATATATTTATTTATTCTTTCTTAATCTTATACGTGTATATTTACGAGTGTTTTACTCAGATACATGGTATATTATATATATATATATATATATATATATATATATATATATATATATAAATATATATGTATACTTCCATCTTGCGATCGACTTTATTAATTGGCGATTGTTATCGTTGTAATAATAGCGTTTCAACATTGAAAAATTAGCGGTTAATTTATGGATTAATTGAAAAATTAAACGTATTCTGTTATTTATATGTCCGCTTTCGAATGGATTTGTTCGTAATTAACGACATTTCGATAGCGGTTTGAAATCGAAGACGAAATGGCGCGTGATACAATTTTTGGGTTTGCTTTTTAACCGCTCATTAAAATCTCTTATTTTTTTATATATATTCTACATTATATGATAATGAAATAAAAAAGAAAAATGTTATTATTGTTTCATTTTAAAGCATTCGTAATAATAATTTATTTTTAATTATTAAATTTAAATTTCATAATATAATATATAATATAATATTATAAACGAGTTTTTTTATAGATTTAAATTTTCATACAAATTTATATCATCGATTTATTTGAGTTCAAGGTTGTGATATAAAAACTAAATCGTGTTAAACAAGTTAATAGTACGTGAGGGGTGGTATAAAATATTGAATCCTGTTCTAAAGATTTTATTTTTAATTAAAACAAAATAAATAATAATGACTTATTATATATTCAAATATATATCTAAAGGAATATTATATTTTATACGTTTTTATTTTTATGCTAATTTACGATCGTGTTTATTATGATACAATATAACATTTAACAAGTTATAAGCATTTTACACCTATCGTACATTGTATTGAAAACTATTCTAATTGCAGAAACACCATAAAATTCAATGGATTTTCCTTTAATTAGCGTATAAGGAAAAGGCATGTTGCGACAGATAAAGAGAACAATTCAACAGTTCGAATCACATTCGACCTAATGAGGTAATCAACAAGCTTGAGGTCGCAATGTCGGTGACATCACTTTTGTGACGTCACGAAATTTAGCAATCGCGGGGATACTTCGAGAGGTCGTCGCGCTGCAAGTGAGAGCTTCTGCACTTTTTCTGTCGAAAAAAAAGTTTTTTTTTTATCACCTCGTTAATCATCGAATTCGTTTATGAAATGAACGCGATAAATCAAACGACCGTAATTAGAGCTGAGCCGTAAATTACTATTAGCCGATTTGCTTTGGCCAGTTTTACCACGTTTGATTAATTGCGTGTAATGTTCATCGAGTACTAATGTTAACGTGCCGTGTTCCAATTGATAGATGTTAGTAAGAAATCGGCTTCGATTAACGAGTTCGAAGAATGATGATTTGTAAATTTTGATATCTATGATCGTTTTTGTATTCTACGAAATAATCTAAAATTATATAAAATTAAAAAAAACCTGCTTTATAGTTATGCCAAACAATTTTAGCTATAACTGTAATTAAATTATTTAATTTATTTTTTGATATTTTTTCAATGCAATATGTGAAATAATTTTATAAATTTCTCGTAATTACTGTGACATAAAAATAGAAGTGAGACATTTTACGAAATACTAATATAAATTAAAAATAAATGAACCAGGAAAATGATTCAAAATAAAAAATTATACATATATAATATTAGATTTCACTTCTGATATGGTCGATATTAAATTAAATTTTACGACGACCAGTTTTAAAAGTATAAAATGGATAAAAAAAAATCAAAATAAAATAAAATAAATAGAGAAACGATACTGAAATCGAACTATATGATCTTGTTCGGTTTGATTTTCTCGCGAGTGCACGCAATGAGCAATAACAGCAAACTAGGAAAACTCGATTCAGCACCGCTCAATCGGCATAAATCTACCTCTGAATCGTATAATAAAATAGTATAACTATGTAAAAGGTCATCCGCGGACGAGTTTGAATATAAATTGTTTATTTTGTACCGTTCGACCATTACGAAATGGATTATTCGTAAAAAAAAATGCCGTTTCAAAACGGGAGTAAACTGTAAAATAGACATCGCGCGCAAATAATAATATAATTTCACCAAAAAAGGGTGGTTTAAAACAAACATTTTAGTGATGTCGTTCGTTTCAAATATGTTTAATAAGTTGTAATTATTTTTTAGGATCGTAAAACGGCTTCTTGACTCGTTCTAGCGGGCAGAAGTCGCTAAATAACGTGACTATTAATAATTAGCGATTCATTAAGTTTTCTTAGTTTATTTACGATAAAGACGACTCGAGTTAATTACTTATTGGAACAGCGGTGTGAAATTATTCCTGTTATTTTTTTTTACAATAATTATGAATTTTCAATATTTTATAACTTATAAATTATAATTTATTATTAATCATTTAATGAAAAAATATATATCAAATGCATTTTTATATAATGAAATACTTCTATTGTATGATAAATATGTTTTATTGAACTTTAAAAATAAAATTATATATATTTATATTTTTGGATTAATATCGAAAAAACTGTACAATAAATATAAGAAAATGCTAATCCTTTTTATAAATTTGTTAGTTAAAAAATAAATGATTATGTGAAAAACTGATTACTCAACTGTAATTAATACTACAATATAATCGATATTCTGAAGCTATATAGAAATGTTGATTTATTTTACGTAAATTTAAAAATCAGAAAACGACATTATGTAATAGTAATGTTATTATTAAAAAAATATAATATATTACAAATTATTTATGATGAAAGAAATATATAGAAAAATATAAATAAAATTACATTTTTTTTATCACATATATAATTTTGATCGTTAAGAATGTACAACATATATTATAAACACCAATCGTCCGTAGCATCTAATAGTTTTATACGTCGCATGTGAACCCTGGCCATGTGCCGTTAAGACGCGGTCAAAAACGTCGTAGATACACTTTAAGATAGCTTCGGGGTGAGATAAATAACGTCGAAACGGACGACGAGTTTCGTTCATTAGCCGGTATGTCACAGTAAATTTTGTCGGTTGAAACTTGTGGATTTGCACCTTTTGACCCCGATATACACACGGAATAGTGAAACACTCGATGGACTATCTTAATGAACTTTCACGCAGTCTACAGGTGTACAAGTTTATACGACAAAGACAGAAATATATATATATATATATATATATATATATATATATATATATATATATCTTGTATACGTTATAGAAAATTGTATTTTCCCTTGAAATTGTATTTTTTTTTCATACCATATGTTGCTCAATGAAAATCAATAAATTTTCAGTGAATCGTATCAATTTGTATCATGAGTTACGATGTTGCAATCGGTCGTTATTTCTTTGGAAAATGAGAACAATGAATTAGATTTAGTCGTCTCGAGTGCTCTGTCATTCGTGTGTGGTTTACCTAATACAAATTTAAATTTATTGTGTAATATATTTATATATGGTTGTAGTTTAAAATAAACAACAAAATTGAATGATTGTGAAAAGCAGAACGGATGCCATATTAATTATATTTTCTATACGAATATGCTGTAAGATTTCAAAGATATTATTCTGAAATATTAAAATATTAAACGCATGCGGTGACTCGGTGATAACGCGCATGTTCGTTTATTTATTTGTAGTCGAGAGGTCACAAGTTCAAATGTAGAATATTACTTGCATATTATTATATTATTACTTTTAGTTTATGAAAAATATTAATATTTCAATTTATAATTCTATAAAAAAAAATATATAATTATGTCATTTTTTTGAATTCAAATTTAAGTTAAGCATGCAATAGAAAATAATAAACTATGGAAGAATATATTTTTCTTATTGCAAAAAAAATTTTTTTTTTCAAGATTATCTGAAGCAATATTTTTTAGGCGAACATCGCAAAATTTTAATTAAAAGAGATTGCAATATTTATATTAGTTACACACACGTTTAATAAGCAGTATTATAATAAAATGGCCATAACTGGTATGCGAACTTTGACCTGAAATCCACAACCATCAGAAGGACTTTCCATTTACTGCTTCTGATAGAATAGAACCTTGAAGAGAATTTCTAAATATTTCGCTAATCAAGTTTTTTTTCTACAAATTTCCGCTGTTAAATTTTACGACTGTTAAAAAATTTAAAAGAACAAAAACGCTGCAGATTTACGACGTTTCATATAAAATATGGTATATATATATATATATATATATATATATATATATATATAGTGTTATTTTTTTCTGTGTTAAAAATTTAATATATAAACATGAATATATAAATATTGACAGTTTTGTTTTGTTGTAATATTCATTTGCGTACTTCGCTCGTTTTCAAGGTTCGATTTACGTCGCTGATCGGTGTGAAATTCATTCAGTTTTACGTCGCAATATGTGTACGACACTTTCGACTTTTCCGAATCGACCGAAAAATTGAAAAGCGTGCGTGCGTTATACTTGGAAAAAAAAAAAATTAACATAAAGTTTATACACAACGAAGTCAATATGCAAATGAAACTACGTCTTCACTCAAAACAATGTGTTTAAAAAATATTAGATATATTTCGAGTTTAATTAAAAAATCTGCATTTGTATTTTTTATTATGATATCCATATTTAAAAATATTGATATATTTTTTTAACTAATCATATAAATTAATTGAAAATATAATTTAATACATAAAATTTTTTGTTGTATGTTAAAGTTTTAGATAGTTAGTTATATTTTTTATATTATATTATATTTTTTTAACTTATGTAATTAATTCTCTTTCAATTTTTAACTCGACATGGATACAATAATCCATTAAACTATATATTTTCTATATTTAATTACTAGAGTTTTAATTCTGTATATTTCATTGCCTATTACTATACTTCAATTATTGTAGTCAATAATTATTAAATTAATCATGAATGTGATCTACAATTAAATTAATTGAAATAAAATATATTCTCAATTTTGAACAAAATATTTATTATTCGTAAAATTTGATATATATTGTTAATCTAGTTATTAATAGACAATAAACATCATATTTAATTTATTCGATTACAAATATTTATAAATTCTTCTTAGTACATTCTTATATTATTAAATCAAGATTTTCATTCGTATTCAGATTAATTTTAAAATATATTATATACTATATAGATACTTTTTAGTCACACTGTGCATTTTTCTCGTCTTTCGTTTAGACACAGGTGCCAATTTTTAGTTCGTTCGCATTGTAAACATCGTCAAAGAAACATATAAATATATATATATATATATATATATATATATATATATATATATATATACGTTCAGTGAAAAAAAAAACAGAATATATATGTATATAAATATATTTTTGAACCTTTTATGTATATCGCACATCTATATTTGGCCTCGCTAATGAAGGCTGTTAAATTTGTTGTGCGTAAGAAAAAGCGACTTACATACGAGTTCGTGTTTACGACCGCACTCATCATACGACGCTCAGGTGGCAAAAGGCATAAGTGGCACGTGTGATTGGCGAGATATATGGCCTCCGCGGCGTACTCTAACGCATCATCAACAATAAAATATATCGAAGTTTTGCCCACGCGAAACTCGGACGTCTCTCATTTGCATAATTTAACCGAGATATCGTCTCTTATGGATCGCAGATGGAAACCGAGAACGTTCAAGATAACCTGCTCTTCATTTGTATAAATATTTCATTAACATTATATATATATAGTACATACATATAATATTTTTTAATTACAAATAATAATTCAACATTATCAATTGTCGATCATTATATTTTATTACAAACAAATTGACTTTTTTTTTTTTAATTTGTATTGTAATATAAAATTTAATAATATTCGTATTAATATCATAACATTGACTTACTCGTAATTTTATAGTGCATTTAAATTTTATATTATATTTTTTCAATATATAAAAAGTAAACCATTAATATGTTTTTTTTAATATAAATCCAGTATTTTTGTGTTAAACTTTATAGTTTATAATAATTTAATATGTAAAAAATATATTTCGATAATTCAAATCAGAATTATAAATTGAATATATAATAAATGAAATTTGTTGTAATAATATTCTATAATATAATTAAAAAATATTGACTTTTTTACATAATTTTAAAATAATATTTAAATTAATTTAATAAATAGTCTTTTTTTCATTTTGAACGAAATTAAATGTTGTTCTTGGAAATCGTTGATTAACATCCAAACATGTTTACAAGATTGTAAATAAAAATTGTTCATTCACCTCATAAATGATTCCACAATCTATATATCGTTTACGACAAATTTATTGATAAATATATCTTTTCAAATAACATGATATAAATATATGAAATTTGATGAAAATTATTAAATCGAAAATGCAAAACCCGATAGACATCTATCTAAAGCAATGTTGAACTTTCTTGAAATTATTTCATTCAATATACATCTGTGAACAATTAAAACATTATTTATTTATCATTTGATAATTGAAAAACTTACATCGTATTAAATTATTTATTTATAAGCGTTGAACTCGAATTTATTACGGAAATTGGAGCGATTTGATGAAAAATTTCACCGGATAGAAAAAAAGCGGCGTAGGCCGCGCACGATTATTTATAGTGAAATGTTTCATTAAAAATAATAATTCCATATAAAATATACGCGAATTTTTTTTTAGAAATTAATTATAAAGGTGCTATATAATGTTGAAGAACAAAAAAAAAATTTAGCGATCGTAAATAAACGATGCGGTTCTGATGATGAAAAAAAAACTTGTTTATTTAAAAGGATTTAGACGGTTAATCATACGTTATTCATAAGTTATAGTTGATTAGATGAAAACTCGTAAGTAATATATGAAAATTAAAACTGTATATTTTAGTTCTTTATAGGGTAACCAAAATACATTTAATACTAAAAAAATAATCATTTTTAACTGTAAATTCTTAATCGTTATCAAAAAGGAATAAAATGGATTAAAAAAATAATTTAGCATTCTCAATAGAAAAAATTATAAACATTTTTAGATCAATGATGAAATGTACTATAATTCATGTTGTTTTATATATAAAAAAATAACGGATAAAAATTTTATAGAATTTTCAAAACATTTATTATCATACGGGCCACCCCATATAAAATATATGAAAAAAATGTTTAAATTACGCACACGTCATTTTTAATATATGTGAAAGTGATTCTAGTATTCCGGGAATTTTTTATAGTCGTGCTCGAATTCTTTTATATATTATACGAGGAATATGTATCAGAGTGGGAGCTGTCGTAGAAAATTTATTTTATAGGCACAGAAAATGTTGACTTCTATAGATTAGCATCGATATATATATATATATATATTGTATATACGTCTTTTTTTCTTTTGCTCTCGTTTTATTGTTGTTATATGAACGTTCAAACTGTTTTTCATTGGTGCTGCACAAAAACATTCAGTTCAAAGAAAGGTTTTGTGTATATAACCATTATAATGAAATCAGGGCTGAAAAAAATGTTCACGTTACAAATATATTTTCAAATTAAATCAACATGTTTATTAAGTGTTATGATCTTTATTTTGAGATATGAAACGATAATTTATTCTTATACGGTGTTAAGGTACTAGCTTAATCTTCAGATTATCATTCATCAAATTTGTTTTTATGTAACCTAGTGATAAAATTCAATCATTCATTATTAAAAAATAAGATTACTAATAAAATTTTATAAATATTGTCACTTTTTAACCCCCTGAAAAACGATTTCGATTCTTCAGCCCTGATTTAAAAAAAAATACGTTCTCGTATTTGGACCGCGAATATTTTTGTGAATATAAAAATGAACACGTGTGTGAGCTTTTTATGTCACTCGTGCGTCTTTCGAGGTCTCTTCTCGGAAAGACTACGTGAAAAAAAAGGCGCGGTTGTAAATTTCGGTTGTAAACTTGTATCGTTTTTTGCATTGTGAATATTGAAAATAGGGTCACGATTTTTTCCTGCAAAAGCGAGGCCAAAAGAGGAGCTTACCAAGCCTTCGAAAGCTTACCAATTTAGAGATTTCCATAAATCAAATCTAAATTTCATATTTTAGAATAGCATCGCTCATAATATTTCACACATTATTAACGCACATTCTCTTTATATACTTAGATAAGTATCTTGTAGTATAATAATTTTGTAAATACTAATATAATGAATGGAAAACCTTTGTGGCCTTAAAGTCACATGTGATCTTTTAATTACTTTTATATTCTCATGTATTGTGATTTTTCTGTTTTTTATTATGATATTTTATATTAACATTATAGTAAAAATTTTCAGTTTTTCTTCGTTTTACTAAGGAAGTTTTAAAAATCTTTTTTTTTATGATCAATTAAAATCATCTTTGTCAAAAATACTAAATTTCCTTTACAAATTAAAAATTTTCACACACACACACACACACACATATATATATATATATATATATATATATATATATATATATATATATATATATATATATATATATATATATATAGTACTTACGGAGTACAGTTTTTCTTCGAACATATACAATGTAAAATGAATTGGTCAACAGTATCCCAATAAATATTACATTGTTATCCTTAATACAAAGACACTTATCTGTTCAGCATACAAATCTCCATCATCAAATATAATAACCACGAAGAAAAAAAAGGAAAATAAATACATTTTTGGTACATTGACGGTAAAACCTTTTGTATTTGCCCATTGTCATTTGAATTTCACACGTGTGGTAAAACGTCTTTGTTATACCGTCACAAATGTTACGGACCTGTATATATACCATACATATATATATATTATTAATATTTATTACCGGACGATAGATAATCTCAGATTCTATATTTATTACGGGAGCAATTGTCGATGAAAAAGATCAAAAACCAAGATAACTTTGCACTTCAACGACGCTATAATATAATATATCAAAAATAATAATAACAACGACGTTATTGAAACGTCGCGCAAAACACAAAAGACAATACGGTCAATTAGATTGTGTCCGTTTTTTTTTTATTTTTTTTTTCGTCTAGGCAATTTATATAATGTAACTGTAAAAGACCACCAAAGACAACGAGACCGTATAAATTGAAACGTGACGCTTGATGAATAAGGGTTATCAGATTACCCTCGAAGGCCGAAAACTCGATTACTTTATAACCGATCAACGTTAATATCGCACATTTGTCACAATGTTTGTATAGTTAAATGGGAGAAGACTATCGTGAATAATAACGACGCTTCAGGAAATAAATATACACGATGTGCTTATAAAGTATACGGATTATCAATATTTTATATATTGTAATAAGCGCATATTTTGATTCAAATATCTAAATCAATATTAAAAAAAATAAAAACGATAATTATTTTGTTCATCGATTAAATCAAAATAAATTTAAAATATATTTTTATTTTGATTTAAAATAAATATAATTAGTTTATTTATATTTATTTCATCTTTGATTCAAATATCTATGATGAACAAAATTATAAGTCATTAAATAAAGATAGAATAATTGATATTTTATATAAAGAATTCTTACGTTATAATTATTTTAAAATTAAAATTTAATTCATGAGTAATATTTATTGAAAATATATATTAAATATTAGAAATTAAACACATTTATTTTACTTCTTTTAACAACAAATAATTCTTCAAAGAGCCGCATGTGACTCGCGAGCCCCAGTTTGGCTACCTCTTTTATATAGTATAAACTAAAATCTCTTTCAAATTGTTTAATACATATTTTAATACATAAACGAATCACTAGCTAAACATTCACTCTTTAAATTTATTTTTAAATTATACTTAAATACTACGCTATATATATATATATATATATATATATATATATATATATATATATATATATATATATATATATATATATAGATCCAGTTTACTTAATTTAAACGATTTCAATTATCACAAATTATCATATAGATTCACTGTAAAATATTCACCCGTATAATACGATAACTTGTTAGACACACCGCGCTATATAAGAGAAAACGAAAGAAACAGTCACGTATAATCGACCGCACCGTGTACTAGATGAAAATTTATCACGGTCGACAATGACTATTGTGATGATATAAATAGTGAACATTTTTTTTTTTTTGCCCGGACACCTTTTTTCGTGCGAACAAGGGTTCGAAATGAAAAGATTTTTGATTGCGCTAACAAAAAAAAAAAAAAAAAATATATATATATATATATATATATATATATATAAACTATAATAATAACGTGAATTAGGGGAGGAAAATCGTGTATGCGAGTCTGTTTGTGTCGGTTACGCCAAATCGATGTGTGACCCATCAATATTTTGGCATGTGACTTTAGAACCGAAACCGATTGTGTTATGCAATATAAACACACTCGAATGAAGTGGATCTAAAACGTACATATATCAATTCGATATGCATGACGTGTTCATAAATTTGGGGGTAAAAATAGGAAAAATATTATTTTTATAATATATATATATAGTATAGACTTCCGTTTAAAATCGTAGATTTGTAATAAAATCATTAAAATCTATTTAAGGTTTGCTTATGAAGTGAAACTATATAACGGATATACTTAATTTGTATGAATGAAATTTGATACATCGCTAAACATTTTTTATAGTATTTTATCATATATTAAAATATGGATATCTTGATTTGTTTAATGATTACATATTATTATATTTTTCTACATCATAATTCAATATAAGTAAATAAAATAATAATCTTAAATAGATTTTATTATTATCATTTTATTTAATAGGTTACGATTTAATTTCCGAAATATTGTTTTTAAAAAATAAACGTTAAAATGATTGATTCAAAGCACAAACTTATATTTGAAAAAGATTTAGACGATAATTTTATAAAATTAATTACTATATTTTCTTATATCATGAGAAATATGATTTTATTCAATAATTACATATGAAAAACTTTGCGTAAAATTTAAATATTTATTTTTCACGTTAAAAAAACTTATACTTAAAATATTGAATATTTACAAAATCATAAATACAAACGCAATAAAATACAAATATGACGCGTTTAAACATTCATAAAGTACGTTCGTTTAAATGCGAAATCGCTCGTTTTATATATGCGATGATTTATTTTACGATTTAGAACGTGGCAGTCAAATATCTAATTTAATTCAATTTTCACTAACGTAAAATCGCATTATTAAAATATCGAAGCGCTTCAATCGTACGACGAAAAGGCTTATTTATACACGCTCGATTCTAATTTCACCATAAAATAAATTATATGACGGTGTAGAAAGGTGAATCTTGGCAAATATATGTACCGAGAAAACTACCTTAAAAGGGCATTACGATGCGCAAACGATTGGAGACAAAGTACACATCTTAAGTAAGATGATTTACTATCGAAATATTGCGATATCGCATTATATATATATATATATATATATATATATATATATATATATATATATATATATATATAACGGTCGTTTTCAGGTGACCTTTCAGCGTAAATCATTGTCGATGATAAATATATTAACATTTTCCATATTTACTTCAGATTATAAATTTTTAGAATATTCGATTTGATAAAAATGCGTTTCTATATATAGAAGTTCAAAAAATAATATGTAAAATTTAGTGTATTTTTAATTTTATTATATATATATATATATATATATATATATATATATATATATATATATATATATATATATATATATATATATATATAAATATATGTGTGCTCTATATAAAGAACGCTAATAACGTTTTTCGTTTTCTAAAATTGTATAATCTTTAAATTTGAATTTAGAAATTTGTTTTTTAATAATTTTAATATGATATAATTAAAATTTCAACGTGTATATAAATCGTCGCTTAATTAAATGATTAATTTTGAATTTAAGTTATATATAGAATTTAAATAAAAATATCATAAATTAAGATTATAATATTTTTAAATTAATTTTTTTTTAATTTCCACAATCTAGATTAGAAGCTATTGTCGTTTGATTAACATTCGTTTTAAAAATCAATACAATTTAAAATCGACTTTCTATTGTGGAAAACGTGATTTTGTAAAAGGTTTCGCATAAGTCTAGTTAGATATTTTTAATTAAAAACGTATATGTGATGTTTATGTAATGATAATAATAATAATAATAATATATAAAATGCGTATCGAAAAGACGATTGTATTCCGAGCATATAACCTTTGAAATATAACAAAGTTCACAAGTCGAGACCGATAAATAACTGAACTCTCGCAGGCTGCAGGCATTATTATCGCGTGTTGTGAAAGGCGCCCGAAGCACCACCAGAGGGATAACCGATGTGAAAGAGACGAAAGAATCGAACCGAAAAGAGACGGAAGACAAGGGGAACAAATGCTCGGATGCTCAAAAGTCGACGGAAGCACGTGTAAGCCGCAAATATCCGGAACTAATCGCGTAAATTTCGGTCGAAACCGACATGTTTCACGGATAGTTTATATTATTTAAAATATATTTTGATTTTTAATATATTACACTTTTGACGTGTGTTTTTATATGCCTATAATTATAATATCGTAAAAATAACCAGTGTTAATTCGTAGATATAAAATCTAGTTATATCGTATATAAGGTTAAAGATTAGTTACGAAATATTTGTGATAACAGTAACAATATATTATACGAAATTTAAACTGTATTATACACTTTTTATGATTTTATTTTTAATATTTGACTGTATATATATTATCATTACATCTTAATAAATATTTTTTTCTTCATCAAGCTACTTTGATAAATATCTTAATATTTATTTTAATTTATTATGAAACATTAGTGTTTATAGTATTAACCATTTAATGCTTTAAAAACGAGCGCTGCTCGTGCTCAATTGCACTAACCCGAGTTCTATTCGCAAATTTAAACTTGTTTGCAGTTGGTAATGATATATAAACGATCTATAATATGTATTTCTTTCAAATATAAAATAAAGAATATTATGTTCATAGTTATATTCTTGTGAAAAAAATCGAACATTAAGCGGTCAATACAATCTTTTACACCATTATTTTTTTTTAATTAATATTTTGCTTTTCAAAATAAATAAATAAAAATTATTATAATAATTTTTCATAATATATAACATGATCACTATTAAATTTAGAATTCAAATTAAAAATACATATTAAAAGTCGCGTTTTATGCACTGACATCGTTCAAACTCTGACTGTCTACCGTGTGGTAAATATATACATATAAAAAAGAGAGAAATCTGGAATAAAAATGAAAGAGAACGAAAACGATCCACAATATATCACCATCGAGAGTTGGATCCATTGTTGCGGGAATCCCGATCGAGGATATTTAGTCACAGCAAATACGATGCTCGCCTCTTGAGGCCGCTGCCATAATGAAATTTGGCAGATTTATAGCCAGGCTATCTGTCTTCACGCAACATCGCCTCGAATTATTTATAGGAATTTTATTTAGTACCCCGTGATATATCCACACTTAGGTCGATAATAATACACGACAACAGAACAAAACATCAAAAAAAAAAAATGTACAAAATCCTTATATTGACTCCTAGATATAATACCATATACATCTTACTATTTGTTATTATTACTTAAAAATTTAATATTTATATTATATATCAATTATTTAAATTCGTCTGATATATTATTGTCATATTAATTAAACATAAAAATTCGATTCGTAAATCGTACGATTTAATCGTCGTTTATAAAACGTCGCACATTATTCAATTTTAAATAATAATAATAAAGTGCGCTATAAAATCGACGAGTGAAATTTTATTATTTATCGTCGTACACTTTCTCGATTTAAAACGTCGTATATCTCTAATAATTGCTTTTTTTACATGTGTAAAGTGATGAAAATAACACTCGACTCTTTTTTTTTTACTTTTTCTTGTGCATTGTTTTTAACGTTTTTTAATACGTAATAAAAGCTCGTTTAACGTTTAATAAATAAAATAATCGTTTCGTTAAAAATTTATATTGCGATTTATTTTACTGCTTAATATCAACTAAAATCAATATTTTTTTAAAACTTTTATCAAATCATTGATTTCTCTTAAAAATATCAAATATTAAATTTATACTTATATATATATATATATATATATATATATATATATATATATATATATATGCAGTTTTCGATTAGATCAATAAATTTTTCAAGTCGATAAACTATATTGTGCATACGAACATATTTTTTTTTACTTTCGAAATACCGCAACTGTCGCACGTAAAAGAAAAAAATGACACACCGCCGTTCCTTTATGCGTTCGTTCGCTCCGCACAATGCCCTTTTGTAGTTCGTTTAAGTTCACAGCCCTTCAAAATGTTTGCAAACAGATACAGAGCAAAAAAAATATATATAGAAAAAAAAAGACAGAAATAAGAATCGGAACTATAATAGACTTCGCACCATTGAGTAGCTTACCGTTTTGTTGAATGCGATCATGCGACATGATAAAAGTGACTTTGTTCATGAAAAATGTACAAAATCAAGAAATGTTTTGGTTTTACTAAAATTTGGTTAGATAATAATAATTTTAAAAACATATAAAAATCAAAATTTTATATACTATATGACATATATTCATTGAAGAGTAAATTTTACCTATTTATTTGTTTAACTTTGATATATCAAGATCTAAACTCTTGCGATTTTAATTTAAATTTTATTATATTATATATCATATAGAATATGAGAGAGAATTACTAAATATTGATAACATATAATATGTAAGATTTCAACTTCAATGTTCACGATATTGAATGTGGAAGATATATATCAATATTTTAAATATCACTATAAAATAATAAACTATATGTCTTTTATAATATATAAATGTAAATCAACACTTGTTTATTAAATAAATGATCTGAGTTCACAAGCATTGTGATGCAATTAATTTATTTGTTATTTAATACAGTTTATCACCGCTTCTAAAGTGCAATTACGTTTATTTTGTCTCAGTGAAATATCACGAAGGAAGTGAAATTATGCGACATTAACCACATTTCTGTAGTTAAGAATATAAAACGAAACTTATATCGGACTTAATACTTTAATTTATATCAAATATCGCTGGATTATATCATATATTTGCGAAAAAAAAACAGAGAGAAATCGTAAGTCGAGTTTATTAAATGCAGTACATAAAGGCATACGGCGATATAAAATAATTTGATAGAACAACTGCAACATATGTAAATCCGCTTACAATGTAACGCAAGTAATTTATTATTTCACTTTATAACAGGGTATCTTGAAAGTCGGCAATTCAATGAGATTTCCATTTTCTAAATTGGTTTTAGAATATGTTTAGTGTGAGATTGTGTCATAGCGGAATTAATAAATAAATAAATCAATTATACCGTTTTATCCAAAGATCTCGCTAACGAATAAAGACGTATAATTTTTTTAGGTTATTTACCATAAATAGCAATAGAAATTCTAAGGTAATTTCTTTCTTTGTAAAGTTGAACCCAAAATAGTTAATTTTAATTAATTCTTAAAAATTTTGAAGAACTGTTTTTATGTATTTTATATATTATATATCATCTTTATAAGAAAAATATATAATTAACAACGTATATCTTGGAACAAATATCTTTCATTACTATCCATTAGTTAAATCGGCTAAAATAATAAAAACATTACACATCTTAATAACATCGATCGGCAGAAAGGGTTTCTAAACATTTTTATCATATAATTCATAGTCGATTTTTTTAAAAGTGCAGGTTGCATTATTTATGAGCTCGAATTCCTTTTCGCTCGAGCTTACGACAATCAAACACTCGGCCAATTAACGTCGATTTGCACGCCTTTCGAGCTTTCGATTTCGAGATAATTTAGATCGGATCGAGATCGTTGCGAAGGCGTTGTTCGTCGTCGGCTTCGAAACGCCAACAAATAAAATACAAACGAAAAGTGCAAAAAGTGCAAAAACGAGGGGTGTAAAATAAAATAAAGGCTAAATAAAACGATCTCGCAAAGGGAGTCGAGATTGCGACGCTTTGCTAATAAAACAAAAAAAATAAAATAACAGAAAAAAAAAGAAAGAAATAACGGCGAAAACGAACCGAACACGGCGTGGTTAAAAAAAAAGGCGAGTTTCCATGCAACGTTGAGATCTACGTGATTTATGCACATCGAGGACCTAGAGTGCCATCTCTGATTTTGTTTATGCCTTAACGAAATCTGATCTGGTTCTTAATTTATTTACGAGTCGCCCCTGTCTCACTCGCACCATTATAAACTCTGTATATATATATATATATATATATATATATATATATATATATATATATATATATATACGTGTACAAGTCAGCGATTCTTAATGGAGACCATGTAGTTCGATCGCGCCAACTCCGCAGAGTAAAACCGGAGGATCTCGAAGGTATCCTCTTCCATAGAGTACCGTGATAATAGACGATAAAATTATAAAATAATTTTATACTATTATACTGTTCGATTTCGTTATAACATTTATTACACAATAAACGAATGATTAAATTTGATTTACGTATAAAACAATTAACTTTTTTTTTTAAAAGAACTTGTACAGTACAATGAATTTAAAAAAAAAAGATTTTGATGTAATAAATGTGTCACACAACTGATTTATCACAATTAATTCTATTGTGAATGTATGAAAAACTTTTCTATATAATGTTAAAAAATATTAAAATTTAATAATATCTCAAATTATTTAATTAAAAATATATATAACGTTAAAAATAGAACAATGTTTAAAAAATGATATATAAAGGAAATTTTTTTTCTTGAACGGAACACTTTCATCATAAGTATTTCTTAAACATTTTGACATATAACAAAGCTTGAATGATTGAAATTATGAAACGATGTATATTAGTGACAAAAAAAACAGTTGAGAATCACTGGTATACATCGAGAACGTTTCTCGAGAGTCTCGCGGTACACTTAAGGAACGATCTAATAAATCTCGTCGCGGTCTCGCGCTCGTAAATCAAGGGAAAATTTCCCGTTTTGCTCACATATGATCTGGTCAACTTACCGTGATTACGTTGAAGAATAAGAACACAAGATGAGCACAGGCGCACAATAATAATATGACAAAAAAAAAATAAAGATTAAAAAAAAAGATCGAACCACGGTCAAAAAGAAACGAGAAAAAAAGACAGAAAATGCGAAGCGGTCATATTACGAGAAATTATTGCGCTCGTGCGTTATTAATTATGAAAAATATAAACCGTAATTATCGTGCCGTACCGAAGTGTCAACTTATGAAAAATAGCTCGTCGGCATCAGTGACACGTATTAATTTCATGACACTAGTTTTTTTTTCAAGAAAAAAAGGTCTGACCGGACAATTTCTTTGTGCCTCGTATGAACTTAATACGTTAACTTTATTTACGCGCTGTCATAATAATGATGTTGACGTCCTTGAAAAAATATCGAATTCAGCTCTATATTTTATAAAAACTAAATTTAATTAATATATATATATATATATATATATATATATATATAATGTTTTATTTTATATTGCGAGCGCCTATCAGATTTTCATACGCTTGACAAATTTTTCTTTATCAATACCTTTATACAATTTTATATATAAAAGTATGCATTGCCTTTAAAAAAAAATTAATATAATATATGATGAACGCACTATAAATTTGATGAAATATTTATTTGGCAACTCACGCATGATGTGCTTTTATGGAATTTTATCATAGCGCACCTAATACCGTTTTATGGATCACCGATTATGGTGTACTTCACAGCCTTATTACATATATGTTGACCATATATTGTTTAAAACTAATTAATTATATCTATAACTTTTTGTAGAAGTGCGTCATACGATTGAATAATTTTGAAAAATAGAAATCAAATATATACTTCCTAAATTGTTTCTTTTTTAAAGAAAAAACTGATAAAAAAATATTTTTAATATACTTTTTAGTGAATAATGTGAAATATTTTACCGTGATTCTAATTGTGTTATCTTGAAAAATTGTCGAATTGAGCGGAGTTAATGCATAAAACTTGTATAAGATATACCATAATGAAAATTGAGATGTAAATTTTATACAAAAGATTTAAAAAATAAAAATAATATTGTACACATTTTCAATTTCATTTTTTTTGTAACAAAAATAAAAACACACATTAATTATTATAAAAAGATATAATATATTCAGATTAACCACAGATTTTTTTATCGCATTATCATTATATATTATATTTTTAAAATCAGATTAAAAAATAAAACATTATATATTATATAAAAAAAAATCATTAATATTATATATTATATAAAAAAATATTAATGCTAACAGAAAATAAATTGTAAAAAAGCTCAATATTCCGCCATCTACTCGTCGCATATTTAAACTTGTATTCATATATATAATAAATTATTTACAATAATAAAACAGGAAAAACTCTGATGTTATTTTTTTTCTAAAATATCAGAACTACTTAAAATAGCGATAAATTTTAAAATAACCTCCCTTTTTTAATCGATCGTTAAAAATAACGCATTATCTCGTTAATCTCCAATACGATTTTTATAGGCTTCATGTTTATTCATTTATAAATGTTTTATAAACAGACATATGATTAACATAAACACACGTCTAAAACGAATTTTGCATCGATTTTAAACGAATCGGAATATTATTATTTAAATTAAGGCTTTGGCACCGTTTTTGTTTAACGCAAATTAACGCCATTTTTATTGTTAATATACGAAAAAAAATATAATTAATAGTAAATCAATAATGAATTTACGACATATCAATTAACGTTTATTTCAATTTATATCATATTGAAATATATAAAATGGACATCTGTAGGTGGTAACGCACATGATCGATTCGTTTTTATATAAAAAAATCTATATATGTTAATTATATTGTAAAAAATAAATCAAAAAGCATTGTTTAATAATTCGGAAAACTGCTATTAATTTAATTATAAATCAAATAATATTTTAAACTTAATTTAACCAAAACTATAATACGAGACTATTTTAGTTTTAATTATTTTGATGTATATCGCGTCATAAAAATATATTATTTTAGTCGTATAAGAATTTTATAGGACTAAATTTTTATAGCAGTAATCCTATTAGAAATCTTAACACGGCTGAGAACTCTTTTTACTAAAAATGGAATTTATGTTTATGTGAAGCTTGTAATAATATATATAATACCATTTTTGTCGTCATAATAATAAACTTAAGAACACTTTTTACCATATTTTTATATTTTGAACGTATTAAAATGTCGAATATGGTATTTTTGTGCAAATAATATTTTATTTGACTAAACAAGCGTGGGTTCAAAATTTGTTATGGAATTTTTATCTAATGAACTCTAAGCATGTGAAAATACGCATTTGAATATTATGTTATTAATACATATATTATTATGTTTTTAATAAAGATATTTAAATGGAAACATGTTGTTTTCTATATATATATATATATATATATATATATATATATATATATATATATATATATATATATATATATATATAAAACAAAGCAATTTATTGAATTTATTAGTCCGAAATAGAATATTACTATATTTAGAATTTTCCGATTTGTATGATGATACATATCTATTTATGACGAAAGATTATTTTTTAATTAATATGAGATTCAGTTTATTTTATTGCTGAAATTTTAGTCTTATTTTTATTATTAATATATATTTTTTAATGTTTAATAATATTATTTTTTCATAAACGATCTGCATTTATCATAATATTTAAAGCAATGTTTCTCCAAACATTTTTTTAATACAGTAAATGCAATTTGAATTTGTAATCAGAAAAAAAATATATAGATAAATTAAGAATAATTATGAAAGCGATATTTTAAAATTAAATCAATTACATGTTGACAATAATCAATTTTTATTATATAGATTATTAAACACTACTACGCAATAAATCGAATCGCATATTCATATTAATAATTATCAACAACAAAAAACACATACATAATTCAATATATATATATATATATATGACATTTTAATATTATATATTATAACTAATGACGCAATAAAATTATTACCTACCAAAAAAAATCAATACAAAGGCCTATTTTTCAAATCAAAACATTGCCACGCATATTTTACACGATCTATCGATATCATTGCAAAAAAATAAAACAAGAAAAATCTTCTATTGTGATCAGTGCTTCTCAAAATGCTCAATAGAACGTTGCATAGAGAGGGGTGCCCCACTTTAGACAAGGCGGAGCTTCAAGCACGCAACACGAAGGCAACACCTCTTTTACCACTCTCGTCTAAATCATCTAGCCATCTGGTGCGTACAATTCAACCTCCATCTCTTTCTGATCGCATCATATACATTTATTTGTATATATATTTATACTTAAAAAGAATCATTTTATTAAAATTAATCCCGTCTACAATGAGCTTTTAATATCGTATTTGTCAAAAAAAAAAATAGATCGATATTGAATAATTTATGATGTTATATAAAATCTAAAAACGATTATGAGTCGGTCAATATGCGATTATAAATATGGATATAAAATTATCATATAAATGTTTGCGCTTTGACTGAAATGTTTACAATAATAATAATAATAATAAAAATAAAACAATATATGTCATTAACATAATGCGACGTATTGTTCAAAACATTGTCAATCGTTTGCGACGCAATTTTGTATATTAAATAATTTTATTAAAATATATATTTAATTTATTAACAATATAATACGACAATACCGATACATTATTTATATAATAATATAATCTTAAATATTATTATAAAATAATTATATTTAGAAAAAAAAAATTATCTTATATTGAGAATGAAATAAAATAATTTTAAATAATATATCAAAAATAATTGCAAACCTTTTTAAATAATTTATATTCGATTAAAACACCGACACATTCAAATCAATATTACTTAATAGTCAGTCACATGTTTTTTCTATTTAATATATATATTTTTATTTTTATTCCGTAAATTAATTTACGAGTTATTAAACGAGTATGCGTTCATACATATACAAATATATATATATATATATATATATATATATAAATACAAATTCCGATTTTTTTTATAATCCCATTTAACGATCGGATCGAAGAAGAACTCTATCGTTTTTGTGGATTCGAATAGCGGTCAAACACGAAAACCTGTTGTTTTTGCATACTTATTTTTCGTTCGATAATAAACATTTGAGAATGCGTTTGTTTTTTAACGCTATTAATAACCATCTTTTAGCGTTGTATAATACAATATGATATTCGAAATGTCAAAATTATAATTTATTCGGCGGCGTCGGCGATGAGTAAAAGTTTTTTTTTCATTTTTTCATTTTTTTTTTGATGTATATGCATCCTAATGTCAATTCGGATTTACAACACGATTTCGTTTTTTTTTTCTAACTCAAGTAAATGAATATAATAAATAATCCGCGGCTGTAAATATACGTTATATATTGTAATATTCGATTGATAAATAGAAATCGTTATGAGGAAATACGTTTAAATACGATCGTTCGTCGATGAAAAAAAAACATTATAATTATTATAGAATTTATAATTAATATTCAATATTCTATGGATATTAATTATAAGTTCGTTCTACATATATATATATATATATATATATATACTAATTAATTTTATAAATATGATTTAATTAATAATAGATTATTAAAAATAAAATTAATCATAAATAAATAAATTTATTGTATATTATAACGCAATCGCACTTTGATCTTTTTAAAATATCAAAGTATTGATTATTTAAAATATCTAATTACAAACTTAAAATCTAATCTTTCTTAATTTACAATTATTTATATACGATTTCAATAAATCATTATATCGTCAAATTTACACATTTCAGCGAAAGTTAGGCATTCATAGTTTAAATAAGTCATTGTTGATATTCATATAATTAAAAAGTTAATCATTGACATTTAGTCATTTTAGAACTGCCTTTATTTTTTTACATATCAATTCATTATTATAGCGTTAATATTTTTTATTTCAATCTTAAATTATTAAATAATATATTTTTTTATATTTAATTCAAATTTAAAATATTACATATTATTATTACAGGAATGGCGAAGCTACTTGATAAATTATATTTATTAAATATGTGTATTTTTAAAATATAAAAAAAAAATGAAAAGTCAATTCAGATACATTAATCGAGAACCACAAATAATTCTTGAAAAAAATCGCATATAACTCCGTTATATTATAATATTTAAATTAAATTATTTTGAAATATTATTTGAATCATCAAATGATCTATATTTATTTATTTTCAAACTGATAATTAATTATTACATATATATATATAGTAATTATTACATATAGATATAGAAGTAGGTATTTATTTATATTTATTAATAGTAGGTATATTTTATAATCACTCATTATATACGATCGACATTTTCAATATGAACTTTCTCATATACTATTGTTTTTTTTTTAAAAGCTGAAAACGGAATATATATATATATATATATATATATATATATATATATATATATATATAAATATATATATTGTATACATATATATATATATATATATATATATATATATATATATAAAACTAAAAAAACAAGAGCAGTACATCAGTGAAATCAGTAAAAGCAGTGCGCGCTCAGAGGCGGTCTTAGCGCGACTGTTGTTGAACCAGCACCTGCCGTTGCGTTAGCGCAGTTGCGCTTCGACCGTTCAACAACGCGCATCATCGACCGCGCAACGGTCGCAAAACATCACGCACTTGCACCGTCCCCTACTTTCGTCATGGAACCGCCGCCACGCCGGACAGCGCCGAATCGACTTTCGTACAATCGTTGAAAATATTTCAGCAAAGTTTAATCGCTCAACGCACGCACACACACACACACACACACACAATTCGTAATCGCTCACGTCAGACGATATATATATATATATATATACACATATATATTTATATATATTTGATATCAACAAGTGTGACAAGGACGATACTCGATGTATTTCTAGTCCGACATACGAATACATGATACTGATAATAGTGTGAAATTATGTTATATTGATTCGATTTATATATATATATATATATATAAATACAAAAATATATATATTTTATTTGGACTGTATACGTTTATTTTATCATTGTCGTTATATGTTTGTGGAACGTCAACGTCAAATACCCACCATCTTTCCCGTTGAATTCAAGGTAGGTGATTTTTTAATCAAAATTACATATTAAAAAAAATCGATTTTTTTTTATATCGTCCACTCTTTTAGCAATGATCATAATATAAATTAAAATCATAATTAAAATTTCAATAGAACATTGAATATTGTAAAATTTTACATATAAAATAATTAAAAAATATATTTTCATACGGCAAGTCTGAAAAATTTATTTCATTCAAAAAATATAATAGATATTTTATCGATATTTTTTAAAACATTGTGTTTTAAAAAATAGTCGATCCATTATCGTATATGAATAGTGTGAAAAAAAAAATGTTTGTCGCGTAAACATTACGCGGCGACGTTATTGGAAGCGTGTCGTTTTTCGAATAAACACATTACCGACGGGTTGATTGCATTAAATCGAAAGCAAACACGAGTGCGCCGTTTTATTTTTTTACTTTTTTTTTTAATTTGCCCCGCTCGCTACAAAGTCAGTCAACCCCGAGGTGATTCTTTTAAAATAATTAACATAAACGTTTCATAAATCATAAAAATGGTCGTAAAGCGTTCCGAGGCCGCTGAGATGCAAAAAGTGAAACCGTTCTATGCTATACGAAAATAATTGGATGCTATACATATTGTTATTATTTTATTATATACATATACACGTGTTTATATATATATATATATATATATATATATATATATATATATATATATATATATATATATATATATATATATATATATATATATATATATATATATATATATATATTTCTTTGGAAATTCGCTTTCGTGTTATGCGAAACGATTTAAAACCGTGTAAATGTAACAACAATGTTTTTGTTCACACGAGAAGTCAAAAACGATAACAAATGATTCACGTTTGCGCGCTCAAAATAATGTAAACAGATTTTTTTTTCGAGCTTTTCGTTTCGTCGTTAATTATCAGTTCGAAAGTGGAAGTGTGAAAAGATCATTAATGGATTTTTTTAAAAATAAAATTAAGTGATTTTGTACGCGAATATGTTAATTTGTTTTACGTAAAATTTTAAAATATTATATTATTAACATATCAGAATGTCGATAATATTTTTAATGTTTACTTGCAAATATAGTATATAAATATAATTGTTACTATTTTGTCTTAAAATATATTTTATAATATTTATATTATTATAACATATTTTTAAATAACATTTCAAAATTTAAAATTCAAAATTTTTCACTAAATAATAGTTCTTTTTTTTAATGAAATACTTCACATTTTTTTAAACTATCTGTGCATTAGAAAAATCATAAAGAATTGAGACATTGAAATTGCAATCAAACATTTTAAAATTAATGTATATAATAATAATTATTTTCCATTAAAAATTTTAACTAAAAAATTTTCTATTTGATTTTTATCAACTGTTTTAGATTATAATTATTTCAAGATTACGTTTAATTTTCTCTATCATTTTAAATATTTTCCTTTTTATTTCCATTTTCCATATTTTTTTAATTCAAAATAAGAAAATCTGTATAAAAAAATGTAAATTTGATAAAAAAAATGGATTCGTTTTTAAATTTTAACACCAAGTTATTAAAATTAAATCTCATATTAATAAATAAATACATTTGAAATAATTAAAATATAAAATAATATTCACAAACTTTTAATCCATTAATTAAGCAATGTAGGATCTGCTTGAATTTATAGTAATTATAAAAATAATATTACTTACACAATTTTTGATATAAAGTTGTGTTTTTATTATATATGCATACAAATTGTTACATTTTTTTAATCCGTTTTGATGAAATAATTTTAAATATATTTATGATCATTTTTCATCAAATATTATATTTCACGCAAAAATGTGCATTATAAAAAAAAGAATACCTCTTTCAAAGATTGAATGTGAAGCTTGAAAATTTATTCATAAATCTTGATAGAGTTATAACACGGGGAACTCTGCCCTCTTACCGAGCACTCATGAATAATATAATAGTTGTTTTCTGTAAGGTGATGGTCTTCTTATTGGAACCAAAAATGAGACGAAATAAAAGAAAGAAAGAAGTCAAACAAAAAAACAAAAAAAACACGAAGAAATATGTTATATATAATATGTATATCGAATGTAAAGGCCGTCGCACTCTGCTCATATCGTAAAGATTTTGTTAAAACTTCTGACAGGTACTTCGGTTGTGAATGATGAACGCGCAATCCTTTTTGATTGACAGAACATGTTCCTTCGGCGAGCCCTCGTTGAAATGTAAATGCAGCGAGAGCCTCGTTGAAAATAAAAAATAAAAAGGAAAAAATCCGACGGAAAAATAAGAGAATTCCTCATTTGAACTGTCTTCATTGAAAAATTTTAATCTGCATACGTTTAAAAGCGGAGCATGTGACAATGTCGAACGATATTTCCGATATTTGCGTGTCAGCGATACGACATTCGAATCCTGTTCTGAATTGTCATTTTGTTCTTATTTTCTTTTCTTTATATTGTATTTATATTAATCTTTTTCATTTCTTTCATATATTTCACATTAATAATGATTAAAATACGAGAAATTTAATGACAATATATAAAAAAATTGATTATTTATAATCTAATAACAAAAATACCTAACGTAAAAAAAATAACGTCGTGTATTGTAATACAAAAATTTTAACGATTCTATTATTTATAATTTTAAATCGAAAAACTCTTTTTATTTTTCTTAAAATTAATTCAAAATTTAAAGTTCACAACATACCAAGAATTCTGAAATACATACTCATCATTTAATTAAATGTAAATTATAACAATATAAATAATTAACATGTAAATTAAATCGTACGTGATGCGAATAATATATTCAATAATTAAATTTTATTTTATCAATTTTGAAATAAGACTGCTTTTTGTCAATAAAAAAAATAATATTTATTAAGTATATCAAGTGACTAAGAATGAATTTGCATTTAATTAAAATAATTTTTCATGGAAATTTTACACTATTTATAATACTTATGTAAATTGAAAATCGATATTAGTAATTTGTATTAAAAATTGTATTTTTACAAACATTTTAAATATTTGTAATTTTCAAGTCCTTGTAGAGACAGAAGTAGATTTTTTTATTATGTTTATTAAATTAAAACATTTTATAAAATTAATATATTGTTAAAAAATATATAAATCAATATTTTCGATATAATCTTTCATTCAATAAAATATAGAATACGAATTGATATAAAAAATGATTTATAAGTGTTGTATAGGTAATAATAGTTCCGGTTATTTTTTTTTTTTTTTTGTAATCGATTCCGTTTTGGACAAAATGGTCTATTTTATTTTCAGTATAGAACACGCAGTCCAGTGAACGTAATTAAAAAGTCATCTTTTTCAATGACGTGGGAACGTATCAATAGTAAATCCGTATATGAAGGTCGTTTCATAGCCATCTTTGAAGCAATGGGCGAGTGAAATAGATGCGAAAGGTTAATCCTGGTTTCGATTCAAAATTTGAGGTTGTAAACTTTTGTTTGTACGTATTATATTATATATATACGTGTGTATATATGTACATTATCAAAAATTTAATATCGAATCGACAATAATAAAATTTACATAAAACAAAATAAATAAAAATAGCCGATACCGAATGAAGAGAATCGATTCGCGAATCGACCATTGCACAAATGTAATGATTATGTTAATATCGTTTTAAACGTGAAAATATTTTAAATGAAAAAAAAAGCGCGCGCTTTGACTCTTCATTTACGTTAATTATGGCGCGTTACGACTTTTGACGATGCATTAAATAAAGAAAAATCAACCCGTAACGCGATTACGCAAATTATGCATTGAATTATAAGTATATATATATATATATATATATATATATATATATATATATATATATATATATATATATATATATATAAACGGGCGAACATTGCCGGTTACTAAATGATGTTTGCTATAAAAACGCAAGTATTAAAAAACGACTCGTGTTTTATGTCGAGAAGTAAGAGAAAAAAAACACGAACGACGTAAACAAACTTTTATTTTCGTTATACAGTTATTTTTTTATTATTTGTACAACGGCACCATGACTCGTTATCCTGCTATTGCGATTAATTATTTTAATTTTACAAGTAATGTTTATTAATTAACATGTAATTCGCTTGCTTGACAACGTTTTTCGTTTTTATTTTTAACATGCTATGTTATAACGTGTTTGTTCCAAAAATATTATAAATTATGCTAATTTGTAATTTTATAAATATGAAATTTTATATTACATAAAATTACATATAAAATCATTGAATTTTAGTCAATATTTATTTTATTGAAAAATCATTTACGTAAATGGATTTTGGTGATAAAATTTTATACATATTATTTAAGTTTAAAAAATTTCTCTACACAAAAAAAAATAATTATGAAATACATAATATAAATACCCATTTATATTATGAATTAAACATTTGTAATTTATAAAAATGTAATATTTGATTATATTAATTGATATTTGTATTTTTCATAGATATATAAATAAATCGAATAAGTATAAATCTTATGAATCCAGTTTATTTATGTGATGTGAAATTTTATTTAATTTTCTAAATCTATTTCTGACTTATTTTTTTTTAATTTAAAATAATGTTTTAAACAAAAAAGGCGATAATTATTTAGTATAATAATCGCAATTTTTCCGTATACCATAAATCTATGAAGAAAAATCAACACGAAAAATTCACAGTAATAAATTTCACATTCTTTCAGCGAGTTCAACGAGCGGTGGAACATAAAACCTAAACGATTACGCAACAAATTAAACCGCAATGAATCTTACGCCTATTTATATATATATATATATATATATATATATATATATATATATATATATATATATATATATATATATATATATATATATATATATAGTTATGAATGCACGTAAACATGCACGCAGCAATATTGTCGTATCGATTGATGGTCATTAAACGGCTTCGCAGTGCAAAACCAGAACTACTTACGGCACACTTGTCCATTTTAATAACTCGACTGTGATTAAACGCGCGTTAAAAAAAAAGATAGCCGAGTTTGTGAGCGCTTAGAACGGGTACCTCTTGTGTTATCTCTTTTCCATGATTCGTTTGACTTCATATAGATGTTGAACGCATGAGGGGCGGAGCCTCCCGTGATGGGGTTCCCCTCTCCGTGGGGCTCTGTCACCAGTTTGTACACATTTGTATTAAAACAGAACGCTTACACACACGATAATCACCACGTCCAATCGATCCGCTCATATAATATATATCGGAGATCTAATTTCGAAACATTATAAACAAGTCGCTCTCTGATCATCTCTTAAATTGTATAATAAATATCAATTTTTAATTATTTTTAAGTAAAAATTATAATATTTAAAACTCTAAATATATGATAAATTTAATAAAGAAAATTTGTTTCTAATTATGTCATATATATCTATTATAATTTTGACGATCTGTTCTATTAATAATTCACATTTACAACTATTAATTTTATTATATATTTAGACAAATTAAATATTTTTGAGAATGGTAAATTAATAATATTCGCAAATGAATAAGTATTATCTTGATGAATCATTTACTATTTATTTATTGTTCTTATAATAATTAATAAAATTATCTATATGTCCTCCTACATGTTAAATGTTGTGTACAACATTCGTTAAATATATATTGGTGAATGTTATATGAAATAATTGCACAATTCGAAATGTTATATGATGCAAATCATTACGTTTACATTAATAAGTTGAAACAGTTCAATGTTTCCCTATAGAAAGATTTCAACATAATTCAGTCAACAATTTTATGGATCACGTATGATTCTGGGGATCTTTTCAATACCACATGTAATTCATGAAGATAACGATCTGAAAACTTTTGTACGTTTGACGGTTTCGAATGTTACAAAACTCAAAGCACAAGGCGATCGAACAATCGTCGCAAACAGATGCAAAACGTGTGGCAATCAGATAAAAAAAAACAACAATTCGAACCCTCGCCGATGCGATTATTTGTTATTATTATTCAACCCCGAAAACGTCGCAAAAGTGTATAATGCAATCAAAACCGTTTATACTCGCGAGGTATCTCAATATTACATCTCCGATTGTGAGTGTGCTGTGCGTAAATAACGCATTAAATCGGTCACAGATGTTTTCGTTTATTATGACACAATATTCGATCCGCGATAAAAATGACAATATCGTTAATTAATCGTTTCAAACGATAATAAAGTGAAAGATATTTTTTTTTTTGAATTTTTAATTTTCATCATTGACGCCATCTTGACCGACTTGAAAATATAATATTAATCACGTTTTGTCAGTGTAATTTATATTTATGCAAATATACAAGAGAGCAACCGCATATACGATATAATTACATCGCGGAAGATAATCTAAATTACGCTACATCATTATTATAAATAAAATAATCATGCACAAGTGAGTACAACACGGCCGATCTTCTTTCTGTATTTCCCTTATGAAATATTACCATAATGCGAATCTGTACTTTTTTTTTTCGATTGCGATATCTCTATTTGATTTAATTCAGTGAGTCATAGTCAGACCGATTGTCAGCCCACACAATTCCCTCTAATTGCTACAAAAAGCATAACATAAATTATCATTGTTGCATATTATGTTTAACACACTGCATGCAGCGCAATGAGCACGAAGCTTATATAATTATTATGACGATTTGTTCGTTTAAATAATTTACGACATTAAAGCGACGCCACAATTGCTCGTAAAAGTGCGATTTAACGACTTTATTTTTAATCTAATTATTGCAATTTCTCAGAAAACATATAAATAAGTTTGTTTTTCACATTATATATATATATATATATATATATATATATATATATATATATATATATATATATATATATATATATTGACATGTAAAAAATACATATTTTTAGAAATTTAATATGAAATAATATATTATTATATTAATTGATCGATATTTTGAAATTTTGTTAAATGTTAATGTGTGTACTGTATAATAATATATTTTATTGTATATTGTGAATTACATCTGTTCTACTTTAAAATTTGAATCTTAAAACCTATTTTTTTAGTACATCTAATAAACAGTATTTTAATTCAGTAAACTCCTTTTATAATATATATTAATATATAGTGTTAGACAATAGAAAAATATTTTTAATTAGAAATGTACGTTTACATTAATAGAAAATCTCATAGTTTATAACTAGAGGTCAAAATAGAGTACGAAAAAAGTTCATATGTCAAAAGTCTGTATATAGAACGATTCATAGTTCGAGATAAATTTTGATCGTATATTAATTATAGTATCACGAGTTTAAATTTCTAATTTTGATATATTTTTATAATATAAAAATATTATTAGTATTAATACAAATACGATCTCGCAAAAATATAAACCTGAACACACACACACATACATACACAAAAACACGAGCGCGTAAATATACAAAATTACAGTTAAGAACAGTGTCTTCGGAATCGACTTCGTTAACATTTCAAAATT
Organism: Leptonema lineaticorne; assembly: GCA_024500535.1. Lineage (NCBI taxonomy): Eukaryota > Metazoa > Arthropoda > Insecta > Trichoptera > Hydropsychidae > Leptonema > Leptonema lineaticorne. The sequence goes on along the minus strand of JANIJI010000059.1, from coordinate 2,129,608 downwards.
TGACCTCGAATCGTAAATCGAAAACAATAAAACCCCGAAAAAAGCTCGTCTAATCTTTTTTATACTGTTCATTTGAAGCTACGCTCATTTGAATAAGTAATGATAATTCCTGTCGAAGATCGGGCAGGCGTAATTGTCGTTCGAAGCACAGAGTCGAACTCCGATCTTTTTTACCGCATATTTTCCGATTTTATTTTTATTATTCTTATTTTATATACTCCGTGGGACATCTTTAATGATCGTTCATTATGACCTATTCCTTTTTAGAGACGATCGACGGCCATTCTCAAATGTTCTTATTATGATAATAAAAGTGTATCGTCGCGATGATAAAAAAAAAATAGTTAAAAAAATATATATACGCTTATAAAACGACGCGATTATTCAAATGAGATCAGTTTTTTTTGTGGTCTATCTATAAATATATGCATATGTGACAAAATTTGACTTCATAATGTGTCGAAATCGAAGAAGTTCAATATTCGATAGAATTAAAATATTAAATGGTTCAATATGATCGATCAAAGTTTATGTATATATTTTATGATATGTATATCGCTGTCACCGGAAAATCTAAAATATTTTCACATGTTTAATGCGCACATACAATTTGAATAAATGACAGGTTGATGCGATTGTTCTCGATAAATTGTGATCGTAAATTCTTTTGCGCTTATGTGTTTTGCTAATCATAGTAATTTTCGACGATTCGAATTAAATCAAAAATGTACCAATGCTTATTTCGCGTTCAATGTTCCCAATTTTTTATTACATCTTTCTATATATTTATGAAGTTCAATAATTTTTATATTTTTTTTCTTATTTCCTTTGTGTATTATAAATAGATAGAAAATTTTTTCAGAATTTTCCAAACAAAATTCGAAAATACATTTATTCTTTGAAATCTTGTTTTCAACCAAGTATTTGTATTTTTATAGATGTTTATTTAAATATATACATATGTAAAATATGTACTAAAATTGATTTCGTTGAAACTTGGAAATTTTATCAACGCTCTCTGCTTAGTTCAAATTTACTAAAAGGGAAAAAAATTAATCCATCGATCGTTATACAAAGTCATTAAAAGGCAGATGAGCTTTTCAGGTCACGAAGACCTGGTTTATCCGACATCCTTCTATGGGGATCGTTATTGGTCTTGGAAAGTCAGCATCAAAACGAAGAAGATGAACGAAGTAAAAGAGAAAAAAATTAAGGCAAGTTTATTATAGACGAGCACTTTCGTCTCTGGAAATTTTAATTGAACAAAAGTACCGACCGACAGATTGCCGGGTGAGTTTTTCATTCGCTCGTTCATCGATTGCTACTTATTTACTTCTGTTTACCGAGATTAGAAATCGGCAATGAAAGCCGAACCATCTTGTGTACCTTGCGGTTCGATCGATAGAAAACCGAGAGAATCTTTTTGCAGGTGAATGTCTATCGGTGTTTTGTCGGATTTGAACTTATGTGTCGAGCCAGTGATTCTGCAACTTTCGATATCTGTGAACTTATCGAACTCGATATTATCTTATATGCGAAAGGTTCACTTTGTTAACTTTTACTCCGACTCGAATCCGGTAAAATATTCACCTAAGATCTTATTGTGCTGTCTTCTTAGATCAGAGATCGGTAATCATCGAGGCTATTTTGATATTCAAATTGCGTTCTGAAATATTTTTATCATTTTAATTTTTAATTTAATATGATAAAACTGAATATTTTCTTACTTATCAACAACTGAATACATAAAATTTTATATAAATTATTTGAACTTTTGAAAATTTTTCATTGTATGAATTCACAAATTTCGATTTAAAAAACATCGTTTTAAGCCGTTTGAAAGGAGAAAAAAAAAAATTATAATAAAACACAATGTCGACGAGGAAGCAGTCGTGAGGTCATATTTATTATTGTTGTTGGTGTACGTTGACGATCGCTCGAGAATAGCGTCGTTAAACAGGTGCTTATATCATGTGGGCAAACAACAAGAAAACGAACAAATATAAGAGGATCGAGAGGAAAAATTCTCAATTTAAAAATGTGTATTCGAAACGATCAAAACACGAACGACACAAGTGTATAATATAAATCTGACATTGAAAAATATGCAGCGCCTTATGATTTACAGCGTTCGAATGCCGCATTAGATTAGACGCCGTAAAATCAAAAAACCGGTAGCAATGTAATAATATTTAATAGATTTTGAACTTTCTCATTATTATTTTAAATCATATGTATTAAATAATAATAATTTCAACTACTTTATGATATTATAAAATATAGAAAATGATATAAATTTATGGTAATATAATCTTTTATCATTGTTTCTTCGGACACGACAACACGTGCGCACATATAACCTTCTTATTCTAATAGTCTCATATGTATTTTATGGCACCGACTACATTCGTTTGTGCCTCGTATTTAAATTTTAAGCACCTTTGACCCGAGACTAGTTAGCGCGATATAAAAAGGAGTGGACGAAAAATGACGCCGTTGTTAGAAAACATATACATGTCATCGTGAAGATACGCTAAAAGCGTATACTTTTTTTTAATGCCATTTTTTTATTCGTAAAACAATCGATTTTAATATATAATAGCATTGTATTGACTCATTTTTATAATTAAAAATTTATTTATTTGAAAATTCTATGAAATGTCAAAAACAAATATAAATAACATAAAACTTTAAGATTTTTTTCCGTATGAATTTTTTTTAATTTTCCATATAATTTACAATAATTTATATTAATAATATTTATTTCTCATTATAAAGAATACAAATTTATTTTTATACGTACAAAGTTATATTTTATATCATTTCTTCAAACCTAAAATCGAATTCCATTAATAAACGCAATCATCGTTTCTATTTTATATCGAATGGTCCTACTTTATTATCTTTTTTTTTTGTGCAGAATAAAATCGCATCATTATAATAAAGAAAGAGTACGAATTCAAATGTCATGAATCACATATTATAAAAACTTTATAAATAATATTGAAGAAAAAATTAAAAGATTTATAGACGTATTCGATGATATTACAAATAGAAGATGATTTTTATACCATACGGTTAGTGAATAAACTTTTTTATACCGACGGTTAATATAAAAATTCTTTATTCTTGTGAATATTATAATAAAAATTATATATATATATATATATATATATATATATATATATATATATATATATATATATATATATATATATATATATATATATAATAGTTACGTTTCATACACGTGCAATATGTTAAACGATGCACTAAAAATAAATATGATTTTAACCGTCGCTTTTTATTACGGCGCATTATTGTATTATGCAACGTCGTAAATCTAAGTAATTGTTTCGAATTATGAATACTTTGTGTTGCACGATTAGCGTTGAATTCATTTACAATTAGCTCTAGTATTTACACTGTAATTGTAGCTCTTGAGGTTGAATAGGGTTAATTATAAAATTTCATTCTTGGACAGATTTATGAAGAAAAACAACCAGTTTACTGAACATTACGCGCTAAAAGGGTATAATTAAATTAAATATATTATAATACTTATATCGGACGATTTTTTTTTTATGCAAGAAATATAAGATCAAAAATAGAAAATTGTTAGTTGTAAATTTATTTCTAAATATATAAAGTTTGCAAATAAATTTTACAATTCGGTCTTGTTATAAAATTAGTCACAAAAGAGTTATTGCACAACTGAATTATTTATTTCATTCATAATAAAAATTCATATATAATATATTTTAAAATATAGATCTTATATATAAATCTAAATATATTTATGAATATCCATCTATTTAAATTTCAATATCAAAATATAATACGCCTACATTGAATAATTGATATTATCATATTCCATACAACGCGTACATCTAGAAAAAAAATTATATATTTTACATACAGGAAGTTCAACTGGATCGATTTATATTAAAACTTCACCTAAATCTGTCACAGCAACAATGACATGAAAAAAAAAATTTCGGTTATATATAATACGCGAAGATTTATTATTAAATTATGTCTATTATATTTACAATAATAATATAATAATCAAACTGAGTGACCGGTTAGATGAAATAATAAAAAAAAAAACTATGAATTATCGTGTGAACCGAGATCTGTATCGGTTTCGTTTGCACATAAAATTATTGTTTAAAATAAGATAATTTATAACCGTAATCGTAAATATTGCCAAATTGCCAAAAAGCGCTTCGAGCAAAACTCGATGTGTAATGAAATAAAAAAAAAAAGTGACCGGGAGCGTTTGACAAATTCGATCGTTTGTCACTATTTTTTTTATATTCTTTTCGTCTTATTCATTGAAAATTTATGACTTTATATTATACAATAATAATTTTGTTACATTTTTTTAATATTTAAGTTTAGTATCTCATATTTTTTACTATTAAATATATGATAAAGAAGCATTATATAAACAATTTTAAAAATTTAGAATATACTTAAAAATTATCTTCACATTAAATTTCAAACAAAATATTAAAAAAAATCATTACAAAACATCCATTTAAATAAGATCATATTTATACAGTACGTAATAATGATTCAAAACTTTTGAATAGTTTTAGTTTTTAATTATTAAAAAAATAGTAAAAATGAACTTCTACTTAAAAATTATCGAATTTGAAGTTAGTGACTCAATCATAGAAAAAATAAATAAATTGGCATTTTGAGATTTGAAAGATGGTCTCTGAACAAAAAGACAGCGTTCTTGATTTTTATAGTAATATGTAAAAAAAAAATAGATGATTATAATAACTATTAAATGGATGAGTCATTGTTGTGATGTAAATATCGTGATATTGGATCGACATTGAAAAGAAAATTTTTATATATATTACACGCCAATTCCTATTAAATTTTTATTATTTTTTTTATATACGTAGAATATTTTCAAGTGTCAATTATATTTGATGTTGAATGGAATCGTTAATGAAATTTAATTTTTTATATCTCAACAAGCTTCTCAATAAAACCACAAGAAAACCGATTGAAATTGAAAGTAAAATGTATATTTTTTTTTCGTTTCAAAAATATTAACAATTTTTTATTTGTTATTTTCAATAAATTATATATATATATATATATATATATATATATAATTTTTTTGTATTGAATTCATATATTATAAAAATATAAACGATGATGAGCTTGTTTTGTTGTATAACGAAATAAATATCGGTTAGTTTTATTTTATTTATTCTTTTTTGCATATATTTCAAAACAATAATCTCAACATAGGTCGATAAAAAAAGATAATTTTGGATGTAAATTTAATCTTCATGAATTTTCTTTTGCTAAATATAAATGAAATTACGGGTCCAGGAAGAACCTTGAAAATGTTTCAATCGTCGCCTCAAGCATCTGTAATGTAAGATTTATAATTAATTATAGATTATTTATTTATATTTTTCTAACAAACTTCTATTATGATTTTGTAGTTTATTATTATTCATCAAAAATACATAAATTATTTTTATAAAAATAAATTGAATGAATTATACGATTCCATTCACATGTTGTTAAGTTGAATTAAATCAAACAAGAAATGCTATAAAGTTTATAATGAAATACATAAAATAATTAATTAAATTGTTCTTTTTATTTTATTGTTTACTTTTTTAATATATAATATTTTTATATTAAAAGGTTTTTATAATTTTATTTTTTTTTAATTAAAAAATCCTGATTAGTTTTGATCATTGAAAATAAAAATATCTGGATTTAAATTATTCACCTGCTTGATAATTATTAAAAATCGTTTTATTCATTAATCTAATGCAGGTGTCTTATTATCAATGCATTGACATTAATATTCAATATTTTTCTTATACAAATATTCAAAAATATATGTCTTTTAAAATTATCTATAAAATAATTCACAACATTTAAATTTATCGGCATATAATAGATAAATGCTCTATATTTATTGGAGTAATAAAAAAAATAATTATCTTTAAATATAAATTCTATAAAAAAATAACATGAAAAACTTAAAGGATATATTTCATTAAAAATTCAGAATACAAGAATTAAAATTTACGTTTCCGTATATATATATATATATATATATATATATATATATATATATATATATATATATATATTCATAAAACAATATTGATTTAATATAATTATTAATTTAGCTAAAATTTGAACAGGTGACTTGAATCTCTAAAAAATAATTTATCTGAATGAATTTCAAGAAAAACAATTTAATCAGTGGCGTTACTACTTAATTCAAAATTATATATATATATATATATATATATATATTAAAATTCAATCTCGAATTTATATCAAATTTGAATTTCTTATAAATTAATAATTATTTTCTTGACACTTTTCAGATGAATATAATATTATAATATTCATACTTAGTATGATAAATATTTTTAATTTTTTAAAATTTTACGGATTGAATTACTCTTTTTTATCATGACGAATATATATTTATTTTTTTTTATATTTAGCAACGTAAAAGGACCGATTATTATTCGCAGGACAGCAGCGCATAAAATACGGGTTTTGCTGGATACATTTATAAGCAAAACACGACATAAATCATTGGCGTGCAACACATTTCATTGTAGTCGGCGGCGTGTCCAACATTCGATATAAAGTGTTTCGCATAAGTTGAGTCCCAATACGAAAATCGGTATATTATATTATATATATATATATATATATATATATATATATATATATATATATATATATATATATATATATATACACGATGCGGTAATCCGACGGTGGTAAATCAAAAAACCGAGTGGTTGTACACACAAAGGTTGCGAACCTTTTAATTGTGTTATTGTGTACGATTACAATATAATGTGTATAAATATATTATAAATATATTTATAGCCGCGTTCAACCCCCAGGTCTGTAACATTTTGTCTATTTGCAGCGTAACACACACACACACACACACACACACACACATATATATATATATATATATATATATATATATATATATATAAGCATGTACTTATTGTGCATTTAATAGGAGTGTGCGCTCATATATCAAAACATTCTCATTATGATGTCACGATTGTAAAAGGTTGCTGCGCTCGAGTTTCGACCGACGGGTTAAAGAGGTTCAAATGTCTAAATGTGGCACTTTTTCGATGACCCTACTTTTGGAATCCGACGAGTATCTGAATATATACGAGGCTAACTGTGTCACTGTTCATATCGTATAATACAATTTCAATATACAACGGATATATATATATATATATATATATATATATATATATATATATATATATATATATAAATTATAATATAATTGAAAATTTATAATGCATATTTAATATTATTATGACATATTTATTAACGGTCATATGTCTAATTTTAAAAGTGAAAGTGATTTTTGATAAATTGTTATTCTTCCTAGACGTTTATCTAATTTCTGTGACCTGTAAGTCTTCACGAGTATGAGACACATCTTACTAAAAAAAAAAATTCTTCAATAACAATTATACTGTACAGAAATATATTATTTTAATATATATTTTATTTTAAATATAACCTTTTGCCATCACAATTTATAACCATCAATACGACATTGTAAGAAATTCGCACGACGCTCTGAAAGCACGTTCACTATCTCTTGCATGATAAATTGAAAAGTCATGAAAAAAAAAGTGACACAGTTCCCGTGACTAATATAATACAATAAATATAAATATATATAAAGCGACATTGTACCCCGGTAATAGTTGAATATTTTTATTATTATACGAACATACACACGAGTATATGAACGTTTATAGGAATTCTCAAGATGAACCCTCTTGAAAAATTCGTCACATTCGATCGTAAATTTTAACGAAGCGGTCCGATTTTACCTGAGCTCGATTTTTGGTGTGTGCTTTGGCTTTGAACTCCATAAATATGACAATGAACACAAATAAAAAAAGAAAAAAAAATAGTCCATTTTCTATTTATTAAATTATTATTCGTGTTAGGAATTAAAGTGTTTTATTTATTCCGTAGCCCTTATCGATTTTTTAAGTGGTTTTATTGCGGCTTGTACGACAACGTCTTTTGATTTGAATTATGTTAAAAACTTTCAAAGCAATATTTATATTATCAGCAGAATATCTCCGTCTATTCTACTTAATTTATTTACAATTTTACTTAACATTTTTTTTTCTAATATTATCCGTGTTATTATAACCGAGTCTCGCTACAAAAGCGCAACCTTTATGTTCTTACCGCCTCAATAGCAATAATTAACAGTCATAAGACTCAACATCAATCTAATCAAGAGGAGTCAATCGTTTTTTTTTTTCGTTTTGTTTTCATTCATTCATTCGTTTTTACGACTCGAAGAAATCAACTGTCGAGATCGAATCCGACGTTTCTCGCGTGTGGTCGACGCACAGATGATTATCAAACGATCCGATAACGAAACCGAAGTAAATCAATTATAATTGGACTCATTTTCTTTTACACGAGTTATTATTATCATCGTCGTCATCGTCGTAACGGATAAACGGGGCGGATATAGTGTTAATATGCCGTTTTGCCAATTAAGCAATCGGCCGTCGTAATCTCGGTTCGGATTTTTCGGTACAGCGTCGGTTCAATATTCATCTTTCATGTCGCACCGGCGAACAATTCGTCGGGGCGATGATGATGAATGATCGTCCATTACAAGCGATGAACTGTTAATCTTTCGCGTCTTCGAAATAAGACAAATTATCGACCATTACGATAATGTCCGACATCGGTGAGCTTAGACACAATATAACGATTCGTTCGATTCGATATTCCAGAATCTGTCGATTTGTTTCGAAAGATGACTATTATTTTATTTATTTTGATTGAAAAATTTTAAACAGTTTCATACATAATTTTATTTTATAAATAATGAATATTTATTATTATTACATAACAAAATTTATTTTTACAATCGTTGCTTATTCTTGATCTATTGATACATTTTTTTTTTCGTTCAAAATAATTTAACAAAAATATGAAGATTTTGTATTATCATTATCGATCTACTATATATATTGAAAACCTATAGTATTTAACATATTTTGATTTACTGATTTTTATATACTTTATTGATTTAAAATCGAATCTAAATATGTTACTTAATTGAAACCACTTCTAATTGAAATTGTATAATACAAATTATTTAAATTAGTGAATTTAATAAATTAATATTAAAATTATAATTTCAAATATTTAAGTGAGTCTATTACTATATTAAATGCCTTAGAAAAATATGTATTTTATAATTGACACAATACTTATTTAACTTGATTATATTTGAAAAAAAGATCAAATAATCCTTAATCTATATAAAATATCTCAAACTATAACAAATGTGTTCGTATTTAAGAAGCATATTTACCCTTTAACTTTGTCAGGGGTTGCTCATACAAAATCGATATAAGCCATTTTGACAAATTGCCACCGATTTTCGTTACAATAGAAGATGTTCGCATTCATTCGACAATTTTGAAAAGGTCGACTATGCGATAATAATAGATAAATAATTGTTTAAAAAATGGCTCGCACTCAATAAATAAAGCTCGGATCGACGACGCGGATAAAAATAAACGAACCGTTACCGGAAAAAAAAATGCACGATAATAATAAAATAAATATTATATTATTATATGACGGACGAAAAGGAAAAAAAACCCGAGTCGCACAATAATTTTTCTGGTAGTTAGTTTCGAAAGAAAAAAAGAACTAAAAGAAAAAAATATCGAAAGTGAAACGACATTTTTCAAGAAGAGATAAATTGAGGTGATGTGTAGCGATTTTTAACGTAAATGTTTTGTTGGGGTGTTTGCACTTAGATGACAGAAATAAATTGGTTCAAAATATTCACATGTATATATATATATATATATATATATGTGTGTGTGTGTGTGTGTGTGTGTGTGTGTGTATGTGTTAGTTAAAAACTTCGAATATGTTGCTAATGGACTTTTGCTTCAATGCAACATTTATTTGTTCTCTGCATATTTTTATGTGTTGAAATAAAAAATTTTATTGTACTCGTAAAAATATATAAAAAATCTGTGTCAATCGAAAATATTAAATAATAAATAACGCAGTATATATATCATTAAATTAAGAGTTCATTATATATATTTCCTATATAAATCTCATATTAAAAAAAAATAATTTTATATTAAAAAATCCAATAATAACTAATAATATGATAAAATAATAAACTGTATTTATTTCTATTAATAATAAAAATGATCTTCGTCTATTTAGAAATATTTATGAAAATAGTTTTCAATTAAATTAAATTACAATTAAATTGAGTAAATTATACATTTTCACTAAAAAAAATTTAAGTGATCTAGTTAAAGCCATATATTAATATTTTCCAAAAATTCATAATAATGATTTTAATTAAAATATTTAAAAAAAAATCAAGATTTTTCGAGATGGCAATCAATATTTTAATTAAAATTCATCGTTCTAAAACACCGCATCGCTTTCGAAACACCCTATATATGCGTCGATTGAACGATCCAAAATATTCAATACACAATTTTTGCGCGCTAAAAAAACTGATAACGATATATACCGTACGATTTTTATTATCAATGTTGTACATTATATACAACATTATATATATATATATATATATATATATATATATATATATATATATATATATATATATATATGTAAAATAAGGTTCGATTTAACGGCACCGAAAGCGGTTTTATCGTTTAAAATAACGGCCATTTTATTGCTGGAAAACACTTGTTACCCGATATTAATTACGAATATTTTTTTTTGCACTCTTCTCCCCCGCCGTGAAAGCCTTCGCATAAAATAAATAAAATCGCGAATATTGTAAAAACGCCACGCGATTAGTAGCCGAAGATAAAATTATCGTAATAAACGTGTAACGCGGTTCTTAATCTGCACATAAATGTATCGCACAGAAAAAAAAATGCGCAATTTAACTTATTCGATATTAAATTTTATATTGAATGTAAATATTTTCACTTATACACGTCGCTCGTATATTATTCGTTTATATTTTTCGATATAATTATGTGTAATTCGAGTGTAATTCTTCGCATTCGATAAATTTATATAATGTAAATAAAATATTATTTTTATTAATAGTATTCATTTAATTTTTTTTTAATATTATATATACAATAATATAAAATAGAATTAATTCATTTTCCTATATTAGATTTTTAAAATACGACCTTTGCAATCGACATTATCACACATTATTAATATAATAATTATATTATAAATATTAGTAAAACGTTCACGTTTCAAGTTAAAATATTAATATGCAAAAAAAAAAAATTAAATGAAATGTTTCGATATTATTTTTCTTTCGTCGATAACAACAATAATAATAATAATAATAATAATAATGCACTTTTTCACTAATTGATAACAATTGTAAATTTAACACGTTCGCAGTTGAAAAAAAAAAGCGCACTAGTTTATCTCGATCCACTCGTTTAAAATAACAGAAGGAAAAAAGGATAACAAGACAACATAAAGCTTTAACGGAAAATGATTTTGCACTTTTGCAAAAAGGATTACGTCCGCGAAAAACAACCGAGCAATAAAATTATAAATTTTATATTATACATATTTAATGCTCGGGGATAATGCTCGTTTTGTTTATTTATTTATTTTTTCTTATCTTACGCACTTATATATATATATATATATATATATATATATATATATATATATATATATATGTCCGATTTTTTTCATTCTTTCTTTCTTCTCGGCTCGTTTTTATTTTATTTTATTTTCTCGTGATATTTTTATTTATTTTCTTTTGCGCCTTTTGATATATACGTGTGCACACATACGAAAGGTGCATTATAAAAATTTTTAACGCATCATTAACGTACCTTGTGCGAGCTTTTATACGCGTATAAGAACCGCGTTCAACAAAAAAAAAAAAAAAAAAAAAAAAAAGAGTACGACGCCCGTTTTGTTGCATATCTGCCAGTCATTGTGTGTTTTTACTAAATGCTATATATGCCCGATGAAGACTAATGATTCTTGCGGCGAAAGAATTCGTTAAAATATACAAATAGGGGTTGATCTTTAAATTCGACACGAAACCGGTGAATATTTTTACATTGTATTCATTTGTGGAAAAAATTCGTGTATAATGAATATATGGTATATTTCGTTATAACGGATCTATTTTAATAGTCGCACACTATATCGATTTTATTCGATATATATTCATATGTATTCAATTGTATTTTTTAAGGGATCTTAAATCATAGTATTTCCAATATAAAAGTGGAAACGTCATTTTATGATAATATATATAATCAATAAAATTTTTATTAAATATAAATTTTAATATTGAAATAATATTATTAAATTAGGATTTTTCGTAAATCATTATGTTATACATATTTCAGCGAAAATACGCAAAAAAATATTATCAGATTAATTTCCTTATTGATATAATCCATATAAACGTCATTTTAAGGATATAAGTGAATCATTCTATTTAATGCAAATCATTTTTTATAATCGTATTATTATAATAAATTTATTCATAGTAAAATCACAGTTTTAGCAAACTATTTATGATAAATTGTATTCATATAATGTCAAATATAAATAATAATTATTTAATAAAAAAAAATTTACTGTTAACCATATATTTTTTTTATATTGCAAACGTACTCTTTTAAAAACATTCCTATATGTGAACTTGTATATTTATTATACAATATAGTATCGGTTTAAAAGTCAAAGTATAAGTTTAACTATACATATATATATATATTTATATATATATATATATATATATATATATATATATATATATATATATATATATATATATAAGAACTAAATTTTATCATTTTTTTTCGTCTCGTTAAACGGTTTACCCGTATTTGGGTACCCGCAGAGTCGAATCTCATATACCTTTCTTTTGGGCCCTTTTTCTAAGATTAATGATATAATTTTTCCTTATTATCACAACAACGGCTGAAGGAGAGCATTGTGTCCGCAACAAAGAACAAGTGACCCGTATAAAAGCTGCAACGGCCCCAATAAAGCTCGCAAAACAGATGTCGCCAACATTTGGTTACATTTAAATTGTTGCCGTTTCGCAAAAATCCATACATGACTTGCGCAATTCTCATCTATATAGTTTTCATATATCATATAATCATTTATTTACTATTAATATGCTTTAAAAATATATAAAATATTTTATAATTTTACATATATATATTATATATCAGGTTTAAATGATTTAATAATGTTAAAAAAATATTATAAAAAATCGAGATTTTATATGTATGCAGAAGTAATAATTTATTATTCGATTTATTAATATAAAGTTTAAATTAAAATATTTTAATTATATATATTTTTTTGGAATTAATCTTATTTTTAATTACATTCAATTAAAATAAACTAATTAACCAAACATAAAATAGTTGTAATTTAAAATTCGTGTTAATTACTGAATTTTCAATATGTAATATAAACAAATTTCACAATAAATAAATATATGTATAAAAATGTACATATTTTTTTAACATTAACACATTTAAAAAAAAAATTGATATACATAATATTATCGTCCATTTGTCAAACAATGCAATCGCATTATACTGGTTTTCGATTCCCGTCAACGGGGATGAATGATGACACCGGTTTTTATATTTTATCAAAAAAAAAAAACCTGGACTCTTGTCATCCCTTAATGTTTCCGCATTCATCTGTAAAAAACCGATCAAGGTCCAAAAAACCACCCCAACGTTAATAATGTTTGTAAATGTTTTGCCCCAAATATGTTGCGCGTTCCGGTTTTCTGCGATGACTCGCAAAAGAATCGCTCTTTTTTCTTTCTATATACATATTTTTTTTTATTTATTTAACAGAATCGCATTGTTGACTCATATAACGACTGAGGATAATAAATAATCGACACAAGACAAACGAGGGTTGACTTCGAGTGCTTTTTATACGACGTCTACTATTATTATTGCACATGTAACCAACCACCACTTCATAATATAGTCATATTTTATTCAAAGGTTGAGTGTATTATTTTTCGTATTATTATTATTTTTTTCATATTCATCTCGTCTTTGTTTGAAGTGAATGAAAATATGTAACCCTTTCAAGTATTTATAAAGTGGTTCATTATTCAAAGTTTATGCATTTTTCGTTATATATATATACATCTGACTAAAGATTGAATGTAAGGTTGATCAATCGACTAAATCAAAGATTTTACAGATTTTCCATGTTAATTTTAAGCAGATATATTATTGAGATATATTAGAGTATTTTAAAATAAAACATAATTTTTAAACATTATTTATACTTTAATATCTAGGTATAAATCTTAAACCAATTCAAAATTCAATTTAGTTCAAGATGTATCCTTTGTGCCCGTCGTCGCCTCTTATATTATAATTTAAACATTACGAACGATCTTCATATCGCCATCTCGTAATCTTGTTTTTCTCGGTAAACGATTTAAAATATAATTGAGGTCGCGCATGTTCGCCGCATACACGCATTCATAGGATATTCCTTATTCGTATTTTCGACTAATCATTAATTTAATTTACATTTCGCTATTGAAAAAAAAATCGAACGGACGATTCTTTCACTTTTTTTTCATACATATATATATATATATATATATATATATATATATATATATATATATATATATATATAAGTATATATTTTTTACGTAGGAATGCCGTTAATGATTATAGGGCTTTTAACCTTATAAACGAACGACGATCGTATGAAAAGAATCGCATTAATACGTTAAATTTCATAGTAGGCGTTTACAGTATTGCGCGTTATATGAAACTTCACAATTTCACTCGCACACAATACATAATAATTATGCCATATTTGTTCCTCATAATGTACTGTTTTTATACATAAATTCATAAATGAGATCGTTAAAGTCTATGGGATGTAAGTGTTGAACTATATTCGTCGGAGTATTATAATTAATGGATATGAACTACTACTGAGAGTAGATTTTGAAATTAACGTAGGAGTAAATATTGCATCATTTTTCTTATATAAGGTAATTATTTTTAATAATATTATAATTATAATATTACTGATATTAGAAAAGTAAATGATTACATTAATTTTAATTTGAATATATAAAGTTTTTTTTAATTATAAATATTCTGATTATTACATATTTTATGTTTTAGATAGATTTTTATCAATTTTTAAGAAAATGTTATTTTTTTAACATACAAAAACCTTTTAGCATTATTTAGTCATCTGAATTTTTTTGTATAACAAATTTGTAACATAAAATTTCACCTTAAACATTACTTGTAAAATATAAACAGCATTCAATCTTTATATATATATATGACTCATTAATTTTATATCAAATCTATATTGTTTCTTAAAAAAAATACATTACTAAATTACTGAATTTCATAAACTGAAAAATAAGATCAAACAAAGATAAAAAGTCTTAAACTTAATTTATCTTGAAAAAATAATATTCCATGAAAACATTACTGAAAATTCATTCATCGCTAACACGAATAGGCTTTTCTTTTTAAATCGCACTTATATCCTACGCACTTTCACAGCCTGAAACTCGAGCATTCCAAATATATATATATATCGGAACCACGGACGACTTTAAAGGCTCTCTCTCTCAAGAAATATAATATTGAAAAAAATGATTTATTGTCACGCTGTGAAATACGAACAATCTCGGTTGCAAATCACATACATATATGTGTATGAATGCGTCCGTTTTTTTTTGTTATTATTTTTACAAAAAGATGACACTGATCCGATCTTTTTTTTACGGTCGCGACGTATATTAATGATCATCGTCAAAAATCGTATGTTGAATACGAATTTGTGTTCGTCCGACGAATCCGTAAATAATGAAGCGAAACCTTCGGCAGCTGAACTATTTATATTTTTTTTGAATTTCGACGCTAATATCCTTTTTTTTTCACTTTAAACATTTTGCATATACGTATTAAAATTCCAATGTTATTTTTTTATAAACAAAAATATTGATAGCGTCACATTTTTTTTTTAAATCTAGTATTCGAGTTAAAAAAATTATATGTGTAACACTTTTTCGTTTAATTAAATTAAATTTACTACGATGCAGATTAACGTGACGCATGTACACGCACAAGAAAATCATATAACAACATTATCAGCGACGGCAACACAAATATAACAAAAACAACAGCGAAAAGTAATCATAAAGTCTGGTGAAATTATTGAGCAAAGAAGTCACGTGCGTTTTTATGGGTCAATAAAGCAGAAGAGTCTTCACCCTGGAGGCTTCGCGATGCAACGGTTTCACGGAATGATAAACGACCGAAATTATTATTAAAGCTATTCATTTTTATTTATTATTATTATTATTATTATTTTTTATACTTAGATTCTATCTCATCGACGCAACACAACAATGACTTAACTCGCTTTCGCGAAAACGAAACGGTCGAAGAGCTGCGCGTCTCGGTATGATAAAGGACGGGCGTACCAATTATTCGGTAACGAAACCGAATAAATCAGATACGAAACAAGGCTCATTTATAATACGAAAGAATAAAAATTGCGAGACATATGACCGGTGAAAGCTTATTTATTGGTGTGCCGTGAGGCTGAGATCCGAGTCGATGCGAGATGTGCCCGAGAAGCTTTTTGCACAAATCATCGCTGCGATGATTTGACGAAATGGATGAAAGTCATGAATAAAATAATGTCTTAGTTGATAATAAATTATACTAAATATTCCACAACATTATGCGGTTGAATTGAATTTATAAATATATTACGGTCTGTTTGATTTTTTTTTACTCGAGAATTATCAACTTTTCTCGGAAAAAAAATATCGAAATATTCGTATAAAATGAAATGGTGAAGAGTGTATATAATTATTATCGATTTGCTTAAGTATGAAATTGCTATACTCGATTTACTTTACATAACATGAATATTCCGTTTCACTTTCATTATATCGGGTATGACTAATTGAAATCGTGTAAAATAATTTTATCGCCAAAATCATTTATGTATTTCTTGATATACCATATTTGAGTAAAAAAAATTTCGCAATAATTAAAAATATACAAAATATTTTTAAATAAAATAAAATTTCGTAATTTATATTTAGGCGAGATAAAAATATATTTTCTTATAAAAAATATGTATACGCGTTTTGACGAGTAATAAAAAAAAAGCACCGATAAAATTGAATAAAACGGAAGTAATGTTGAGGTAATATTGAATATATATATATATATAATGTAAAAAGCGCATAGAATATATAAGTTTAAAAAATAAAAATATAGAATTGATCGTAGCTTTATGTTGAGGCTTCTTCTTCTTCCCAGGGCGTTGATTAATGATCATTGGGTCTCCTCTTGTTGCGGTCGGAAAAAAAGTGCCGCGAGCTTTCGAAATGTTTGCCCTTTCCTTTTATGCTTCATAAATAGGTGTGCTTTTTCATATTTTATCAGATTAACTGGTGGCGGACACTTCGGCTTATTTATATTATGTGCGCTTATTTTATTTATTTATTTATTGTATAAAAGTTTCCCTTCCTTCCCTCCCTCCCCGCTCCACTAAAGATATGAATTCGGTTTAAATCTCGGTTGAAAAATTATCCGAATTTACCGTGAGCTCGATTTTTATAATCAGTATCAATTTTCATTACGCTAATGTTTAAATTTTACCTCATATCATCAATATCGGTTGAAAAGCTCGATCGTCATCATTGTCAATTTATTTATGAATTAATATTGCTTATCTTCGCCATAAACCTGCCTTCATCCTTTCACTACCAGTATATTTATATGATATATTTTATATAGTTATCCATATTGCTTATATTTATTTTTATCTTTATATGAATCTGAATAAAATGTCACTTTTTATGAGAAAAAATATATAAAATTTATTTTATTTAATAAAAATGTTGCATTCCGAATGATAATTGATCCGTAAACCTATCTTAATAATTACATATATATATATATGATATAATAATTATATTACGATTTAAATTGAATATACTTAATTCTTAAAGTTTTTCAATATTTATTGACATATATTATTTTTATTTAAAGCCAATGTTTTTTCAATATTCTATCGACTTTTTTATTTCCTTATTGCTTACCGATTCCATAATGATTAAATCTTGAATAGGTTTTTTTTATTTAACAATGATAGACCATAATATACTATTGCATATAGTTTTGAAATATATTTTATTATATTTATTTATTATTGAAGATAACTATAAGTGTTAAAGATTATTTAATTTAAGGTTAAAACGCTATTATTAATATTAATATGAAAATAGAGATTCAGAATCACAAATAAAATACAGTGCATAGATACATTATTACGACAATTACGTTCGACTTCGATCGAGATTATCGTCGATTATTTTTTTATAATTCTGTTTATATATATATATATATATATATATATATACATAAAAAATAATGACATTACACAACGTCTTCTTTAATTTACAAAACATTAATAAATATAATCGCGCATTAATATGCCGGCTTTTTACGATGCTAAAGTTGAACATGTGTGTGTGTGTGTGTGTGTAAATATATAATATATAATAATAATATTAAACGAGATGATGCGCTCGACGTCGTTCAGTAAGTCAAGGCTGTCGACTATTTAATTTAAACGCGAATCATGATATGTTAAATAAAACGTTTCGCCTTCTTAAACAGCCCGTTAATACCGGAACAAATCGGGGGTAACGAAAAATAAAATATAATATTATATAAATAAACAGAAGGGGGGGGGGGGACAAATGAAATAATTCTAAAAAATACGTTAAATATTAATTGAGACTAATTAATACGCCATTTACTGAGCAATTTTAATTCGGAATCGACAGTTCGATTATTTGCGTTCTAATTAGTACATTACTTACTATAATAATTATGCGTAAATAGTATTTGTTGCTAATAATAAATGTGCGATTTAATAATATTTATCGACGACGTAAATTTTGTACGGTTTCAATGATAAAAGAGGCCGTTCAATTAAAGCGTATTAATCGAAGCCATTCGTATTATCGACGTTAAAAACGTCATGCGAATATTCTCGTTTATTTTATATTGAACGGTGTGCTATATTTAAAAAAAAATATGCCGTAAAATTATTTTTTAATTTATCGTCTTTAATATTCGGCTCGTAAAAAAATCGTTTAATCTCTTAATATGGAGTAAAAATAAATTAAAATATTAATTGGGGCGATTTTTCATACTTGTATAAAAAAAAATATCTATATTTTACGAACATTTATAAAATGATTTGTAACATTTTTTTTTTGATTATTAAATATATTTTTGATTTTATAAATTGTTAATGATCAAAAAATTATTCAATTTTTCTAATCTAATACTATTATATCTATATTTAATAAAGCATATTGAATTGTGTATATTTTTAATTTAATATTATAACAGTAGTATATTTCTATAGAACTAGATAAATAATTTTTCCACATATATATATACATAATTAAATATAAATTATTTTAACATGTAAATTAAAAGCGTATAATTGTTAAATTATATGGCCGATAAATCAATTCACATCAACAATGAAGATAAATATTTTCAGACGAAAATCCCTCAGCATCCACCCGCGCATGATTTATACGATTAAACGCTTATTGTTATGAAAGAGAGTACCGAATTATAATTCGCCGTGTGTAAATAAATACCGAATCGTAATGAGAAGGCGTTTTTTTTTTGACCTTATATATCATACTTGAATTTTACATAAATAATAAGCGGAAGGCGTTCCACAAAAACGAAAACAAAAAACCGTCTGAAAATAAATCCGCTTTTCAAAAACGAAAAATAAATAAATAAAAATAATAATAAAATAAAGTCTGGACGTACTCGCGGCGGCATCGGTTTCGTAATTAATATCGGTATTGTGGTGGCCGCAGAGTTAATTCGAAGGGGCCGCATTTCGCGGAACCGCACGATGATGCGTGCCAATATAAACAGATCGTAATTAATGCATCGGAAATTTATTGTACGACCGAAAGCCTTTTTTCTTTTTCTTTATTTTTTCTTGTTCCATGCTTTTTGGTTCCACTGCGGCAACAGGCGCTGGTTTTTTATATATATATATAAATTGATTTTCGAACGAATGCTATAGACTTGACGAACGCTTCGAGGTATAAATCGGAAGACTAAAATCAAAAAATCGGAATTGTTAAATTTTATAGTCTAAATATTTATAATTTAATTAAAAAATACCGTTATATGTATATTATTAAATTTATAATATTTTTTTAAATCGAAAACGTTCAATTTTACACCTCTTCTATACACTATTGTAGGATTAACCGTAAAAGTTCACAAATACAAAATCGCTTTAATCCCATTATATCTAAATAAACGCACGCATATTTTTATACTGAAAAATATATCGAAATACGTATTAAATTTAGATTTAAACAACACATTTACGATCGATTATTGTGCAACGCGTGCCTCTCGAAAATGTCACCATTTTCAATATTATTTATATTATTTTATTTCATATAATACGTTCACGGCGAGACGCTCTTCTATATAAACAATGTTATAAAGCGTTTCACGGCTCGCATCCCGGATATATTTATATTATTTATACACGTGACTTACATTACGAAACTACAAATCCGATTGCACTAAGAAGATTTTGTATCTTTAATGTCATCAATTAGACTTTACTCGTCTCGACGCGTATGCGTGTTGTAAAGATGGGATCACACAACACTTTCCCGCTTGTTGAACTCGTTATTTATGCGATGGAGAAAATTAAAATATTGGCATGCCAGCTTTATATACGTATATATATATATATATATATATATATATATATATATATGTATATGTATGTATATATTGACAATGGATGAACGATATATTTTTAATTATTTTTTTTAAATCGAAATTTAATTAAAAATACAGCATATCGATCGTTTTATTGTTTAAAATTTATATATTGATATTTGTTTTTATTAAAATTGAATTATTTATTTATATTTATATATGGATCGATTTTTTTTTATTAATTTATTACTTTCATTATATATACAATAGATTGGTATCCACAATGTATTGTAAATAATAGTTTATATTTCGTTACTTATTGTATCAGATAACCAAGAAAATACAATTTTTTTTCGAAAAAAAATACGCAAATTGTGTACTAATATAATATATAATTTTACTATTGTATCAAATATAATTTAAAATTCTTAGAAAATCTACGAAAAATAATATATAATAAATATGTGATAGTTTCATTATAAAACGTGAACATTTTCAATTATTACGACAGAATTTTCTCGTTTATTTAATATAATATTATATATGAATTTATCACAAAAGTTTTTAAGAATACATCTCCAATTAGATTCTAGTTAGATATTTATTTAAAAAAATCTATTTTCTAATACCTTTAATTACTATATAAATTTAAAATCATCCTTATTGATTTATTTTAAAATTCACTATACAAATACATTACAAAATTTATTCATAAATTTTATATTATTTTTTAATAATAATTATATTATAATTTAGTACAATTAACAATATTCACTATTGTATATTAATTTTAATCGTATAGAAATTTAATATTAAAAAAAACACATTCGTCAACAATAAATAATAAACCGTTCATTTCCGCATTTAAAAAAAAACACTTAAAAATGTACATTTTTTTTTCAAAATATAAACAAAAACACAACACATACTGAATTTACAATATATTAGTGTTCGTGTGTGAGTATGTGCAATAAACAAAGGTCGTGTTTAACTCGCGTTCAATCTGAATCGTCTTACATAAAGTGCGTTTAATTGTTTGGCGAACCGCTACCGTTCGAACACACGGTGAACCTTTTAATTACGACCGGTTTAATTGTTTCGAAGCTGTTCTTCTTCTTTATCGATTCTTACTTTATAATAAAAACCATTAAAAAATATCCAACCATTCCAAAACGTATTTTTTATATTAAAAAAAAAATAAAACAAAATAACTGTTAAAAACTATAACGTTACAAGTAAACTATGACATGGTTTTAAATTCATTCATTCCAATTTAAAAATATTCACAAAATATTTCGTGATATATTTATTATATTCTTTAGAAAGAAATAATATTATTACTCTAGGCGTAGAACTGAAGATTCGATCTTTGAAAAATTAAATGCTTTATATCATAAAAAAGTATATTTTTTTTTCATTTTATATTTTGTCAAAATTAACCATTCTAATTAATACATGACTGTGACATATTCAAACATTAATTCGCAAATTAAATAATGACTGCATCATATTAAAGATCTTTTTTTTTTAAAGAACAATATTCAAGGATATCTCGGACATTCGTAAAAAAACTGCAACATCGAGGATTCGTAAAATAAAATAAATAAAATAAATAAATAAATAAAAACGCTCGCATGTGTCATGTAATGTGTTTCTTACAAATCTTATCGTCATTTTTTGTCCGTGTATCCCTCGCTCCGTTTTACCATTGAACCAGTCTGACAATTTATAGAGATCAAGAGTTCAAGAAGACGATAAACACGACAACGCCATTATCTTTTGAATTCCGAAACGAACGCTCTTCTTCGTTTGCTCTCGGTTCTCGCCCTCGAAATTTAATTGTGGATAATTTTGCGCTTTGTTGCGATAACCTTGTGACATAATCGAATAAAATTCCATATTATTTCATAGTTTCATTCTATTATTATTTTTTCTATTTATTTTATTTCAACACCGTCAATATGAATGGCGAGAGCGCAAAGACGATGATACGTGCAATATGAAAATCATAATTCATATTTTTTACATAATGTGTTCATCAAGCTTTCACTTATATCTTGTGATATACGAATATATAAATCAATTATTATTATTTTTTTGCTTGATAAAGATCAAATCGATTTCTTAAACCAACTTTTTTTATATAAATAATATTTCCATATCTATTCAATTTTCTAATAAGACATTCGATATCCTAGTTTTCAAGTTTTTTTTTAACACTTAATTTAATACTTTAAATATGATAATTATTTTTTTATTTATAATGAACTTGATATAATTTTAAATTCACCAGATTTTAAAAATTGTCAACCGTTATTACGAATAGTCTTCTAAAAAAAAAATATATTCGTTCGAGCGTTTCATAATCGGCGCTATTTTAGGATTATTTTATTCATGAAAAAAAAAACGGACATGATTTAATTACTTGAATATATATTTAAAAGGCGAATAAAACTGGTTATACAAGCATAAACATCATATAATTCTTATATATTATATTTATTGCTGGAGATATCAACGCATGATCTAACGAAACCCACAGTGTGAATAAAATCGTTTTTATAAACGTTGCATTATAAATTATTTATATCGCACTATCACACATATAAATAAACTATGATAATGTGGAAGATCCGTAAATGATGTAAGGATAACTGTACCTTCATAATAAATATTAGAATTCGTGTGTATTAATAATTACTTTAGTTTTGTCTTAATAGAATCCAATTAGAATAAAATATGATATTGAATCGGATCTGATTTAATTTTCAATACTTACAAAAATCATGTGATTCTTATTTATTATAAATAGAATAAAAGGAATATATTTTTCTCATTATTTTTAATTGATTTTTCTAAACGAATATATATATATATATATATATATATATATATATATATATATATATAAATAATTATTTAACAATAATATATATATTTACTTAAACATCCGATTACGGATACAGTCTTCGTGATATCATTTGCATATTACTATTTCTACATTGAACACGTTTAGCATATGAAAGTCATCATTATTTCAATTCAAAATATAATTAATATAACACATTATGATAATTCAATTCATTATGTAAATTAAATGGATGGTAATTAGAAAAAAAAAATAATAATGCCCTAAAACTTCAATCAGTTATTCATATTGTTAGATAAGATTCTTCGGATTGCAATTATAAACTGATACATCAAATTTTCGACTGTTACATGTGTATCGTACGTATTTTAATGATCTGAAACGTTATATATATATATACATAGATATACTATACAAGGCAATATATAAAACATTCGTAATCGCAAATACACGATTCCACACTCAAAACAGAATCTAATAGTATTTGCATGTTATTGGCAGAGCCGGTGAATGCACGTGTATATGGAACGTGTACACTTTAACCCATATATCCGATTGTTACCGGTTTCTTGTATTATCGTTCCTCCCTCCCTCCCTCCCCACCTCCCCCCACCTCTCTCGTTCGGCCGTTTAAAGCGAAACAAGTGGCCGATTAAAACGGCGGAAGACCGAGTTTTAGAGAATCGGTCTTCCAGTTCAGCCTCGGGCGTTCACAATGTGAATCTTCTTGACATTTATTGAACACGCGCCCATACAATTTTCCCATGAGGGCACACCAGAGATTACTCGGCCATCGTTGGATAGACCACTTTCGTGCCAATTTCATATACTTATAACCATTTAGTTATTCTGGCCGATGTGACATCGAATCGTCGACAAAATGCCATCCATTTCGATTATGTGATTGTATGTTGAATTTATCTATTCGTATATATATATATGAATATATATATATTAATTTATTTTTAAATAAATTTCAATAATATCTTAACATACAAAGTATTCTATATACAAATTTATCGATGTACAATATTTTTATACTCTAATATAATTTTTACGTATAAAAATATTTATATATTTCAAACATTATAAAATCATCAAATAGATTAATCAAGATATCAATGTATAATAAATTATATAATTATAATCTAATTTATTGTATGCATCGATAAATTATTAGAATCGCATGATATTTATACATATATATAAATAGCATAATCTTCAACGATGCGCACACACGTTATTATTTCATTGTTAATGAAAAACAAGAGGAAAAACCGAAAACACGAGTATAATATTGCGAAATCGAGCATCAAATCTATTACGAATCGGTGATGCAAATTATCGTGACTCGTTAACACCATTGTGTTATCTCATTACACGCTAGAATTTATATTTATTTATTTTTTACTTAATATACATTATTGCTTTACGATTATAACTAACAATAATGTTTTTTATTGTCTAACATACATACATACATATATACTTTTTTTTTGTATTCGTACGATTCGAGTTAATTGAATTCAATGTATGAAACGCATGCAATAATAGAAACGATTCTCTCGAAGCTTTATTTATTTTACAACATGTGATATATCAAAAGTTTCAAATAGGCTCACGGTTCTACAACTTTCCTGGTCTTCTTTAACCTCGCAGTCGTGACAGTGTGCAAGGTTTATTGTCATATTATTCGTGGCAGATTACAGTTTCCACCTGTGCAACCTGTTCTTCTTCATCTTCTTCCACTTCTTCATGGCGTTGCTGCTATCTGGCAACGGATTCAGATATATTATTTATATTGTGCAAATACTGCAACAGAACGGGCCGTAAACTTCCTGGCCAACTTTGAACTTTATTAACACTGAATGTTCACGTTATGGAAATAATTTGTAAACGACGTATGAAATATTAAAAGGTTTCGCCCGTGTGCTGCGGCGACTCGACGATGACGTGTTGATTTTACTGTGAATTATTATTTATTTATATAAATATATATATAACATAAATTTTCATATTTGAATTCGAGCGTAAAATTCAATTTTATCCTCTTGATTCGTGTCAAATTTCACATGCACATGATTTGACGTGACGACCATAGAATATTTAATCGCTCGGCTGCTGAAAGTTAATAAATTGGTTTGATCTAAAAATCTGATGGTCTTGTAAATTGATTATCCGACACGATGATAAGTTGCATATGAATAAATATTGTCTGTTTAAATAGAATATCGATCGTTACGAATTTATTTAAAATTTCAGAGAACGAATTTAAAATTGATTGTGCAATAAACAAGTGTACTATTTACAGGTGTTATTCACCATATAAAGTACATTATATATATATATATATATATATATATATATATATATATATATATATATAAAATAAAATGTACAAAGATAATAAGTGCAAAATTCACGATCAACCGATCGATCGTTACTAGAACGGCAATGAAAAAAAAAATAAAACCAAAATGCACAAAAACAATAATGTCTGTTTTACTCGTACATAGTTACATCACCGAGATTCCCGTCCAAATGTCATGAATTATTCAAATTCAAAGGTTACAAAGCCGCGTTACGTTATTACACCGATTGAATTATAATCTAGTTCAAGCACGGCCTACACATTAAATCCGACGATTCAACATCTCTGGAAAATATTCCGTAAGGCGATATTTCTGTTATTTTCATTGTCATTACGTCTTGGCAAAAGGTTGCCACGTTTCTGCGTAAAATAATAATAACCGAAAAAATAGACGAAAAAAAAAATAAATATATAGACTGTCGTAGAAGCGAACAAAGAGCTATAAATATGTGTAATATCGACGCGAATACGCATAAATCGCGGTTAATTGAGTCAGAGATGACATATCAAACGTGGAACCACTAAATTATGCATACAATCAAAATGTCACATATTGAGTTGTAAAAATCGCCGCTGTGAATGTGAAATAAAAAAAAACATATAAATATATATATATATATATATAATATATACTGATAATTCTATTAAGAAAACGTCTGAATTTTAGCTATTTTTTTTTATTTATATTGAATATATCTAAATTGTAGCTGAAGTCGAGACGGACAAACATTACACTGAACCGGATCAATAAAGGGGTCATCAACAAATCATTCGGCGATCTGAGGTCACGTACGTCATAATGGAATAAATGGAGTTTTAATTATATGTCACCGTGACCTTTAGTGTTCGATTATTCTGTAAACGATCAATTATATATATTGCGGAAAATGGAAAAAAATCAAGCGATACAGGAAAATGTTCGTTGTGACAATCGGAAAAGTCGATTTCAAAGACATGTCAATATATTTCTTATAAATATTGAATAAAAATGTTTCAATAGCTATAAATAGTTTATATATATATATATATATATATATATATATATATATATATATTGATTAAAATTATTATACAAGTCGAATGATGAATGACTTCTTACTGAGTCATTTCTATATGAAGTTTCAGTTTTACTTTAATAAAATACACATGTAATATGTTTCAATTTATATATATATATATATATATATATATATATATATATATATATATATATATATATATATATATATATATATATATATGAAGTCTTTAAAATATCCTAATGTTTATTGTTTTGAATTCATCGAAACCATATACCGTTGCAAGTAACACCAGCGCCTTTGAACACGAATGAAATGAACCGTTTCGCGTTGAATGAATTCACATTGAATGAAATGTTCGCTGTCTGGAAATTTTAAATATCGCCGGCAATAAATCGATGTAAATTTATTTGCGCCGACGCTAAAAATACGCTTTGTTTACTGGAATTACATTCAATCGTGCGAAGCGTAAGAAACCAGCGCTTCTAAACGCGAAACGGCTGCCAAGCCTTTCGGCGAACCAGTTTTTTCTTTTTATTGCACATCCCATATGACAAGAAAATCGGTTCGAAGCTTAACGATCGTTGAAATTGATTCGGGGAAATTTTCATCGCCGATGCTTTTCGTTCGTTATGATGTATTGTTTTATTATAAATAGGATTTCGTTTTGAAATCATGTTATAAAATATGTTCAAAATTAAAAATTTAAAACTGAGTAAATATATATTATATAAAAATTTTCAGATCAGATTCCGTAAAATCATGAACGATAGATAGCAATAGACCGATTCACTTCCGCGGTGTCCGTGTCCCCTTGTGTTAATTTGTCAAGCGGCCGACTCGTTGAGAGAGAGTGGTCCCACGCTCGCTGAATTTATATCGGGCTTTATAATCGGGTTAATCTATGTTCTAGGATAGAAGCGAGAGGATCACGATTTAATTCGTCGTTAAAACGGCTGTAACACAAGTGTTGTTCACCCAGTGACACCTTGTGACCGGATCGACTGTTCTAGGCGGCGGCACGACCTATCGTCACGACTATGAGCCTAAAAAGCACCAAGGATGAGGCTACTGCCATATCATCATCATAAGGAACGGCAAAATGAATTCCGTCGTATAACAGTCCGTAACGACTGTTATAATACGACGAAAAGATTTAGAAAGCCGTATTCCCGGTGTTTTCATTTGTATGCGTTAAACATTTACGACCGGCTACCAGATAGATATAATACTATGATCAAAAAGTAAGGTGAATATATTTATAAAATGTAAATTCTTTATTTATTTTTCCAAATAAATAATCATCCCCTTCAAAGTAATTCGGATTTTATCTTCTCAATCGTGTCAAAACGGCTGAATAGCCAGAAATCGCACGGAGCCAAATCGAGCAAATGCGGTGGTTGCGGAAGTGTATGTGTCGAATTTTTGGCAAAAAAAGTCGCTAAGAACCAATGCAGTATGACATGGTACATTGTCGCAATGAAAGAACTAAGATTTGTAAAAACACGTGTAACTCGGAGATAATTAAACCTAGGAAAAAAAAAATACAATTTACCTGCCATCCTAATGCTCGAGAGTTTTAAATGACAATTTCACCTTACTTTTTGATCACAATATATATTTATATAGACTAAAAACGATGACACATTTTATTTATAATTTTAATCGAAAATTATTTATGTTGCATATTTATAATGTCTGTTTGATAAAATATAATATATTTCGTCGTAAATCCGAAATATAATATATTTTAATAATAGATTATTTACCAGTTATACCGGGAATAACGAGTTGAACTGGATAGAAGGAACGATCGTCGTATCGAATTCCATATTTTATACGTGAATTCGATTCAAAATCTAATGTTTATGATCTTGTTTTAATTGAGTTAAACTTTTATATTTAAGTTCATTATTATACATTGAATAATAAAATATAATTTCCAAGACCAAAATCAAAACGAAACGATTTTATATTAAAATTTTATTACAAATTATAATGTCATCAAAAACGAAATTTCGTATTATTTTATTACTATAGTAATTTTGCATTAGTAATAAAAATTTAATGGCGATTAAAGAAATTGGTTTAATTTTTTAGTCTACTTATCTAAAACGATATCTTCTTCAACTTTCTCATTTTGTACAGTCGTTTTTATCAAATCCTGTCTCGCTAATTTATAGACTATTTCCTTAATCGAGTGCGGCTTAACTTTAACCAAGAATTACAACATTTCCAGTCATTTACAATGAGAAATATTCACTATCTCCGTTTGTAAACATAAAAATACTGTTATTCGAATTCATTAATAAAATCCGAATTTCGATACCGAAATGTATATATATTTTTTTTTTCAATCATAATAATATGAAAAAAAAATATTTTCTCATGAATGAATCCTAAATGGAAAATCATAGTTCACAGGGTCAAACCTCATACAATAGTTCCGTATGCAAGAGCGTGATTCACTTTTTCCACTTACAACCTATTCTAGGATCATTTTGTGATGAATTTATTGCGTTCGCGTATAAATATATACATGTACACTTATCTGATACTTTTATATCATAATATACGGCAGACGTCATTGACACGCGGCCCGCAAACCGTATACGGTCCTAAAACGACATGTCATATTTTTAAACGAAATATAACTCATAAATTAGTATGATTCATTATATATATATATATTTTTTAATATCATTAAAATGATACATAATTAAAATTTTACATATAAATTATGTCATAATGTATAGAAAAAAAATATTTTTATATGCGATTAGAAAAAAATTAAAAAGTTGATTATCACTTCTATATAATATACAGTTCGTACATAACATAATATAATATAACATATTCACCATGGGAAAACTCGATAAGATCTAATCTCGAATTTCTCCGCCCCGAACGATGCATAAAACGGCTTTTTTTATTAACGTATAATTATCACGCCTTTTGTGCGAAACACAATTCGATATTAATGGCCGACGTCGGATATTGAACCATCATCGTCGATTTTATTTAATATTCAACAAATAGTTATTACAATATCATGCGAATAAAAACCATTTTAATTAATGATTAAAACGATCCGCGGCGGCTAAATCGATCAATCGTATCGCGATTCAACAATATTGTATAATAGAAAATGCGCTTCATTTATCATTTCGGATTGACAATAAAAGCGTCAAATTCATCAATAATTATTTGTGTGTTTGTGCATAAATTTAAATTATCGGCTGCAATTATATTTATATATATATATATATTTCGATGGGCGAATCAAATTTATTCATATTTACATTGTGAAATAATTTATTACGTTTTCATTATTGTCTCTATTCATTCGTTATTTATTGTACTACTGAAGATTCATATTTATATTATACAAGTTTGTTCAATATTAACGGCAATAAATTATTTTAATTTTTGTGTTTTTACGCTTCTTTAGGAATTTTATACTGATGCCGTTTTTCATTGCCTTCTTTGTAATGCGAACTCGTAATATTTATTTAATGATATATAAATATTTTTATTAGCGCTTTACTTCATAAATAATGGATTATTCGAGCAATTTGTAATCGATGCATCGCAATAAAATGCCTTAAAAAGTATATTAAATTACAAAATTTACAATTTTTATTAAAATAAATTTCCTTTTTAATAAACGAATGATTTTAGATGGTATAAAAATATTTTTATTGATTCGAATATTAATTTTTATGACATATTATTAAGACTATTTTGAATATTCTCACATTTAATTATCAACGTACATCATTTAATTTTTCAACTTATTTGTAATTTAAAAATGATCTGAATTTTTTTTAATAAATTATTGACATTATTAAAATAAGATCAAATTAAGAATTAAATGAAAAATATATGAATTTGGATCGAACTGATTAATTTAAAACGATTGTGTCAAGTAAAAATGATTGCAACATATATTTTCATCAGAAATGAAAAGTTAACGACGACGACAACATAAATTTTAACGATGAACACACACACACAAATACGAGAAGTTGAAATCGAACCATATCATATTATTTTTTTATATTTCGTAAACGACTTACAGTTTGTAATCAATAATTCGAGTAGCAGTGATTGATTTGTTATTTTCAGAACTGAACATACTCGTACAAGTCGAATTTTGTACAGCGAGTTTAAAAAAAATATCGTATTCATAATAGTTATTTTTTTAATATTAATTGTTTCAAATAATTTATTTTAACTTAATAAATATATATTCAGTAAATAAAATCATATTATTTTGTTTATATAAAAAAAATAATACTATTATTATAGAATTTGTATAGCAGAAAAATTGAACGTCATATGCTAAAATTTCTTCTCGAAAATTCATAAAAGCTCGAGATAAGATAAAAATAAATCGAACACTCTGTATATAGCGTTACATGTTAAACCGCGTCGGTGAAGTGAGTGTTCGTTCGCTGATTGCCCGATAAATCTTCGGTAGCTTTTCGATTTGGGCTTTTCGACGAACGGGGCGCTTTTCCTTTTGGCGAAAATAATAATAAACCGAAACGTTTTTTTTTTGAAAACAAAAAGGGCACACACACACACATTCACACTCAAAAAAAAAAACACGAGGAGCAATAATAAATTTCGACCGGAACGACGAAAGCGAGCGCAAGGTTCGTCGACGAAAATTTGTACGCATTTAAATGGCGGGCTTAACTCGATGCCGTTTCGGAATAATCGCAAAACGTTTCTTTCTTTTTCTTTATATATATATATATATATATATATATATATATATATATATATATATATATATATATATATATATTCTTTTTCGTCTTCTTACTTTTCTTTTTTTCTTTTTTTTTTAACTTTTTGGCCGAAGGCTATTTTTTGCAGATACGTTTCTTTTTGATTTTTTTTCACGCACGAATCGTTTTACAGGCAATATATTCACTGATATGAAAGAAATTGTTCATTGTCGTCTGCGTAATGACTTTCGTTAACAGCATTGAGAGCTTATTATAATTTTTGAGATTAATATTCTTTTATATATATGTATTGGGGACACGACGCATGAAAGCTTCCCATTATGTATGTTTTTTTACAATTATATTATATATAATATATTTTTTTAATTTAATTTGTGATAATATCAAAATGAATAAATATTTTGTTATATGACAATGATTGTTAAAAAAATTGAAGAAAATGTATATATATATATATATATATATATATATATATATATATATATATATATATATATATATATATTGTATGTGAAAATGAATCGTTAATTTATAAAATTTTTAATGAAAACTTTCCATTGCTGCCATAATTAATTATATTTTACAAAGCCAAACCCAAAAAATCTCTGAGCTTCTCTATAAAATATCATCTTTTCACATCCATATATTATAAAATAAATTTATATAATAATTTTTTGATGAGATTTACATTAATATATATGTTATCAATATTATCAATATACTCCAATATATGTCATACATATTGATTTTAATGATGTTATATAATATATATTTTTTAAATAGTTCATCGTTGATA
This sequence comes from Leptonema lineaticorne, assembly GCA_024500535.1. Taxonomy (NCBI): domain Eukaryota; kingdom Metazoa; phylum Arthropoda; class Insecta; order Trichoptera; family Hydropsychidae; genus Leptonema; species Leptonema lineaticorne. The sequence continues at coordinate 2,096,878 of JANIJI010000059.1, read as the reverse complement.
AATATAGTAAAAAAAAAAAAAATATCAACAATGAACTCTTAAAGATTGAAAAATCGTTAATTTGACGACAAATATCATTGTAAAAATACATGTATTATATAAACAACATTACGATAAATCGACAATGCAATCGTGTCGCAAATACGGCGACTCAATTTCCAACATTTTCGAATCGAAAAATTAAGGCTCGATCGTTTAAAATGTGCATTGTGTACGAAAGTTTTCGCAATTACAATCGTCAGCATTGATCGCAACAATAAATCGACCGTCGCGGTCTACTGTTACACGTGAAAGGGTCCCATTTTTTTTTTTTTAACATGTATTCGATATAAATTTTCTTGTTAAACGATCCCTCGGTGGGGTAATTAATGTACACGAAACGGCTACCGAAACTTATTCCCGAAAGATCGCGCGACGGATTTAAGGGAACAATGTCGTACGATATTTAAACATTGTCTTACGATTCCGATACGAATTCGACGTTAACGAGAGAACGCGTTGCGTGTTAGGCCGCGGTCGCATTAAACGCGCACATATATTTTAAATTGTTTACAATATGTACATCTAAATATTTCTAATGTCACATTAAACAGTTGGGAAAATTAAAATATTTTCAAATAACTAGAATTTTTAAAAATAATATAAACACAAATGTGTATTGATATTTAAGAAACTCTGCCGTAAATAACGAATACGTGGGCGAATACTTTACTATATATAATAAAACGAAATTAAATTCATCGAATATAATAATATTCAATTAGATGACTTAATGAGTAAAAATAATACGTTTGACATTCAAAACAAGTAATTTTAAATCGTTCTTTCATACGTATTCACGTTGAAAATTGTCGATATTGCTTAAAATGTGTATTTTTAAGATTTCACCCGATATTTAGCGAGCTTTTTTATTTTAAAGCATGCGAAATTTAATTGAAAACGATTCGCGCTAATTATTAAACCTTGTACGTTTTCACCATCCCTTATAAAATATAAAATTTAATTCTCGTTCGGTTTCGCCGTTATGTAGTAACGTCGTTATTCCGACTATTCCGTCGGACAAATCGACGATCGGAAAATTCAGAAAATGCGGACCCTTTCCGATTTTATTGTTCGATTCAAAATTATTCGACATTGTCGTACATTTATATGCGAGAGCATTTTGCTTAAGCTGCGCGTACAAGACGACGTATGCAAATGAAAGGATTGGCGGCTCTCCTTTATATAAGAATAAGAGCGCGTTTCACTCTTTCGAAGTGAGCGAATTAATTAAATTCCCTTAAATTCGTGGCGAATAAAGACTCTTGAGGCATTATCGTTATTTCATTGCGGCGGTCGACAAATATTCCTTGAAGTGGCACTCTTTTAAAGAGGCGATCGCATTTTCTTCGAATACTCCGTGTCAGATATACTCAACTAATGGACCGTGCGACTTAAATCTACTCGATACGTTACAAACTAAAATACATAACTATAAATATGTAACAATATGGAGAATAAACGTCTTCTAATATATTCAAATATTTCAGATTTTACTTGATTAAAGCCTGTTTTTATATTAAATATTCCAATCAAAAGGTAATTAAATCAATATTAATTTTAGAAAGCTTTAACTTCTGATTTTGTATTTTATACTTAATACGATAAAAATAAAATATGTATGTAGTAATTAATTTACCATAGTTTATAGTTTTACAATTACATTCAATTATTTACCATCAATTAGAATTAATGTCAGATTATCTAAAATTCAAGCAAAAATACTTTAATGAGTAATCATTTCTTACGATTTCATATACATATCAATTATGAAAAAAAAAATTGTAATACAATAAGACCATAACTAATTAAATTGTTATCCGAGTTTTATAGCACTTATTTGTGTTTTAGATAATCAAAACTTTTAGTTTGATTCCTTTAGAAGAATTAAACACAACCGTATTTTAATATATATCAAATGTGATTAAATTACTAATTATATTAAATTTATATCATAATTACAAAATAACGGAATCAAAAAAAAAAATATATAATTAACGAATTTAACCGTTCGGTCATTTAGCATTATAATTCATTGATATGGCTCGTCTTTATAATAATATCTAAATGCTATAAATTTATATTTAAACGATTCGACACGTTAAAAAGGTTGAGCACCCATATCCTATATGTTTGCATATAAATGCGTGTTCTCGTTACTTTAAATGGATCGGTAAACATGTACGCCGATGATGTTTGTTAAAATTTAACCGGGCTCGATATACTCGATTAAACGTATAAAAACGAAGTTCGAATACCGTTTAAATCCATTATGCGTATAATATTATTGTTTTTATTGAAAACGCGAAGAGGATATCGTCGCTTTTATGATCCTGCACAATTTCAAAAATGAAAATGGAAAATATAAAAGCGATTCATTCGCAATATATAAACGTGGCACTTATACACGATATTATTGAACGAATTCGATTTTTTTTATTTATTTATTTTTTTCAATAAAATGATACGTTTTATATTAAATATTAATAATATATATAATAATATAAATTTTTGTTATGAAACTATGAAATTAATTAATTTCGAATAGTAAATATGGATAAAACGTATTTTTTTTCTTCGCGTCGAAACGTCGACTCGTTCGACTTTCGCGATTTTAATTCGATCTTCGAACAATTTACGATCGCTTTAAAGAGAGTCGTAAACGCTTACGGTTCAATTGCGACAATTGGCTCATTTAATTGAATCGAATCGAAATGATGAAAAAAAAAAAAGAAAAAAAAAGGTGAAATAAACGCGGTGAACGTTTATAATCGGCGACCACCCCGCGTGGTGCGTTAATTCACCGGTCGATTCGCGACGTTTAATTAACACGCCGGTTAACACGTCGCTTCATTATCGAACGATTTAAAACCAGAAAATATAAATTTAAATGTTTTTTTTTTATTGCCGAACTGTTATATGTGTTAATGTGTTGATTTCGCGAAGCGTAATTATAATATATGAAAAAAAATACTCGACGATTAATTGGTATAGTATATAATTAATATCAAAAGTATATATTTATTTGGAATGATTTATATTAATAAATATTTATATAAAAAAAATATTTTCTAAAGTACGCATTAAAAAGCTTGAGATGTATAAATAAATTTAATTTTAAAATGAATATAAAGTCGGCAAAGTTCAATCACAATTATAGAGCATTATATATTATATATGCATATATCATGTAATAATTATTTCTATATAAATATTTTTTTTTAAAATAGAACATATTAAAATAAAGTTCCATTTAAAATAAAATAAAAATATTCACATTAATCACACATATGAAAGCTTAGAAAACTATTATTTAAACACTCAATTCTTGTGTTCTGATTTATAAAAAAATGATCTGCAGAAAATATATATACTTTCTCGAAATTTAAATAAAAACTATTGTTTAATATTAAACAGCGTATTCATGGTAAATAATATAATTTTTCAACATTCGCTCTTATATAATATATGCACGAACATTTATATTATATAAGAATAATGTGTTTTAAAAATTTTCACACGATGCAAGTACAGGGCAATTTAATTGATTAATTGAACATAGCGCACGCTTCGTTTCGTCGCCGCCATTTTCCAATACACAATATATAAATGCTCGCTTCGTGTGACCGCGGCCTTAAAAAATAATAAAAAAAAAATATTCGCAACAGCATAATTATAAAATGCGTCGATGATGTATATTCGCGAAGACGGGTCATTTTTATACGTGTCAAAAGTCATGCGATTATTGCAACGGCAATAATTGAAAATAAAAATAAAATAATTATAATAATGATGAAACGAAATCGAAAATGTATGAATTGTACAAAAATTATAATAATAATAATAATAATAATAATGATAATAAAAACAAAAAGTGCGATTCAAACGACGAGTCCGGGTCATCGGGGTTAAAAAAGTTAAACGAATATACACAGTCGATATTGAATATTATCGTCTCATACACGTTATATTATTTTTGCATGAATATATTCACCATTAATAATCGCGGCCATATTTTTTTTTTCGCCAAAAATGTTGAACTTTCTTTATATATATATATATATATATATATATATATATATATATATATATATATATATATATATATATATATATATATTCTCTTGAATAAAAATTGTATTTTTTACATCGCATTATCGTGTATGAGTTAATTTTTGTTTTTATAAAGTTCAAGTATAGTTATAGATATGAACTTAATAAAATGCGTATAATTAAGGTCGTGAGAAATATATTATAAATATATATATATATATATATATATATATATCTTTTTTTTTGAAAATATATACTGAATAATTGTAATAATGTATATAAATTGTGTTCATAATAAGCGATGGTAACTCGTTGTTATATTATTTACAATTTATAGGTCATTATAATGAATCTATAAAATTGTCTGTATATTATTTACTCATTTCTTTAAATTATAATGTGATATTTTTTATTGAATAATATCTATATATATAATAATAAAAAATCTAATTTCATAGCGTAAAGATTTTATATATCAATTATATAGATAAACATACAACAATACTCTGCTCTCGGATATTTAAACATAAATATGAAGCATAATATCGATCATTTATCTAAAAAATATTAAGAGTATAATGTGACCGTGGCTTTAGACGCGTTCGATCGTGATTTGGGAACCGTGTCGAAATAGTATCCGATCGCATGACAAATGTCCGGATCGTGTCGGACAAATGACCCGAGTTTTTACGTATCATCGGCAAATAAAGCACGATCTCCACTAATTAAAAGTTAGCGCTGGAGTTTCGGTGGCGAAATTCGAATTCGAAATTGAAAAATTGCACCCCGACTTCGTGACAAAACACTTAACGCGTGATCGATGCAAAAACGACGCCTTAACGAACGCCGTCTAATCGATTATTATTCATTAAGGCTGAGATCACACTGGACGCGCGCATTTACCATATTTATTACAAACACAAAGCTAGTAGTTTATGTATTTTTAATCATATCAAAAATTTGACTTTTTGATACACTTTGACCATAATTCTTATCATAAAGAAGTATTATATGCTATGAGTTTGATACCCCTGATCTAGATATTTCATCATACTTTTTTTCAAATTATATATATATATATATTTAACGACACATTCATCGATAATATCACAACGAGTATAATAAAAAATTATTTTCAAAAAAAAAAAAAGAAATGCATTTTTAAACATTAAAATTATGTCATTCGTGGCAAAATAATGGGTGGTCCGAAAAAAAAAACTACGCAAATCTTACAAACAGTCGTCACCGTATACTTAGAATGTGTAAAACTGTGCCGCTTTACGACCCGTTTATGTGCCGACATTAAAATGCCGCGGGAAACGGTTCGATCGATTTATTGATTTTACATACGTTTATGCTTTTATATATATATATATATATATATATATATATATATATATATATATAAATATAAAAAAACGAGATTTATAGACAATAAATTGACAATTAAAAATTAATAACAATAAAAAAAAATATGGCCCCGCATAGCCTTCGGGGATGCCACGCTTTAAAATGCTCGATCAATTAGCGCGCGCGTTAAAAAAAAAGCCCTCGAATATAGCTTTTTTTATTTAGTGCTTTTATTTATTTTATTATTATTATTATTATTATTATTATTTGAAAGATGGCGCTTTACAAAATATATAACGTTATATATTTTATGATTTTAACGGAATGAAATTTTTTTTTATACGCGCGAAATATTGTTATTCGTTTAATTATTTTTCATATTAATTTGTACGTCGTTTTATTTTTAAGAATTCGACGTATGTATTGTGAAATTTTGAAAGTTGTTTAAAGCTTATTTACGATTTATATTTTGAACAATAAAAATATACAATATATTGTACTTTGTAATGTGTTTATATTTATTCGAAGACACTTGGTGTGGTAATATAATTGTTTGTTTACTTATAAATGAAAAATAATAAAATGGATTCATTATATTGTTTTATATCATATATAGTTTTTAATAATAATTGAAACTATAATTTTGATTAATTCTTAATGATTCGATATTATAAAATATTTAAATTTTACAATAACAAATAAATTTTAAATTAAAAATCGTTTGATATATAATAGTAAAACATTATTATTTTATATACGATAAAGACGCCATTTTGTATGAGATCGACTTGTAATTTAACTATTAAAGCGTATTCGTCGCATCGAACGCTCGAATACGACACCGTTTTCGATTTACGCGCTATATTTTTTTATTTTTATTTTTTCAAAATTATCGATCGATCGCACTAGCCGACGTACGAATATTAAAGTCGTATTTCTTAATTTGGTATATAATGTTTATCGTTCGGCGGTCGAGAGACGGTTTCATTTCGCATCTCGAATAAGTGTTACTTCTCGTCGTATAGATTTATTTCGTCGATCGTTCCCGGTTTTAAATCGAAGCTTATCGTCATCGGGAATCTTCCCGACGCATATTTATACGTATACATAAAATCGAATAGGAATACTTTCATATATATATATATAATGCAATTTAACCGCTATGCTCCTTATCGTGGATAGAGTCCTGCCGCGGAATTAAACATACACATAAACCAAATAGTCCAGATCATTTCTCTTCTAAAACGATCTCATGTTGTTCATATATATATATATATATATATATATATATATATATATATATATATATATATATATATATATATATATATATATATATATATATATATATATATATATAGTTCGATAAAGGCAATTAAAACGGACGTCGTAGTGAAATTACTTCGATTTCTAACCCTTCCGTTTGATTTTTTTATTTGAAAGTAAAGGATACGATGGTCCGAGTCTTATCTGTGACTTACGATAGGTCGTGATGTATAAATTTTGGTTTTCGGTATCGTCGTTCGAATTTTAAGTGTGCCGTATCTAATTACATCGGAGTCTTAAAAATAATCGAGAATTATATATATATATATATATATATACATAATAAAAATACTCGAACGATATGGTAATAAAATTAAATTTGTTCAATACATTTCATACATAGATATCGTTTATATTCCGTTTATAACGATTCAAAAATTTCAATAAGACGTCCCACACTATTATCGAAAGCCTCACTATAAACTTGGTGTTTTGAAGGGGATAGAATTTATTGTTTAATGTCGAATGTTATGGGTAGGCAAGTACGGTAAATCCAAGACCAAATTGGGCTACGAGCGACGTACGTCAAACGTAGCCCGATATGGAATTGTCGGCAACAATCCACGGACCATCTTCTGCAAGAAGACCATTCATCTTATAACATGCTGCAAATCGAACGACAATCGCCTCTATTCAATACGTCCTACGATTGCCGGCAAGTGAGTAGTACATGTTCGTGATCAAATGCTCGTTTCATCCCTTGAATTTCCGATTTCGACGAATGCTCCGACACTATATTTATAAAAAAGCGCCGCTCGCTTCAATATGATCTTGACGTATTTTTCTCATCACATTTTCAATATAATCTCATCACAAAATAACAATATTAAATTAACACGAAATCCTTATATTAAATTCATCAAATTGTATATATAATAATCACGACGCTATCACAACAAAAAAAATATATATTTATAATTTTTAACCGCAATCTAATAAATTATTATATTCGAGACATTCTCGCATAGAAAGCGCATTAATGTAATGGCTTCTGTTCACGACAAACAGTAGCAATACAATTTCAGTCTACAAACTCTATTATAATCCAGGCTAACGACCACAAGATTTATATATATATATATATATATATATATATATATATATAATATACAGCCTCCTAGATATCGTGTGCAAGATGGCAACGAGCGAATGAGACGAGCTCCAAGATGGCAATTATTTAAAGTGCTTCAAATGAAGAGGTCGGTTCGTTAACGGTTCAAATAATTACGGGGTTGTGAATTGAACTTCTTCATCTGCGACTCGAAATCAAATTCAACCGTATTCATTGTTAGATGTCAAATCATTCTTATACGTCATAATTATTATGACAATGAATTTTTAATATGAAATTTAAACGTATTTTATAGACGATATAATTTTTCTATTTCAAGAGCACTGTCGTTCGATTTCCTTTTCGAGTAAAGTTGTATTACATCTGATACAAAATCAATCATTTAAGTCGGAAATATTGATTTATTATTAAATAAAATATCAAATGATTGATTCAATTTGATAAATTGTAGAAATTCTATTTTATGATTTTATCGGCTATAATAATAAGAAAAACATGTATACGGATGTTTAATCGTTTTTCCATTGCGAAAATAAATATTGAACGATCCAATTTTCACCGGTCTAGTCTATTTTTACATTTCAACACATTTTCAACGAAATAGTTAAAACGACAAATATTTATCTACAATTATATGACGAATGGTTGACCGTTTTCACATATATTTTAGCCTCTAGCAAAATAGTTCCGATTACTATTATATGAGCTATCTTTGCGAACGAACGAGCGTGCTTTGCCGACAATTTGCAGCGTGCAAATTTAACTTCGGCACTTGTTTGCTTTACGGACTGTTAAAATAAATAACATTTTTCCTATATATATATATATATATATATATATATATATATATATATATATATATATATATATATATATATATATATATATATAAATATATTGTATATGCTCGATGCCTTTTTAAGAGGTTTTTAATTTGCACGAGCTCGCTGTTTGTTTATAACGCTCGTTTGCACGCCTCTTATCGTAATTATTTCGCGAAAAGCTCGCCATGTGTTTGAAAATTGCGAATTCCGATATAAATTTCATTTATTTCAGAAAAATGTATCTAATGCTTATGTTTTTTTATGGCATCGCGTAGAAATTATGCTAAAATGTAAAATGTATTAATGTTTTTTTTCTTTACATTTAGATCAATAAGACCGATTTATTTATACGTTAAATAAGCATTACGTATCTAAAAATTACATAATTTTGAATTTTAAAAATACAAAAGATTTTTTTTATTTATGTTATTTAAAATAAAATTTTAATTTTTTAAAATATATTATAAAATATTATTTTGACGAAATTTACGATAAACATGAACTGCAAATGAATTTAATCATATTGTTTATTTTTTTTTCAATAGTTAATATATCTAATATGATTAATTTAAAACAAATTTTTATAAATTTTATTAAAAAATATTAAATGATTTTATTTGAAAATAGAAAGTTTATAGAGCATTTGAGCGTATAAAATTGTTATTTTTCAATTACTTTATAGATGTGTACTGAAACTCGATTATCTACAATTTTATTGATTTTCCACTTATATTTTTATTTATTTATTTTAAATGCCATATCCATTTCTGAGTATTGACATAAATTAAACAGTATTATCTAAATTTAATTCGTTTCCGTCGTATCTTGAAAACCCAATATTCGTATCTATGAGTTTTTACGTAGAATTCTTAAAACGTCCGTACATTTCGATACGATTTTTCCGTCGCGTCGCATCTCGAGTAATTACACGCTTAAATGAATTTTGATTGAGTCGTACGAGCGTTTCGATATACAAAATTATGATGATTGCGCGAATATGCGAGCGTAATTTACGCTTGCGGCGAACACACGAGACTTCAATTAGCGCAAAACTTTATTACGGTCAAACGAAACCCGTATTAAATGAATGGCGAAACGTGGATAACTTTATTTATATCAGGACGACTGTTTTTTTTTTATAAAATGAAAAAAGGATATACGATACGAAATAATAATATCCTTCGGAAATTTTATCTCCGTTGTCGATTTTATTATACGCATATATATATATATATATATATATATATATATATATATATATACAAAATTGTAGGAAAAATTGATCACGTAAACGATTAATTGAATTAATGAATATTACAGTGTTTAATTAAAAAAAAACGCAATTATCTTTATAAACGATCGTTGTATACTGTTTACCATAAATTAAAAGAATACGTTTTTTTATTATTAATTACATTTTTTTTAATAATATTTAAAAATATATTTATTTGATATATACGAACTTTATTTAAATATATTTGATATAATCGAGTCACTAGCTCTACGATTGATTATTCGATAAGCGTATTTTTAAAGATGACGTGATTAATATCGGGTTAAAAAATAAATAGAGTATCAAATTTCGTCAATTTGAGAATCGTCGATTAAAAATAAATTATTCGCATTAATTATTTATCGATATCCGATGCGAAAGCTCGCGCATACATTTTGCACCGTTTTGTTGTTAAACGTTCCGAAGCACGCAACATTTTGCGATATCGATTTTCGCACACTCTCGATTTTCCGCTTGCATACTTTCAACATCGAGGCTTCAACGCGATTATTACACGGCTCACGTGTTAAATATTTATATTTATTTTTATTACACGCTTTTTTTTCGTTTTTTTTTTTAAATCAAAGAGCGACCTTAGAGTCGAACGCTTTTTAATGTCTTCGCGTCATGCCACGCCGTCCTATGGGGTGTCCCATGTTTACGATTGACCTTAAATTCGTACTATTTTATTTTATTTATCGACAAGAAATAAAATATACATATATTGTTTGTAATAAAAAATGAAAACTGTAAATTTTCAGATGAATCAGCAGTGTAAAGTTTGCGGCGAACCTGCTGCGGGCTTTCACTTCGGCGCATTCACGTGCGAAGGATGCAAGGTATGTATATTTTAATTATTTTTTAAAGGTATATTTATAATTCGATAATTACTATTTTAATTATAACCCTGATAAATATTATATTTTAAAGTTTAAAGAGTGAATTAAATTTATCCAAACCTCGATAATTAAAGTCTTCTTAATATCGTCATACATTATATAGTTTCACACCTGTTATTTTATAGAATGAACAACGTATATAAAATAAAAATTTCCAATATTTATAACACTTTTGCTTCATTAGTGTCGATATATAAGTTTCGAGATGAAAAATAATAAAAAAACGATTATTTTATTTACTCTATACGGCCGTTAATTGAGATTCTTAGAATCATTACTACTGGTTTTATCGCGTTTATTATATTTGTATATAAAATTACTCAACCGCTCTAAAATGTGAAAAACTCGAGCTTTAATGGCGAGCACTAATTTGATTTTTATTGAGGAAGAAGTCCGCGATAAACAGTAATTAAACAGCGTACAAAAATGTTAATTGAAAGCTTCGATTGAATACATTGTTGCAATTTTAACACCACCATGACTAACCAATATTAAACTTACATAAGTTTTCACCAAAAAAAATATATAAATATATTTTATATATAATATAAAAAATTTCGTTTTCGATATATAATAATTATGAACGATAATCGTTAACAGAAATCGTTCAAAATTTTCTCTCGTAATAAAAATCAATTTCGCCCTCCCATGAGACACGTGTAATTTGTGCCGATTTCAATTAGTCCACTTCAAAACGAAACATGAATTAATGTCGTTGTCGTAAAGCTCCGCAAATTAAGCTCGATTAAACCGCGACGAATCGATGAAAATCGAAAGAAAACCCTCTCGGCTACGAAACGAGATCGGCGAATTTATATTAACGTCTTTATTCTGTATCGAAAATATTTTAAGGGTTGTAACAAAAATAAATATTATACTATACTATTGAGATATTTTATTCGTTTATGATATAATTTTTTATCGTTGATTATCTTGAATAAAGTGTTTCTCGGTGTATTATATAATCACTGTGACCGCTGCCCGACGCGTTTTTGCGTACCGTTATTCCGATTTCGATCAATCGGAACGACAATCAAGTACA